>CM061068.1:161029496-161721996 GCA_030762895.1 Sophora flavescens
AAGTTGCATGAAATGTGTGAAATTGATTGATCTTTCAAGCTTGCCAGAGTCTTGAGTGGATTTTTGAGTTTTAAACTTGCTTGGGGACAAGCAAGGTTTAAGTTTAAGGGGTATTTGATAAACCTCTGGCTTATCTAGTTTAAGACTAGATAAACTAGGGTTTATGTGCCAATTGTCAGGTTTACTCTCGTTTCTTAATTTGCCTTGTTTTGTTCCTAAGTTGGACTTTGACTCGTTTTGCGTCTTTTGTGTGTGTTAGGTTATTTTGGAGAGAATTACGCTTGTGGTTTGCTTGTGTTGTTTCAGGTCCATAAGTGAGGCTCTAAAATTAAGGAAAGTCAACAAATAGTGGAGAGCCATTGCGGTAAGATTCTCGCCCCGCGAGAGGAGGCTAGCCCAGCGATAGTTTGAAAGATACGGGAAGGCGAGACCATCACGCGGCCTAAGCGTGATTGACATCGCGAGAGTGGCCCCAGGAAGGTTCGCGTTGCGGCGTTTCTTCGCGTCGCGAGTGTGTGAACTCGGGAAAAGTACCCGAATCGAGAGACCATCCCGGCCTGGCGTGATTATATCAGCTCGAGTGACCTAAAAGCCCTACAAGTCGAGGAGACCATCACGGCCTAAGCGTGATGTATATCACGCTGTGACCTAAAAAATCCACACAAAATGAGAGAACATCACGGCCTGGCGTGATTGACATCACGACGTGACAAGAAGACTCGCGTCATGAACATCCCCTTTCGTGCGAATGTTCAAATCCCGAGTGCGCGAGCCGGAAGCCGTCACGGCTGGGCGTGATGACCGCAAATCCGCGCCCGGACGCGTGGCCTCCTTATAAATAGAAGCCGGTCGACGAAAGAGGACTTTTGGATCAGAATTTTTGAGAGACCTTTTGTAACCCTTATTCAGGATTTCTTCTTCTCTTCTTTTCTCTTAATTCATAAGCTTAGGATGAATCCCGATTGTCATCATGCGTTGTTGTTTACGGACATGAGGGAACTAATCCTCTTGTCTAAGGGATCGATAAAGCCACCCATGGCGGCATAGTGTTCATGTAATGTAATTCTCTCTCCTTTAATTCAATTATGGTTTTCCAATTCTGTTTTCATTGTGTCGATTATATGCTAGCGTGATCGACTAGTTAAGCGTGTTGAGGGGCCTAGCGACGATTCGCGTTTGAACTTGAATTGGGAACATCGATCAGTATTGCACGCGAGTGAATAGGAGATCGATGCAACCTATAGGGAACAAGAATTAATAGAATTGAGATTAGGGTTAAGAGACCTAGCAAGTAATTAACTCAAATCATCGAATACGTCCTAATGAGCACAAGTGGATTTAGGAGAATTTAGGGTCCGGTTGACATTAAAATTGAACCTAGGAAGGAGAATATCATCCGCAGGTACTTTGCATGATTGGGTAGGTGGATTGAAACCTTAGATGCTTTTATTTAGAATTTAATCACCGTAGCGTTATTTGATTTGATTCTTGAATTTGTGATCTCAATCTCTTTCTCTCAACCACCTTCTATTGCTTAACCAAATGCGTATTTTCGACAAATTAGTTGAATTGGTAACCATCCTTGTGTTCGACCTCGGTAGAATCTTTACCGTGTTTTTATTACTTGCGACGACCCGGTACACTTGGAGTCACAATAATTAGCGATGTGGATGATTTGAGGAGGGCATGAGGCATGAGTTATGAGAGGCGATAGTCCGCTAGATATTCCCGGTTTCACCAAGTTGGTAGCGAGGTGCAACGCTATAGAGAGTATTGATCGAGAGGCGGGAGGTTGAGCATAGGCACCGGAAGGAGCGAGACCACTGTTAGATCAGGCAGTAGAGGAGAGGGGCGGTGGTTCTCGGTGGAGGCAAGGACCATTTTACTAGACCTGTGCGAGACATACGCACGATGCAGGTTACTACGACACCGGGGGGAGGAGCGGGCGATGGCGGAGAGGCGATTTTTAGATGAGGGGACCGCATCATTTGAGATATGCGAGAGAGAGACCTGGTTGTTACATCTGTGGTAAACCAGGTCATATGGCTTCGAGATTGTAGACAGTGGCTATCACGGCCGGTAGATAGGCTGGCAGTAGAGGAAGCAGGATAGAGCGGTGGATCTGGGAGAGGGATCAGCAGACAAAGACAACATATGGCAAGACCTCGGGCGGCGGGGAGAGTGTTTACCATAGGGAGCAAAATCCTCTTAATCTGCAGATCTTATACAAGGTATGTGCTTGACATACGGTGGACTCTCGTCCATGTTATTTGACTTCGAGTGCTACACATTCATTTATCTTGTATGAGTGTATGGATCATTTGCGGTTACACATATACGTATTACCATATACCCTTCTTGTGTCTACCCCTACTAGTGATTGACTACTATGTATGTCATTTGCAATGTCCTATAGTTGTTGAGAATAGGACATTTCTTGTAGGCCTTGTTTGTTTTCCTATACATGAGATAAACGTGATTCTTGGCATGGATTGACTTTCGGCTAACCATGTGGTGTTGGATTGTTCTAGAAAGACCTTATCATTCCTTGAGCCTTCTAGCGTAGTATCCACGCCAATGAAGGAGTATCTATGAGGAGTGATGATTCTCGCGGTATGTGATGCTCTTCTCGGTGGAAGCTAAGGAGACTCCAAGTATAGATTCTATGCCTATCAAGAGAGTTTCTGAGGTTTTCCTCCATATATTCCGGGTTTGCTACTAGAGAGGGAGGTAGAGTTCACCATAGATCTCTCCCCAGGAGCATGACCTATCTCGGCAAGCACCTTATCGGATGTCAACCATAGAGTTGGCGGAGTTAAAGCAGATTGGATGATATGTTGAATAAAGAGTTCATCGGTAAGTGTTTCACGTGGGGAGCACCCGTGTTGTTTGTAAAGAAGAAGGATGGGAATTCTAGGTTGTGCACGAATTATAGCCGATTGAATAAAGTGACGAACAAGAACAAGTATTCGTTGCCAAGGATAGATGATCGATGGATCGGGTTGAAGAGAGATTCAATATTTTCTAAGATTGATCCATGATCGGGATACCACCAGTTAGAGTGAAGAAGGAAGATATACCCAAGACAGCTTTCGGGACGAAGTTACGAACACCATGAGTATTTGGTTATGCCTTTTGGTGTGACTAATGTGTTAAGTTTAAGTTTTTGACATCTCTGATTTTGATGATTCCAAACAAAGGATGATTTTAAGAGAACCTTTTGAAATCTACTAATATGTGTGTTAAGTGTGCAGATAATAAAGCAAAGAGCATTATGGCAAAACAACAAGTCTTAAAGATGCATCGTGTTACAATTCATCTGAAGAAAGCATCAATTTCAAATCAAGAAAATCAATTTGAGACTCAAAGCATCAATCCATGTTTAAAATTCCTTTTGTTGCAAAAAGGCAAAATAACCTTTAGTAGGTCACGGACCCTTGTTGCACAAATAAGGAAAGTTGCGTTGCCCAAGTCTGAAAAACAACAAAGCAGTGCTCTAAATTAAGCTACACTCCGATAAAGCAATGCCAACATATACGTTCAACTTGTCTTGAAGCTCTCCGAAGACCATAAACATTAAATGCAAGTTCATAACCACTATTTGACATTAATGAATGAAGAACAAAAGTTTACTCATTTGAAGAACCCTCCTCAATGGAGTTATTACTTATGAGTATAAATAGAAGACCTTGAAATATTGTTGAAGAAACACACATGAACGAATTTACTCAAGCATTCAATACTCTCTTCGCATTCAAAGCTCTCTTAAGTTCTTCTTAGAATACTTCTCTGCTCAATCATTTGTATTTATTGAAAAGTCTTTATTGCGGTCATACCTACCTTAAATACTTATTGACTCATTGAATTCACCACTTGTTCAGATCACCACTCACAATTCAGATCACCACTCATCACCCTCTTCCTCACCTCTACCAGGAAAATCAAACACTTGTTCTTGTTACACAAGTATTTGACTCCATTCTCTTACCAATTTCTAACTCTCCACCACCATCCATTTCATCAAAACCATCACCTCACATAACCATAACAAACACCACAATCCCTCCTTTCAGGGACCATTTCTTCTACCCCACAACCAATTGATCAAATCAACGCTAACCTCCTCAACTCGGATGATCTTTAGACCATCAACAATCTAATTCTTGAGAGGATACTGTAAGGCTAAACCAAGCCTCTTGAAAATACAACCCCAATCATTACGCTTGCATGGGGCCAAATACGATTTTCAAAATATGTCTGACAGAGGAAATCCTCCCAAAAAAAGAAGCTGAATCCTAAGTCCAAGAAGCCCTTTGTTTGGCTGGAAAGGAAGTATATGAAGCTGAAGTTTCAATGATGGTCCACTTTTTATGATCCATCCCGAACCAAGAATCATTCAAGACCCTGCTCATCACCGTGGATTATCATTAGTTGAGAAGCTCAAGATGCCTACAGACAAAGCAGGACCAGACTTCTTACCGATTCTATGGATTGGATATCCGCATGAAGAACAAGAAGATACAAGGCAACTCTACCCCTTCCAACCTACCTTCATTTTCACTCCATTTATTTTTATCTGACCTTTACGTTGTTATGAAAATCCTTTTTCTGTTTACACTTTTGATTTTCCTATTTCTTTTGAAAACTTATCTTGGTTTTTCAATCGTCTATCTCCTCTTATCTGTTCTTTATCAAATTTTGATCTTACTTTTCTTAGAATTCCTTGTTTGCAACCTGTTGGATCACTGCATTCAGTGTTTTCCTTTAACCCTCTCTCTTTTTCCTATCGTCTTTGATATTTCTTTCATTTATTCTTTTGGTTTATCTGTTCCCTGGCACTGTCTAGAAATCGCTCCTTATGAAGCACCTAAGACATCAGATGCCACTTCTGACCCAGGTCCCTCAACTTCATCCACACATGATGACTTTGCTGAAATGGCATCCACTATCATTGGAATGGATCCTGTTGCTAGAGCAGAAATCAGTGGTTTTCTTGAAACGATGGAAACTGTTGTGACTCTGCTTAAGAAGTTTCTTGAAAATCAAAATCCTTGATCTTCTTTGTTTTATTTGTGTCGGCAATGTAATAGTCAATGATGTTCACACTCAATAAATGATTGCTTAGTTTTCTGTCCATGGTTTGTTTTTGCTGATGACAAAGGGGGAGAAAGCAAGTCTATAGACTTTGTATGAAAATGGTATCATTTTTAAATACGACTGAAATGCTTTATATGCTCCGATCACAAATATTAAATACGTCTGAATGGTATCTTATCTCTAAAATGCTCTAAATGAATGATCTTATAATCAAACCCTAAGTGTGCAGATCATAAAGCAAGAGCATTATGGAAAAACAACAAGTCTTAAAGATGCGTCTATGTTACAATGCGTGTGAAGAAAGACTCGGTATCTACAAGCCATGAAAATGCATCTTACTCTACAACTTGACTGGAAGTCCTTCGCTTCACTTATATTCGATAAGTCAAGAATATTCCCTTGAATTTTCAAATCAAGAAAATCAATTTCAGAAGCTCAAAGCATGAATTAGTGTTTAAAATTCATTTTGTTACAAAAGGCAAGATAATCTTTAGTCGGTCACAAGCCCGTGTTGCACAAATAAGGAAAGTCGCACTGTCCAAGTCTGAAAAGTAACAAACACTGCTCTGAATCAAGCAGCACTCTGATAAAGCAATGCCAACATATACGTTCAACTTGTCTTGAAGCTCTCCAACGACAATAAACATTAAATGGAAGTTCAGAACCACTCTTTGGCATTAATGAATGAAGAACAAAAGTTTACTCATCTGAAGAACCCTCCTCAATGGATTTATTACTTATAAGTATAAATAGAAAACCTTGAATGATTGTTGAGGAGACACACCTGAACAAATTCACTCAAGTATTCAATACTCTCTTCGCATTCAAAGCTCTCTTAAGTTCTTCTTAGAATACTTCTTTGCTCAATCATTTGTATTTATTGAGAAGTCTTTATTGCGGGCATACCTACCTTAAATACTTATTCACTCATTGAGTGTTGCTCGGTTGACTTGCAAAGTTGTAACTGTGAAGCCGTTGCTTCATTCAAGTCTTACCTTTTTACAGAGCCTGAAGAGGCTTGCTCAAAGAATACTTGTTTGACCTGGAGAGGCTAGGTGTACAAACAATACTTGGGAAGAAAACTGCATCTATGGAAAGAAAGATTTCAATGGTTCAACATGTCTGCAAACTTTGATCTTTGGGAAGTCATTCCGAAGGTCCCTACACTCCAAAGAATGATGACAACATCGACAAACCAAAAGCTCAGTGGACTGCTACAGAAAAGACAAAATGGGAACTAAATCATAAAGCAAGGTATTCCTTGATGTGTGCCCTAAGTCAGGAAGAATTTGAAAAGGTCCATGCATGTGGATCTACTAAGGAAATCTGGGATACTCATGAAGTAACTCATGAAGGATTAACAAAGGTGAAAGAAACAAAGATAAATATGCTTGTACGAAAGTATGAGTTAATCACCATGGAAGATGGAGAGAGCATCACTCAAATGATAGGCTGATTTTAGACTACCACAACTGGGAAAGACCTACACCAATCTTGAGAAAGTAGGTAAAATTCTAAGAAGTCCGCTTAAACAATGGAGACCTCTAGTTACGGCATTAACTCAGGCCAAAGATCTCACAACTCTTGAAATGAGTGATTTACTTGGAACTTTACAAGTTCATGAGCAAGAGCTGAATGAAGATAACTCAACAAAGAAAGGAAAATCCATTGCTCTCAAAGCTGAGAAGGCTCCCTCAAAGGTTTTCAAGGTTGAAGAACCAGATTCAGAATCAGAGGCTTTTGAGGAAGATTCTGACAGTGATGATGAAATGTCACTACTAACTAGAAAGATGAGGAAGCTATGGAAAAAGAAGAATTTCAGAAAGGACGGACCACCTTTCAAGAAGTCCAACAAAGAAAAGTTCTTCAAAGAAAGTAACAGTTCTGATAAAAGTCCTATAGTCTGCTATGAATACAAGAAGTCGGGATGCATCAAATCTAAATGTACTCATTTGAAAAAGCAACCCTTCAAAAAGTTCTATAAAAAGAAAAAGAAAGGGTTGATGGCCACATAAGAAGATCTAGATGGCAGTTCATCAGATGAGGATGAAGAAAGTGAAGAAGCAAACTTGTGTCTTATGGCAGATCCGATTCGACTCTGAGGTAATTTCTGATCTTAAGGAATTGAAATATGCCTATGATGAATTGATTGAAGAATCTAACTATTTAACTAAGGCCTTAAGAACACTTAAGAGACAATATGTGAAAGTCCTAAAAGAGCATGAACATAAGACTCAAGAGTGTGACAGACTGTCTCAGGAAAACAGTAAGCTAAAGGCTGAAAAGTCTAAGGCTGAGATCATAGTTGAGACGCTACAATCTGAAGAAGTTGTCAAGCTTCAACAGAAGGTAGAAGAGCTCACCTCTGATCTTGCTCATTTTGTCAGTGACAGAGATAATCTGACTAAGCTTTTAGGAAGTAAAAAACCATCTCTTGATAAAACTGGCATAGGATTCATTGACCAGACACATCATAAAGTATCTAACAAAATCTTAGGACAAAAGTATAAATCTCTTTATGATAAGGTCAATTCATATTCTAACAAGAATAGTTGTAAAGTCTGTGGAAAAGCTGGACATATCACGTCTAAGTGTATTCACACAAAAGAGAAGTTGTCACAAACTTCAAGAACTAACAAGAAAGGACCCAAGAAAACATGGGTACCTAATGCCTTGATTAGGTTTAGGGACTAATTCCCAAACATCATTATTTTCGAATTGGTTCAAATCATCTTGCATAGAAAGAGTCCGATGTTCATCAATTATGGCCTCATCAACATTTTTAGGTTCAATTTGAGATTCAAAAGCCATATAATGACAACCATGATTAAGATAGTTTTGAGTTGTTACCCCTTTTGAGATATCACCTATAATATTGTCAAGAGGATGGTGTCAAGATGCCCTCCATTCTCTTGGAAGATCATAATGAGGTGTCTCTTCATTTTGTGGAGGTCGTTGGTCATCATTGTATTTTTCTTGAGTGTGTTTGTCCTCAAGGTTGGTATTTCCCAAGATTTCTGCAAAATCATCAACACTTTCCTCTACTAAAATTTTATGGTTAGTTTCACCAAAAGAAACATCTACAGATTATTCAATGGCCATAGTTAGTTTATTATAAATTCAAAAGCTTTACTAGAATTGAACTATCCAAGAAATATACCTTCATCGGCTTTAGCATCGAATTTACCAAGGTTATCTTTACCACTATTTAAAACAAATCACTTACATCCGAATACGTGAAAATGGGAGATGTTGAGCTTCCTTCCTTGTAAATTTCATAGGGAGTCTGTTTCATAATAGGTTTTATGAGGACTCTATTCATCACATAGCATGTAGTGCTTACCGCATCTTCCTGGAAATACTTAGGAAGGTTGGTCTCATTGAGCATCGTCCTTGCTAGCTCTACAAGAGACCGATTTTTCCTTTCCACCACCCCATTTTGTTGGGGAGTCCTAGGTTAGGAAAAACTATGCTCAATTCCATTTTCAGTACAAAAGGCCTCAAATGCCTCATTTTGGAACTCACAACCATGATCACTTCGGATGGATACTATGTTTAATCCCTTCTCGTTTTGAATAACCTTGGCAAGTTTTAGAAAGGCAACAAAAGCGTCATTTTTATGAGGAATAAATCCATGTATAACAAGAATAGTCATCCACAATAACAAGCGTATAGTAATTGCCACAAAAGCTCATAGTTCTAGATGGACCAAACAAATCCATAAGTAAAAGCTGTAAAGGCCAGTTTACGTTTTTAGTTTTAAAAGAGGTCTTTACTTGTTTTCCTTTTTGACAAGCATCACACATCATATCTTTTTCAAACGCAGCTTTGGTAACCCAATTACTAGGTCCTTGCGAACCAACTTATCAAGATGATCCATGTGAATGTGAGCCATTATCCTATGCCATAACCAAGTTTCTTTGTCCAATTAACTTAGTTTGTTTGTTAGAATCCATGACCATGCATTTAGAGTTATCAAACACAACATCAAAACCTTTATCACAAAGTACAAGTGGTGTTTCAAACTTTCAACCTATAAACATTTTCTATGATGGGATTTGGACTCTTACCAACCGCTCCAATTCCCAAGATTCTACCTTTGTTGTTATCACCATAGAAAACAAAACCACCCTTTTGGGTGTGAGGAGAGGAGAACTTGTTTTTGTCTCCCGACATGTGCTTGGAGCATCCACTATCAAGATACCAATTTGAGTTCTTTGCTTTCAAGCACACCTACATAACAGATTCAAGTTTTAACCTTTGGTACCCAAATCATGTTGGGTCCTTTAGCCTTGGGCGCATTGTCCTTTGTACCCATACTTTCTTGCCAATTACATTTTTGTTCTTTCTAGCATTGCAAATAGAAGCAGTGAGTCCTTTTATTCCCAAATAGAACCATTTGACAAAAGGACTACTAGATGTGTTTGTTGGGAAAAAGAACCTTTAAAAGAATTTTCATGCAACTTAGGGTAATAACCCACACCAACTTTAGCGTAAGTTCCTTTTTGATTCCCTGACAGCTCATTTAGATTATTGTGGTTTTTGCTTCATCGACTCAAGAGGGGGGGGTGAATTGAGTTTTCTTAAAATCTTTCCCTCTTAAAAACTTTTCACAAAACTTTAGTTTTCAGATTTGTTGCCTCAGGATCTTTTACAAAATCAATGAAGGGTTTATATAAAATCTTGAATAGAAGGTGATAAGGATAAGAAAGATTAATTCAGAAAGATAAATCACAGAATAGGTTCAGGTTCAAAACTCAATAATAAAAAAATAAAGAAAAAGATTAAGCCTTTAAAGATTAAGAACAAGTTATGCAAGTTTCGGATACAAGCATTAACAATTAAGAACAAACTTGCAGGTTTCAGTTTCAGTATATGATGCAAGATTCAATTCAAATATTGATCATTGAGAATAGAATTGCATACACAGTTATTATTACAGTTTACTCAAGATTCAATACTGATTATGCAGATCAAGAACTGATATCAATTGAATACTTAGAACATAAAGATCACAATTATATGCATAAGACAGAAATTAAAGAGTTTGAGTTTAGAGATACCACACAACCAGATTTATCATGGTTCAGTCACCACCACTGTGACCTACATCCAGTCCCCACTCCACCCATGGGTTTTCACACACTAACACAACAAGCTTTAGCCAGGTAGCTTGAAAAACCTTTACACCACAGAGCACTCCTTCACCTCGAGATACCACACTCTTGTGAAGAGCCTCAATGTTCTTCCTTAGGGATACCTCACCCTAATCACTCGGAGAGACTCCTCTCTCTTTACAATCAACTAAAACAAAAAATTGATTCCTAACTCTCAATAGTCAGATAAACAAATTGAAGCACTTATGAGAATAAAACACTATTTTCACAATAAGCTCAAGCAAGAAGATGAATGATTTTCACAATTGATTTCTCAAATTGATTTTGTGTAATTCTGATATGTTATGATATGTGTAATGTATGTTAAAAGTGTTCCTTTGATCTCACTTTATATAGAAAACAAGTTATAGTCGTTGGGATCAATCAAAACAGATTTGGATCTGATAACAGAATCTGTTTTCTTGATTCTGGTTCTTGAAATAAGATTCTACATCGGCATCGTCTTCAATCCTCAGGGCTCGTAGTTGATAGTAGACGAGCTCCATATGCCACGTCATTGGACGGAGCTTCTCATTAAGGATTTAGCAAGTCCAAAGACTTGTGTGGATGAGCGCTTCTGTCACTTTAGTGGACAAGCGCTTCTATCTCTTTAGTGGACGAGCACTTCTGTCACTTTAGTGGACGATTGCTTGTATCACTTGAGTGGACGAGCAGTTCTGTCACTTTAGTGGACGAGCGCTTCTTATTTCCAAAAATCATTTTCATTAACGAAAACTTTTTCCTTTTAATGTAGGTTATGAAATTTGATTTTCTTCATGCATCTTTTTAGTTGAGCTATTTTGTGATTAAGAGATTTCTTTCTCTTACAAATCATCTAAGACTTAAATCTAAAATTCTTCGTTAAGCTTGGTCTTGATGATCCTTTGATCTTTGACTTTGCTCTTTTGATTTCTACATGTAGCTCCTTGATTCCTTCAAGTTCTTCCTTGAATATTTTCCTTGAATTTGCTTAATGAACTTGTTGATCACTGCTTGATACCTATCTTTGCAATTTGACACTAAAACACTTGCACACACATTAAATTGTATTTGTCATATATCAAAATCTCTAAGTCATTGAGTCTAACAATTATCTCTTCCACTAGTGAACTTAGCAAGTGTTGTATAAGTCCTCAATTTTGTTTTTCAAAACCTTGCATTCACTACATTTTGAAACTTCATTCTTTCATTTTCGCAAGATAAGAATGATGAAGTTTTATTTGACAAAACTTTTTTTCTTTAATTGCTTCCATTTCTTTGTTTAGTAAATCAATTTTCAACTCAAGACTAGAAATGGTTTTCTTTGATGAGGAAATGATTTTTCTAAGCCTCATACTTTCATCATTCAATTCCTCACATGCAACAAGCAAATCATTATAAGATAATTCATTTTCAAGTTCATTTCCTAAGTTACCTCATAAATATCCTCATGATTAGCCATGAGACAAAGGTTTGCCTCTTCATCATCGGATTCATTGGAAGAGTCCATATCATTATCTTCCCATGCAATGTAGGCATTTCTTCCTTTTCTATCCTTTTGTGGCCTCTTTTCCATCTTATCATTTTTCTTTTGGCTTTGAGGACACTCGGGCAGAATGTGACCTTTCTTCTTGAAATTGAAGCAAGTAGGTACATAAGATGTTCCCTCTCCTTCAAATTTATTTTCACGAGTGAAATTCTGGCGAGCTTTCCCTTGTTCCTTAGGAACTTCTTGAATTTACGGACTATTAGGCTCATGTTTTCATCTCCTTCGTCGAATCCTTCAAACTCGTCACAATCACTATCTTCTTCGATTGTTCATTCATACTAGCCTTAAGAGCAAGGTCTTTATTCATTTTATAACTTTCCTCACTTTCAATGAGGCGGTTCAGGTCGAGCTCATGCTCCTGCAATTTTCCAAACAAAGTAGCAAAAGACATAGAAGACAAGTCTCTAGATTCATATATAGCAATTACTTTAGGTTGCCAACTTCTATTTAAACATCTAAGCACTTTGTTTATTAAATCTTCATTTGTAAAAGACTTCCCAAGAGCCCTAAGATGATTTATAATATGGGTAAAATGTTTTCTGCATATCTTGTATTCTTTCACCCTGTTTCATCCTAAATAGCTCATACTCATGGGTTAATGTGTTCATCCTAGCCCTTTTGACCTCAGTAGTACCTTCATGGATCAATTGAAGGGTGTCCCATATTTCCTTAGCGGTCTTGCAATTCGAGACCCTATAGAACTCATCATAGCTTAAAGTTGAAGTGATGATGTTCCTAGCTTTCAAATTGGACCTTTTTCTTTTCCTTGTCGGTCCAGAGGTTTCTCGGTTTATCCACCGAAGCACCATTGACCTCGTGCTTGGGGACAAATGAACCATTTTCCACAGCATCCCAAATATCACTATCAAAAGCTGCTATAAAAATTTGCATTCTTTCCTTCCGATATCCATACCCTTCACCATTGAAAGATGGGGGTCTGCTTAAGGAATTTCCTTCGTTACAAAAACCGTTTGAAGTCATCTTTCCTCTTGAGACGGTTTTGTCCTTTATATCCAAGAGTTAAGCTCCGACACCACTTTTTGACAAGTGACTCCAAACACAAGAGGGGGGTGAATTGTGTGTGAAATGAATTTTTCGAAAACTTTGATAAATTAAAGTTTCCCTTTTAAAATTATTTGATAAAAACACTTGATAACGAAAGCGTATTTGAAAAAGCGTTAAGTAAGAAAGCAATTGCGAAAACTAAAAGAGATATGGAAGCAGATTGACACAGGGATATATCCTAGTTTGGCCACAAACTACCAACGTAGCTTACGTCCAGTCGCCAAGGCAATACCACCAAGGGTTTCGAATCAACTCTAGTTTTTAAACAGGATCAACTAGAACGTTTACAAATAAGAGAACCCTTAACACAAATCTTAGGATATACTCTCCCTTGTGTAAGAACCTCAAAAACTTTTTCGTGAGATCACACTCACTAAAAATTCAGAAAATAATTACAATCAGAAGGCACTCAATAGTGCAAATAATGAACAAGTTGAAGCTCAACAACTACAAACACCTATGTCATGTGTAAAGCTCTCAAAGTTAACTTTGCAAGTGTATGATCAAGAGAGAATTAGAGAGAGTGATTCAAGGGTGAGAAAATCAGAATAGTTTGATAGTGTTTTCATGCTTAGCATTTTCTCAAAGCGACATTTAAATAACACATTTGAGTCTAGGTCAAAATCTCTTGAAACTTGATTTTTCTCGTGCAATAATCGATTACCCAAAAGATTTGATTTTTGAAAAACTTAAAGGCTGAAATATATTTTCAATAAATTCCATTTAAAAGCCTTCTTAAGTTTATTTTTCAAAAACGGATTTGAAAGTGTGTGTGTGCGTGATTCATTAATTTTGAGAGCCACACTAACCACTTACAATAACTTCTAAAAAAGCAATACAATTAAAGAAAAATCCCTTAACCCAATGTATTGACTTGTTGGTCCTTTTCGCGCTTTTTGCAATATAATCCTTTCTGACTTAGCATTTTGTCAATCATCAAAACAATTGTACCTGTTAAGGCATATATCCACATGGGCGTATATAATTATGTACGGGAATACATACTCTTGTAAGGGGCGTACAAAATTTCGACGCGAAGTTGTATATCAGTAGTGCATATGGTGTCCTGGCAGTACATATATGCACGATTGTGCTTAATTGCACGGCCGTGCTTCACCTTCTGATGCTCCAAACTTGTTTTTTTCTGCTCCAAATACACCAAATATGCTACCTTTTGAATCAAGTTCATTCCCTCCTTGAATTATGCATCAATCAAAGGAAAATGTGTGAAATATAAGTGTCAACACTTAAAAACATGAGAATTTGCACCCCAAATTCCAACAAATAAACAAGAAGAATGACAGTTTATCAAATACATTCTCTTAAACAAGATAGATTAATACCCCATGTAAATCTAGAATAAGCATTAACTATCACAAGAACATATTTCTTACTACCAAGATTAGCAATTTTAGTGGGACCAAACAGATCAACATGTAACAGTTCAAGGGTCCTACATGTTGAAGTAATGCCTTCGACGTGAAAAAAGCTTGTCTTTAATTTCCCTTTTGACATGCCTAACACAAGGCATCTTTAACAAACTTAACCTAAGGGAGACCCCTAAACATGTCAACCTTGACAAGCTTGGAAAGAAGTTTCATGTTAGCATGCCCAAGTTTCTTATGCCAATGCCATTTTTCATCTTTGAAAGAAAACAAAACATGTTACATCTTGACTACTGAAATCCTCTAGATCAATCTTATAATAGTTTTTTTTTTTGTCTTTTGGCAGTAAAGAGGGTAGAGTCGTTGTTGACATTTTTCAATATACAAGAATTTTTTTAAAGGTAACATGGTGTCCACTGTTACACGATTGACTTATACTTCGTAAATTATTTTTCAGTTTTTTCGATAAGCAACACATTTTTAGTAGAAGGTAGATGAGACTTACCATTCTTACTGATACCTACTATTTACCTTGGAGGTTGTCACCAAGGCTTACACTTTCACCTTCTTTGGCTGGCTTAGGAGCATAGACTTGTTTCCTATCATATGTCATAAGCATCCACTGCCCAAGTACCATTTCTGGAACTTTCTTATTTATGTACAACATATTTGCAGTAGGAATTATAAGGTGTTTAAGTAAGCAAATATTTTAGGTCCTTTTTTTATTAGTTTAAGAAGAATATTAAAGCTTCTAATTTTTATATTCGAAACACACCGAGGAAACATCTCTAAATTTATTGTAGAAAGAATAAGTATTCTCAGATTTACCTAATACTTTAACAAAGAAGCTCTTTAAATACTTTTGAGTTGCCTTTATGTTGGATCTCATACCAGCTTTATCAAAGGAACATTTTTACATATCAAGAATCTTATAAGAGTTTAAGTTCCGTTTACAAACTTAGTTAGGTATTTTGTTAAGATATTAACCTTTTATTGAAGTTTTCCAACTTCTTATGAAGATTATACTATTTTACATTTAGAGAGCTCAAGCATTTTACTATTATGAATTTTAAGCTTAGCATTCTCAGCAACTAAGACTTCTTTTACAATATCAAAATTATTGTAACACTACAAGAAATTAAGTGTTTAGCGATCGACAAATTCGGTCGCTAAACATTGTAATTCGATCGCTAAAACAGTTAGTGACCAAACATAACCGGTTACTAAAACAGTGGTAGCTAATTATTTAGCGACCGAAATATCAGTCGATCGCTAAATAGCGACTGAAATGTGATGGTCGCTAAGTTAAAAATATCGGTCGCTAATACTTGGTACCAAAATATTAATTTGGTAATATTAGCGACCAAACAGCGACCGACTAATTCGATCTCTAATATTCTTTTGTTTTTTTTAAAAAAAATTTGTTGAAAATATTATTTGGTATCATTACTTAGCAACCGGTATAGTTCGGACGCTATATATAAAAGAATTAATTTTTTTTTGTTAATTTGCTGTTTTTTTTTAAAAACCTGTAAATAAAAATAAATAAAAATACAGAAAAGAAATAAAATAAAAAAATAATAGTAAATGCTATCAAAATTTAAATAATTACAAACTATGTTAATGTAAGTAAAGAGTACATCTCAACTGAGTGGGGTGGGGGTGAATGGGGGTGGTTGGGGACCCATAGGGGTGGGGGGGACCAATGATCATCTGCATCATGCTGCTGGCCAGATGTTGGGGGAACAGATAGGTCATCAGGAGCAGTAGGTTAATGAGCATGGGTACCTGAAGCAGCAGCGCCCTCAGGGGCGGAACCAAATCCGCCGGGTCTGAAGCCGAAGTGCTGGCAAAACAAATGATCAAATATGCACCCAGAGAACAATAGGAAATGTAACATACCAAAATTCAATCAAGTTTAAGATACGAGAATCCAAAGAATAATCGTTAACTTTGTGAAGAAAATGTTTTTCCCAAACTGTCCAACTTGGACAATTCAAGATCCAATAGAATGAGTGGTACCTTGAAAAGGTATACGTGCACATTGATATTGCATCTCAAACGGGAATCTATGGCTTTGCTAAATTACCAACATTATAAGCAAATAAAAAAACTTTAACTCTATCTATCTTGAACTCATATACCTTTTGTACTTGAAAATCAAGTTGACAAGACAAATATATACTTAGTGGTCCTATCACTTAACATAAAGCGTAGGGATTGATAAAATCGACAAACAAACATAAAATTATATATTAGGGGCACTTTGGAAAAAATTCGACAACATAACCCCTAATTCAAACAACCAGTCATGCATGTCAGACAACCTATTGAGCTCCGCTCTTTACTAAAAAACAACTTATCAAATTGGAAAACATATGCACACTTTTTATGTATATCAGCACACAACCAATCATGCAACTCAGAAAAAATCATAACCTATTGAGCTTCGCTCTCTACTAAAAACTAAAGATCTTTTCACATAACTCATTATTCAAGACAATCAGTACAAACAACAAACAGATAGCAAAGAATGAAAAAAAATAAAAACAAAAGTAATAAACAAAATTGCCAAGGAGCTAATGAGAGTGAGGGGCAAACAGAGATGGTGGAGTGGAGATGGTGACGTGATCCTCTGAATGAGAAAGAGAATGAGAGAGTTAGGACTTAGGTTGACATATTAGACATATAATCGAAATTTAAACTAAAACAATCATTACACATCTTATTGCAAAGACAAGTAGACACTAATCATGATAACAAATTTTTGAAGCACCCCTATGGGGTCATCGATATTTGTTTACTAGGCGATGAGTTGAAAGGGAATGCATACAGATGTTATACATGTGTTGCATTTGATTCCTTCTTTATACTTTTTAGAAAAGCAAATTAAAATTAATTAGCACGAGCACTTAGAAAATAGAAAATTCTATAAATATAAAGAACAAAGTATGGTTCATTCAAGAATATCCAAGAGATAGAAGAAAACTTCATCATATTCAAATAGAGATAGAAAAATTTAAAGAATAGATAAGTATTTATGGCTATTGGCTTCTACAGAAACCCAAAAATAAAACCTTCTACCATCCATTATGATAGATAAATGAAAGAGAAAAAGGAACGAATTAGAGAGAGGAGTTTTATTATTGGTTTTCTTTAGAAAGGGATTTATGATTACTTGTACAACTACAACAGTAATATTATGCTTATGAAAATTTGAACAAAAAACAATTTTCATCATCATCATCATATTCGCTTCTAATTTTGAACCAAAACAAAAGTGTTAATAGGACAAGCAAGAAGAGCAACATACACAATGATTAGAAGGTGCATGGTCAATAATATTAACTTATAGAATCAATCAATCTCCTCAAATAACCAAGAGACTCATGCTCATGCTACTAACTAAGTTTCTAATCTAAGTAAGGTTCATTTTGCACAAACATGATTAATCTCCGATCAGGTAGGTAATTCAACTACTAGAAATTGATGATGATGATTTGAGCCAGACACTAAATCTTAATAAGAGTATTCATTATATACACACAAAGAGAAACATCATTTCCATGTAAACATTAACTAGAATCATGTAAACATTAACTAATAACTATTAATAAAAGTGATTATTTTTTCAGGTTAAATAAGCATTTTGAGTTATAATTTCAAAAGCACAAATGGAATCACTAGAAACTAGCTACAATTGTCCCCAATCAGTGACTAAATTTTCAAAAGCACAAATGAGAAAGATAAACCCTAAACCCAAAATCAATAATATGAAGCTTTACCAAAATCCCAAGGTCTGTGTTGGTGGTGGTGGTGGCCGCAGCTGTGCAGGGAGGGGGAGGCGTCCATTGCCCTGTAACAAAAAAAAAAAATAGAGACAGAGATGGGAAGAAGAGGGAGGAGAAGGGAAGAAGAAGATACCTTAGACGAGGAGAAGGAGCTCCGGTTGCCCTTGGCGACGGCTCTGCGACGACGAGAGAGGAAGAGGATGAGAGAGATGGAGACAGAGCTAGAAAGAGAGAGAGTTCGCGGTGGAGAAGGGCCAAGCACGGTGAAGTAGGGGCGGTGCGCGGAGGAGGGGAGGGTTTTGTGAGGAAGGGAGGGGGAGGGCTCTGTTGCGCTGCACGTTAAAGAGAAGAGAGGGGAGTGTAACAGCCTGATTTTAATTATCCTGTTCAACCGGTTAAAATATAATTAAATTATATTTTAATTTGAGAGTTAGAAAGTGTTTTTGATTAAAATAAAATCATATTCATAGTTTACTTTATGGTAGAGGGTTACGGTAAAATTTTCGGTTGAAAATTCAGACAAAAGCCGATATGCGTTTTCACTGCCAGTACAAGTTTACTGTGCAGAAAACCTAATTTTGACCCGTGAACGAGATGGTTAGTGTTTTTAATATGTTTCCTTCAACTTTGGTTATTTTGAAATTTCGTTCAAAAATAGAATATAATATTTTATTCGGACGAAAACGTCGGAAGAATTACGATCGGAAAATACAACCGGGTACGGAAGAAGCCGAATTTGAAGTCCTTATACGATGATGTGTATAGACTAAGCAGTCCTCTCCGGTTCAGCCCATTAAGGGAAATCCATCCCGTTTTCTTACCAAACCTTGTTTGGTAAAAGTACAAAACTTGGGAGTAGTGGGCTCCATCCCGATGTATTTACACAGAATTTGAAAGGCTTTCATAAAAGCCCAACTGTTGGGATGAAGCTGAGTAGGTGCGACATTCATGGTTCTCAGAACGTCGCACTCAAACTCGGTGAAAGGAAGGGACACACGCAGCTGTGCAAAAAGTGTTTTGTACATGTAGGTAAAAGGGGGACTCAGAAGGATGAGCCCTGAAGAAGACATACTCGGTACCCGAGCATGGGAAGCAAATAAACTCGGATTCATCTCCGGACGTCGAGATATTAATATGGGACCGAAGACGAGCAATGGAATCTGAAGTCTGAAAGTCAGAAAAATAAGTCCCAACTTCGCCTTTAACCCAAGTATACCCAGGAAGGGTAATATCGGGAACAGGGTCTTTTGGTACCCTTAGGCGTTGTTTGCGAGCGGCGGGTTTGGAAACTTGGGGTGAGGGAGAGCCAGACCTAGAAGAATCGGACCCGGAGGAATCAGACTCAATGAAAGATGACCTGGAGGAGGACGGTCCCCCCCTCTCCGATGTTTAGTTCCTGAGAAGGAATGGAAGAAGTGGAAGGAGAACCCCCAATGGGGGAAACCTCGTGCTCAATCAGAGGCGAGGTGTTTGACTCAGAAGACTCGGACGAACTCATCTGATAAGCAGAAATTAAACTTAGAAGCACGAAGGAGGGAAGAAGACGGGGCGTACCTGAAGAATGACAGACAGGAGAGTGATGGTAGAAACTTGAAAGACGGAGGTGTGGGGCGAAGGATGATAGGCAAGGTGGAGGGGAGTTGGAGTTAGAGGGGATATTTATAGCTGCTGCAGTTGATGGTACGATCAACGGCCCACGTTCCATGAAGCCCAAAGGTGCGACTTTTAATTTTCCCCTCATTAAATGGGCGCGGAACTCTAGGGTTACTCACCTGTAGCGTGCCGCAGAAGGGTTAGGGGAAATGATTGCCTTCTCTGACAGGAGGGAAGGTTCGGTTGAAATGACAGCTGGGAATACGGAAGTCTATATGGCCGAAGAATAAGCTCGGGTTAATACTTGTCAGCTCTTTCGCTTATTTAAGCTCAGAGCTCGGGGGGCTTGTGTACTGGCCGAAGATATAAGGCCGAGGATTGTCAATACGACCGAGCTTATTCTTGCAAGTGGGTCGTAACCCGAGCTCCCATAAAGCCGAAGACCTATTAATACACTTGACACCCGAGGATAACTACTCGGGCCTATTCCACAGCAGACCACAGATAAAGATATCTCGGCCCCGAGCTATCCAATCTGGCCAAATCGATCGGGCCGAATATCTCATTGGTCCAAATATCTCTCCGTATAACTCGGAGCCTTATCCTTATCATTATCTAACTGCAATAACAATCCGATCCTAACAAATAGGATCTCAATAACAGTCCTACCCAAACTGTTACACCAAAACATCTCTATAAATAGGGGTCCAACCCCCTCACTTAGAACTACGTTTGCTTTGATTCCCATTTGGATACGTAGGAACATAATTCCTATTCTGTCAAGCTAATTCCAAAACACTCCCACAAGACCTTCTCCAGGGCAGTATCTCCCACCTTGAGATATTTGGGCGGAACAAGATATGTAATTGGGACCACAACATTTTGATTTTGCACCAAAATTGTATCGTGATCATAATTACAGTTGTATCAGTTTTTTTTTTATAATTGCCCCCACAATAATAAAAAACGTGATATACGATCACAGCCGCGGCTGTAATCGCAATTTAAAACCTTGATATGAAATAACAAGCATGTAGTAAAGAAAAAATTCAGCTGACATGCAAAACAAAAACACATACCCTTTTCCTTTTATATGCAGTTTGTGCATCATCATGGTAGTTGGATAACAAGGGAATAGCATTCCCATCACCGTATCCAATTCTCTGTGACAGACAAAGATAGAGAGGAGGAGTCTGAGTTTTGTGCCTGGTTTTGTGTATGTCTGGCTAAGACTCTGATCATCACACTTCAAAGAATAATTGCATTCATGTCCTTCATGCAAGTCCTTATTATCCTTTTTAAAGAGTGGGATGGTACTAATACTTTCAACCTTTACGACTTTAGTCTTTTTTTTTCTGTTGAGAACCGTTTAGACTTTATTCTAAGTTTCCGGATTTTTGTCTAACGAGAATTTGATAAGTTATCTATTTACAGTTTTTTCTCTTCACTTTTTTTTGGGATGGAACCCAGGATATCTCACAGTCGATAATCGTAGGATTAATCCCTAAGGATGTAGAGTACCAATTAAGGGATGACTTCTCTACCCACAAATACAATTCTATTGTCATCACCAAGATTCGAAGATGGTTTTCTCTTCACTATCTTAGCTTCAATTCTTTACTTCGAGGTTCTTTTGTCCAAAAACAAAAATCTTTACTTCGAGAAGTTTATCGAAATACGTATCAAGTAATTAATCTCTACTATTATAAACTAGCGTATGATTAAAATAAAAGGTAAATGTTTATAGTATTTATGTTTATTTTTATATCTATTAATTATTGATAAGATGTATTTACACTTTTACCTCTTTAAACGGTATTTACAATTTTATCAGTTTTTATGTTTATCTTTAAGTTTGAAAAAGACTGATAAGATTCTATAAAAAAAAAAAAAAAGACTGATAAGATGATTTTATAACATTTTTATATTTTTCTTACATTTTTTAAAATTATTAATAAAAAATTAATATTGATAAATTCTTTTAAAAAATGAATTTTTAACACTAAAGTGAGAATCTCTTCAATAATTGTGTGGAAAAAGGTAATTATTCCATTTTTTATAAAAAAAATTCTCTGCATGCTCTTATTTTATATTTAATCGAATAAGTCACTCGAGACGACGACGACGATGATGATACACTGAATTATTTATACTACTGATGTGCATTCTTTATAGTACTAATATCATACACGTGCATTGCCATTTTAGATCCACTTTCTTAGTAGCATGAGATCATCACTATATGAGGTTTCTAGATAAGAAAATGGGCAATGACAAATCGAGAAAGTGAAATTGGATTTTCTGCATGAAAAAATCACATGCGTTTTTCTTTTACAAAAGCATGGTGGATCCACGAAGGTTTCGTTTAGGAAAGCATACTATTTCAAACGGGATTATAGTTTCATAAATTGCTATTGCCTCTCAATTTCAGATACGTAGTGGATGGCTTCTAATTTGTCAGCAGGAAATCCATCATCGTAGATTCTTACTAATATTATATTCCGTGTGTGCGTGTGGACTGGAATGTGCATGTATGATTAATAATGTCTTGTACTATATAATAATGAAGGTTCATGCATTGACACCTTGTTGGTGTGGCCTATTAGTGGATCTTCTTTCTCCACTCTTCAATGGGGTGGTTTTCATTCTTATTGTTAAATCATTAATTAGTACCTCTTTGGATCTTAACTGGATTGGAGACTCCTATTTTCAAATGTGAAATCGATTTGTGTACGTCTTCAATTCAAATATTGTGTCATAGCCGTCATTGTCCCCAATCATTACTTGCAGCAAATAAAGGCAAATGCAAATCATTTCAGGCTTATAACATGCTTGAAAATGTTTATTATAAGAAGATTATAATTTGTAATTATATAGATTATTTTAAATATAAGATAAGGTAATCTAACACCCAATAAAATGTTAGCATAAAATCAATTCCGAACACATACTTATATGGCTTGGCATCTAATTTTTAGTCTAGTTAGAATAATATATAAGACATTGATATTGGTAAAAGTAAGACCCAATTACTTTAGGATAAAACTGAATACTATATTAGGCATATATCTTATTGGTGTTGAAGAAAAATTTAGGGTGAAAGGATTATGCCACAGATTAAGGTATGGAAGACTTTCGGACTCTATAAACACTTATAAGGATAATTACATTTACCTCACTTTAAGAAGTTTAGTGGGAGCTCGAATAAGCATATAGCTTATTGTTAACATATGTAGAAAATCTAAATAATTATACTTATATATTTTTTACTAAAAATCTAGTCCGGAAGCATTTGTGTATTTCATTCACAATAGATGAAGTGATCAACATCAACTAGTGTCACATTCAGATTTCAACCCACTCAAGCTTTTAATAACTAAATAAAACGGAAAAAGTATAGTAATGCCCCACATTACTGTATTGAGATATCATTCTTATCCAGTTGAGTTGCACCCCTAATTTGTTTAGTGAGGGAAAGCATAATAACACAAGAAAAAATGATACGATGAAGATGCGCGTGACATTAACAAATAACAAAGCTTGATTTCCTACCTCTTACGTCACAAAATCTCAGAGCCACACTCATTAGTCATTAGTCATTAGTCATTAGCCGTCGGCAAAGTCATGCAGTCACTTTCTCTTCTAATTCTCGTTTTGCGACTGGAAGGAAAAAAAAGCATGTTACAATAACAGGGTAGCACGTGCAATTTTGAACAAAGTCGGAAAGTTAAGACATTGCGTTGAATGAATTTTGTAATCATGCTTCAGTTATATTATTGTTGAACTTGATTTTTCCTCAAAAAGATAAAATTTGACTCTAATTCTTAGTCTGAGAAAATTCCTTTTTAAGAATTTTCAAGTACCGGTAGTTTTTATAAAAATAAAAATATCAATGTTTAGATTCATCTAGAAGATAAAACGTATTATTTGAATACAATAATATACCGAGTAATAATAAAAATGAGTCTTCAAATTAAAACTACTGGTAAAGGTGTTGGTGGATTAGATTTGAGTAGTTTTGAGGGAAAAAATCATTTTATCCAATCCTTTTGGTTTTGTTCTTTGATCATTTGATTGGTTTGATTTAAAATCAAATCCAATCCAATTTGATCCGACTAATTTCGGTTTGAATTGAATTGGTTTTTGATTTGTTTAAAAAAACTATAAAGTTTTAAGTATGTCCTCCATCCACTATTTACATAACTATCAACTTTTGTAAAATTGATCCTTTTGATTTTGAATAAAAATATAATTCCAATCCATACGATTAACTTATTCAACAATTACATAAACAACTAATTGGAATAAAGGTACCCAGCACAATACAAGTTTGTGAATCTTAATCCTCAAATAACGAATAAAGTGCATTTGCTTATTAAAAAAAACAAATTAAGTGCATCTGAAATACCATATTTATTCCACATAACACAATCAAAATATTAAAGAAAATGAAGGTGTTCATTCATAAAAGTATGAAAATTAATGTTTAAGTGTGAGTAGTACTATCATTTAAAAAAAATAGTATATGTATACGCAGGTTTGGATTGGATTGGATCGATTTTCACTAGGGGATCCGAAATCCTATCCAATCCAATGAAAAAACGATTTTTGCAGTTTTCGATCTTTCAGGTTTTCGGTTTATTCGGTTTTCGATTTTATGGTTCGATTTTTGCGGTTTCGGTTGGTTGATGAACATCCCTACTTTCTAGTAAAGGGCAATCTAGTGCACACGACTCCAACTTAATGAGGATTCATAACCTCCAGGTCACAAGATAACAACTTTACCGTTGTGTCAAAGAATCACCCACCAAAGTCACGAGGATTTAAAAACTTACTCATAACCAGGGGCGGAGGGATTGGTATGCACTTGTTGTCATGAGAATTTGTTTAATATTTGTCATTAAACAGAGCCCCTCATTTTCTTTAATATTTTGATTGTGTTATCTGGAGTAGTCTAGGAACCCACAACTGAGGAACAGTCCTCCCTCTCTCAAAATATTATATGGGTTTAATTGGTATGCACTTGTTGTCATGAGAATTTGGTTCTTAGCTGATTGGTCAGCTAATTAGTCGTCTTCTAGTTAGCTATCAACTAACTTGCACAGTTGATTCCCCCTGCCCAGGCGATACACTGAGATAGGGACTCTGTTCCTCAGTTGTGGGTTCCTAGATTACTCCAGAGAGTATCTAATGTAGAAGGTTGAACTAGAAAACTAAGGTTGCATGAAAGCGGTAAAGTAAAACGAATAAGCGATAATGGAAAGCGCGATAAGTAAAATAAATATAAAGGCTTGTGTTTGATTGGGTGTATTCTAAAAAATGAATGTACAATTGGTATTTATAATTACATATGAATTGATCAACTAGTGTCACATTCAGGTTCCGAAAACCTCCTTATTCTATCTTCTAATTACAGATTTTATGTATTTTCAGTTTTTCTTCCAAGATAAAAAACCTTCAACCCGTTATATTAATAATTGGCCAGCATACCTCAACCATCTTTTGGAAGCCAAAATGAGACGTCCAACAATTATTGAATCTAAAAAGTTTAGGTCCTCAATTCTGCTTACCATGTTTAAGAGAAATCAGGTAATTATCAGAAACATCACGATTCAAATCCCATCGAACTACCAAACCCCATGTTTGAATCCTCTTTTCGATCAACAAGAATCGATCCAACCTACTTAAGGTTGAACCATCAGTTTTATACCATGTAATATTCTGCCCAGGAGAGGAAGATCAATTAACTTTAAATCAACTATAATTTTTTTTAAGTTTGACTACCTCCCTTCTACCAACTTGGTTGTTAACCCTTTTTTTCCTCTAGAACTACTGATTGCATTGAAATCACCAGCTAGGCACCAAATTTTCTAGCCAAGTCCACATTTAGTCATTCTCAAATTTATTCTTAGTAAGAACCAATTCAACCTACCCATGGTTGAACCATCAGGAACCATCGGGTTTATACCATGTAAATTTTCTGCACGAGAAAGAAAGATCAATAAACTACATATCAACTATAAAGTTTCGAATTCTCATATTTTTTAACCACTTTTTTCATTGAAACTATTGATTGCATTGAAATCAAATTACCAACTAGATACCAAACCCCCTTGCCAAGTCTACGGTTAGTCATTCTCAAATTCATCCCATAATCTCCTTTTCCCTGTAAAGTTACAAGGAGAATAAATATTGGCAAACAAGGCATTTAATTTTGCTATTTCCCCAATCCAAACACACACTAGGAGAAGTAAAGAATGGTAAAAGCCCAAACATATATTAAGCCCATGTTTCACCAACATGTGTATTTAAATGATTAAACGGAAATCAAGTTTAATATTAGCATCCGTTAGCCTGCTGAAAGGGCCTGGGTTCGCGTACACCTTGCCATTTATCTCATTGGAATGTTATCCCCATAATTAACTAAGAATTTTTTCTTTGAAGGACAAAAATTTATGATTTATGTTTTATAAAGACATTAATATTGTATTACGTTATCAAATTTCAGGTGGTACTGAGTTCATCCTTTTATTTGTCTTGGTTTATTCCCTTCTTACATTATCTTGAATAATGAACAACATCAATGCATTTATAAAGAAAGTGTTAGCTCAAACAGGTAATCGTTGAAATTTTTTATTTGGTTACAAGGCCAAGCCCCCTAAGACACCAACCACCAATCAAAAAGTGTGCAGCCAGACGAAGAATGCAAACGGATTGCATTGAATGAAGAAAATTCACCAACCACAAATCCAAAACCGTGTTGCCTTCTTTCAAACCATGAGTGGCACAAACATTCCAACACTTGGACAGCGTTTGTTTGATGGAACTAACAATGGGAGCACAAGGATGATGTTGCTCACCACCTTTGACAATAAAGCTAACAGCATTAGCTGAGTCAGATTCCACCCAAAAGACTTGAATAATTTTTACTATTGGTTACTAATTTAAAATATTTACAAGTGAATTCTCATGTGATTTCTAGGCTTTGGCTAGGGTGAGAGACTCCAACAAGTCTCTCACCATGAGAGAATATTCTCAACCATTAGATTCATCTAGTCCTCATCATAATTTCCTACACCACCCATATCATATAATTCCTCCCCCAACTCCTTCCACCAACCCGCATCTCATACTACCACCGACCGACGACCACACTTCACTGACCACCGTCCACAGCCCACATTGTTGCCAATTTCCCATCACCCACCACCGACCATACTCCGCAGTTTCAATTTTTTTCGTTAGGGTTTTGATTTGATTTCGTTCCACCATCCACACTGGATTTTTTTCTTCATCATTTTCTTTTGTCATTGTTGCTTTGTTTATCTCGACAGTGGCAACCACCATCTTCAACATTCTCCGCCGTTAGCCGTTTTGCAGGACCACCGTCGATGGCTTGCAGTTGGCTCGATCCTAGAAACCGTTTGAGGTTATGGATCTGGTTTTCTTAACTTCGGGTTTTTTGGGAATATCAAGATATTACAGATCGAAGTTTAAGAAGCGAGATGAGGAAGACCTTAAAGAAATAGAGGAGGAGGTGGTGCTGTCATGGGAGGGAGGAGAAGCGGTGGAGGCGAGAGCGGTGAAGCTCGACACCGAAGTGGCGAAGGGTTATGTTGGTCACTGGCGGTCTCACTGCAGCGGAGCTCAAACACCGAGTTCATCGGCTTAGTCTCACTCTGCCTGAGAAGCGTCGACGGGTCCAGATCTGCGAGGAGTGAATCTGAGAGCGAGCAGTAGTGTTGGTGGTGGTAGTCACCCATGTCGCCGCCTCGTCCGGAACAGTTCCAGGTGCTCCGCCTCCTCCTCCGCAATGCCGTCGTCCGCTCGAGCTCGCCGCCGGTCACCTCTGTCAGACGCGCACGACCTCCCTGTTTCCTTCCTCTACTCATATGGCAATGATATGCTGTGAAGGGTGCACGATAGTATCTGATGCACCTATTGATCCAACGGTGGAAGGCATTTCTCATGCCTCTCATATCTCTCTCACCATAAGAGATATGAGCTGCTAGCTCACGCTAGCCAGTGTCGTGATTTCTAATGAAAGTAGTTTTCACGTGTATAGCAAAATCATGGAAACTGCATAGGTTCCCTCCATGATCCAAGCAACTTATTGACAAGTGCAACCTTAGAAGGAAATTGCAGGCACTTCCAAGTCATACAATGGATACATTATAAAGATGGCTCTCATTTAATATATATATATATATATATATATATATATATATAGAGAGAGAGAGAGAGAGAGAGAGAGAGGGGGAGGGGAGGGGGGGAGAGAGAGGTGCATGTGATCAAAAAATGAAGTAACAACAAACATTGAGAGAGAGAGAGAGAGAAATAATGAAGTAACAATAAAGATCAATGAGAGATAGGTGCATATGATCAAATAATGAAGTGAGAGAGAGGGAGAGGGGGGAGGGAGGGGGAGAGGGAGGGGGAGAGAGGGCAAGCAGGAAATTGATCATAGAGAGAGCAAACAGGCAATTGATCAAACAACTGATTTTAGGCAGCTGTCTGATCTATATTTTGACATAATGCAAACTCAATTCCTTTTTTCTAGTAGAAAGTTGATTAGTTGAAACATGTAAATAAATATTCAGCAGAATCAGTACAGAAGATAGGACAATAACATTCTTCCGCATACATTATCAATTGAACTTGAATATAGTCGTTCATATGCACGTATGAGAACCAAACTATATGATTCAAGCATCTGTTTCTGTACTGGGCTCTGAATCTTCATCAGCTTGTAACTCAAAAGGTCTCATCCGATTTGTATTAGCTTCCAGTGGGGGCAATCCATCATCATCATCATCACTCTTATCCATCTTATTCCCTTGTTGGGAGGTGGTTCTTTCATTTGAATCATCTACGATCCCAGACTTAAAAATTTCAGGCCTACATAGAGCAATGGTTGAAAAGGTGAATATATGATGCCTTGGATATTGGTAGTTGTTACCATTAGGAGCTACCAGGTAAAATCCAAGTCTGATGAACAAATTATTATGATACGAGAGAGATCTGCTAAGAACACATTCTTTAACACACTGTTATTAGGTGGATATTATGTGGGACCCACCAAATCATGCAGGACTCTCTATTAAGTGGTTAGAGAGTGGCCCCGCATGAAATCAATTCAATAATAGTGTGTTGAAGGAGGCATGGTAAAGAGTATGTTGCTAGCATTGCTCATTATCCAATTATACAAGAGGGGAACCTAGTGCAAATAAAACTACAGAAGTCAAAGTTGAAAACAAGAACACACCATTCTGGAGATTTCTTAAGTGCTCGAACTTGTTCGTAGAAAAGAACTTGAGAAACAAGACATGCAACCTTGCAACCTGATTCAAGAGCCTTTTCCTTTCCACTTCCATCAACTACAACAAAACTCCCTGCACAATGAGAAAGCGGCTTGGGTTGGTTGATAATCAATGAAGTGGAGGCAGACCAAGAAAGAAAATAGCTTTTAAAACTAATGCACAGTTTAACTTTTCGATCTCCTGATTTCAATATCAAGGTCTAATGGCTGATGGGTTGATGTCACATAAAATGTAGATAAAAAGGTTCTCTAGCCAATTCCCGGAACAGATCATGTAAAAAGCCAACAATCAATGTTTCAAGATACACAATAAATATGTTCAAGTTTGATGACTACGGAATGTTTGACAAATTGGGGTGGTAGTGGGGAGCTGACATTGCTTTAAAACAGCTCTACAACCTATATGGACAAATTCATAATTAGCTAAGAAGAATTTTCCAAATTCTTGAAGAATGAAGCTAAAATGGTTTGATTAAGAATAGCTAATTAGGAACAGTTGAAAAGAGACACTTCATTCCATGGTTGATTATATGGTCAATACTAACATCTGGAGCTTTAGAAAATCAACAATGATAACACAGAACCATTGGTTTTAAAAAGAAAATAATACCATATTGAGTAACTTCAAAATTAGAACAATAAGTATTGAATTGTTTCTTACATAGGACAAACCTCGTTTTATCCACATGCTTTTCTGAAATTTAGCAGGAAATAGAGCTAGTGATTTTTCACCATGTGCATCCATAACCTTGAGACAAGTCAAAATGGAAACCAACATAAGAATTATAAACAAGTAAACAATGACAGTGTTTATCTGAAAAACACTCATCATGATATAGAAACCTAGAAACTATACAGTCACACACACTCCCATTTCCGAGAAAGGAATGGATTCTATACATAAAATGATTTACACAGTCACACACACTCCCCATTTCCAAATTTTAACAGGATTTACACATCTTGTATAGCTTATCCCATTTCTACTTTTTTTTTTCATTTTTTAAAAACAATCACTATATTTGTGCAGTTGTTATCAAGTAACTTGCCTAATTGCCTTGGTATTCAAGTACTCAACTAATTATTAAAACATTAAATTTATGCATAAAGGTCTAGTCAAATAAATTACGTAATTTTATCTTTCTTTTGAAATATGCAAACTTTCAAGCAGTATTAATTAATTTTGTATAAAAGTTGGTAACTTTGGCCTCACTCAGTATAAATAAATAAAAACTTGTAATGCAGTAAGTACCTCAATGAGATTGCAGCCACAAAGAGAAAGAACCTGCATGAGGCTTTGACCATCTTGAAGGGTCACACGCACTTCCTCTGTTGCCCTCTTCAAATTCTTCCTTCCTCCTCCCATCTTTACCAATAACCCTAATTTTACAGTTGCCAAACTTTATAGCGAAACTTACACTAAAAAAATATGATGCTTTTTAGTTACTTAATTAGAATTGAACATAAGTACTAAATTACACGCAAGAATTAGTGTAAAATGAATATAGGATTTAATTGGTATGCATACTGTGAAACAATCATAAATTATCCATCCATCGACCATCATTAACTTACTTAAAAGTCTTGAGTCACACAGAGGTTGATCTGTATTGATGTGATCTACTGACAATATAAAAAACTATAAAAGTGTATCAAAATTAAACTAATGAATATATAACAAATAAGTAAACAAAAGAGAAAGAATGTAAAGTTTGTAAACAAATATGACAAGATATAATACAATCAAACAACCAGAGATTATTGCCTATTGCTATGACAGAATATTACTGTCTTATAACCTGAGGCGGAATGCGTACCACTTCCTCGGACTCGGAGGCTGAATATTATTGTCTTATGGGGTGAAAGAGAACAATGATTGAGTTTGAGAGAAGCGAGACAGAACTTTTCAATTGGGACGATGGAATGGGCTGCTGCTGCTACAAACTACCGCACACTACAAAGCCCACTTTCTTCTTATTATTATTATTTTAATACTTTAGAGCAATGGTTTTAACACCGGTTGAACAAGAAAGGAGAGTGATTTAAGGGTCCGTTTGGTGGTCAGGATAAGAGAGACAGGATAGGATAAGCTACATATCCTATCTGAAACTAATGTTTGGTGAGCCAGCACGATAGGATAAGGCAATCCTGTCACTTATCCTATCTTGTCCATCTAGTTAAAATTCTATCCTGAGGGGAGGGTTGGGTTAGCACTCAACAAGATAGGATAAGGTATTTTTTTCTGGTAACAAGTAGGATAGGGTGATTTAAAGTATAATAAAATATAAAAATATATAATATATAATATATAAAATAATTAAAGTATAATAAAATAATAATTTAAAGTATAATAAAATTTAACATGATTACCAAAAAAAGTATAATAAAATATAAAATATTTAAAATAATAAAGATATTAATAATTAATTTTAAAATTTATTTATTTTTATTACAATGCAAATTTTATTATTTTATATTATTTTTAAAAACCGTAAAATATAAAAAATTATTCTAATAATTTAACTATATGTAAATTAAAAACAAAAAATGAATATTTAAAAATAAAAAAAAATAATTTTAGTTAGACAATATTTAAAAAATTTAAAACATTATATGTAATTTTATCACAAGGATAATTTTGTCTTTTTATATAAATTTAAATAATAAAAATTATAAAAAAAAAACTAAATCTAATAAAAGATGAAAACATTTAGAATAAAAACGAAAAATTTTAAAATTCATACTTAAATTATAATGCTGTCCAGTTGGTTATCTGGTGGAGACCAAACGTCGGATAAGATAACAGCTTATCCTGTTCATATCCTATCCTACTCCTATCCTGTTCTCTTATCATATCCGCCCTTATCCTATCCTGACTACCAAACGAGCCCTAAGGTTCAACCGTTTCCGTTTAATCGGTTGTCGAACCGGGGCATATATATATACAGTTACAAAAATTACACATTGATAAAAATATCAATCAACAATTCAAATTTCAAATTAAGTTCTAATGACAATGAAAACTAAAATAATGACAAGGAAACTAAAATAATAATATTTACAAAAATCTGAATATATGTTGGAGTATTATGCATAATGACAATCAAAACTAAAATAATATGTTTTTTCACATGTGTGTAGGAATCAATATTAGTTTGAGTCAGAAATTAAAAACAACTAGTCCAAATTGCAGTGATTCGGTGGATAGTCAAAGTTGCCCATGTTTACAATTTCAAGCAATCTACTAAGTACAACACGGTAGCCCAACCTAGGTCCTGTTTGCCCCAAAATCAACGAGTCAAAGTTGAACCCCACAAGATGTAACAGGTAGGCAACACAAAGAACATAAAAGTATCAAAGGGAAGAAAACCATACCTGGAAGAAGAAACAAGAGATAACAGAGGTCTGGTCGTGCGCCGCTGGTCTCAGAAACTGTGAACTTAGGCAGAAACAGAGAATGTGACGGGACGGGAGAAACCAGTTCTTTTCTAATCCAAACCCTCCGTTTTTTTTATTTTATTTTAAAAAAGACAAATCTGATTAAAATGAACCAGTCGGATTACCGGTTCCTGTTTTGCATTGGTTGAATCGATTTTTATGCCTTTTAGTTTTTACTGGTCATACTTCAAAAACGGTTCATCTGGTTGACATTTGAAACGATCAAATGGTTCAACCGGTTTTTATTTATTTATTTGATAAGATAACATTTAAGGCAATGTTTTAAAAACTGGTTCAATCGGAGAATCAGAAATATGAGTGGTTCAAGATTCAATCGAATCAACCGGTTGAACCGGTGATCGAACCGGTATACCTGTTCAAGGTCTAACCGATATACCTGTACATATATTTATGGTTTAATTATTGGGTTGGTCCCTGAACTATTTGAGAATTTTCAATTAGGTCCCTGAACTAAAAAAATTTCTAATTAGATCCCTGAACTTATATAAAATTTTCAATTGGGTCCCCAAACAAAAAAAAATTCTAATTGGGTCCCTGAACTTACATAAAATTTTCAATTGGGTCCCTAAAGTAAAAGATGACCATATAAAATAAAAAGTAATAAAATGATAGATAATGAAATTTAGGAAAAAATTAGTTTGAAATGATAATAAAATGACAAAAGATGAATATGAGAGAAAACACTCACTATTTAAAATAATAATAAAATGAAAAATAAAACTTAGTGATAAAAATTATTGTTTCGCATGATAATTAAATAAAATAGATAATTTTGAGAGACATGATTTAATTCATGAAATGATAATTAAAAAATAATGAAATATGAATTTGTGCTAGAAAAATTCATAAAAAAAGAAGAAGTAAATTCATCAAAAAATAATTGTGCTAGAAAATCCATATTTTATAACAAAACATCAAGAGATTAAATTGATAAACCTCAATTAAAAAAATATAAATAAAATAAAATAAACATCAATTAACAACAAAGTTATTTGAAATAATAAATAAAATAAAAAATCTAGTTAAGTAAATATCACATCTTAGTTTGGTTGTCAATTTTATTTTGAGTTATTTAATTTATTTTATTATTTATTATGTTATTTTATATTTTTATTGAGGTTTTTCTTAAATTATTTGAATATTTCCTAAATAATATTTTTGTTTGCTATGTCTATTGTTATTATTTTAATGTTATTTTAAATATTAAATATTTCACTCAGTTTAATAACTTAATATTTTGTTATAAAACATGAATTTTCTAGCACAGTTTCATATTTTATTTTGTTATTATCGTAAGAACTTAATTTTGTCTCTCAAATTTATTTATTTTTATTTAATTATTATGCTAAAGAATAGTTTTTCACACTAAGTTTTATTTATTATTATTATTATTATTTATTTTTTTGGTAACAATCGGGTTATTATTTTAAATAGTGGGTTTTTGTTCTCTCATATTCATGTTTTGTCATTTTATTATTATTATTATGTCAAACAATATTATTTATTAAAATTTCATCATTTATCATTTTTTTTATTTTATATATTCACCTTTTTACTTTAAGGACCTAATTGAAAATTTTATATAAGTTCCGGAAACCAATTAGAAAATTTTTAGTTCATGGACCTAGTTGAAAATTTTATATAAGTTCAGGGACCGAATTAGAATTTTTTTTAGCTTAGATTCCTAATTAAAAATTCTCAAATAGTTCAAAAACCAACTGAATAATTAAACCTATATTTATATTTATAATTACAATATTAACCATTCATATGTGTATCATTTATATTCATATTAGACAATTTTTGTCCCGTATTGGGCACAAAAATAATATGATAGATACAATATATATGATAGATAAATGTATTTTTTTTCCTAAAAAATCAACTTACACGGAGAAAGATAATATCAAATATATTTTCAAGAGAGATGAAAAATAATAATATGATAGAAACAAATATTTTCTAAAAATGGTTAACTTGCATAAATAAAAGAGGAGAAATAAATCAAATAAATTTTTAAGAGAATACTCCGGACTCAATTATAAGCAAAAAAATATCTATATTTTGTGGACTCAAATATAATAAAAAACCAACCAACTCAACTATATTTAATGTTAGTATTCCAAAAATTAATAAAATTAATCAATCCAACCAATTCTCATTTTACTTTCCCAACAGCATTGCACACCCCCGAGATAATTAAATGGTAGTTTTGTAATTATAACTTTTTTTTTTACATAAATCAAGACAATTAAACTAAATTAACTAACTTCTTTAATAAGTGTGAAATTAATTAATTTTATTTATAACTGAGTCTAAAGGAAGTACAACATCTTTACTAATTATACTAACAAATATACTTTTATAATTATAGAATTTACCTGCTCAGTTTGTTAAGAGGACAGTGAGTATATATGTGATTACTCATGTTAGACAATCCACTTGCTCATATTAGACAATCATTTCCGCGGGTTCACGAATCCTATCTTCCTATTAATATAGTATCATATTATGAAAAAAAATTGTTTTTGACAAACATTAGATAATATCACTCTTTTAATTTCGTGCTAATGCATTTTTTTTTTTTTTGGCATTGGAGAGAAAAAAGCAAAAACAACTAGAACTTAACAAATCCCCAAGAATAAGCTGATGAATCCAAGCTGGAGGAGACTCAAGCACCATACTATGCCAAGGTGTCTGTTCAGACGTGCGTCCACTGCTCCAACGTGATTCTTGTCTTATGACCCATATGTTTGACATCCAATGGTGGGAACGTGATTTCTCAGACCCAAAAGCACGTAGGAGCTGAAGCTGGACAGAGTAGCTTCTGGGTTATGGAAAATCGATTTTGAACTAGAGGGAGAGGTATGTTCTCTTTTTGCCCTTCAAGGTTCTCAGCTGCACATTTATTGTTGTGACCTGTGCCCATCTTCACTATCACCTGCATTAGGTTTGTTAACACCCATAGCTTCAACCTTTGTTAAACTATGTTGCCCATCTTTTGTTAAAGAGAGTCTTCAGGATGTTTGATAAAATGTCTCTTAAGGAGTAAACAAAGTTTTTTTTTCTTCTTTTTCCTAGAAATACAAAAAACTGTCCTACTTATTGAATCATTAGGCTTGTTATAATTTATGCTACTTATCCATTTCTACTTATTGAATCAGTAGTGAAGTTGATATATGCACAAGTGAAGCTACATCAACTCATACAAAGTGAGGAATGGCAATCTTTTTCTTCCTTATCCTTTTTTCGGCTAGAAAGGTATTACATGACCTCTTGGGGCATGTAAGTTCATTGGTATTGAAACGGGTTCTATAGCTTTTTGTGATGTATCATATGTATGGTCTGACTTTGTTATGTAAGTTATGGTAGCTTTTTTGTGATGTATGGTTTGACTGATGACACTTATTTCTACCTGAATATTCTTAGCCTAAGTAGTCACAAGTAGAATTGGAAGTGTTGTACCAATAACAATAAGTACGCCATCTGTTTATATGTCATTCGGTTCTGTACACACACATATATATACATGTTTGTGTGTGTGGATTTGGTTCTACTGCTACACAGTTTCATCAAATTTTAAGTTTTTAGTATGATACATACATTTTACTTCAAAAGTTAAAATAGACTGTATATAATTATTTTCATAGTTTAACATAAATTAAAATACTTATCTTAGTGTATTTATTTGATTGTGTGTGTATGTATGTACAATGAAACCTATTTTGGTAATTGCACACCCAAAAGCTATTTTGATCCAAATTATCCAAACAACAAGTAATAAGTATTGATAAAAATCACTTTTTTCATGAATGTATCCAAACATAAATCACTTTATTTTCGACTATTTTTAACCAAAATCAATTCTATAAAATCAATTATATTCAAAATCACGTTTGTCAAACGCTCATCCAAACACACATGTATGTACATCTAATTATAACCAGTGATGAATAAATGACATCTTGGTCACGTGGCCCTTTTGCTAATGTGGAAATCTCTGCTGGCATTCCATTTGTCTTTTTCCTGCTTAATACAAAGTCATCTTTACTTTATCTTTGCAAATTCATTTTTGCTTAATAGTGGGATAGAAAATGTGATTTTTCATGAAGCAACAAGACCCGTTTGGTAATTCTTTTTCTATGGTCATGACATTGAAAAACAGTTCCTAAAGAATGCTACATAGAGTCATAGACTGTTAATGCCTGCTAGCAAGGAATACTAAACTTACTTACAATGCAACGATGAATGAAAGTCTTATTTTTCTGTTCAACATATTGTATGCGGGTGATTACTTGTGCTTCAGCAGGTGGTTGGCTCTACAAGGACCACATGCTGTGCTTCCAAAAGATTGAGGTCATTGGCTCTAAGTTGGATTACAAAAGTATATATGTGAACATATTTTGATGTTGATTTCTTGATTATCACATTTTCACTTGTCACGTTACATCATTTACTTTCATTCTGTTGGAATCTAAATTTAGTGATGGTAACATGTGTTTTTCTGAACTCAAATTCATAAAAAGCAAGCACAATGAAGTTGAAGGTGGTTGATTATTTTACTACAATGTAGATCAACAATCAACCATATTAATTGATAGAGATTGCTGCACAATTTTAGAATCAAGAATACGTAATTATATAAATGGTTTTAGATAATTGGAACAAACTATCCAGTGAATAGCACAAATTACAAAAATCTAAAAGCTGGATAACTTCAGAGAAAGCTAATATTAATGAGAGAAAAGGCTAACTGGAAAAACTTGTTGAACATTTTGGTGTAGTAGGAATGTGTCACACTGTCGGGTTCATGGGTCTACGAACCAAACATTCATTCATACATACTTCAGGAGGAATATTGTAATGAGCTCTTCTGGCTTCTGGGTGGAACAAACAACTTTGATCAACAAAAGGGTCCATATGCATGGATGTCACATTGGTATTATGACCTTGATCAACAATAGAGTTCCCTTGCATGGGGTTCAAATTGGCATTAGTAAGTATCTCCTTTGATGAGTTTCCACTTGTATTAGGCCAATCAAGCTGTGTGCTTGTGTTGGTATTGTGAGCAAGACTTCCTTCCATTGGTAGATCAGCAATTGCACTTGTTGACTGGAGAATATTATTCCCCATATGTCTTTTGTCAGATATAATTTCTGGGATATGGTAGCCTGTTGGCAACATGTTACTAATGTGACTAGGTAGTTCATAATTCAACTCAGGTCCATATTGTTGTAGGTAGCTTGCATATGGTACATACTCCTCATAATAATCATATACTCCTTGATTCCAAGAGACCTGTTGTTGACCTTGAAGCATTTGATTGTTGATTGACTCATCTATAGAAGGGGAAATCAGGTCTGTCATGGAACAATATAAATGAAGATAATTAATTAGTATCATGATGTTTTATTTAATTTTATGATAATTCTAAATCATTCCAATCATTAGCTTGTAACAATCTTCATGATTATTGAATGAACAAAATTTTAAGTTCTCAAAATTAAATACATTTACTTTTTCACACAATACCTTCTTTTTTTTATCAAATTTTAAAAATATTATTAAAACCATAGGCGAGTAGATTTCGTAGTAAGGAGAGTAGACCATATGGAGGGCAATCCAACCGCTAGAGGCAGAGGAAGACCAAAAAAGACTATAGGCGAAACTATTAAGAAAGATTTAGAGGTCAATGATTTAGTTATAAACATGATTCATGGTAGAATATTATGACGTCATTTGGTCCATGTTGGCATAGTTGTTATTGTTGTTAAAAATATTATTAAAAAAAGTAACTTGCCTCAAGCATTTAATGAGCATGCACTATGAAAGAATGAAAATAGTTGTTACCTGAAATTGGTGAAGTTGGATCAACAATGGCTGTGAGAGACAATGGTGTCATATTGCCAAGTTGATGATCTTGTTGGGTACTTGAAACCACAGGCAGTTCAAAAATAGGTTGTGGTTCACTTGCTGATATGGTTTTTAGTGCATGTACATGTTGGTCATGACCAAAATGAAAGTGCATTGTCCCCTGTTCTACATGTGAATCAAAATAGCGAGAGTGCAAGCTTGGAAAAGGTTTCTGGCTCAACTCCAACAATCTTTTATCATATTGCAAGAGGGTCACGTAATGTTGGTCAAGAACTCCAGTAGGGAATTGAAGGTAGTGTCTCCTGAGTAGAGTAATGTTTGCCATCAATGATGAAGAGAAAAAAAAAAGAAAGAACATATGATATATTTAATAAATACAATTAGTTGAATGCTAATCACAGTTTATGGAAATTATTTCATGCTAAACCGAGTTAATCACACCATCTTAATCATTTGTCAAGTTATGTACCTAAATAGTTGCCATATAAAACAACTTAGAAGGAAGTTATAAAGAAACTAATGTTTAGGAAAACGATGTTTAACTTTATAATAATATTAGAGTACTAACTTGAAACAATAGTAAGGGAACTAATCTAAATAAATAAAGTTGAAAGAAGAAAAACATTATTATCAAATTAAAAATTAAAATTAAAATAATAAGAATTTTTTTGCATGAATACAAATACGCACCGATATTTGGAAGCTTGACCTGCAATGAAGTCTTCACATAGATTCCAATTAATATGCTTTTTACACTTTAGTTCAGTCTCGCGAAAGAAAGATGGCACTTCGTCTAGCTATTAAGTGTGGGGAAATAATAATTTTACAAACATCAATGTTCTAGAATATATAAGCACATATCTCATCAAAAAATAAAAAATAAAAAATAAAAAAATAAAAAATAATAATAATAATAATAATCAACGAAAATGAGAAACCTACATAATATTTATTTAACTATGTAACTATTTTTTGAATAATATATTTATTTAACCAGTACCTGACAACACCCTTTAGTTTGTTATTTATGATTCAGGCCTCACCGTAATTAGGGTCATTGACATCCCAGTAAATCCATGAAGTATTTTCACGACTTAGGTCATTTGGATCCGCTATGGGACTATAGATGTTAGTTTGTTATTCCTTCGAATCGAGAGTAATTACATCAATTTTTTTTTGATAAAGTACATCAAAAAATTGAGATTAATTAAAAATTAAAAAAATCATAAAATTTATTATTTATATGCAAATCAGCAATTTATAAAACTCATTTTTAAAATAAAATAAAAAATAAGTTATTTTGCTTAGACATTCTCTCTATTCCTTTCATTCACTGCATATCTTCTCTCTGTAATATAATAATTACAGCCCCTATAGAAATGATCGTAATCCCACTTTAGAGCTTCACTTATTTTAGAGGAGCCAAATCCTAGGAAGTATTATCTTCTTTTATTACTTACTAAGAAAAAGGTATGAAAGTGATGTGATAAAAAAATCCAACGTAGTGCTACTTTTAAGCATTATCCAAAAAATAATAATGCAAATTTCAATGTTAAAAAAAATACCTCATTTTCCAGAATTCCTAGCTTGTTTTTCTCAGTAACAGCTCGTAGTGCCAAAACTTTCTGCCATTGTATCTCAATTTTTTCCTTCAACCCATTGCGTAATATCTCCCACACCAGTTTTCGCTTACAATAGTAACATTTGGCCACCAGGTCTGCTTCATATTTACCCTCAATCTGCTCAATTTTTTATTTAAAGCAAAAGATAATATTTAACTAGCTAGTAATCTACCTTTTATGAATACATGCAATTTGCCTAAAATAATTTGATCACGATTAATACAGTGCTATATAGCACGAGAAGATTTGTACCATAAAAGTGAGATACAATTGTGTTTTTTTTATCAGTGAACTAAATGCAATTGTATAATATATATATATATATATATATATATATATATATATATATATATATATATATATATATATATATATATATATATATAAAATCTAAATGAGTGATGAACAGAAATATATAGTGCCAAGTATTTCTAAGAAGATTATGGTAAAATATGTGTTTTTTTTGGTAGAAGATTATGATAAAATATGTTTCTTAACAAGCAAGGTTTTAAATCTGAGTCCGAAACCGAAATTCGGGCAACAACGTGTTGGTTTTGGCAGTCGCGAAAATCGTATCACGACCGTAATTACAACTATATCGACCGACAATCATATTTTCCTGCAATTGTCCGCTATAATAGAAAACGCAATCGTGACCGTAATTTAAAACCTTGTTAACAAGCAATCTTTAGAATGAGGTAAAATCGATTTTCTTTATATATATACACACACATTCATATATGTATTCAATATTCAATATTTGAGGACAGTTATATATATTACCACAAATGACCCAATCTTGAGCAATTTCATTGGAAAGTGCATAGCCTTCAACTTCGTATCCTTCATGGCTGGTGGTTGGCATGAAGCTATTGTTTTAGCTACACCATTCAGTTTTTCTTCTACCAATTGCAGCAGAGCAGGTGTTTTTGTGAGTCTTAACCCGAGGGGAGAAGACTCTTGCAGATCTTTCAGATTACCCTGAAAGAAGAAGAAAAAAAATGCATATTCACTACAACATATTAGACTTTTAATAACGCACCTTTAATAACATTTCCGTGTGGAAATGCTATTAAAAGTGATGGGGGGACTTTTAATAGCGTTTCCTTTAGGAAACGCTATCTTAGGTATCACCTAAGATAGCGTTTCCGTATGGAACCGTTATTAAAAGTGCCACTTAGGAAAAGATAGCGGTTCCACACGGAAACGCTATCTTAGGTGATACCTAAGATAGCGATTCCTAAAGGAAACGCTATCTTAGGTGAACACCTAAGGAATTAAACGCGGGACCTTTCTTCCCTCCTCTTTTTTCTTGCTCAGCTTCATTCCCTTCTCCACTGAAACCCTTTTCAACCACTACTGTCGTTGCCATCGCGGGATTGTTTTGCTAGTTTTGCAGGTTGTTGACTTTAAAGATTGTGATTTTTGTTATTTGGAAGCTCTCCATAACACACTACCTTGTGCCTCTCTTCTCCCCCTGCTTCTTCATAGGTGAGTTTCCTTGCTCCTACATATGGTTGTTTCCTTGCTACTCATTTGATAGCAAGTCAATTTTGTGAGAGTGGGGTTTGTCCTTATGGCTACATTCTGACCATGGTCTTTCTATTCAAAGATACATACATTTTTTGATTGACATGGGTGACCAGCTTCTGTATCTCTCACCCTTTTTTTTTTCTAGTTACAAATTTGACTTCTCATTTGTATCCATTCTTTCCTTAAGTTGTGGTTGGAAATACTCAAAGATGAACACCAGTGGCATTACTAAACCATTGGCATTACTAAACCTTGCTCAACCAGATTGCTCATCCTGACATTATTTTGCCATTTTGATTGCTGAAATATGATTGTTTTTTCGTAAAAGGAGCACACCGATCAGCCATAAATTTGGGGCATTACTAAACCATTGGCATTACTAAACCTTGCTGAAATATTATTGCTTTCTGTATCTCTTTCTTTATTTATTTTTTCCTAAATTAACCTTCTCTTTCTACTGAATTATGAATAAGTTGTGTTACAGTTTTGTTGTCATTCTATAGCTATATGATGGAATGCTCTTGGGTGTGAAGTCAAATTAATTAAAAGTTTTCTTGACAAAGAGAAGTGTGCATATGTTAATGTGAAGAGTACCCATGAACTAGCTTTATGTTTTAATGTTAAGTTGTCATGAATGATTCAATAAGCATCATAGTCTCAATCAAAATACCCGAGAAAGTGACAAAGGGTTGAACAGTTTTATAGATATTCTAACACTCACACTATGGCACCTCTTAGTGATATCAATATATTACATAACAGAATCATAGTGTAGTGTACTAAAAATGGGATGAAGTTAGCTTTAATCATATAGGGTCTGCATGTGCCAAGAATTAGTCGATCCATTTTAGTTCTATATGCCCTAACAGGGGAATAGTATAGGGAATGTTAGAAAGATTGTGGCGTAGTGAAGCCTTTCTTGATCAATTGATGTGGCAATTTGCAGTAGATTGTAGTTAATAATGTGACTACCTTTGTTTGCGGTTAAGAATTGTTATTCCCATTTTTGGAACTTACTATATGTTCTTCCATATGAGGCTTGATATATTCTTTATTTTTCCATATGTGGAGATGGCAAGTCAAATGTAGAACAAATAGCAGACAAGTATAGGTGGTACATGATGGAGTATGTCCCTCTTGCTGTAAGTATTCTATTTGCATATATTTGTTTTCATCCTTTTTTTCCTCCTCTATGGATTTCTGGATGCAAACGAGTGATTGAACTCGCCAAGCATCGAATTGAAACTTATTCAACCATCTATTAGAAGCTTAGATGCCACTAACTGCACATCATTGTACATTTCATTGAAAATGTCATGAAATTGGATGAGGACTCACTCAATGGTATTATGGAACATGCATGTCTCACAATGATGACAGATAAATTGACATACAACCCTAATTGTTGATCAACGAGTGCATTATCTCTCTACTGAAGTATTGAAGTGAGATTTCTATGTGAGGGATACGTTGGTCCTCTTCTTTGGCAAATATATTTAAGTCTATTTGATGAGATGAACTTAATTTTCTAATTTTTTTTAACAATAAAAAAATATATGTCAAAGTCTTCAATTTTCCAATTTTATTTTAGCATGCCTTCATAATTTGATTATCTCTGTGCATAGTCCCCGAAAATGAAAATCAATTGAAGGATGTATGAAAAGGGACCCCATATTTTCGATATTTCTCGAGTTGCTGGTTAGTGTTTAGTGGTTATTTTGTTCTATTTTATTTTAATTTTTTCATATTTCACAACCGTGATTGTTGAATTGGTTTATCAAGCACCAATGATCTTCTAGAGTCTGTTATATATAGATATAGTTTTTATAATATTAATGTCGACCACACTAATTAAGTACCAATGATATTCTAGAAACCTTTATGAATTATTGTTGAAATTCTATCTTGGTGCATTTGGAACACCTACTCATCATGACAATATCATGTTTGGTGGTATCCCTTTTTAAATATGATTAAGTCTCATACTAAGAGCTTCACACTGCTCGCTCGGGGTCACGTGACACGATCCACGGGCGCATTCCCGGTTGAACCCGGTTCCAAGTTTGCAGCTTTAGTGGAACCCACTTCCAAGTTCACGATCTGTGTTCGGGTGATTTTCTATCATTTACAAATTTTTTTCCGGACATTCTTAATATTTGTGGGAGTGTGTTTTTATCCAAGTTCACGCTTTGTGTTCAAGGTTTTATTTTACTTGCTCTTTAATTTTCGGTTTGATTGGTGTTGAATGGAATGTGACTTGTTTGTGTGTCAATCATTATTTGAAAATATGAATATGGATTGACGGATTGGTGTATGCATTTTGAACCTAATCTTGCTGGTATCCTGTTTTGTTTTGTTTCAATGTTTTTCGGAATGTGAAGAATGGGTTCATATGTTTGTTTTTGTTGCTTCAGTTTGTTGATCCTTTCCTTTTATATATCATTTAATTTAATGTTACGTGCTCGATTTTGGTGGTTTTGGGTCACGGCCGTGATGGATATCACGGCCGGGCCGTGACGGTCTCTGCTCCGGTTGCTCTGCGAAATTCCGGTCTCTCGCGAGGCGAGCCTATGCTCGCGTCGCGAGCCCTCTGTTATGGCCGTGAAGAATTTCACGGCCTGGGCCGTGATGTGCTCGACTTGTGGTGGTTTTGGGTCACGGCCGTGATGGATATCACGGCCAGGCCGTGGCAGACTCGACTTGACCTTTCTTCTTTTTCGGTTTTGCTCGATCATGGCGTGATGGGCATCACGGCTAAGCCGTGATGGGCATCATGGCTAGGCCGTGATGGACTCTGTTTGGCTCATTTTCTGCACTTTTAAAGCCCTATCTTTATCCAAACTTCATCATGGTTGATCTTGAGCATTTTACCCTTGATATCTGCAAAACAACACACGAAAACCGCCTTTACCCGTTCCAAAGGAAAATTAACCTAAAATCTAATAAAAATATGCCTAAACTACATGAAAATGCATGCAAAATGATAGACAAAGATGATGTGGAATCACACTCATCAACAAGTCGACTCTTGGTTCCTTCAAAGAATACTCAGCGACAATGTGTTTTGTTTGCAGACCTTTCATTCCTTTAATCAGTATACATTGCATGTAGACCTCAACCACTCTAAACTCAAAGTAAATATGTTTAATAAATATTTTTGTAGATCGGAAAAGCATGGATCGGAAATGGATGTCTCGCCAATCGTTTAACGAAGGAGTATGAGGATGGGGTGAAAGAGTTCATTAGTTTTGCAGTTCGGCATGCGAAAAACCCTAATACAATCATATGTCCTTGTTTAGATTGTTGTTATGCAAAGCGAGTTAGTGCAGCCGATTTGGAAGAACATTTAGTGTGTAATGGAATCGATCAAAGTTATACATGTTGGACAAAACATGGTGAGACAAGAGCTGAGTCTAGTGAAATGAGGAATCGTGTGAGATATTCATCATACGATACCGACACAAATACTTATGAGGGCGATCGTTTTGAAGACATTGCAAATCTTTGTTGAAGAGGATCTTCGGGATTGTCCACAAATGTTTGGGAGGTTGGTAAGTGATGCAGAGCAACCATTGTATGATGGATGTACTAAATTCACAAGATTGTCGGCGATGTTAAAGTTGTATAACTTGAAATCGGGCAACGGATGGACTGATAAGAGCTTTACGGACTTACTCACACTATTGAAAGACATGTTGCCAGATGATAATGTGCTTCCTAGTCGGACATACGAGGCTAAACAAATGTTACGCTCTATTGGCATGAGCTACGAGAGGATACATGCTTGTCCTAACGATTGCATTTTATTTCGGAATGAATATGCATCGTTACATATGTGTCCTAAATGTAATGCCTCACGATATAAGAAGAAAGAATCAGATCCGAGAGAAGGTTGTGTGGTATTTTCCCATAATACCCAGATTTAGGCGCATGTCTACGTAGTTCTGAAGATTCAAAGCACTTGACATGGCATGAGGATGAAAGGATCAAAGATGGCAAGCTGCGGCACCCGGCAGATTCTCCGCAATGGAAGAAATTTGATCATGATTATCCTGATTTTGGGCAAGATTCAAGAAACCTACGACTTGCATTGGCTCTTGTGGATTTAACCCGCATGGTGTTCAAAGTAGCTCTCACAAGACATGGCCTGTGATTTTGGTGATTTACAACCTATCCCCATGGCTATGCATGAAGCGCAAATTTATGATGTTATCTATGTTAATTTCTGGGCCCAAACAACCAGGAAATGATATAGACGTCTATTTGACTCCTTTGATTGAAGACTTGAAACAACTGTGGGAGACAGGTATGGAGGTGTATGATGGGTATAAGGAAGAAAGTTTCAATTTGAGAGCTATGTTGTTTGGGACAATTAATGATTTTCCAGCCTACGGTGTCAATCCGGGATATAGCATCAAGGGTCAGTGTGCATGCCCTATATGTGAAGAGGGTACGGATTGGATGCGGTTAGAGCATTGTAAGAAGAATGTCTTTCTTGGGCATCGTAGATTTTTGCATCCAAGTCATCATTATCGGTGGTGGAGAAAGGCGTTCAATGGGAACTCGGAAGAAGGTAGAGCGCCTTCACCTTTGACGGGTGATCAACTTTTTGAAAAGGTAAAGGATTTGAATATCCAATTCGGTAAACCTTTTGCGAGAGATATTGTCACAAGAGGGTGGAAGAAAAGGTCGATTTTCTTTGAGTTGCCATATTGGAAATCATTATATGTAAGACATTTCCTCGATGTGATGCACGTTGAAAAAAATATCTGTGATAGTGTCATTGGTACGTTACTCAATGTGCCAGGGAAGACTAAAGATGGCATCAATGCAAAGTTGGACTTGGTTAGTATGGGAATAAGAAGAGAATTGGGACCGACGAAGAAGGGTAAAAGTACATATCTTCCTCCGGCTGCTTACACTCTATCTAGAAAAGAAAAAACTGTTTTTGTAAGTTTCTTGAAGGAGTTAAGGTTCGGAAGGGTACTCTTCAAACATTAGGAACCTCGTATCGATGAATGATCTCAAGTTAAAAGGTCTTATGTCCCACGATTGTGTTTTTCTCATGGAGCAGTTGATTACCATTTTTATACGGTCTATTTTACCTAACAAAGTGCGGGGGCCTTAACTAACCTCTGTTTTCTTCTTCAAGGCAATTTGCGGCAAAGTGATTGACCACCGGGAAGTTGTCATCATTGCAAAGAGAAATTGTTGTGACTTTATGCGAGCTTGAGATGTACTTTCCACCTTCATTCTTTGACATAATGGTTCATCTAACCATTCACCTTGTTAGAGAGACACAACTGTGTGGGCCAGCTTATATGAGATGGATGTACCCGATTGAGCGTTATATGAAGATATTAAAAGGGTATGTGAAAAACCGATCACGACCAGAAGGTTGTATTGTTGAACGGTATATTGTCGAAGAAGCTGTTGAATTCTGTGCCGAATACCTATCCAATGCTGATTCTATAGGGCTGCCAAAGTCTCGTCACACATGGAGAATGATGGGGCAAGGAATTACTGGAAATGAAATAGTGACTATAACAAGGACGAGAATGGGAGCAAGCACACTTATATGTTCTGCACAATGCCGATGAGGTTGAGCCATATGTTGAAAAACACAAGGACATGCTTAAGAGTTTGTATCCAAATAAGAATCAAAATTGGCTAACTAGAGAACACAATCGTTGTTTTATAACGTGGCTAAGAGATCACATTTATGCGAGTTGACTGAAAATGATACTTGATTTCAAATAGATTGAGATGGTTAGCCAAAGGTCCAAGTTTGCATGTGTTCTCTTACCACGGTTATCAAATTAATGGGTACACATTCTATACAAAAGAACAAGATGGTCGAGTACAATGCAAAACAATGGTGTGACTCTAGTAGCTCGGTCGATGCATATCTCAAGTGCCAAAGACAAAACCCGATATATGCAAATATGTCATACTTCGGCGTCATTGAACGCATATGGGAGTTGGATTACACAAAGTTTAAGGTTGGTGTGTTTGGTTGCAAGTGGGTTGACAATAATAACGGTGTTCAGATTGATGAGTCAGGGTTCATGCAGGTGGATCTTAATAGGGTGGGGTATAAAGATGAGCCTTTTATATTAGCATCTCAAGCTCAACAAGTGTTCTATGTCACTGATCCAGCTGATATGAAAAGGTCCATTGTTCTTTTGACTAACAAAATAATTACTAATGTTGATGATCAAGACCATCGAGATGTTGATATTGAAGATGATCCTTTCGTCGGGACATTACAATCACTTGAGATTGATCCAACTAGGGATGATGGTATGTATATGAGAGATGATCATGATGAGGGGCTTTTGGTCAATCCACCATTTTGTACTAATAAAGGACAAACAAATCTCAATCAAATGAAGAAAAGAAAAAGGTTGACTTAAACATGTATGTAGTGTTTGTGTTTAAATGAACTTTCGATCCTTTTATATTATAGTTAGCATCTTCCGTAATGCTAGTGTTGATTTTGTTATTCATAGTTGTTTTATATTTTGCATCAATTAATGTTATATTAATGTCCATTGATGTTTTACTTGTATCTAATATTTTTGTAGGTAAATGGCATCTTCAAGTAATTCTAGTGATGCCAAAGCGGCGAGACGTGGGCCAACAGATTATGAAGGCGGTCATCCGCTAGGAGTAAAGGACAAAAATTTGATGTAATTTACTTACTAATCTAAGGATTTCATAATGTTGTTTGATATCTAGATTTAATTACTTTATTATTTTTATTAGGTTGAATGGAATTCTTTGGACCAACCTATTCGTGCTAATGGTAAAATATTGAAGAGTTACATTGGGGCCGTTGTTCTAAGCAAACGGTCCCAATTATTTGTTCTAATTGGAAGGATGAAGCTTTGGATGGTTTCAAAGAGAGCATATGGGCTGATGTACAGGCAATTGTTAAAATTTATAAATTATATTGTAAACTATGTAAACATACTTACTTTGACACGTTGTTTATATTGTTTTGCGATGTCTTTTAATGTTGATGAATCTAGGAAAAAATTTGTACTTCGAAGTCGGGTAACCTACATAGGGCATTCAGAACTAGATTGACCAAACAATTTCTAAGAGATGCCAACGGGAATATCAATGAGGAGCCTCCATCACAATATCCACACATATCAAGGGATGAGTGGACAGATTTTATAGCAATACGCACAGGAGATGCTCAATTCCCGGTATGTTTAATATCACGTTAGTCCTTATAATTTTATAGCAATACGTACATATGACATTAACCATGTATTAATATTACTTATATGTGTCTGAATAGAAATTAAGCAATGAAAATCGCAACAGGCGTTAGATCCTGCATGCCCTTACAAAGCATCACGTAAGGGGTATCTTGACATTGAGGATGAATTGGTATGTATATATATATATATTTAACTGCATTTGTGGTAAATATGACTTTTAAACTGTTTGGTTAATTTATATTATCTCAATATACGAATACAGGAGGCGGGGCCAGAAGTTAAGAAAATTAAACGCCATATTGTGTGGAGGAAAGCCCGCGAGAACAAGGCGGGTGTAATTGACAACAAAAATACGCAGACCGTGTGGAATAAATGTGTTAGTAGACTAACGATTACATTATCAATTGTTATTTTCATATGATAATATATAATAATTTTAACATTTGCATTTCACCAATAACTATGTGTCGGGAGGAAGCAGTCACGATCTGCGGTAGAGGAGAGATAGAAGACTTTGGTCGCCAGGATATTCTTGCCAAAGCCATAGGTGTGCCGAGAACCCCGGGCGTGTTAGGGGGTATGGGTTTCGGCGTCTCACAAAAAGATTACTTCCCACCCGAAGGTCGTGCAAGAAATAACTCGGAAACGAAAAGTGGGAGACATTGGTGTCTCAACTCTCTGATAGATTGAACATTTTGGAAGAAAAGCTGAAACAAAAGGATGATGAGGAGAGGCAGGCTAATTTCACAGCCCAAGCAAGCGTCAAAGATAGTTGCACTCTACCATCGCGGCAGAGCTTCCGGAGGTAATGCATGCCTTTTTTTTTCTAGTATTGCATTCGAGCGTTAAATACATTCAATTGGATGCCTTAATTCACAGCTTATTAATCTATCATTGGATTAGGCGCGTCAACTCATGTCGACTATATTTATCGACCCCAAACTATCGTATGGTTGCTATGGGTAAAGTATACAATGAGCCGGGTGTTACAACCGTACACGGACCAGTACCCCTTAACCATGTGAAAGTTGGAGTTGATGTTGCAACCGAGGGGGATGCGCCATTGCGGTACCTATCGTTGATGCGGATGTGATGACAAGAGGAGATGCAATAGGTACTTATGTGGCATGGCCAATTGATCTCGTGGTTGTAATTAATATGGTATGTAATTGCATTTTTCCACCTTTTCATATACGGCATATATGCATTACATTAGTTGATCACTAATCGGCATATTGAAATGCAAAATTTCCAGGCACCCTCAAAAGCTAAAGGCAAGGGCAGAGTGTCCGGATATACAAAGGAGTCAATTACAACCCCGAGAAAATAAAGGAGGCAACTCGAGGGCCAACCCACCTACAGCTGGTTCAACTACAACTTCTCTGGAATATTTGAATTTCCTTAAAATACATGAACGAAAGAATATGAAAAATGCTGACCAATTGTACGTAGAGATGGAACAAAATATTTTTGGTCACCATTTCATTGAGATGCTCAATACTGAAAATATCAGAGAAGTTGTAAATCATGAATGGGTATCTGCCTCCGTTATTTCCGCATATATCAGGTAATAAATCGGGTTTAAAGTGTACAATATTTTTTAGTCTTTCCATTTAAATATTGATGTCATTGGTGTAATCCATTTTTATATTTTAATTGAAGGTATTTGTATGAAGAATTGTTGCTTCCAAAGGAAATAACGAGGAGGTTTCTGTTCTTGTCCCCACACCAAACAAATACATACGGCTACTTCGGGAGGGATTCACAGACAACGTATCTAGCTGACCGGTTTGCAACTAAAGAAAGAGAATATCAGCCCTTGTTTTTAGCGCCGTGCAATGTTGGGTGAGTCGCTTATCCTTTAGGACTTAATTCACAATAATGAATTACATAAAAGTTGAGGTGCTTAGGATTTGTTATCTCAACATTTTTGTAGGAATCATTGGGTCTTGTGCACGATAAATATTGTTGAAGAGATTATTTACTATCCGGATCCCTTGTATGTTGATCCTAGGGATCGCCTGCAATTAAAGAATCATGTCGATACGTAAGCATGTTTTTATATTTCTGATTTTCTATGATTCCGTTACGATACGTGAGCATGCGTGTGTTTGTGATGATTGAAAATATGTTTCTTAATGAAGTCTGTTTGATTTTGTGATTAGTGGTTTGCAAGTTTATCGCACAAATATCGGAGCTAAGGTGCCGCGTTTAAAGGCAACCAACATTAAATGGATTCAGATACAGGTATATTTGAAAAAACTTAATGCGCAATTAGATAAAAAAAAACTATATTGATTTACTATTTTATTTTTTATAGTGCCCAAGACAACCCAACAGTACAGATTGTGGGTACTATGTCATGCGTTTCATGAAGGAGACTATCTTGCAGAACCAAGTTAAAATACCAATGGCGGTATGTTGTTTACTTAGCTTTTAACCGTGGATCTGTTCAAATGTTTTAGCAATTGTAACTTAATTTATTTAATTTTTATGTCGCAATACTTCCCTGACTTCAAATGCTCCACATACTCCACTGCTCAACTATCTGAAGTCAAGGAAGAGTGGTGTCGCTATATTGTTGAAAAGTTCGTTTGATTATGTCAAATTGATCACGATGTTGCAGCAATACTCATTGGTATGTGAATAATGCTTTATATTTATCAACCCCAAACTATCTATGTATTTGTTTTTCCTTGGTACATGCCTTCGAGTTGATGTGCCGCTGCTAGGAGAAAATAAGTTCAAACTTATTATTTTTGTTACACTTTGTTAATGCTTGATTTGAATTCTGTTTCTTGCTACAGTAGTATTTACCTAATTAGTCTGCTGTATCCCAATGTAACAGGTTAGTCTTTGTGGTGGAAATGCAGTATGTATGCTACAGAGTCTTTGGATCACATTTCGACACATTACTTTGGTGTTGTCTTGGTCTCATGAAAAACAAACAGAAGCTGTAAATGTAGATTAATTGTAGATGTATGTTGGTTTTCTGATTTTGGTTTCTTAAGGATTGAGATCTGGTATAGTTGCTGCACTTTGATTTTGTCTTACTCGTGTGAATTTGAATACTTTAGAAACAGAGTGGTGTACTTATATCTGGTTATATATATATATAGTTGTTGTATAGAGTGTTGCACTTTGATTGTATAGTTACTGGTTTGCTGCACAAACACATGCAGTGCTGCATTGAACACTTATATTTTGAACACATTTTGAACAATTGTGTTGACTGCAACAATTGTGGTTTTTTTGTGTAAATATGCAGGAATAATGGATGTAAAAGTTAAGAAAAAAAAAAAAGGGGCTTTAGAAAGCGTTTCCTTGTACAAACGCTATCTAAAGTCAGACTTTAGATAGCGTTTCCGTGTACAAACGCTATCTAAAGTCAGACTTTAGATAGCGTTTGTATAAGGAAATGCTATCTAAAGTCTGACTTTAGATAGCGTTTCCGTGTACAAACGCTATCTAAAGTCACCTATTAATAGCAGTTCCTAAATGCTATCTTTGCTAACGAGTTTTAATAGCGGTAGAATAGATAGCGGTTACAAACGCTATTAAAAGGCATACGGAAACGCTATCTAAAGTCTAATCTGTTGTAGTGATTACAATGGTTTTATGGAGAGATTGGAATGCATAAAGTGGAACAATGTACATGACAACAATATTACGAATCAATGTTTTAAATCTGGGTCCAAAATCGTATGTGTACTGGCCGAAGATATAAGGCCGAGGATTGTCAATACGACCGAGCTCATTCTTGCAAGTGGGCCGTAACCCGAGCTCCCATAAAGCCGAAGACCTATTAATACACTTGACACCCGAGGATAACTACTCGGGCCTATTCCACAGCAGACCACGGATAAATATATCTCGGCCCCGAGCTATCCAGTCACAACTGACTGGACCGAATATCTCGCTGGTCCAAATATCTCTCCGTATAACTCGGAGCCTTATCCTTATCATTATCTAACCGCAATAACAATCCGATCCTAACAAATAGGATCTCAATAACAGTCCTACCCAAACTGTTACACCAAAACATCTCTATAAATAGGGGTCCAACCCCCTCACTTAGAACTACGTTTGCTTTGATTCCCATTTGGATACGTAGGAGCAGAACTCCTATTCTGTCAAGCTAATTTCAAAACACTCCCACAAGACCTTCTCCGGACGAGTATCTCCCACCTGAGATATTTGGACAGAACATTTGGCACCGTCTGTGGGAATCGAAGCAAAACTTTCTCATACCACAAACAATGGTGAGAACAAGGAGCGGGAACTGCAGGAGAGAGGAGCCAGAGAATGCCAACAACGGGGATAATGGGGAACGATCCATAAACCCGGCTATGATGACCGACAATCCCATTATCCAGGAACTCCTCGCACAAGTGGCAACGCTGAGAAGGGAGAATGAGGAGTTTCGGCGGCAGAATAGCCGTCGTGAACGAGAGCAAAGCAGAGAAAGGTCCTTCTCTTCTCCTCATGAGAGAGAGCGCCGGACAGCCGAGAATGAAGGATCCAGAAACACGCGCAGAGAAGGAGGCCCACAACCCCGTGCTTCTCATCATATTGATCGAGCAGGTGAGGAGGAATTTCCTAGGCAGGCCCCTGAGCTTTCACTTCAGGTAAATAGGCCTAATGAAAGGGCCGACGTGCGGAGGCCGAGACATCCCTTCACCAATGCCATCATGGAGGTTCCTCTTCCAGCCAACTACAAACCCATAAACATTGACAGATATGATGGCACCTCGGACCCGGAGCGTCACTTAGATGCTTTCACTACTCAAATGTACCTCTTTACCGACGAGTTCGAGCCAATTAAATTGTTTAAGGCCAAGTTTGAGATTGAAGGCCGAGTACGAGCCATTAAATTCTTAAGGCCAAGTTTGAGCCTGAAGGCCGATTTCGAGCCAATTAAATTGTTTAAGGCCAAGTTTGATCCTGAAGGCCGAGTACGAGCCATTAAATTCTTAAGGCCAAGTTTGAGCCTGAAGGTCGAGTTCGAGCCAGTTAAATTGTTTAAGGCCGAGTTCGAGCCAATTAAATTTTTAAGGCAAAGTTTGAGCCTCAAGGCCGAGTTCGAGCCAATTAAATCGTTTAAGGCCAAGTTTGAGCCTCAAGGCCGAGTACGAGCCAATTAAATTGTTTAAGGCCAAGTTTGAGCCTGAAGGCCGAGTACGAGCCATTAAATTCTTAAGGCCAAGTCTGAGCCTGAAGGCCGAGTACGAGCCATTAAATTTTTAAGGCCAAGTTTGAGCCTCAAGGCCGAGTTCGAGCCAATTAAATTGTTTAAGGCCAAGTTTGAGCCTGAAGGCCGAGTACGAGCAATTAAATTCTTAAGACCAAGTTTGAGCCTGAAGGCCGAGTTCAAGCCAATTAAATTGCTTAAGGCCAAGTTTGAGCCTGAAGGCCGAGTACGAGCCATTAAATTCTTAAGGTCAAGTTTGAGCCTGAAGGCCGAGTTCGAGCCAGTTAAATTGTTTAAGGCCGAGTTCGAGCCAATTAAATTTTTAAGGCCAAGTTTGAGCCTCAAGGCCGAGTTCGAGCCAATTAAATCGTTTAAGGCCAAGTTTGAGCCTCAAGGCCGAGTACGAGTCAATTAAATTGTTTAAGGCCAAGTTTGAGCCTGAAGGCCGAGTACGAGCCATTAAATTCTTAAGGCCAAGCCTGAGCCTGAAGGCCGAGTACGAGCCATTAAATTTTTAAGGCCAAGTTTGAGCCTCAAGGCCGAGTTCGAGCCAATTAAATCGTTTAAGGCCAAGTTTGAGCCTGAAGGCCGAGTACGAGCCATTAAATTCTTAAGGCCAAGTTTGAGCCTGAAGGCCGAGTTCGAGCCAGTTAAATTGTTTAAGGCCGAGTTCCAGCCTTGGAAATTACTTAAATGAAATAGAATACGGAGAAGAACAAAATTTTAATCTAAAGGCCGAGTTCGAGCCATTAAATTTTTTTAATGAAACCGAGTACAATGTCGAAAGTAAAAACAAGGTACAAGTCGAGTACTAGAAAATACTACGACTTATATACAAAGCTGAAATTGAAAATAAGGCCCACCCGGCTGGCCAGTAGTTCCCCCAATTAGAGCAGGGGCAAGACCAGTTGGCCAGTAGTCCCCCCAATCGGACGCCACGACTTTCCCTCGAGGGGGAAAGTAATCACTTCCCCCTGAGAAAGTTGGACGATGAGGTGCTCGGCCCGCTCCGGGAGTAGACGGCCTCTACCCCTTTCTCCACGCCTGAAGACTGCTATTCTCCCAGTTAACATCCTTTTTGAAGGATTAAATCATAAAAGGAATTCTGGATCCCATCTCCCACTTACATCCTTTTTGACGTCTTGAAAGCGTGAAAAAGGATGTTAACTGGGTGAGAGGAGCGTAAACCCCTAATACTATTATACAACTACTCGGGTCGAAGGAGGACGAATTAGGTTGGTGAAAAAGAATGAAGAATGAATAAGTGAAGCAGTGAAACAGCTCTATTTATAAGGGGGGAGAGGCGTTGGAAAGGGAAAAATATGCGCTGGGAAAAGGTTTGTTGAAAAAGAAAATCTTGAAACTCGGCGAAAAGCAGTAATTGCATGAACCCACTGCGGTTTCCAAAGCACATAATGTGTGACAACATATGCAAAGCGTGAATCATGTATTTCACGTGTGACAACAACTATCCGTTTTGGATACGGATGGCAGAATATCTCGGCCTTAGCCGAGGACTTGTTTAAACAAGCCCAACACAACGTCGGAATATATATAAAAATATTCCAAAGGATATCTCGGCTAAACAAAAGCTACAAAAAGTCATCAAAAGGGTGGAAGAATTTTCATTAAGTCAATCAAAGTTACAAGGGCAAAAGCCCGTTACAAGGGATGAAGAAAACAAAAAACGAATACAGTTACTCGTCCCTATGACTCTCTTCGGCCTCAATGTGATCCTCGGGAGAATCTTCCGCCCCTTCCACCTCCTCTTCCTCTTCGGGAATAATGGGAACAAGTTCCCCGTTCAGCACCTCTTTAGTCACGTCGACACCCGAAATATCAACCCCCGGAGCGAGAATTTCAACTTGAGCAATGGCCTTTTCAAAACCTTTCCGATGCTCGACAAGAATGCACTCAGTAGCCTCTTTCAGATCCTCCTGAATCTCCATCCTGGCCTTAGTCTCGGCCTCCAGGGCAGCCTTAAGTTGCTCAATTTCAGCTTGAGCCTTCTTGAACTCTTCTTCAGCGCGAGCTCTACCCTCTTCAGCTCGAGCTTTATTCTCCTCAGCAAATTTTGCTTGGGAGTTAAGCTCGGAGTTCTGGCCATTCAGCTCGGTAATGGTAATATTCAGGAGATTGTTGGCCTTGGCCAGCTCATCACGCTCCGCGGAGGTCCGGGCAAAATCCCCTTTCAGCTTCTCAATAGAAGAAAGTTCTGCTTCCAGATGCCGAGATTTCCTCTCGGTCTCCACCAAATCTCGGCTGCAAAAGCGGGCTAGCGCGGCAGCTCGGATGCAGTAGGCCGAGAGGGCCTCCATGCTAGACTGAGCCCCTTGTTGCCTGATTAACCGGAGATCAGTGGGCTTTAGGAAGTTCGAGTCAAAGGAAGGAAAGGGGTTGAAGTCTTCGCCCCAAAGGGACGAGGTCCCTGCTTTTAGAGAAGTGTTGTACAACTTCACCTCAGTAGAAGGAGGAAGTTGTTCTTCTCACCCCGTAGTTCCCGTTTCGTAGGTGGTAGGGTGTGGGGGACTTGAGCGAGGAGGGGAGGAATCTTCGGCGTCAACCACTACCTCTACCCTCTTTCTTTTGTGAGGGGCGGATGATGAAGCCCCCTTGGCAGAGGCTTTAGCAGTAGCCGGAGGAAGTCTTTTCTTCTTCTTCTCGGTCGTGGAGGGACCCTGATCCTCTTTTGCAGCAGATTTTAAAAGCTTGGAGAAGTCGAATTTCCCCAAAATGACTGCCAAAAAGGAAAATTGTTAGTACAGGAACACATGCATAAAACAGCTGAAAACTAAAAAGCCGAACACTTACTTTTAAGGTCGGTTCTCGGGGTGGATGAGAAAGGGAGTTTCAGAAGACGTCCACAATGGAGAGGCCGAGGAAGTTTTTCTAAAATGTCTATATCCCGTCTATCCTCGGCAGGAAGGGATGGGTATTCGAAACCGACGAATTTCGTAGGGGAGGATTGCCAGTATAAAGGAAACCTGGCGTATCCATTCTCATCAAAAAAATGGGAGGAGTGAGAGCCCGAGGGGCGAACTCGGAAGAAGCCGACTTTGAAGTCCTTATACGATGATGTGTATAGACTAAGCAGTCCTCTCCGGTTCAGCCCATTAAGGGAAATCCATCCCGTTTTCTTACCAAACCTTGTTTGGTAAAAGTACAAAAATTTGGAAGTAGTGGGCTCCATCTCGATGTATTTACACAGAATTTGAAAGGCTTTCATAAAAGCCCAACTGTTCGGATGAAGCTGAGTAGGTGCGACATTCATGGTTCTCAGAACGTCGCACTCAAACTCGGTGAAAGGAAGGGAAACACGCAGCTGTGCAAAAAGTGTTTTGTACATGGAGGTAAAAGGGGGCTCAGAAGGATGAGCCCTGAAGAAGACATACTCGGTACCCGAGCATGGGAAGCAAATAAACTCGGATTCGTCTCCGGACGCCGAGATATTAATCTGGGACCGAAGACGAGCAATGGAATTTGAAGTCTGAAAGTCAGAAAAATAAGTCCCAACTTCGCCTTTAACCCAGGTATACCCAGGAAGGGTAATATAGGGAACAGGGTCTTTTGGAACCCTTAGGCGTTGTTTGCGAGCGGCGGGTTTGGAAACTTGGGGTGAGGGAGAGCCAGACCTAGAAGAATCGGACCCAGAGGAATCAGACTCAGTGGAAGATGACATGGAGGAGGACGGTCCCCCTCTCCCGATGTTTAGTTCCCGAGAAGGAATGGAAGAAGTGGAAGGAGAACCCCCAATGGGGGAAACCTCGCGCTCAATCAGAGGCGAGGTGTTTGACTCAGAAGACTCGGACGAACTCATCTGATAAGCAGAAATTAAACTTAGAAGCACGAAGGAGGGAAGAAGACGGGGCGTACCTGAAGAATGACAGACAGGAGAGTGATGGCAGAAACTTGAAAGACGGAGGTGTAGGGCGAAGGATGATAGGCAAGGTGGAGGGGAGTTGGAGTTAGAGGGGATATTTATAGCTGCTGCAGTTGATGGTACGATCAACGACCCACGTTCCATGAAGCCCAAAGGCGCGACTTTTAATTTTCCCGTCATTAAATGGGCGTGGAACTCTAGGGTTACTCACCTGTAGCATGCCGCAGAAGGGTTAGGGGAAATGATGCCTTCTCTGATAGGAGGGAAGGTTCGGTTGAAATGACAGATGGGAATACGAAAGTCTATGTGGCCGAAGAATAAGCTCGGGTTAATACTTGTCAGCTCTTTCGCTTATTTAAGCTCAGAGCTCGGGGGGCTTGTGTACTGGCCGAAGATATAAGGCCGAGGATTGTCAATACGACCGAGCTCATTCTTGCAAGTGGGCCGTAACCCGAGCTCCCATAAAGCCGAAGACCTATTAATACACTTGACACCTGAGGATAACTACTCGGACCTATTCCACAGCAGACCACGGATAAAGATATCTCGACCCCGAGCTATCCAGTCACAACTGACTGAGCCGAATATCTCGCTGGTCCAAATATCTCTCCGTATAACTCGGAGCCTTATCCTTATCATTATCTAACTACAATAACAATCCGATCCTAACAAATAGGATCTCAATAACAGTCCTACCCAAACTGTTACACCAAAACATCTCTATAAATAGGGGTCCAACCCCCTCACTTAGAACTACGTTTGCTTTGATTCCCATTTGGATACGTAGGAGCAGAATTCCTATTCTGTCTAGCTAATTCCAAAACAATCCCACAAGACCTTCTCCGGACGAGTATCTCCCACCTGAGATATTTGGACGGAACAGTATGTAATTGGGACCACAACATTTTGATTTTGCACCAAAATTGTATCGTGATCATAATTACAGTTGTATCAGTTTTTTTTTATAATTGCCCCACAATAATAAAAAAACGTGATATACGATCACAGCCGCGGCTGTCATCGCAATTTAAAACCTTGATATGAAATAACAAGCATGTAGTAAAGAAAAAATTCAGCTGACATGCAAAACAAAAACACATACCCTTTTCCTTTTATATGCAGTTTGTGCATCATCATGGTAGTTGGATAACAAGGGAATAGTGTTCCCATCACCGTATCCAATTCTCTGTGACAGCAGCATAGCAGAGGAGTCTGAGTTTTGTGCATGGCTTTGTGTATGTCTGGCTAAGACTCTGATCATCACACTTCATAGAATAATTGCATTCATGTCCTTCATGCAAGTCCTTATTATCCTTTTTAAAGAGTGGGATGGTACTAATACTTTCAACCTTTACAACTTTAGTCTCTTTTTTTTTTTCTGTTGAGAACCGTTTAGACTTTATTCTAATTTTCCGGATTTTTGTCTAACGAGAATTTGATTAGTTATCTATTCGAAGATGGTTTTCTCTTCACTATCTTAGCTTCAATTCTTTACTTCGAGGTTCTTTTGTCCAAAAAAAAAATCTTTACTTCGAGAAGTTTATCGAAATACGTATCAAGTAATTAATCTCTACTATTATAAACTAGCGTATGATTAAAATAAAAGGTAAATGTTTATAGTATTTATGTTTATTTTTATATCTATTAATTATTGATAAGATGTATTTACACTTTTACCTCTTTAAACGGTATTTACAATTTTATCAGTTTTTATGTTTATCTTTAAGTTTGAAAAAGACTGATAAGATTCTATAAAAAAAAAAAAGACTGATAAGATGATTTTATAACATTTTTATATTTTTCTTACATTTTTTAAAATTATTAATAAAAAATTAATATTGATAAATTCTTTTAAAAAATGAATTTTTAACACTAAAGTGAGAATCTCTTCCATAATTGTGTGGAAAAAGGTAATTATTCCATTTTTTATAAAAAAATTCTCTACATGCTCTTATTTTATATTTAATCGAATAAGTCACTCGAGACGACGACGATGATGATGATACACTGAATTCTTTATACTACTGATGTGCATTCTTTATAGTACTAATATCATACACGTGCATTGCCATTTTAGATCCACTTTCTTAGTAGCATGAGATCATCACTATATGAGGTTTCTAGATAAGAAAATGGGCAATGACAAATCGAGAAAGTGAAATTGGATTTTCTGCATGAAAAAATCACATGCGTTTTTCTTTTACAAAAGCATGGTGGATCCACGAAGGTTTCGTTTAGGAAAGCATACTATTTCAAACGGGATTATGGTTTCGTAAATTGCTATTGCCTCTCAATTTCAGATACGTAGTGGATGGCTTCTAATTTGTCAGCAGGAAATCCATCATCGTAGATTCTTACTAATATTATATTCCGTGCGTGCGTGTGGACTGGAATGTGCATGTATGATTAATAATGTCTTGTACTATATAATAATGAAGGTTCATGCATTGACACCTTGTTGGTGTGGCCTATTAGTGGATCTTCTTTCTCCACTCTTCAATGGGGTGGTTTTCATTCTTATTGTTAAATCATTAATTAGTACATCTTTGGATCTTAACTGGATTGGAGACTCCTATTTTCAAATGTGAAATCGATTTGTGTACGTCTTCAATTCAAATATTGTGTCATAGCCGTCATTGTCCCCAATCATTACTTGCAGCAAATAAAGGCAAATGCAAATCATTTCAGGCTTATAACATGCTTGAAAATGTTTATTATAAGAAGATTATAATTTGTAATTATATAGATTATTTTAAATATAAGATAAGGTAATCTAACACCCAATAAAATGTTAGCATAAAATCAATTCCGAACACATACTTATATGGCTTGGCATCTAATTTTTAGTCTAGTTAGAATAATATATAAGACATTGATATTGGTAAAAGTAAGACCCAATTATTTTAGGATAAAATTGAATACTATATTAGGCATATATCTTATTGGTGTTGAAGAAAAATTTAGGGTGAAAGGATTATGCCACAGATCAAGGTATGGAAGACTTTCAGACTCTATAAACACTTATAAGGATAATTACATTTACCTCACTTTAAGAAGATTAGTGGGAGCTCGAATAAGCATATAGCTTATTGTTAACATATGTAGAAAATCTAAATAATTATACTTATATATTTTTTACTAAAAATCTAGTCCGGAAGCATTTGTGTATTTCATTCACGATAGATGAAGTGATCAACATCAACTAGTGTCACATTCAGATTTCAACCCACTCAAGCTTTTAATAACTAAATAAAACGGAAAAAGTATAGTAATGCCCCACATTACTGTATTGAGATATCATTCTTATCCAGTTGAGTTGCACCCCTAATTTGTTTAGTGAGGGAAAGCATAATAACACAAGAAAAAACTGATACGATGAAGATGCGCGTGGCATTAACAAATAACAAAGCTTGATTTCCTACCTCTTACGTCACAAAATCTCAGAGCCACACTCATTAGTCATTAGTCATTAGTCATTAGCCGTCGGAAAGTCATGCAGTCACTTTCTCTTCTAATTCTCGTTTTGCGACTGGAAGGAAAAAAAAAACATGTTACAATAACAGGGTAGCACGTGCAATTTTGAACAAAGTCGGAAAGTTAAGACATTGCGTTGAATGAAGTTTGTAATCATGCTTCAGTTATATTATTGTTGAACTTGATTTTTCCTCAAAAAGATAAAATTTGACTCTAATTCTTAGTCTGAGAAAATTCCTTTTTAAGAATTTTCAAGTACCGGTAGTTTTTATAAAAATAAAAATATCAATGTTTAGTTTCATCTAGAAGATAAAACGTATTATTTGAATACAATAATATACCGAGTAATAATAAAAATGAGTCTTCAAATTAAAACGACTGGTAAAGGTGTTGGTGGATTAGATTTGAGTAGTTTTGAGAGAAAAAATCATTTTATCCAATCCTTTTGGTTTTGTTCTTTGATCATTTGATTGGTTTGATTTAAAATCAAATCCAATCCAATTTGATCCGACTAATTTCGGTTTGAATTGAATTGGTTTTTGATTTGTTTAAAAAAACTATAAAGTATTAAGTATGTCCTCCGTCCACTATTTACATAACTATCAACTTTTGTAAAATTGATCCTTTTGATTTTGAATAAAAATATAATTCCAATCCATACGATTAACTTAACAATTACATAAACAACTAATTGGAATAAAGGTACCCAGCACAATACAAGTTTGTGAATCTTAATCCTCAAATAACGAAAAAAGTGCATTTGCTTATTAAAAAAAAACAAATTAAGTGCATCTGAAATACCATATTTATTCCACATAACACAATCAAAATATTAAAGAAAATGAAGGTGTTCATTCATAAAAGTATGAAAATTAATGTTTAAGTGTGAGTAGTACTATCATTTAAAAAAAAATAGTATATGTATAAGCAGGTTTGGATTGGATTGGATCGATTTTCACTAAGGGATCCGAAATCCGATCCAATCCAATGAAAAAACGATTTTTGCAGTTTTCGATCTTTCAGATTTTCGGTTTATTCGGTTTTCGATTTTATGGTTCGATTTTTGTGGTTTCGGTTTGTTGATGAACATCCCTACTTTCTAGTAAAGGGCAATCTAGTGCACACAACTCCAACTTAATGAGGATTCATAACCTACAGGTCACAAGATAACAACTTTACCGTTGTGTCAAAGAATCACCCACCAAAGTCACGAGGATTTAAAAACTTACTCATAACCAGGGGCGGAGGGATTGGTATGCACTTGTTGTCATGAGAATTTGTTTAATATTTGTCATTAAACAGAGCCCCTCATTTTCTTTAATATTTTGATTGTGTTATCTGGAGTAGTCTAGGAACCCACAACTGAGGAACAGAGTCCCTCTCTCTCAAAATATTATATGGGTTTAATTGGTATGCACTTGTTGTCATGAGAATTTGGTTCTTAGATGATTGGTCAGCTAATTAGTCGTCTTCTAGTTAGCTATCAACTAACTTGCACAGTTGATTCCCCCTGCCCAGGCGATACACTGAGATAGGGACTCTGTTCCTCAGTTGTGGGTTCCTAGATTACTCCAGAGAGTATCTAATGTAGAAGGTTGAACTAGAAAACTAAGGTTGCATGAAAGCAGTAAAGTAAAACGAATAAGCGATAATGGAAAGTGATAGATAAGTAAAATAAATATAAAGGCTTGTGTTTGATTGGGTGTATTCTAAAAAATGAATGTACAATTGGTATTTATAAGTACATATGAATTGATCAACTAGTGTCACATTCAGGTTCCGAAAACCTCCTTATTCTATCTTCTAATTACAGATTTTATGTATTTTCAGTTTTTCTTCCAAGATAAAAAACCTTCAACCCGTTATATTAATAATTAGCCAGCATACCTCAACCATCTCTTGGAAGCCAAAATGAGACGTTCAACAATTATTGAATCTAAAAAGTTTAGGTCCTCAATTCTGCTTACCATGTTTAAGAGAAATCAGGTAATTATCAGAAACATCACGCTTCGAATCCCATCGAACTACCAAACCCCATGTTTGAATCCTCTTTTCGATCAACAAGAATCGATCCAACCTACTTAAGGTTGAACCATCAGTTTTATACCATGTAATATTCTGCCCAGGAGAGGAAGATCAATTAACTTTAAATCAACTATAATTTTTTTTAAGTTCGACTACCTCCCTTCTACCAACTTGGTTGTTAACCCTTTTTTTCCTCTAGAACTACTGATTGCATTGAAATCACCAGCTAGGCACCAAATTTTCTAGCCAAGTCCACATTTAGTCATTCTCAAATTTATTCTTAGTAAGAACCAATTCAACCTACCCATGGTTGAACCATCAGGAACCATCGGGTTTATACCATGTAAATTTTCTGCACGAGAAAGAAAGATCAATAAACTACATATCAACTATAAAGTTTCGAATTCTCATATTTTTTAACCACTTTTTTCATTGAAACTATTGATTGCATTGAAATCAAATTACCAACTAGATACCAAACCCCCTTGCCAAGTCTACGGTTAGTCATTCTCAAATTCATCCCATAATCTCCTTTTCCCTGTAAAGTTACAAGGAGAATAAATATTTGCAAACAAGGCATTTAATTTTGCCATTTCCCCAATCCAAACACACACTAGGAGAAGAAAAGAATGGTAAAAGCCCAAACATATATTAAGCCCATGTTTCACCAACATGTGTATTTAAATGATTAAACGGAAATCAAGTTTAATATTAGCATCCGTTAGCCTGCTGAAAGGGCCTGGGTTCGCGTACACCTTGCCATTTATCTCATTGGAATGTTATCCCCATAATTAACTAAGAATTTTTTCTTTGAAGGACAAAAATTTATGATTTACGTTTTATAAAGACATTAATATTGTATTACGTTATCAAATTTCAGGTGGTACTGAGTTCATCCTTTTATTTGTCTTGGTTTATTCCCTTCTTACATTATCATGAATAATGAACAACATCAATGCATTTATAAAGAAAGTGTTAGCTCAAACAGGTAATCGTTGAAATTTTTTATTTGGATACAAGGCCAAGCCCCCTAAGACACCAACCACCAATCAAAAAGTGTGCAGCCAGACGAAGAATGCAAACGGATTGCATTGAATGAACAAAATTCACCAACCACAAATCCAAAACTGTGTTGCCTTCTCTCAAACCATGAGTGGCACAAACATTCCAACACTTGGACAGCGTTTGTTTGATGGAACTAACAATGGGAGCACAAGGATGACGTTGCTCACCACCTTTGACAATAAAGCTATCAGCATTAGTTGAGTCAGATTCCACCCAAAAGATTTGAATAATTTTTACTATTGGTTACTAATTTAAAATATTTACAAGTGAATTCTCATGTGATTTCTAGGCTTTGGCTAGGGTGAGAGACTCCAACAAGTCTCTCACCATGAGAGAATATTCTCAACCATTAGATTCATCTAGTCCTCATCATAATTTCCTACACCACCCATATCATATAATTCCTCCCCCAACTCCTTCCACCAACCCGCATCTCATCCTACCACCGACCGACGACCACACTTCACCGACCACCGTCCACAGCCCACATTGTCGCCGATTTCCCATCACCCACCACCAACCACACTCCGCAGTTTCAAATTTTTTCGTTAGGGTTTTGATTTGATTTCGTTCCACCATCCACACTGGATTTTTTTCTTCATTTTTTTTGTCACTGTTGCTTTGTTTATCTCGACAGTGGCAACCACCATCTTCAACATTCTCCGCCGTTAGCCGTTTTGCAGGACCACCGTCGATGGCTTGCAGTTGGCTCGATCCTAGAAACCATTTGAGGTTATGGACCTGGTTTTCTTAACTTCGAGTTTTTTGGGAATATCAAGATATTACAGATCGAAGTTTAAGAAGCGAGATGAGGAAGACCTTAAAGAAATAGAGGAGGAGGTGGTGCTGTCATGGGAGGGAGGAGAAGCGGTGGAGGCGAGAGCGGTGAAGCTCGACACCGAAGTGGCGAAGGGTTATGTTGGTCACTGGCGGTCTCACTGCAGCGGAGCTCAAACACCGAGTTCACCAGCTCAGTCTCACTCTGCCTGAGAAGCGTCGACAGGTCCAGATCTGCGAGGAGTGAATCTGAGAGCGAGCAGTAGTGTTGGTGGTGGTAGTCACCCATGCCGCCGCCTCGTCCGGAACAGTTCCAGGTGTGATAAGCCTCTGGCTCATCTAGTTTTATAGCTAGTATGACCAGGGTTTTGTGCAAATTATATCGTATTTTCACCCAAATTAGATTAGATTGTCCTCAAGCAAGGTTTTGAGTCTCTAGAGTAGTTTTAAGTTAATTTAGCAAGTTTTAAGTCAAAATAATACACTTATGCTTATTTCCTTGTTTTCAGGTTAAGTAGAAGTTGAGAAAATAAAGAACAGGGGATTCGCCCCGCGAAAGCCATGCTCGCCACGCGACCCCGAAGCCTGACTGTTCCAAGAAATTGCTAAGTCTCTGGGTCGCCTCGCGAAGAAGGTCTCGCCCCGCGAGTCTTGCAAACATGAAAAAGTCAGAGACAATCACGGCTTGCCCGTGTTGAAGGTCATGGCCGTGGCGATTTTGAAGGCGAAGAGTCTCGCCACGCGAGAATCACTTCGCCTCGCGAGAATTCCAAGGGTTCTTGACAGATTCATGAAATTCGCCTCGCGAATGGTTGTTCGCCTCGCGAGCCCTCTGAATTCTGAAATTGTATAAAAGGCTGTTCTGAATATTTTGTAGGAACTTTTGCTTCTCCAACTTTCGGATATACATTTTTCCTTTGTGATTTCGTTATTGCCATGGAGCAATAAGTCCTAGGATTAATCTACTGTTTGAGGATCCTATATACTTGAGGTTATGTAATCCCTATTTTAATTGCTTTTCCCTTTTCAATACCATACTTTGTATTTCTGTTTGCTTAATTCAGGAGTATACTGTATTGTATTGATTTATCTCTGGTGATATCATGTTCCTATAATTAATCGCATCTGCTTAATTTGCGTGTGTACATTTCGTGTTCGCTTAGTTCACGAAGGGCTTAATCCCGTTTGCTTAATTCGGGAATAGGGACATGTATCCGTGGTAGTAGTTTCGCTTGTAAATTACTATTACAACCGGGAGGGGATAAGAATCTGCTTAGGGCTTGGATTTACATAACCAGGGATAGTTGGGAATTCTTGACAGTAGATTAATCGTTGTTTGATAACTGATAATCCCTTTTCAACTGCTTTGTTTTTGATTGCTCTGTTTTGTTTGTTTCTTAATTGCATTCCAATCCAAACCCCCCCCCCCCCAAAACTTATTTTTGTGAAAAGTAATATTCTCAGAGTCCTTAGAGACGACATCCGAGTTGTCGCACTATACTACACTTTTAAACCCACTCGTCCTTTTTGGCGCGTGCGCGACAGCGCGACCAAAAATTGGCGCCGTTGCCGGGGACTCTGAGTTGTTATTTTTCTCAATTTGTTTTTATTTTCCTTTCTTTTCTCTCTTTTATTTTCTGTTTTGTTTTGAATTGGTCTGGCTACTAGGTCTAATTGCCCTGAACTGTGTGATTTTGACCCGGAAATTGAAAGAACATTGCACACACTCCGTAGGGAATTTCGGGCTAGCACTAGTAGTGATACCAATTTTAAAACTGCTTTTGAAAACATGGGAGACCAAAGGACTTTGAGGCAGCTTGCTGCCCCTGATGTGAATTACAATGGTTTGTGCATTGCTTATCCTGGTGCTGACACACCTTTTGAGTTAAAATCTGGGCTAATCCATTTGTTGCCAAGATTTAATGGTCTTGCAGGTGAAGATCCACACAAGCATTTAAAGGAGTTCCAAGTTGTCTGCTCCACAACTTTGAGGCCAGAAGGAGTAACTGAGGATCATATCAAGTTGAAGGCTTTTCCATTCTCACTCCAGGGAGCTGCGAAAGATTGGCTTTTATACCTTGCGCCGAATTCCATTACCACATGGAACGACTTGAAGAAGCTCTTCCTGGAGAAATATTTTCCTGCATCAAGAGCCGCTCAAAGTAGGAAAGAAATATGTTGAATAAGTCACGGAAATGAGTCGCTAGGCGAGTATTGGGAGAGGTTCAAGCGGTTGACATCTAGTTGCCCCAAGACCAAATTTACGAACAGCTCCTCATCCAATATTTTTATGAAGGATTGCAGCCTATGGATAGTAATATTTTTGATTCTGCTAGTGTGGGAGAATTGGTTGACTAGACTCAATCTGCTGCATAGCAACTATTTGAGAACATGTCGTTAAATTCCCAGGAATTACCTACAAGAATAAATTCTGTTGAGATTAGAGGTGTACATGAGATCCGCACTTCTTCTTCCAGCCATGACCGTGATGATAGAATTGACAGGCTCACTTCCTTGGTAGAGAAATTGGCACTGGATAGGGTGCAGCTGCTGCGTATTGCGTGGCATGTGCAATTCTCCCGAGCACCCATATGAAGCTTGTCCTATTTTGCAAGGAGGATCAAATACTGAATCACCTCAAGCCTTTGCGAGTCCATCGGTATAATCGGGGCAATAACCAGAGCGAATCAGACATTCGGGATCTTTCAACAAATAGGTACCATCCCAAATTGGAGTAATCATCCTAATCTGCGGTATGGGAACTCATCCCAACAACCGATGGCACCTCGGAAATCCTCTAGTGACCACTTCTGCACCGTCCGGACCGTCGATTGATGATATGTGCAAGCAAATAACTTCACAATTGAATGCACAAATGACTACACTTTTCCAGCAGAAATGGGACAGTTCCGTGCACGATTCCAGGCCTCACAGGCACAATTTCAGCAGAGAACGGATGCGAGTATTCAGGCATTGCATACACAGATTGGACAGATGGCTACAGACATAAATAATATAAAGCAAGGTCAAGGAACAACCCAGCCTGCCCAAAGACAAAGGTGATCAATCCTAATGCCTCCAACCCCAATGTGAGTTCTATATCTCTCGAGGTCCGGAAAGGTTGTTGAGGCCACTTACGGAAAGAATGAAGAAACTATGAAGGCTACTCCCGAGCCTCTTGTTGAAGTTACTCCCGAGCCTTGTGGTTGAAGTTGAAACGAGAGAGTGTATAGACCACCCATTCCATTCCCACACGAATCCGAGAAAAATTTGAAGAGTGGTGGTGAAGATAAAGAGAAGGCAATTCTTGATGTGTTAAGAAAGGTTGGTGTTAATATCCCTCTGTTGGATGTGATCAAGCAAGTGCCCGGATATGCCAAATTTCTCAAGGACCTATGCACCAACAAGAGGACGATGAAGACTAATGAGAGGGTTGACTTGGGAAGAAATGTCTCGCTTATCTTATCCAAGTCGAGCGAAAGAGTTGTTGCTTTCACCCGTGCACTCGCCACCGAAGTGCAAGGATCCAGGCACCTTCACTATCCCATGCACTATTGGGGACAAGAAGTTTGAAAACTGCATGTTGGACTTGGGAGCATCTATCAATGTCATGCCTACCTCCATCTTTAACAAACTGGATCTTGGTCCTTTGAAGTACACAGTATCACCATTCGGTTGGCCAACAGGACTGTGCACGCCCCATGGGAATGGTGGAAGATGTACTAGTGCAAGTTGATGATCCGATCTTCCCCTGATTTCTACATCTTGGACATGGCGAAGCGAGACACATTCCGAAGAAATCACCAATCATCCTGGGCCGGCCATTCATGAAGACAGACCAAGACTAACATTGATGTGGGTGATGGGACCATGTCTATGAAGTTTGGGGATATAGTTGCAAAGTTCAACATATTTGATGCCATGAAACATCCAAATGAAAGAGCACTCTGTATTCCACATTGAGATGGTATCCGAGACTATTGAGGATAACCATGAGAATTTTTTTTCTAATTTTCCACTTAATTCTGGCCGTGATGATATTCTTTCTTTTCTTGATTGTACTAACGCTAACCATTTTGTGGTTTGTCTTGAGATTGCTGCATGTTTAGCGGGTGATAAGATTGTCGGTGCAATGGATGAGAACCATGAAGAGGATGAAGCAAGACTTGGAGGCCCTATCTACCTCTTTGGACTTAGACTGCAAAGAATGGGATCCAGTGTGACTCCCGCTTACACCGCACTTGATCGGGAGTACTTTTTTCCTTTACCTCACTATGATCTTATAATTCTCGTTGTTCATTGGGGACAATGCATGTTTTAAGTGTGGGGAGGGGAATTAGTTGTAGTTTTTCTCTTCTTTGAATAAAGTTTTCTTTTCTTTGAATAAAGCTCCTGAATAATTTGAGAAGCTCAGGAGCATTTGTGTGTTGAGTCTTTTGATTGGCAAGTTTGTTAGATTTTGATTGATGTTGCACAGATTGCTTGCATGATTGATATGTGATGATCCCCCCTAGGCTGAAAATTTTGAAAAATTTTTGTGATTCCCATGTGAAATTGAAAACTGAACTTTGGGATTTTGTTATGATAGCATGATGAATGATAAGTTTGGGGTGATAGGGAGCACACACTAGGGATAGTATCTCTGTTCAAATAATTTGCAAATAATGTCCAGGTGAGGTTTTGAGCCTCCAACATGTTTTAAAATGTGTGAAAATCACTTTCAAGTTGCACTTCCCTGGATTTGATTGAATCTCTTTTTGGTTTGCATGATTATATGTGTGTATCAAATGATTTAGGCAGTTTCTTTGTAAATAGCTACTTGGCCTGAATAAACTAATTCCTATTGCATGTTCCCTAGTTAGCTCTTTTGAGCCTATTAGCCTGTTAATTCTTGATAACCTAATGTTATAAGCCCTAAAATCTGGAAAACCATGTTAACCCGATCTTAGGATTAGGAGAGCATGTAATCTTAGAATGGGTGCAAGAAACTAAAGTTTGGGGTGGCTGCAAGGTGTAATATGTTGTTGGGATTAGAAAAAGAAAAAAAAGAAAAAAAAAAGAAAAAGAAAAAAAAAAGAGTTGGAGCCAAAAGCTTGTGAAAGAAAAAGTGTACAAATGTTGAAAAAAAAAATAAAATTAAATTAAAAAAAAATTGCCAAAAAGAGATAAAAAGAGCTGTAGCCACCCAGAAGTGTAAAGAAAAAAAAAATAAAGAAAGGAACTTGAGTGAATTTCAAGGTGTAAATATAGTTCATGCTCTCTTAGTTCCTAGGGTCTTCAGCTTAGTTCCTTTGTATATCCTACCCTTAGCCAGGCCCCCTTACAACCTATAAAAGACCTTTTGATGTTGCTTGCATGTTTTCTGTGGGAACCATTTTGAGATGAAAATCAGATTTTTGGGAAGTGTACTTGAAAAGTGAAACTGAGTGCAAGTTGTTAGCCTGACATAAACTGAGTGACTGAGTGAACAAATAATGCCCTTGTGAGGAAGGCAGTTGTTTGGATTTGGTGATCTCCCTCTTGTGTGTGACTTAGATTCCCTGCTTAGATTTCTGATTGTTTTCATGATGAAACTCTCAATTGTTTGGAATAAATGAAAGTGAGGATTGCTCTGTTTGAAAAGGGGGAAACAATGAAGAAAAATTGTCTTTGAAGTTGCTTGAATTTGTGCAATGTTGGTTGAATCTTTTAAGCTTGCCAGGTCCTGAGTCTTTTTGATTTTTGAGTCTTAGTTTGCTTGGGGACAAGCAAAGTTTAAGTTTGGGGTATTTTGATAAGCCTCTGGCTCATCTAGTTTTATAGCTAGTATGACCAGGGTTTTGTGCAAATTATATCGTATTTTCACCCAAATTAGATTAGATTGTCCTCAAGCAAGGTTTTGAGTCTCTAGAGTAGTTTTAAGTTAATTTAGCAAGTTTTAAGTCAAAATAATACACTTATGCTTATTTCCTTGTTTTCAGGTTAAGTAGAAGTTGAGAAAATAAAGAACAGGGGATTCGCCCCGCGAAAGCCATGCTCGCCACGCGACCCCGAAGCCTGACTGTTCCAAGAAATTGCTAAGTCTCTGGGTCGCCTCGCGAAGAAGGTCTCGCCCCGCGAGTCTTGCAAACATGAAAAAGTCAGAGACGATCACGGCTTGCCCGTGTTGAAGGTCATGGCCGTGGCAGTTTTGAAGCTGAAGAGTCTCGCCACGCGAGAATCACTTCGCCTCGCGAGAATGCCAAGGGTTGCTGACAGTTCATGAAATTCGCCTCGCGAGTGGTTGTTCGCCTCGCGAGCCCTCTGAATTCTGAAATTGTATAAAAGGCTGTTCTGAATATTTTGTAGAGACTTTTGCTCCTCTAACTTTCTGATATACATTTTTCCTTTGTGATTTCGTTATTGCCATGGAGCACTAAGTCCTAGGATTAATCTACTGTTTGAGGATCCTATATACTTGAGGTTATGTAATCCCTATTTTAATTGCTTTTCCCTTTTCAATACCATACTTTGTATTTCTGTTTGCTTAATTCAGGAGTATACTGTATTGTATTGATTTATCTCTGGTGATATCGTGTTCCTATAATTAATCGCATCTGCTTAATTTGCGTGTGTACATTTCGTGTTCGCTTAGTTCACGAAGGGCTTAATCCCGTTTGCTTAATTCGGGAATAGGGACATGTATCTGTGGTAGTAGTTTCGCTTGTAAATTACTATTACAACCGGAAGGGGATAAGAACCTGCTTAGGGCTTGGGATTACATTAACCAGGGATAGTTGGGAATTCTTGACAGTAGATTAATCGTTGTTTGATAACTGATAATCCCTTTTCATCTGCTTTGTTTTTGATTGCTCTGTTTTGTTTGTTTCTTAATTGCATTCCAATCCAAACCCCCCCCCAAAACTTATTTTTGTGAAAAGTAATATTCTCAGAGTCCTTAGAGACGACATCCGAGTTGTCGCACTATACTACACTTTTAAACCCGCTCGTCCTTTTTGGCGCGTGCGCGACAGCGCGACCAAGGTGCTCCGCCTCCTCCTCCGCAATGCCGTTGTCCGCTGGAGCTCGCCACCGGTCACCTCTGTCAGACGCGCACGACCTCCCTGTTTCCTTCCTCTACTCATATGGCAATGATATGCTGTGAAGGGTGCACGATAGTATCTGATGCACCTATTGATCTAACGGTGGAAGGCATTTCTCATGCCTCTCATATCTCTCTCACCATGAGAGATATGAGCTGCTAGCTCACGCTAGCCAGTGTCGTGATTTCTAATGAAAGTAGTTTTCACATGTATAGCAAAATCATGGAAACTGCATAGGTTCCCTCCATGATCCAAGCAACTTATTGACAAGTGCAACCTTAGAAGGAAATTGCAGGCACTTCCAAGTCATACAATGGATACATTATAAAGATGGCTCTCATTTAATATATATATATATATATATATATATAGAGAGAGAGAGAGAGAGAGAGAGAGAGAGAGGGGGAGGGAGAGAGAGGAGGGGGGAGAGAGAGGTGCATGTGATCAAAAAATGAAGTAACAACAAACATTGAGAGAGAGAGAGAGAGAAATAATGAAGTAACAATAAAGATCAATGAGAGAGAAAGAAATAGGGGTGCATGTGATCAAATAATGAAGTGAGAGAGGGAGAGGGGGAGGGAGGGGGAGGGGGAGAGGGAGAGGGAGAGAGGGCAAGCAGGCAATTGATCAGATAGAGAGCAAACAGGCAATTGATCAAACAACTGATTTTAGGCAGCTGTCTGATTTATAATTTGACATAATGCAAACTCAATTCCTTTTTTCTAGTAGAAAGTTGATTAGTTGAAACATGTAAATAAATATTCAGAAGAATCAGTACAGAAGATAGGACAAGAACATTCTTCCGCATACATTATCAATTGAACTTGAATATAGTCGTTCATATGCACGTATGAGAACCAAACTATATGATTCAAGCATCTGTTTCTGTACTGGACTCTGAATCTGAATCTTCATCAGCTTGTAACTCAAAAGGTCTCATCCGATTTGTATTAGCTTCCAGTGGGGGCAATCCATCATCATCATCATCATCATCATAATCACTCTTATCCATCTTATTCCCTTGTTGGGAGGTGGTTCTTTCATTTGAATCATCTACGATCCCAGACTTAAAAATTTCAGGCCTACATAGAGCAATGGTTGAAAAGGTGAATATATGATGCCTTGGATATTGGTAGTTGTTACCATTAGGAGCTACCAGGTAAAATCCAAGTCTGACGAACAAATTATTATGATACGAGAGAGATGCTAGCAACACATTCTTTAACACACTATTATTAGGTGGATATTATGTGGGACCCACCAAATCATGCAGGACTCTCTATTCAATGGGTAGAGAGTGGCCCCGCATGAAATCAATTCAATAATAGTATGTTGAAGGAGGCGTGGTAAAGAGTATGTTGCTAGCATTGCTCATTATCCAATTATACAAGAGGGGAACCTAGTGCAAATAAAACTACAGAAGTCAAAGTTGAAAACAAGAACACACCATTCTGGAGATTTCTTAAGTGCTCGAACTTGTTCGTAGAAAAGAACTTGAGAAACAAGACATGCAACCTTGCAACCTGATTCAAGAGCCTTTTCCTTTCCACTTCCATCAACTACAACAAAACTCCCTGCACAATGAGAAAGCGGCTTGGGTTGGTTGATAATCAATGAAGTGGAGGCAGACCAAGAAAGAAAATAGCTTTTAAAACTAATGCACAGTTTAACTTTTCGATCTCCTGATTTCAATATCAAGGTCTATGGCTGATGGGTTGATGTCACATAAAATGTAGATAAAAAGGTTCTCTAGCCAATTCCCGGAACAGATCATGTAAAAAGCCAACAATCAATGTTTCAAGATACACAATAAATATGTTCAAGTTTGATGACTACGGAATGTTTGACAAATTGGGGTGGTAGTGGGGAGCTGACATTGCTTTAAAACAGCTCTACAACCTATATGGACAAATTCATAATTAGCTAAGAAGAATTTTCCAAATTCTTGAAGAATGAAGCTAAAATGGTTTGATTAAGAATAGCTAATTAGGAACAGTTGAAAAGAGACACTTCATTCCATGGTTGATTATATGGTCAATACTAACATCTGGAGCTTTAGAAAATCAACAATGATAACACAGAACCATTGGTTTTAAAAAGAAAATAATACCATATTGAGTAACTTCAAAATTAGAACAATAAGTATTGAATTGTTTCTTACATAGGACAAACCTCGTTTTATCCACATGCTTTTCTGAAATTTAGCAGGAAATAGAGCTAGTGATTTTTCACCATGTGCATCCATAACCTTGAGACAAGTCAAAATGGAAACCAACATAAGAATTATAAACAAGTAAACAATGACTGTTTATCTGAAAAACACTCATCATGATATAGAAACCTAGAAACTATACAGTCACACACACTCCCATTTCCGAGAAAGGAATGGATTCTATACATAAAATGATTTACACAGTCACACACACTCCCCATTTCCAAATTTTAACAGGATTTACACATCTTGTATAGCTTATCCCATTTCTACTTTTTTTTTTTTCATTTTTTAAAAACAATCACTATATTTGTGCAGTTGTTATCAAGTAACTTGCCTAATTGCCTTGGTATTCAAGTACTCAACTAATTATTAAAACATTAAATTTATGCATAAAGGTCTAGTCAAATAAATTACGTAATTTTATCTTTCTTTTGAAATATGCAAACTTTCAAGCAGTATTAATTAATTTTGTATAAAAGTTGGTAACTTTGGCCTCACTCAGTATAAATAAATAAAAACTTGTAATGCAGTAAGTACCTCAATGAGATTGCAGCCACAAAGAGAAAGAACCTGCATGAGGCTTTGACCATCTTGAAGGGTCACACGCACTTCCTCTGTTGCCCTCTTCAAATTCTTCCTTCCTCCTCCCATCTTCACCAATAACCCTAATTTTACAGTTGCCAAACTTTATAGCGAAACTTACACTAAAATAGTTACTTAATTAGAATTGAACATAAGTACTAAATTACACACAAGAATTAGTGCAAAATGAATATAGGATTTAATTGGTATGCGTACTGTCAAACAATCATAAATTATCCATCCATCGACCATCATTAACTAACTTAAAAGTCTTGAGTCACACAGAGGTTGATCTGTATTGATGTGATCTACTGACAATATAAAAAACTATAAAAGTGTATCAAAAGTGCATACCACTTCCTCGGACTCGAAGGCTGAATATTATTGTCTTATGGGGTGAAAGAGAACAATGATTGAGTTTGAGAGAAGCGAGACAGAACTTTCCAATAGGGACGATGGAATGGGCTGCTGCTGCTACAAACTACCGCACACTACAAAGCCCACTTTCTTATTATTATTATTATTTTTTAATACTTTAGAGCAATGGTTTTAACACCGGTTGACCCAGGAAGGAGAGTGATTCAAGGTTCAACCGTTTCCGTTTAATCGGTTGTCAAACTGGGGCATATATATATAGTTACAAAAATTACACATTAATAAAAATATCAATCAACAATTCAAATTTCAAATTAAGTTCTAATGACAATGAAAACTAAAATAATGACAAGGAAAAATAAAATAATAATATTTACAAAAATCTGAATATATGTTGGAGTATTATGCATAATGACAATGAAAACTAAAATAATATTGTTCCGTCCAAATATCTCAAGTGAGAGATACTCGTCCGGAGAAACTCTTGTGGGAGTGTTTTTGGAATAGCTTGACAAAATCGGAATTCTACTCCTACGTCTCCAAATGGGAATCAAAGCAAACGTCGTTCTGAGTGAGGGGGTTGGACCACTTTTATAGAGATGTTTTGGTGTAACAGTTTGAGTTGGACTGTTATTGAGATCCTATTTGTTAGGATTGGATTGTTATCATAACTGGATAAAGATAATGATAAGGCTCCGAGTTATACGGATGGATATTTGGACCGGCGAGATGTTTGACTCAATCAGGCTCGGTCGGGTGTGACTGGACTGCACTGGACCGAGGTGTCTTCCTCTATGGTCTTATTATGGGATAGGTCCGAGTAATTATGCTCGGCTGACAAGTGTATTAACGAGTCATCGGCTTTGGAGGAGTTCGGGTCAAGGCCCATTTATAAGAGTAAGCTCGGTTAGTCCAGTTTATTAACAAGTCCTCGGCCTTATATTTTCGGTCAATACACAAGCCCCCCGAGCTCCGAGCTTAAATAAGCGAAAGAGCTGACAAGTATCAAACCGAGCTTATGCTTCGGTTGCTGGACTTTCTTCCTTCCGTGTTTCAAACCGTCATTTCAACTGAATTTTCCTCCTGTCAGGGAAGGTTATCATTTCCCTTCAATCTTCTGCTGCACGTTATGGGTGAGTAACCCTAGATTTCCGCGCTCATTTAATGAGGGGGAAAATTAAAAGTCACGCCCATTTTCCTTTTTTATTTGAAGGAATGCGGACCGTTGATCATATCTCATCATCACCCGTAGCAACTATAAATATCTCCTCTAACTCCACCTTATTCCCCCTTGCCCACTATCTTCCTCCGCTTCGTCTTTCAAGTTTCCGCACTTGTTTTTCTGCCTTTCGCTCTCCAGGTACGTCCAGCCTTCTTCCTTCTCTCATATTTCTAAGTTTATTTCTGGGTTCCGGTCATGAGTTCATCCGAGTCCAGTGAGTCGAACACTTCACCTCTGGTGGAGCGCGAGGTTTCCCCCATTGGGGGTTCTCCTTCCACTTCTTCTGTTCCTTCACAGGAACTAAACGTCGGTCAGGTAAGATCGTCCTCCTCCGGGTCGTCTTCTTCCGAGTCTGGTTCTTCTAGGTCCGATCCTTCTAGGTCTGGTTCTCCCTCCCCCCAAATTTCCAAACCCATCGCTCGCAAACGACGCCAAAGGGTTCCAAAAGACCCTGTTCCCGATATTACCCTCCCCGGTACACACGGTCAAGGGCGAAGTTGGGGTTTATTTTTCCAACTATCAATCTTCGATTCAATTGCTCGTCTTCGGTCCCAGATTACTATCTCAGGCCCCGGGAGACGAATCCGAGTTTATTTGTTCTCCATGCTCGGGTACCGAGTATGTTTTTCTCAGGGCTCATCCTTCTGAGCCCCCTTTTACATATATGTATAAAACACTATTTTCTCAGCTGCACGTGTCTCTTCCTTTTACTGAGTTTGAGTGTGACGTTCTGAGAACCATGAACGTCGCACCTACTCAGCTTCATCCCAACAGTTGGGCTTTTTTAAAAGCCTTTCAAATTCTGTGTAAATACATCGGGATGGAGCCCACTACTCCCAAATTTATGTACTTTTACCAAACCAGATTTGGTGATAAAACTGGGTGGATTTCCCTCAATGGGCTAAACCGAAGAGGACTGATTAGTTTATACACATCATCGTATAAAGACTTCAAAGTCGGCTTCTTCCGAGTTTGCCCCTTGGGCTCTCACCTTTCCTACTTTTTTGATGAAAATGGATGCGCCAGGTTTCCTTTGTACTGGCAATCATCTCCTACCAAATTCGTTGGTTTCGAATACAAATCCCTTCCTGCCGAGAATAGACGGGATATATATATATTAGAAAAGCTTCCTCGGCCTCTCCATTGTGGACGTCTTTTGAAACTCCCCTTTTCATCCACTCCGAGAGCCGATTTTAAAAGTAAGTGTTCGGCTTTTTAGTTTTTAGATCTTTTTGTATGCGCTCCTATACTAGCAGTTTTTCTTGTCGGCAGTTATCATGGGGAAATTCGACTTCTCCAAGCTTTTGAAGTCTGCCTCGAAGGAAGGACCCTCAGCATCCGAGAAGAAAAAGAAAAGAATTTCTTCGGCCGCTGCTAAGGGGGCTTCATCGTCTGCTCCTCCAAAAAGAAAAAGGGTGGAGATGGCAATTGATACCGAAGATTCTTCCCCTCCTCGTCCAAGTCCAAAACGTCTCACACTCGAGACGGGCGTTGAGGGGCGGGAAATTCGACTTCTCCAAGCTTTTGAAGTCTGCCTCGAAGGAAGGACCCTCAGCATCCGAGAAGAAAAAGAAAAGAATTTCTTCGGCCGCTAAGGGGCTTAATCGTCTGCTCCTCCAAAAAGAAAAAGGGTGGAGATGGCAATTGATACCAAAGATCCTTCCCCTCCTCGTCCAAGTCCAAAACGTCTCACACTCGAGACGGGCGTTAAGGGGCGGGAGGAGCAACTTCCCCCAACTGCCGACTTGAAGTGGTACAACACTTCTTCGAAGCTATTGTAGCCGAGATTTGATGGAGACTGAGAGGAAATCCCAGCACCTGGAAGCTGAACTTGCTTCTATCGAGAAGCTAAAGGGGGATCTCGCCCAGATTTCCTCGGAGCATGATGAGTTGGCTGGAGCCAATAATCTCCTGAATACTACCATCGCCGAGCTTAATGGCCATAACTCCAAGCTAAACTCCCAAGCAAAATTAGCTGAGGAGAATAAAGCTCGGGCTGAAAAGGATAAAGCTCGCGCTGAAGAAGAGCTCAAGTTGTAATCGAACAACTTAAAGCCGCCTTGGAGGCCGAGACTAAGGCCAAGATGGAGGTTCAGGAAGATTTAAAAGAGGCCACCAACTGCATTCTTGCTGAGCATCGGAAAGGTTTCGCAATGGCCATTGCTCAAGTTGAAATTCTCGCTCCGGGGATTGATATCTCGGGTGCCGATGTAACTAAAGAGGTGCACAATGGGGAACTTGTTCCCATTATTCCCGTGGAGGAGGAAGAGGAGGAAGGGGAAGAAGATTTTCCCGAGGATTATGTCGATGCTGAGGTTAGCCATAGGGATGAATAACTTGTATTTTGTTTTTTCATACCCTTGTAATAGGTTTTCTTTCTTTGTAATCCTTGTTAATCTAATGAAAATTCCTCAATATTTTGATGACTTCCTTTTCCTCTTATATCATTTTTTCGGCCGAGATATTCTTCGAATACTTTGAGTAAGACCGAGATATCTTTGTATTCCGAGGTTGCTTGTACTGCATACCCGGCTGTTTAAACAAGACTTCGACTAAGGCCGAGATATTTCATCATCCGTGTCAAAAACGACACGCTAAACATATGATTCACGTTTTTCATATGCATTCACACGTTACGTGCCTTGGAAAATTCATGCAATTACTGCTTCTTGCTGAGTTTCGAGATTTATTTTTTCAATAAACCATTTCCCAATGGATATTTATTTTTTCCATAAGCCTATTCCAACGCCTATTCGCTCTTTTCGCCGCCTCTTCCCCCTTATAAATAGGGCTGTTTATTTGCCTCATTTCTTCATTCTTTATCTTCTTGATCGGCAAAGTTCGTCCTCGTTTGACCCGAGTAATCCTCGCCCCAAATACTCTTCATAATGTTACTAGGCTGGCCAATGTGGTTCTGGTCAAAAAAGCAAACGGCAAGTGGCGCATGTGCACCGATTATACAGACTTAAACAAAGCTTATCCAAAGGACTCTTATCCTTTACCAAGTATTGACAGGTTGGTGGATGGTGCTTCCGGGTACAGAATTTTGAGCTTCTTGGATGCATACTCGGGGTACAATCAGATACGAATGTATCCCCCAGACGAGGAGAAAACAGCTTTTATAACCGAAGGCTCAAACTATTGTTACCAGGTGATGCCATTCGGATTGAAAAATGCTGGAGCAACCTATCAAAGGCTCATGGACAAAGTGTTTGAAAAACAAATCGGGAGGAATATGGAGGTTTATGTGGATGATATGGTCGTAAAATCCGATGACCACAACAACCACCCGAAGGATTTGGAGGAAATTTTTCATCAGTTAAGAAAGTACAATATGAGACTCAATCCGAGAAAAGTGTGTTTTTGGTGTCCAAGGTGGAAAATTCCTCGGATTTATGTTGACACACCGGAATCGAGGCCAATCCTGGACAAATGCCGAAAGCTGTGATTGAGATGCGAAGCCCATAAAATGTTAAAGAAGTGCAGCGACTTGCAGGGCGACTGGCATCATTATCCCGGTTCCTCCCCAGATCTGCAGAAAAAACTCGGCCTTTCTTTAAATTATTAAAGAAACCTCAAACCTTCGCGTGGACTGAGGAATGCGAGAAGGCCTTTGTCGACTTCAAGACCTTTCTGTCTTCACCGCCAATATTAACTCGACCTATCCCAGGGAAAGAGTTATATTTATACATGTCAGCCACCGAGTACGCCATCAGTGCGGTCATTGTGCAAGAAGTAGAGAAAACGCAAATGCCGATGTATTTTATCAGCAGAGTCCTTCATGACGCCGAAACCCGGTATCAAGTCATAGAAAAGCTAGTTTTGGCTCTGGTAACTGCAGCTCGGTGATTGCGTCCATATTTCCAGAGTCACCAGGTGATTGTCAAAACTGATCACCCTATTAAGCAGATTCTCAAAAAGCCCGAGTTGGCAGGCCGCATGATTGCTTGGTCGGTGGAGTTATCCGAGTTTGGCCTCAAGTACGAGTTGAGAGGTCCTCTGAAAGCTCAATGTATCTCCGACTTCGTAGCCGAGCTCAATCCACAGCCGATTACTGAAGATTTATGGTGGAATTTATATGTGGATGGATCCTCGAACGTCAAAGGCAGTGGAGCTGGGGTAATACTAGAGGATCCGAGAGAGCTAATCCTAGAGCAATCATTAAAGTTTGAGTTCAAAACTTCAAATAACCAAGCTGAATACGAAGCCTTGATAGCAGGGTTAATGCTGGCTAGGGAAATGGGAGCAAAAGCTGTTAGATGCAGAAGTGATTCACAGCTGGTCACAGGACAAATCTCTGGAGACTACCAAACAAAAGAACCTCAGCTTACCAGGTATTTATGTAAAGTAAATCAGTTAATTTCCAATTTTGAGAAATTTACTATTGAACACATTCCCAGAGAAGAAGATATTCGGGCCGATCTGCTGTCCAAATTGGCCATCACGAAGAGGCCAGGCCAAAGATAAAAAGCTTATTCAGAAACTCTCAATGAACCGAGTATTACACTAGGAGAAGTGATGGCCAATGAATCAGCTGACCGAGAATGGATGACCCCCATATGGGAATATTTATCCTCAGATACTCTGCCCCCAGATCACGCCGAGGCCAGAAAGATCAGACTCAAAGCTAGTCATTTTGCTATTATTTCCGGAGAGTTGTATAAAAGGGGATTCTCGGTACCGATGTTAAAGTGTCTGACCAAAGCCCAGTCAAAATATGTAATGGAAGAGGTTCACAGAGGAATCTGTGGTTTTCACTGCGGGAGCAGATCAATGGCCTCCAAGGTAGTCCGAGCAGCGTACTATTGGCCTACCATCCGAGCAGATTGCATCGAGTGGACGAGACAATGTGATGAATGTCAAAGATTTACCAATGTAAGTCGTACCCCGCCCGAAGAACTTCACACATTAAACTCGCCTTGGCCCTTTGCTATGTGGGGGATGGATATAGTTGGACCATTCCCCATAGCCAAAGGTCAAGTCAAATTTCTCTTGGTAGCGGTGGACTACTTCACAAAATGGATTGAAGCAGAACCTTTGGCGAAAATTACTGCCGAGAAGATACAAAAGTTTGTGTGGAAAAACCTCATTTGTAGGCACGGAATTCCCTTCACAATTGTCACTGATAACGGAAGGCAGTTTATAGATAAGACATTGCGAGAATTCTATGTCAATCTCGGTGTTAAACACCACGTCACATCGGTGGAACATCCCTAAACCAATGGGCAAGCCGAGGCAACCAACAAAGTCATTCTCGAGAGAGCTCAAGAAGAGAGTGGGAAAAGCCAAAGGAGCTTGGGCGTAAGAGTTGCCGAGTATTCTTTGGGCCTACCACTACACGCCACAATCCACTACTCAAGAAACACCCTTCAGGTGACATACGAATGCAACGCCATGATCCCGATTGAGGTTGGTGAGCCGTCTTTTTCTGCGAATGCAACATGAGCAGAGTGAGAATGAAAACAACTTAAGGGTCGAACTTGACTTGGTGGAGGAGATCGAGAGAAGAGGCTAAAATCAAGGAGGAAGCCTCGCAAACGAAGAGGTACTCGGAGGTATAATTCAAAGTCGAAACCGAGGAGTTTCGTGCGCGGAGACTTGGTGCTAAGAATGAAAGGAGAAGTAAGAAGAGATCATATGGAGGGCAAGCTAGCAAAGAAATTGGGGAGGACCATTCCGAGTGGTAGAAAACTTAGGAAACGGAGCATACAGGTTAGAAGAACTGTTAGGGAAGCCTATCCTGAGAACTTGGAATGCTTCCCATTTGAAATTTTATTACAGTTGATATGTATAGTCAGGTGATGTACTCTTTTTCCTACCTCGGTATTTTATCCCAAAAAAGGGTTTTGACCGAGAAGGTTTTAACGAGGCACACCGCAGACTTTCTTTTCTATCCAATAAAAGAATTTGTTATGAACATTGTTCTATTTTCTTATTTTGCCGATGCATTTATTCTGCGAATATTAAGGCCGAGTACGAGCCATTAAATTTTTAAGGCCAAGTTTGAGCCTAAAGACCGAGTTCGAGCCATTAAATCGTTAAGGCCAAGTTTGAGCCTGAAGGCCGAGTACGAGCCACTAAATTATTAAAGGCCGAGTTCGAGCCATTTAAATCGTGAGGGCCAAGTTTGAGCCTAAAGGCCGAGTTCGAGCCATTGAAATTATTAAAGGCCAAGTTTGAGCCTAAAGGCAGAGTTCGAGCCGTTGAAATTGCGAAAAGCCGAGTTCGAGTTATTAAATTATTAAGGCCGAGTTCGAGCCTTGAAATTATTAGGAAAAATCGAATACAAGCATCAATTGAATCCAAAGGACAAATATAAGCCGTGAAGTTATTAAGGGAACCGAGTACAATGCTGAAAGTGAAAATAAGGCCGAGTTCGAGCCTTAAAAGAACAAAAAAGTGAGGCTATTAAGGGAACCGAGTACAACGCTAAAATTGAAAATAAGGCCGAACCAATCTCAAAATACTCGGATGCCCCAACTTTCCTCCAGTAAAGAAAGTAATCACTTCCTGAGAAAGCTGGATGATGAGACACTCGGCCAGCTTCGGGAGGAAAGGGTTACTACCCCTTTCGCCACTCCCGAAGACTGCTATTCTCCCAGTTAACATCCTTTTTGAAGGATTAAATCATGAAAGGAATTTTGGATCCCATCTCCTACTTACATCCTTTTTGGCAGTTATAAAGCTCAAAAAAGGATGTTAACTGGGAGAGAGGAACGTAAACCCCTAGTAACATTATGAAGAGTATTTGGGGCGAGGATTACTCGGGTCAAACGAGGACGAACTTTGCCGATCAAGAAGATAAAGAATGAAGAAATGAGGCAAATGAACAGCCCTATTTATAAGGGGGAAGAGGCGGCGAAAAGAGCAAATAGGCGCTGGAATAGGCTTATGGAAAAAATAAATATCCATTGGGAAAAGGTTTATTGAAAAAATAAATCTCGAAACTCAGCAAGAAGCAGTAATTGCATGAATTTTCCAAGGCACGTAACGTGTGAATGCATATGAAAAACGTGAATCATATGTTTAGCGTGTCGTTTTTTACACGGATGATGAAATATCTCGGTCTTAGTCGAAGTCTTGCTTAAACAGCCGGGTATGCAATACAAGCAACCTCGGAATATAAAGATATCTCGGTCTTACTCAAAGTATTCGAAGAATATCTCGGCCGAAAAAATGATATAAGAGGAAGAGGAAGTCATCAAAATATTGAGGAATTTTCATTAGATTAACAAGGATTACAAAGAAAGAAAACCTATTACAAGGGTATGAAAAAACAAAATACAAGTTATTCATCCCTAAGGCTAACCTCAGCATCGACATAATCCTCGGGAAAATCTTCTTCCCCTTCCTCCTCTTCCTCCTCCACGGGAATAATGGGAACAAGTTCCCCATTGTGCACCTCTTTAGTTACATCGGCACCCGAGATATCAATCCCCGGAGCGAGAATTTCAACTAGAGCAATGGCCTTTGCGAAACCTTTCCGATGCTCAGCAAGAATGCAATCGGTGGCCTCTTTTAAATCTTCCTGAACCTCCAGCTTGTCCTTAGTCTCGGCCTCCAAGGCGGCTTTAAGTTGTTCGATTACAACTTGAGCCTTCTTGAGCTCTTCTTCAGCGCGAGCTTTATCCTTTTCAGCCCGAGCTTTATTCTCCTCAGCTAATTTTGCTTGGGAGTTTAGCTTGGAGTTCTGGCCATTAAGCTCAGCGATGGTAGTATTCAGGAGATTATTGGCTCCAGCTAACTCATCACGCTCCGAGGAAATCTGGGCGAGATCCCCTTTTAGCTTCTCGATAGAAGCAAGTTCAGCTTCCAGGTGCTGGGATTTCCTCTCAGTCTCCATCAAATCTCGGCTACAAAAGCGGGCCAGAGCAGTAGCTCGGATGCAGTAGACCGAGAGGGCCTCCATGCTAGACTGAGCCCCTTGCTGCTTAATTAATCGGAGATCGGCAGCCTTCAGAAAATGAGAGTCAAAAGAGGGGAAGGGGTTGAAGTCATCGCACCAAAGAGACGAGGTTCCCGCCTTCGAAGAAGTGTTGTACCACTTCAAGTCGGCAGTTGGGGGAAGTTGCTCCTCCCGCCCCTCAACGCCCGTCTCAAGTGTGAGACGTTTTGGACTTGGACGAGGAGGGGAAGAATCTTCGGCATCAATTGCCATCTCCACCCTTTTTCTTTTTGGAGGAGCAGACGATGAAGCCCCCTTAGCAGTGGCCTTAGCAGCGACCGAAGAAATTCTTTTCTTTTTCTTCTCGGATGTTGAGGGTCCTTCCTTCGAGGCAGACTTCAAAAGCTTGGTTTACGCTTATTAGTAATTACTAACCTTTCTCTAGATTATCAACGTCATTTGGAATTGCTTGTTCCATTTACCTCTACCTCCTGTTCAATACAATGGTCCCATGCAGGATCTAGCTTTTTTCTTTCATCTCTGATTTTGAACTTAAGCACAAACCAATGAAACCCTAGGAGTGTAAATTCGTGGCCGTGATTGGACTGAAAGCAAAGGAGTGTAACTGTTAACAAGTAAAGGGAAGGGAGAGACACCATAGCCCATACAAAACAAATCTCAAAAACAAAGCCATTAGAGGGGAAAACCCACTCACCGTCATCAGTCTTCACCAAGCAGAGAGGAAAGGGGAAGCGTCGTCCTGTGTCGCTCGCCGTCGTGCGCCGCTCGTCGTCGTCCGGAAACGCGCCGCCGTCTGGTTCGTGAGCAGGGAAGGGAAAGGGTTTTCGAAGGGTTTTTTTTCAAAGGGTGAGGTTTATGTTTTTGGCTTTTTGCTTCTCTGTGTTACTTTTCTGTAGAGAGAAAATGTTTTTTTTTTTTATTTTTTAAGTTTAAAAAGTAAGAATTTCTGTTAGAACCGGCCCAGCCGGTTCCGGTTCTTAGGCGATTGAACCAGTTTTCTGGCTTTTTTCATGGTTGGACCGTTATAACGGTTCTATGGTCCAACTAGAATCGATAACATGACCGGTCGACGGTCGGACCGGTTCAACCTGTCCGATTGAACCGGTTTTTAAAACATTGATTTAAGGCGAGGGGATGGTGCCCTAGTTCAAGACAAGGAAAAACCTTCGATCTTTGTAAAAACTTATAAAATGATTTACATTTACCTCACCTCAAAAAGATTAGCGGAGACTCAAACCTACAATTTGTCAAATACAAGACTAGTTCAAATTGATTTTAAAAACATTATTTTATAACGCTGTTAATGTTTTGGAAAGGATGAGGATGTATAAGATACAAAAGCTAGATAAATATAATATGAGATATAAGTATGATAAGCTCTTTATGTTATCCAATGTATGATACACATTAGATAACTCACTAGCTATAATTATATTATTCTATCTTGTGATTGAGGTGAACCAAATAATGATAGGACTTTTGTAAAAAAATAATATAATAATAATGATAGGACTAAACGCAAATGACAAAAATATACCTTTATCAGAATTACATATTGTTTTTTTTCAAAATTATCTTTTAATATATTATCCTATCTTCCTTATTCTATAATTATATTATCCTATCTTCCTGAACCCTAAACCTCCAAATGAACTCATAGTATATTGGGTCTTGGAATGTTGAGTTATATGATATATTCACAGTATACATTATCAATCAACCACAAATTATCATTTGTATGACTTTGGAAGTGATTATTTTAAACACAAAATATTTTCAATAATGTGATAATTCATGATTATTTGACAATTTAAAATATCTTTACATCAATAATGCTTATCAATTAATCCCAGAAGTATATGTGAAATAGAAACATCATGAGTTATAGTAATTGTTTAATTTTGATATACTATTTGTATAAAAAAATATATATTATATTGTCAAGTGTCAATCAATCTCGAATCTCCATATGCGTGACTGTTAAGATAGTTATTATAAAAGTTAAATATTTTCCCCCATTAGTCTTCTTGTGATAGATAAATATAAATCTCTTTGTAAGTGCTTATAGAGTCCGAAGGTTTTCCCCACATTGGATCAGGGCATCATCCCCCACCCTAATTTTTTTCTAGCAAAAAAAAAAGTCAAATATTTTTTTGATAATGTGATAATTTATAATTGATTTATAATAATTTTTTTTTACATTGAACATATATACCGATTAATCTCAGACACGATGTGGACCTCTAGGAACTCATTTAAATGATTAAATGTACATTCAAATGAATTAAACTTGGAAAGTATTTCATAGTGTAGAAAAAAAACCTCTGAAGAGTAATTTTCATTATTGAAGGATTAATATAATTAATATTTTTTTTATCAAAATATAATTGATGTTATTTCAAGAATTAATTTGACATTTACTTGCTTTGACACGTCACCTTTCATGGTAGAAATCAACAGCGAGCAATTGCTTCACTGATGTTATGTTCATTAATACAGACACAATAGAACATAATGAGTATTTTTAATTCGATGATTAAATTAATGATACCACTTTTATGAAAGGTTATTACTTAGGGAAAAGGTTAATAGTACGAAGTTGTTTTCGTAAACGCTGACGAAAACGCACAAGCAGAAAGTGAATGTTGCGTTTTGACCAAGTCTTGACCAATGGTTATTTTCTCTTCGATTTGATTGGTCATTTAACGTTTGTAACCTAACGAATTCGTACTATATAGCATTCAGATAATATAGGTATGTAAATATTACATCAATATCTTACATCTTAGTGATAATATAAAAGAAACTCTGATTTTTTAAAAAGACTTTAAAATACTCAAATTAAGCATTTCTTTTCTTATTGATGCAGTATTTTCAAAAAAAAAAAAAACAGCAGTAGTTTCACAAAAACCTTCATCTTCTACATTCATAGCTTGATTTACAGACTCCAAAATATAATATTTTATGTTCCTATATAGTTCAGTACAATAACACATAAGGAACTAATTTACAAGTCACTATTACAAAGAAAAAAATGGAGGAAATGCATTACAATTAGTTCTTTCATCCACAAAATGCATAAAGAATATGCAGAGAGATGGGTCAATTTAGAGTGAGGCGGAAATTAGCAATGAGAAAAATTAAGGTCAACACAGCCTGAATGGATAGACTTGAAAATAAATAATAAACTTGTTTCATTTTTCCTTGCCTTTCTCTAATGCCTTAAAACTCAGGTCATGCTTATTCTTTGAAATCTAAGTAAATGCATATGATAGTGATACAGGGTAAAGTGGAAGGGGAGTACCTTGATAGATAATTATTACATATGCAACAACTTCAGCATTGACATTGTCATGAATCCATTTCCTCAAATCAACATATACCTGGTCCAACACACATTGTTGATACAATGGAATAGGAAATTATTAAAATAAATATTTTAATTTATTCAGATAAAATAAATAATTGACCATCAAGAAGGTACTGAGTATAATGATAGTGATAACTCTACTGAAGCATCGGGTTAAGTAATATACCTCCAATAGTGATTTCAATTCAGAGTCCTCCACATTTTTACGTCTCTTTACAGCACAATACTCACTTAATCAATGCATATTGTGTTACTAACCTGCAAGTACATTTCCAACAAGCTGAAGCTAAACCCATAAAGGGGGGAAAACTAAACAAACTACCATCAGAAATGAATGCCTCTCTATTTAGGATTAAATAGTCATTCTGCACAAGAACTAGAATTAACATAACTAATCTTGTTAATATGAGAAACGCTGAAACCAATAACAAAGATACAAATGTCAACAAAAACATACACAGTGACAGAATTGGTTCAAGATGCGGTAAAAAATTATTCAAGATGCAGGGTTAAAGTCATAAAAAGGAAGAGAAACTCAAAATCCATTTTCGGAAAAAATCATTTTCAAGCTAGAATGGGTTTATCTTCTAATAAGATCTGTTTCAAACTCAAAATCTAATTCAAAAATTAATTTTAAAGCCTTCTAAAATTAGCTTTTCAAATAGCTTCTTTTAGCAGTTTTTTATAAAGCATCAACAAAGCTTTCACTCAAAGCACATGGGCATGGTTAAGATAAAATGTGTTTTAACTTTTAAGCACATTTTACTTATATAATTCATTCTTGTTGACTCATATAACGAATCACGGTTTGTTTTATCTAAATAGCAAATCAATCAACTTTGCAACAGAACTTGTTTTGCAAGAACTAAAGACTTATATTTGAGTGATATCATGTACATGTATATACTCCCATTCAAATGCATGCTCATTCCAGTTTAGTTCAAAGATCGATAATAAATGCAGAACACAATGGGTCACACAGAAACATTCATACAAGTATCAAAAGTGAAAGACCCAGAAAAACAAATGTTGAAACCAGATAAGCACAACATGCAGATCGAAAATAACAAAGCAACCAAGCAATCGAGCAAGGAAACAAAGTCGTACCTGAGTTGAGAGAGTGAGATCGAGAGTTGAGGGAGTGAAATCGAAAAATAGCTCACGAAATTTGGGGGGGAAACGGCTCCAAAAAAGTTAGGGTTCATTGCAGGGAGGAGATACACATTTTTGCTGATCGAAAATAAGGAGGAGATAGGGTTTAGGTGTGTTTTTCGGTAGTGAAATTCCTCCAACAGGGCTGACCCACAAACCCCTCAGCCCAAGCAATTTTAGCCCGCTCGTACAAGGGCTGTGTTGGGTTAAGGGCTAAACAGGCCATTTTTAAAGTGAGCTTAATTATAAGAGGGCTTAATGTAGGGTTTTGAGGGCCTGGCCCATGAAATTCAGCCCTTTTGACAGCTCTAACAACAATTATCTCATTTCTGTGCATGAAACGTGCATAATACCTGTTGCCGAACTGGTATGGTATACAACTATACATATATAGTTGAACGATGGAGCTTAAACTGCTTCTGATATACGTATTGCCTAGTTCAAGATTGCAAATAGTGAAGAAACTATGAAACTAAATCACATGAAGTAAACATATGATGCTTTGTCACTACATCTTAAATTCTGATTGAGAACTCCCCAATTCTTGAATCTTCCCAGCCTCAGTTTAGATTCACCAAACATTTTAGTCCTGTTGAGAATTATGTCTCTCTTTCTTGACTTGGATCATTTTCTCCATTGAGTATGAGCTCTTTTTACCTTCAACAGATGATGTAGTCCCTCTCATCACTTGTCTTGGTGAAGAATAACCCATTAGCTGATGAAGTGATGAACTTTTTGGTGGTGGCAGTGCCTCCATTTCTGATGGCACTTTCCAAGGCACAGACATATTGGAGAAAAGCTCAGTTGATTCATCTGTTCCCACTGTAGCCCTGCTTGTACTAGAATCTCTTGAAGCATTCTTTTCCTTCTCAGTCAAAGGCTCAAATGTACCGCGAGAGACGATTGGATTATCACATTCACTGTCATGCAAGGGATGAAATTGTGTCAGAGAAACAGGATCTCTTTCTGAGGAGTAGCTTTTAGAGACAGAAAGGCCATAGTCCTCAGAATATAAAATGGGGTCTGCAGGTGTATAGTGGTAATAATTGGCATGAGATACTGAAGGCAGATTGCTGTTATTATTAATCACCTCTTTTTGGTCATTAAGGACACTTGATGGAGGGCCTATAGCATTTGGTGTATAAGAAACTATATGACTTCCATTCTGCAGGGAAAATTTGAGTACCTCTGAACATTCGCCGCACTTTAGTTGATGACATACCCTTTTAAAAAGGAGAAAATCCGCAGGCAGATGCAGCAGATTTAAGCATTTATGACAAGTGACAAAAGGAGCTCCACCAGCTACTGGCTTGTAATATCGCTTAGCCAAGTTCTGTTTCTCCCTTAAATATTTCTTCACCTCTGAAGCCATAAACCTCTGATCATCAGATTTTGTTTCGCGGCCATATACTGGGAGTTTAGAGGTTTTGAACCTTTGTGGAGTTGAAGGATAAGAGCTGTGAAACAATCTTGGCCAGGATAAGACCTACATAACTCTTCATGCTGAAGCAAATCTGCTGAGAAATTCCGCTCATGTGGACGGTAATGGAAACAAGAATGATCGGCATGGTGTGCACTGCTCGTTACCTCAGCTGAATAAGGAATCCTTGAAAATTTATGCCTTCGACGCCAATTGATTCCATGACTACATCTTCCATTACACCTAGGATAATCCAGACCATGAGAAAATCTTCCCCCATGAAGGTCATGGCTATGGTATGCAGGATTATGCTTTGCCTTATAAGGGAAACCTGTGGAAACTCTTCCATTTGTTTCTCCACTCATAGAGCGAGTCGTATTGAGTTGATCCTGCAACTTATAAATCATTCTCAACAGCTGCTTCTTCTCCTGGTCAGTGTCCTCATAGGTATCAGGTGACAGAAAGCTTGAACTGCCGTAGAAATCATCATGCATTTGATTTGATGGGCTGCCACTTTCATAGTGAGATTGGTAGCCACTATGATGGAAAGGAATTCTGGATGGAAAATCATCTCTCTTCGTTCTCATCCAATGTCGATGACCATGTGTTGTAGTCTCCAACACTTTGTTTTGATTCCTTCTGCTGTCTTTTACGACATGATGCTTTCCATGGGGCAAATATGATTGGTGTTGTGTTCCATGATCTCCATATGACATTGAATTAACAAGGCCCTTTCCCTTTCTGGTCCTTCTCTCAGAAACGCCATTAGCAGCCGTGTTTGCATTCTCGAAAGAATCTAAATGTTGGAAAGGGAACCGCTCATCTATTCCATCATAAGAAGAGATGCTTCCATCATAAGCATGATAGCTTCTAGTGGTTGGAGTATAAAATTCTTCAAGAGTACCACTAAGCTCTGAACTGTGATTAGTTAATTCTGTAGTATCTAATGTATCCACAGACCTTACACGGTCAGAGCTATGGTGAATATTTTTCTGAGCTTGCTTCTGTTGTTTATTAGAAGATACATGATTACCAGATGTACCTTCTTCAAGTTTACCAGGAGTAACATGGAAAATGCTTCCTTTTTCAGATACTAAGCTCTCAGTACTTAACCTTTTGGTAGCAGAAGCACTTTCTGTAATGTCCACTTCAGATTTTGCACCCACTTGAACTGATTGCTCAATGTTGTGATCTTCTCCATCCAGTGCAGGTATATGTAATTCCTCTTCTGCTCCCTCTAATAACAACTTTTCATTATTTAACTCTTTGCTTCCAGTAATTTCCACTTGAAGGTTTTCACCTACTAGAGCTGATTTGTCATTATTGGCATCTTCTACATGCAATCCAGAAATTAACTCCTCTTCTATGCCCTTTTGTGACAAGTTTCCATTATGCAACTCTTCTGCTCCTTGTAAATCACTTCCATTAATTTTGACTTCAGGGTTTGAACCTGCAAGAGCTAACTTGTCTTTATTGGCATCTTCTCCATCTGATCCAGATATTAACTGCTTTTCTTCCCCCTCTGGTGATAAGTTTCCATTAGTTAATTCTTCTGCTCCTCCTAAATCATTTCCAGTAATTTCCACTTCAGGGTTTGAACCAATTAACCAGATCTGATTTGTCATTATTGCCATCTTCTTCATCTGATCCAGAAATTAACTCCTCTTGTGCTCCCTCTAGTGACAAGTTTCCATCCTTTAACTCTTCTCTTCCTTCTAAATCACTTACAATAATTTCCTTTTCAGACTTTACCCCTACTGGAGCTGATTTCTCATTATTGCCATGTTGATCTGATGCACAAATTAACTCCTCTTTTGATCCTTCTAATAATAAGTTTCCAGCATTTATCTCCTCAATCTCATAGTGACTGGTCTTATTTGAACAACCTTTGTTGGACACTCTGTGCCTTCTGTGTGACAATTTATAAATATCCAACTCACTTTCCAGTTCTTCATCAGATAAATTAATCGGTCCGATCAGATCTCCATTGCATTTACCATTTTTGTTTCGATCCCTTCCAACATTCGCATCCAAAGAACACTCTCCTGAGGAAGAACTAGTTCTTTTTGCCTTCAAATCGTTCTCCCGAGGAGGAACCAGCTGCTCTCTATTGCTTCATTGTTTATCCTCAGATACAAGATCCAATGCATTTCTAGGAGCTGCATCAGTTTCTTGTGTACTGGATTCTGAGTTCACAGCCACACTTCGTTTCTTCGCTGTATGGAGAAAATTAAAAGGATTTCAGTAATTCAGAACTGCAAAAGGTGGATGTATATAATCAGTATCCTAACTAATTTGAAAACTTAGATACATTCGTAAGAATATATACATATACAATAAGTCCAGCAACAGATTAAAGCAGCATTATCTGGTTCATACAGTGAAGAATAATTTGTTTTGTCCTAATAAGACATTTATATCAATCAAGTAAGGAGGATAGACTGCATCAGAAAAAAAATGGTTTGAAAGAATTCACAAGAGAATGAGATATTGAAGGTTATGGTTAACACAAGCACATTATAAAAGAGTTTGAAAAGTGCAACAGCCATAAACTTAACAGTTGAAATTTTTCTTTCAGCAGTGTTTCCCAACAGAATAGGACTTGAAAAGTACAATGGTACACAATAATTAGATTTTTCACCTTGAAGAGTAGTGCCACATTCACCGCACTTATACAAATTATATTCTGGATACTCTGGAAGAAGTAGCAGGCAATTGGGACATTTAACTACCCGGAGTTTTGAAACCAACTCACCAGACATGTTACTCCAAATATGTAATTAATTACAGTCCAAAGATTGAATCTGTTGGCCACAAATTTTGCACTGAAGAAGATGTCAAAGTCAAATGCCAAATTCCAGAAGCAAAGCTCACCCCAATGCTCTCACTGTTTGTAAAATAAATAAAATTGTGACAAGCAACATATATAAGTATTTATAATAAAGAATTTTGTATTTTGCAACTGCAAGATGCAACAAATCAACATAACTATTTATAATAAAGAATTTTCATCTATATTTACTAAGTTGGGACAAAGGGGACCTCTATGCTCTTGAATCAACTAACTATAGTAACTCTAATAACATTTAAGACAATAGATGCTCCAAAACTGTATTATATATGCTTCCTTCAGTAGGAAATGCTCTTTAAAGGAACATCTTCCAATTTATATAAACCGACAAAATAGCTCCAACAAGACTATAGCTAAATCCATATTTCTCAAATTTATCCATTTCATATTCTTCTATGGTGGTTCACTAGTTCTGTACAACTCCATAGACAATAAAAAACAAGAGACCTCATATAGTTTACCATTTTCTCCTTGTATTCTAATTCTTGTAAATAAACAAGTATTTATGGTGTAAGACAAATTGAGCCATTTGGTCTAAAAACGACAAACAAGGAGAGCCGCAGCACAGAGAAAAAAGAAATTTAATCTCTCACACACAGGCAATCATGTTATGGTGGTAAGCTAGCACACATATATCTCAAATATTTTAAATAATCCCAAGAAATAAGATATGACATTTACAATATACCCTTCCACCTTGCATAGAACGACATTTGGTGGCAGTGAAAATGAACTACTCCCCCAACGAACTTTGTCAGTAAAGTTAAGGGTTTGAATCCTCAAGACTTTACATAACGGTCACCCTGGATCTAAGAGTTAGTCTCGCTGTCATGCATACGAACGGAATAATAAATAAATAATTAAATACCAGATATCATTCTAACGGAATAAAAACTAGGATCTAGAGAATTTCATAATATCTCATAATGTGTGCTACTCAATAAATATGTCGTTGAAAAAGAAAAGATTAAGAACATTGACATGTAGAATCAAAGTACTCTAGCTAGCTATAACCACCTTAGATTGCAGGTTAGATCGGACGAGATTCTAAGACTGAGAGCTGCTAACAAAATCTGAGTTAATTGTTAAACTTCAAAACATGCATCACAAAGTCGAATAGAATTGAAGAGAGAGCAGAGATAATTGAAGAAACAAGAAAAGAAGTACACAGAAAATGGGAGTTGTGAAAAATTGAAGAAAAAAAATGAAACGAAAGATGTTGTTATAATAATTACAAGTATATATATATAGAGGAAGCTGTTGGGAAAGTGGGGAATGAGAAACCTGGTTTCTATTTCTTTGGCGCAAAGCTTACACGAAATTAAAAAATGAGAAAGAGGAGAGAGAAAGATAGCTTAGAAGAAGTCTTTTGTTGATGTTTGTGTAGAATAAGAATAGTAGAAGTCAACTCTGACCACTACTACCCACAAATGAATGCCCCCTCTCTCTCTCTCTCTCACTCACTCACTCACTCACACCTTGTCTTGTTTGTGGCTTTGAATCCACTGTGTACGTGTGTGTCAATTTCTTCTCTCTTCTCTTCTCCGATTCCGTGTTTATGAGAGCGTTTTGTGTTTGGTGTGTTTTTCTCCCGCTGATGGGAATGGAAGGCGCAACCCGTACAATGGGTTGGAGGGGAATCCGGCGCCAAATTTATGAGGCACCTTTACTTTCTTACACATGTGTCCCATCTTGTTGACTTTAATGTATATCTTTAACATTGTTTTTAGTGTTAACTGTTAACTTTGATTAATGAACTTATTATAAAATATCTTTAACATCTTGCTCTAAGAGTGCTAAATAAAAAATTTAAATACAGAAGAAATTATCAATTTTTTCCTTTCAAACTCATGCTGGTGTACACGGGTGGAAATATATACTTGACCGAGTTAAGCCCTTATATAAGATGACTTCGGATATATATATATATATATATATATATATATATATATATATATATATTTATTGTGTGTAATCTTAAATATGATAGGTCATACAACTCTGACAAACGTTCGGGCATATTCTCACCTCTATCCATGGAGGAAGGTGGAATAGAGAATGAAAGAAGGAGAAAGCATCTACTGAGAGCTTCAATTCATGCACTCACAATTATTTGACAAAGGGAGGGGAGGCTTATGGTTACCACATTCTCCCCAAGTTTTCAATTTTTTAACAAACCTTTTTTTTTTATAAAAAAAGAAATCTTTCTAAGCCCAACTCTCCAAAGGCATAAATATATTTGAGTAATTTATATTAAGTTGTTGATTCTATATTAAATTCGTTTAATATAATTTGTTTTTATATATTAATTAACTTTTTATTGTTATTTCATGTTACATATACTTGGTCATGACATCCCTCGCATGAAATTTATGGCTCTGTTCCTGCTCATGATTTATGTTCGACAACTTAACCGACTAAGTTAGTTTTAGGAGACAAAGACAAAAAATTATTGTTGAAAAATATATTTTATGAACTTTAAAGTATTGTATACACCATTTTTAATACAAATATTTTTATCTTTTTTTTTTGTGGAACAAATATTTTATCTTTAATTCCTTAAAAGAACAATAATTAACATTTTTCATATTTTTATAATATTATGTACTAATTTTGTTAATATTTAATTTAATTATGTCATGTGTTAATATTTACCTAAGACAATAATCTTATTAAAATGATATATTAAAAAATTTATTGAATTTAAATTTAAATTTAAATTTTATTACAGTAAAATAGATTTAAATTATTTTTTTAAATATCAAATAAGTGAATAAATAGCTGTACATTATCATAATTATTGTTTTTTTATCCAACATAATTATTGTTAATAAAACAGTTATACAGCAAACATTACAGAATATTTTAATTATAATGTTTAAAGTTGGATCATAGGTGTGTATATAGTTTGATGATGTCAAGGGGGGTTGACACAAGTAGGGATATCAATCAGGTGGGTGGGGGTTGGGTACTATATAATGGCTTCGTTTGATAAAAATTAGTAGATAGCGAATAAGTTAGTGGATAGTGGATAAGCTAACTAATAGCGGATAACCTAGCTGATAGCGGATAGCAAATTAGCTAGTGGATATGATTTGAAGTGTTTGGCAAAACTAGCGGTTGGACTAGCTGATAAATGTAAAATGACATAAAAGTATATGTTTGCATTATATATATATATTATTTATTTTAAATTAATTATCATTTTTTACACTTTAATTTATATTAAATTATTTATCGTTTAAAAAATTAAAATATTAATTATTTTAATTATTTTTAATAAATAAAATGGATGATTTTTATATAAATTTTATTTTGTATAGATAAAAATATATTTTCTATTTTTTATCTTAAATATAAATCTAAATAGTGAAATTAATTCTTATTTATATACTATGTTAAATGATTAGTATTTTATTTTATTAGCTAAGGATATAAGTGAGGAATTTAATTAAGATAGTAGGATACAAATGGAAGAAAAAATGATAAGTTATACGCTATAAGCTCAAATGCTACTTAAAGTAGCGTCTGAAAAAAATGCTATGCGCTAGTGAAAAAACGTTATATGCTAATTTTAAAAACGTTTATCAAACGAGACTACTTTTTTACCCGTTATACGCTAGCGGATTTGATAAACCAAACAGACACAATATCCATCCACATACCCGCATTCTAAACAAATACTTGTACCCCGACCTATGCTCGCATGGGTAGCAACTAAGTACTTGTACCCTCACTCGTTGGGTACTTAAGTACGCATACATGTACTTTAATTAACTATTGAAAATCAATAAATAAATAAAAAAGAACATTGATATATAACACGTGAAGAACACATATAACAAGTATGAAGTATCGAGTTTCATATTGATTTCCCATCTATGATTAGTGAATCTAGTAACAATTGTCAAAACAAAAATACAGATCAATAATGTGCAGCTTTTCACATATAAGTATATTAATTACAGGACAAGATTTTTAAAATTAGAATGAACAAATGATATAAAAATATATGCAGAAACACTTTTTTTTAAACCATACAGAAACGCTTAATATCATTACTCTGGAGCATAAAGTCTATACGTTAGTGTTTATTTTACTTAAATATGCTCACACATGTGTGACCACTAACATAGAAAAAATTCATTTTGTATAAATTTGGGTCACAAACAATATACTTTTCAGTTTTCATAACTGAAGTTAATTTCAATGTTTTTAGGAAAGAATAGGAAGAATAGGAAAGAAATAATTTAAGTAACATTTCAATATTTTTAATTTAACTTATTATAATATATATATATATATACATATATATATATATTATAAAATAGTTAAGTAAATAAGAATATATATGTGTGCGGGTAGGCGGGGTGGGTACTATAGTACCCGTATCGACACTCATACCCATTAAATTTTGCGGGATAATTACCTTCCCCCGTCCACGTATCCATTACACGGGTAATTACCCCATCCGTCATGGGTAATTTTTGCGAGTACCTTATGGGTAAAATACCCATTGCCACCTTTAGACAAAAGTGATTAAGGATTGCAGGTTCGAATCCTCTGACGTCACTAAAATCACCTTTGGTTGGGTAACCCTCCATAGGGATATCCTCTGGCGGCTAGGGACTAGTAGAGTAGTAGCAATCGAGTAAGACTACTTACCATATGTGCCTCTATAATCCTTTGAGTTGGATCTTTGCTCACAGTCCTAATATGCTATTGACACCCTTCTTGGTAACCTTGGGAGTGTCATCTCTAGCTGTCATCTTACTCGCCAAAAAACAATATAGAGTTTGATGATGACCGAATTCATTATCTTCATAATTAAGGATATATACTAAATTATCTAGTATAAAAGATAGAAAATTCATCGTAAACTTCTTTTCTATTGCAATTTTTGAACTGTTGAGTAATGTTTTTTCAAAGTTTCCATAAATATTATGAGACATGTCAGAAAAGGCATCTCTTATCTCAACGACAACGACACCGACACCGACACCGACACCAACGTGAGGTATATTAAAGAGATTGGAGTGATTTTGATTGGTTATAGTTCCTTTCTCATGCGATAGTAGTATCTAGTATGGGGTGACTTAAGGGCTCTTTCATCAAATAGGTTTGGTTTTAAAAACTATTTATCAGTTTATGATTGTTTTGAAACTATTTATCAAGGAGATCTTTTTGGATCTATGGTATTTTTTTTTCCACTCTGACGGGTCATTTGAAGGCGCCAGTCAGACTGTCACCTTCCAAGTCAAAAGCGTCAGTCTAACATGTGCCTACCAATATTAAAAAAAAGAAAGATAATTGATAGCAATAATAAGAGGTATAAAAAAATAATAACAATAATGTTTTACATCAATAAATATTCATCAATTATTACAGTAGTAAAAAAAATTTTTACCTTGTAATAACATTAATGTCATCGTTACTCCCTATACTTATAGTATAATTTTTTTTAACAGTGTTCCTTTAAAATTGCTGGTAACTTTCTTTTAATCCTTATAAGGTAAATTTTTTTTTTACTACTGTAATAATTGATGAATATTTATTGGTGTAAATTATTATTACTATTATTTTTTTATGATTCTTGTGATATTATTTGCTACTTGTTATTAGGGGATTTTTTTTATTGCCTCTTATTGTTTTAAATAGATACTTTAGCATTAATATCATCGTTACTCCCTATACTTATAGGATAATTTTTTTTGTAGCAGTGTTCCTTCTGAATTGCAGGTAACTTTGTTTTAATTCTTACAAGGTAAATTTTTTTTACTACTGTAATAATTGATGAATATTTATTGGTGTAAATTGTTATTGCTATTATTTTTTTATGACTCTTGTGATATTATTTGCTACTTGTTATTAGGGGATTTTTTTTATTGCCTCTTGTTGTTTTAAATAGATACTTTAGCATTAATGTCATCATTACTCCCTATACTTATAGTATAATTTTTTTGTAGCAGTGTTCCTTCAAAATTGCAGGTAACTTTCTTTTAATTCTTACAAGGTAAATTTTTTTTACTACTGTAATAATTGATGAATATTTATTGGTGTAAATTGTTATTGCTATTATTTTTTTATGATTCTTGTGATATTATTTGCTACTTGTTATTATGAGATTTTTTTTATTGCCTCTTGTTGTTTTAAATAGATAATTTATCATTAATGTCATAGTTACTCCCTATACTTATAGTATATTTTTTTGTAGCAGTGTTCCTTCTAAATTACAGGTAACTTTCTTTTAAGTCTTATAAGGTAATTTTTTTATACTACTGTAATAATTGATTAATATTTATTGGTGTAAATTGTTATTGCTATTTTTTTTTATGACTGTTGTGATATTATTTGCTACTTGTTATTAGGGCATTTTTTTATTGCCTCTTGTTGTTTTAAATAGATACTTTATCATTAATATCATCGTTACTCCCTATACTTATAGTATAATTTTTTTTGTAACAGTATTCCTTCTAAATTGCAGGTAACTTTCTTTTAAGTCTTACAATGTAATTTTTTTTTTACTACTGTAATAATTGATTAATATTTATTGGTGTAAATTGTTATTGCTATTATTTTTTTATGCCTCTTTTGATATTATTTGTTACTTGTCATTGTTATTTGCTACTTGCTACTGATAAATAGTTTCTAAAAGAAACTCATTTTGGTCAAAAAGCCATTTAAAACAACAAGAGGCAATAAAAAAATCTCATAATAACAAGTAGCAAATAATATTACAAGAGTCATAAAAAATAATAGCAATAACAATTTACACCAATAAATATCATCAATTATTACAGTAGTAAAAAAAAATTTACCTTGTAAGAATTAAAAGAAAGTTACCAGCAATGATGACATTAATGCTATTACAAGGTAAAATTTTTTTTTACTAATGTAATAATTGATGAATATTTATTGGTGTAAATTATTATTGTTATTATTTTTTTATACCTCTTATTATTGCTATCAATTATCTTGCTTTTTTTTTTCTTTTTTTTAATACTGGTAGGCGTCAGTCTGACTGGCACCTTTGAAGATGCCAGTCTGACTGGCACCTTTGAAGACGTCAGTCTGACTGGCGCCTTTGACTTGGAAGGGGACAGTCTGACTGGCGCCTTCAAAGACTGGCGCCTTTGACCCGTTTGAGTGAAAAAAATAAAATATGCCACGTATTCAAAAGGACCCACCATTGATAAATATTTTCAGAATAACCCTAAACTGATAAATAGTTTTTAAAACGAACCTAGTTTGGTCAAAAAGCCCGAATTAAGATCAAAGATATATATATATATATATATATCACATGAAATAAATTGATATGGTGGATACTCTAACCAATAAATTTGATATAATGGGAGCTATAAGTGAATGAACCAGCTCACCGATTAGAAAATAAGTAGTAAGAAGCATAAAAGGTAACATCTATTTCTAATGCATACTCTGACGAATGAAAGCTTTTAAACAAATAAGCTTGAAATTGGGGAGGATAATCTTCTTAACCAGATAGTGTATACACATTCATAATAAATTGATATGGTCTAAACTTTATATATCCTAATAAATTTCAGCTTGTTGATTGATAAGATAATCTCAAATTTAATGATGCTTTCCAGGATCACATATCAAAGTATGGATATTAATTTTTCCACATGAGATAAATTCAGTCAAGCATAAATCCAATTTCATTTCGAACCTAAAATACAAATAATAAAATAAAACAAACGATAAGGTTTTGTTCGATGCTTATAGCTTTAGAAGGAGGTTACTTCATAACATTTTCAACATTTCTCTCTGAATTTAAAATTGGTGCACTAGACTGTGTTTCATCATTTATTCACTCATTTCTCTTGAAAAATGAGTCAATAATTTTCTAACAAAACATTATTCAATCAAACAATCTAAGTGTTGAAAGAACTAGGGGTGTTCATCAATCGATCTAAACCGATTCAAACCGTAAAAACTGAAACGAAAAACCGAAAACCGAAAAAACCGAAAACCGAAAAAACCGCTTTTTTTCATTGGGTTGGATCGGATTTTAGATCCCCTAGTGAAATCCAATCCAATCCAAACCGATATTTTATATACACATATTATTATTATTTAAATTATAGTATTACTCATACTTGAGCATTGTTTTTCATATTTTTATGTCCCCCATACTCTTTAATATTTTTATTGGAATGACATATATGAGACTATTTAGAATAAATATTAATATCATGAAGTTATATTTGATAAATGTTTTGACGCATAACATATATATACTTGATTGAGTAAACATAAAAATAGGAAATCAATTAAGTAAATTTGAAAAATAATTAGCTACATTTTATTTGTAGTCGATTCAAGGAAAAAAATATGATAGGTGAGAATAGATATAGATAATTAACATAAAATAATATTTAACATATAAGAACATGTTAAAAAATAGCAAATGATTTTTTCTCAAACTCCCCAATTAAATGTTTGTCAATAATTCTCTAGAATTTTCCTAACTCGTCATCAAATCAAATAATGGTTAATAAGAAACAAATAGTTTATGCCTTTCATAAAGGTTCTACTGTTCTACTATAAAGAGATGTTAAAATAAGTATTGGACACCCTAAAATAGTTCACTTAAATAAAGATTATCTTTTGTCCACTGTTCAATAAGTAAAAAGGACCTTTGACATAAGAAAAAAATTAAGTACGACAAAAATCGAATTATCTAATCCAATCCAATCCAAACCGTATTTGATTGGATTGGATCTGATTTTTTGAAGGAAGCAAACCGATCCAATCCAAACCGCACGTCATTTTTATCATTGGATCGGATGACTTTTTAGCCCAAAATAGATCCAATCCAATCCGCAAACACCCCTATGAAAGAACATTGTTGTAAAAGAATATTTCTACAAAAAACTAAAAATATATTATAAAATTTTGAAACAACCAAATACATCATTCGATTCTTCTTAATGCTAAAAAAATGGGTCATGGATTAAACATATTTCTATTATAGAATTATATATGTAATATAGATATGTATTAGTATATATATTATATCACTCACCTGGGGCTAGAGGGACCGTGGTATCCCAAGGAACCCCTTTCTTCCTCCTTTGATAGCAGCAACGATAGATTCGAGAAGGGAGAAGTAAAGAGGCGGGGCAGTGGAGTTTCAAAGCATGACACTTGGGGCCAATGGGGATGGGGAGCGGTCGTCGGTGCAAAAAGAAAGCATGATCGAGGAGCGATTCTTGGCAGGCTTTTAGGTGGAAGGACATATGAATGAACCAATAACATACCCGAACGAGAGAGATCATAAGACTGTACAGGTATGTGACTATACAGTTGAGGATAACTTAAAAGAATTGATTGTATTACCTATTACAACAAGATGCATCTTCTTTTTAGGAGCCCATAATTGAAGAACTCCAAAGTGAAGCGTGCTTGACTTGGAGCAATTTCAGGATGAGTGACCTCCTAGAAAATTTTCTTAAAAAGCATGTGAATGAGGACAAAACACGTTGACATGATTTGTGTTGGTTTATGGGGACAATCATTAATACGTAAAACAGTATGAGGTGTTACACAAAGCATTTTGACTAGTTAGAGTTGTGCAGTACATGAAAATAGTATATTAAAGTATATAGTATATACATGCTTTTATGCCTTAACCTTAAAAGTAGGGGTTGAATTGTGTTTATTAACCTTTTTCGCAAAATAGAGATTTTAAAATTGAACTACAACAAAAACGCTAGGAAAAGGCAATCAAACGAAACACTCTTCTAACAGTTTTTAAAACATATGTGAGACAAGTATTGTAAAAGCATACGCTAGCAAAACAAGATAAAAACTGACACTTTGTTTAGGCACAGTTAACCCTTTTGTTAGAATTAGGTTATAAAAACTCATTTAACTTATGTTGAACTTAAATTTAGAACAAAAGTTCAGGTATACAAGTTATTATATTATTTAACAATTTCAACTATAAAAATATTAGGCAGTTGTCATTTTTTTAAAATAAATAATAATGGATATGTAAATAATATAATTTTTCAAAACTAGCAGGAAATTTTGGTTTTGTATCCTCTCATTTCTTTATCTTATGTTTTCTCTCATATTATGAGAGAGAAAGAGATAAAAACAAACTTTAATGGATCCGACGTACAAAAACAATTTTGCTTTTATCTCTTTCTATTTTATAACATAAGAAAAAACATAAAAAAGAAAATAAAAGAGTTCATATTCAAATTCATTATTTCAGTCCATTTTCTTTTTAACATTTCATATTTCACCCCTTAAAAGTATTTTAATTGTGTTTACAAATGATCGGAAGATTCTGACTTTTTTTACTGTCAAAATTAGTGTCCTCTAGCTGATTGCAATATATATTGGGAAGCCAATGGTATCCACCAATGTAACGCCTAGTTTTTAATTAAGACTAATAAAATTAATTAAGGTAAAACTTCTCAAATTAAAAATTCGAAATGTCTCCTTTGAAAAACGGAGGTTTGGATGAAGATAGAAGAACCTGATAAAACAGTTTATAACCTCAAAACTTTATCCAACCAAACTTGGTCCCTGGTCTTACATCAACTGCTAGGAGCGGAAATAAAACTTCAATCATGATAAAGACTTAGAAAATAAGATTCTATGCCAAGCTCATAACGTAGATATGAGTATGCAACGACAAACAATCAATCAAGTAGATATATATATTTAAGGATACGTTCATAAAATAATTATATAATTTTAGAAAGGGCTTATACTCGAATGCATGCCTAAGACTTATACCTAACCTTGCTCCAGGAGACTATTGTTGTCATAATGTTTTGTTAGGATAACATTCAGGTAATATGTGTAAACAACTCGGTGCACAAGTCCCGATTGGAGAATGCTAACAACCATCTCCACGGTCCTTTCACACGAGAGTACTTAACATCTGAATAATATTTAGTTTAGTGGAGTGTCAAGATAGTCCTGCTGTCCAGGTCTCCACCGGCGCAGTGCAGCTGTACACTGAACCATTGGCAGGATCCACGCCTGACTATCCACAAGGTCTCCATAGGCCCCACACAGTCCCCTAATATCCTATAAATAGGTGTCTATGCTTCCAGAACGACAATGACTATGATTAGGTTGGAATGTTGTCTGAAGACACAAGGTAGGAACTAATTAATACGTCCCAAAGCATCGGTATCAATATAAATACAGTTGTTGATAAGAGTTGGGCTCGAATAGACCATTAGCCAAAATCATCTTTTTTAACTCAAATTCATCTTAATACTTTAAATTACAACTCGCTTATGCAAAAATTAATCATTTTAGAGTACAAGCATCAATAAAATGATTTAACCCAATAACTTGCCATTTTGACTCATTTTGGGTAAAATGCATAATAATAGTTACAATTAATATTTGATACTTTAGATCAAATAAAATTCATAAATTTAAAACATCCAAAGACGAATAATTTGAAAGTCCTTAACTATTCAATAATTTGGCCTATTCATTCCAAAAATTCCTCAATACCGTATAATAAATCAGTTTCGAGCCCAAGACTTAACAAAACGTAAATAAGGATAAACCTTGAGGTTGAATTCATAAATTCAAGAATTAAGAATTGATACCAATTAAAAATATACATTCCACAAATACAATTCACAAAAGTCCCTAAACGACTTAATGATCGTACCAAGAGGCTTATACTTAGAGCCCAATTACATGGAATTATATCCAATGCTTACCGTACGCGAGTTGTAACACCCTAAACTTGGGCGTCACTTTGTTACCCGTTGCGGAAAATAAAATAATTAAATTGCTGGTTGCTTCCGGTAAATGACATTTTTTTTAATAAGTAAGTATTCTCAAAAAGGAGATTTTTTTTTAAAAAAAAAACAAGGGTAAGTGATGAGCACTCAGAACATGAAATGTAAACATTATATATATATATATATATATATATATATATATATATATAATATATATATAATCTATCCTAGTGGGATTCAGAGTTCAATACAAAAACTAGGGCCTCATCAGGATGGTCATTAGTAACAGAGTTACAGAACATAAAGTTAACAGCTGTAAACTAAGTAAAGTAAAATAGGGGGAGGGTCCTGAACCACACATTAAAAGGGTGGCTCTAAGAAGCCAAATACAGTCGGACCGAGACAGACTAACCACAAAATATACACCCCTAAGCTGGCCACTACTAACGATAAAGAAAGACTCGTCCTGACCACTTCCACAAGAAGAGACCCAGGTGATGGGTCCACAACATCTCCACCCTCATCAGGAGAGTCGGAATCATAAAAATCCGGATTGTCATCAAGCACGTACTCCGGCACCTCATCAAGATCATCGTCGTGATCCAAGACGTGGTACACGGGCTCATCCTCCAGGTACTCCTCCAGGTCCTCCTCCGGGTCCTCTTCAATCGGTGAAGCCGGCTCGACTCCAGGTAATGGTACCCCTAGAGGCCGATGCTCATGTAGCTGTCCATTCATCTGTAGCACGTGTAAGTAGTACCAAGGTGGTGGGAGTGCAATCCTCCTCGTCTCAACTGTCTGAACTCTGTGACATGGTTTACCCTCGGCATTCTTCTCCAGAGTGGTTATCGGTCCATGATAAGTAGCCGATATAGATCCGGAGTGAATCTGCCATGCCCCCGCATTCCCCGCATCATCGAAGATCTCAGTCTTCGATTCCGACGGTACCAATGGGATGTTCGGATCCATCTAAACTCATAGATATACAACGATGCCGAAAAGCAAAGAGAAATAACAAGAAGGTAAGCAAGAGTGAGATACCAATATATGGATAGATTACAATAACCATATGCATGATACATGCATCACATCAACATATTAACATTTACCAAATATTAATAGATAAAACAACAAGTATCATATCAATGGGTGTCATACCCGTACAATCAGTTTTTATAAAGATTATGCATGACATTTCAATATTCCTGCTCTATGAACTTAATCTCATGAGATCCTTTCATCTTTCTAAAAGTTGATCAAACTCAAGCCCCCACTTAGGCATCACCGTCGTGACTAAAATCCCTGTTTGGACATCACCATCGTGACTTATATAACAGCCCATGCTTGGGCATCACCGAAGTGACTAATAGCCCCTGCTTGGGCATCACCGAAGTAACTAACCTGTGAGGCAAGTCTACCTAAATGCATGAAGAAAAACATTCGTTCAAGATGTTTTCTTTGTGTTCAATCTCATTCGTTGTCGAAACTCAAAGCTAACGATCATTCATAATTTTCATCACTTGAAATTACTCAACATCAACACAGGACACACAGTCTGAGTGCTCAATCACAACACCTTAGACCGATGCACCAGTCAAGACTTGTGGTCATAGAAAACAATATTCACCTTTAATAACGTTTATCATAACGTGATTATGGCACACAGTCCACAACAACGTGAATAGGACACAGTCCACAACAACGTAGTTAGGACACACAGTCCACAACAACATCACACGGATCAAAGATCTACGTGTAAATTACAGAATACTAGTATTCCGGCGTCTCGTATACTAGATTCGATTTCACCTGTTCTTACTTTTCGTTCAGTGAAAATCAAATACCAAAATAAAACCTCGGTAACCCATCCAAGTTACCGGAATATTTTCGAAAGTATTTCTTTATAGGAAATCTTTTCATTGGAAAATCATTTGTAAACTATTATAAGAAATCCATTTTCTCTTGAAATCCTTTTCTTAAAATAACCTCTATTTAAGGTCAAATATTTTCCAAAGGCTTTTCCTTCCGTAAAAACACATATTTTCTAAATGATTTTCTCTTGTACAAAAACTTACTTCGTAAGAAAATAATTTCCTTTAACTTGAAATTATTTAACATAAGTTTCAAAGTTTGATCCTTCCGGAATAAATACAAGTAAGATCACTTACTTTCCAAAACACATACTTTACTAAAAAACATTTTAAAATGAACACCATTACTTTCAAAGTTTTCTTCGAAGCTTATTTAGGCTTTTAATCATATAATTAGTTGAGCACCGACTAACGTCAGGCTTTTCAGGCATCAATTAATATCATCATAATCTCAGTCAACAATATAAAAGTTAATGACAGTTCATAACATATATGATTCACAACACTTTCAATCAAGTAAGGATCAACTTCAAACAATTATCACAACAGTTCAAGTATACAAATCATTCAAACTTTGATTCAATATAATAACAATATTCAAATAAATCGAGTAAACCGCATACACACATGCATATAGCTATTGAATATCCCTCAGGCTGTCCCCTCTTACCTTTTGTGAAGGTAAAGGTACGTGATGCTTGAGGAAGTGTACTACGAATGTCCTCGTCTACTCCATGACGAAAGTCTAGGTTTATGAACACAAAACCACAAGTTAAAAGTTAACCAAGAACACTAAACCAAGAAGGTATAGGTTCGGCCATGGCATAAAATAGGGTTAAAGGTTTTCAAAAGAGAATACAACTCATGGATTAATGATTCTTAAGTGTTAGGAGTTCATAACCAAGGTTCACTTTACAAAGGTAGAACAAAATCCCACTAAATCCATGCTTATGGTTTCGGTCTCTTTAGTATATGTAGGCTAGAAATTTCCAACCCTTATAAGCTCTTTAGATTTAGAGTTAAAAGATACCAAGAAGTCTAAATTCATGATTATATTAGAAAATGAAAATAGAACATCCTAGGTTCACAACCATTATAGGATAAATAGGCTAGAAATCTTTAAACTTTCCAATCTCTTTAGACTTAGCATCCAAATGTATTAAGGAGCTCAAGTCCATGATCATATTGGAAAATGAAAACAAAACATCCTAGGTTCACAACCATCATAGGATAAATAGGCTAGAAATCTTTAAACTTTCCAATCTCTTAGACTTAGCATCCAAATGTATTAAGGAGCTCAAGTCCATGATCATATTGGAAAATGAAAACAAAACATCCTAGGTTCACAACCATCATAGGATAAATAGACTAGAAATCTTTAAACTTTCCAATCTCTTAGACTTAGCATCCAAATGTATTAAGGAGCTCAAGTCCATGATCATATTGGAAAATGAAAACAAAACATCCTAGGTCCACAACCTACTAGGTTCGACCATCATGGGATCAACAAGCTAGGAATTTTCAAACTTTCCAAGACTTTAGATTTAAGATCAAGAGGTATCTAGAAGCTTAAATACATGATCATCTTTCAAAAAGTTGAAACAAAACTTCCTAAACCACTAATACATAGTTTCGACCATCCTTGAAAAAATAGGTTAGAGATCTTTGTTTGATACAAACTCTTAGAATATGAAAGTAGAGATTAATATAAGTCCATAGAAATTGGTTTCAACTCAAACGGAGTTTTCTACCATTTTCTAGAGATTTTAGAAGTTAAAAGAGCTTTAATAACATTTTAAGAAGACATAAAGTAAACTCATGAAATAAGTGTAAAACTTGAAATAGAAGAGTATGAGAATGTTACCCTTGAAACTAGAAAGAAAAATTATGAAGAACTTGAAGCTTGAAACTAAGTAAAAATGAAAACTTTAAGTGTTGGAAGTTTTGAAGTAAGAATGGAGAAGAAGAAGAAGAAGAAGAAGAAGAAGAAGAAGAAGAAGAAGAAAAAAAAAGGAAGATATGAAATGAAGAGGGTATTTATAGAAGGAGAGGTGAGAGTGGCATGAAAGAGAGAGGGAGAAGCAAGTCTTGATGGCCAAGTTTTGGCTTATGCCTTGTTTGGTTGAAGAAGAGAGAGAAAAATGGGTTTTTAGCATATAATATGTTATAATTCAAAAAGTGTCATCATGACCACTTTTTAGGATGTGACTTAGGTCATCCCCCTATTAAGTCACCTCACTCTCACATGTCACCTCATCACTTTTGTGCTCCCTACTCTGCTCCATTGCGTATCCGGTTCAAGTTTCCGATCGTATTTCGCCCGGAATAAATATTATATTTTATTTCCGAACTCAAATTTTAGAAAATTTCCAATATCATAAAAAACATCACAAAAACACTAACCATTTTGTTCACGGTTCAAAATTAGGTTTTCTGCTCAGTAAACTTGTACCGGCAGTGAAAATACAGACCGACTTTCGTCTGAATTTTCAACTAAAAATTTAACCGTGACTTCCTACGGTAAAAGAACATAAGAAAATGATTTTAGTTTATTTAAAATCACTCTCTGGATTTTATCAAAAATTTAATACATATACACATGTATTTACTACTGCAAAAAGACACAGAAATCGGGGCGTTACAATACTATCCCTTTAAAAAGAATTTCGTCCTCGAAATTACATACCTTGAAATAACTCAGGGCATTGCAATTTCATCTTGTCCTCGATTTCCCATGCAGCTTCTCCAGTTGCATCATTCCAGATGACCTTGACTAACGGAATTTGTTTACCTCTGAGCTGCTTCGTCATCTTATCCGCGGTTTATACAGGCGAAGTCTCAAAAGACAAGTTCTCTTTTAATTGTATATTATCGGGCTCAATTATATGAGATGGATCATGAAAATATTTTCTCGGTTGTGAAACATGGAAAACATCATGAATATTGGAAAGAAAAGGTGGCAAGGAAATTTTATAGGCTACTGGACCTACACGACGAATGATTTGGTAGGGTCCAATGAATTTGGGAGTGAGCTTTCTGGATTTAATTACTCTTCCAATCCCAGTCGTAGGCGTGACTCTCAAAAACACATGCTCGCCTTCCTCAAACTCAAGAGGTCGTCGTCTCTTGTCAGTACAACTCTTCTGTCGACTTTGAGTTGTCCGCATTTTCTCCTGAATCATCTTCACCTTTTCTGTTGTCTGCTGCACAATCTCTGGTCCTAACAACAAACTTTCTCCATCCTGGTACCAACATAGAGGTGTTCTGCACCGTCTACCATATAGAGCTTCGTAAGGCACCATTCCTATGCTTGAATGGAAACTGTTGTTGTAAGTGAACTCTATCAGTGGTAGAAATTCATCCCAGTTCCCAATGTCTTCCATCACACACGCTCTCAGCAAATCTTCCAGTGACTGAATCATCCTTTCTGATTGTCCATCGGTTTGTGGATGATAGGCAGAACTCAGTTTGAGTTTCGTTCCCAATGAGTTTTGCAGTCCTTTCCAGAACTCTGACAATGCTCCTTGTCGTACTAGTTCTCTTTCTCCTTGTAGGTACTGATCGTTCCCTTGCTTTTCTCTTATTTGATCCATCCTTATTTTTCACTAACAAGACTGGGGCTCCCCATGGTGACACACCGGGTCTAATGAATTTCTTTCTCATCAGCTCCTCAAGTTGTTCCTTCAAGGTTTCTAGCTCTAATGGTGACATACGGTATGGTGCCATAAAGATTGGCCCAGTGCTTGGAACCATATCAATTACGAACTCGATATCTCGAACAGGTGGTAGTCCAGGTACATCCTCAGGAAAAACTTCCGGAAACTTATTGACGACAAGTATGGACTCTAAGTCTAACTCGTTCTTAACGTCTAAGGAAAACAGCCGCATGTATCCTTGTGCTCCCTCTTTCAAAGAAGCCCTTACCTGACTAGCAGATAACAATCCAGAAATCTCATCCCTAAAAACTAAGGTTTTCTGAGAACAATCTATTAAGATATGGTTGGAAGATAGTCAATCTATGCCTAAAATTACATCTAACTGAATTAAAGGCAAACAGATCAGGTCTACAAGAAAATGTCTATCTTGGACAATGATAGAACAGTTCAAACACACAGAATTTACAGTAACTGGCTCAGCAGTTAAAAAAATTAGGTTATATGACAAGGAAGAAATAGGCAAACTTAGAAGTTTCACACGATCCATTGAAATGAAAGAATGTGTTGCACCCGAATCGAAAAGTACAGTTAAAAGATTACCAGCTATGTCACACTTACCCTGTATGAGACCGCCAGAGTTTGATGCCTCAGCTCCACTAATTGTATACACCCTTCCTTCTGCAGTCGGCTTGTTGGCTCTGGTGTGGTTGACAGCTGGCTCACACTTTGGTGCTCTGCAATCTTTAGCCAAGTAACCCAAACGATCATAGTTGAAACACCGTGCCCTTCTCATCGGGCAAGTGTCAGTCAGGTGGTTAGGATCTCCACACTTAAAACACTTCCTTTCTTGGCCTTGATTTTGGTTCCTCTGGCCTCCAGTCCCAGTCCCAGAAGTACCGGAGCGATGTTGCTGTTGCCTTTGATTGTTGTTGGGTGATTGGTAGTATGGTTTCCTCTGGTTCTGCTTCCATTTCTGGTTCTGCCCTTGAAATTGGATCTTAGGACGAGAGGGTCCTCCATCATTCCCTTTGGTGTCTCACCCTTTCCACATTATCTCCACCTTTTTGCACTTTTCCACTAAGGCTTGGAAGTTCTTGATTTCCAGTGGTAGCACTGACTCCTTGATTTCAAAGCATAGTCTGCCTTCGAACTTTTCACACTTCCATTCTTCACTTGGGATGTTCTGAAAGAAGCGGAAATATTTGGCAAGTGTTTCGAATCTTGCCGCATATTCCCCCACAGTCAGGTCTCGCTGCCGTAAACTCGAGAACTCTTGTTCCTTCTCAGTCCGAGCACTCTGAGGAAAGTATTGATCCAGAAACTTGTTACAAAATACCTCCCAAGTGATCGCTTGGTGTTCAGCCTCTAACAGTTACCTGGTGCCTTTCCACCAGTATTTATCATCTCCCACCAGTTGGAATGTTGTATAAGACACCTTCACTCCTTCCGGTGTATGAACGAGATCAAAGATCTTTTCCAACTCCTGGATCCACAGATAAGCTTTCATAGGATCCACGTCTCCATCAAACTATGACGGATTCTGACGTCTGAAAGCATTCAGATGCTTTCCCTCAACAGCTTGTTCAGCCCTCAGCTGCTCTTATTGGTTTTAGGCAACCATCGTAGCAGTCTGAAAAGCAATTGCCGCAGCCACATCAGCCATTGCATGGGCGGTGAAGTCCATCCAGCCATTGCCTCTGCCATGACCACCACGCTCGCACGCACATCCTGGTTCCATACTGACCTGTAAGACACAATTAGTGAGATGGTAACAAGAAAAGGAAAATCTAACCCGACGGTTATTACACATTACTCCTAAGAAGTAATTCAATCAAGTCTTAACCAAAGAACACACAACATCAACCTAACAGGCCTAAACCCAAAGATTCCCGAAAGACTCGACCAGCTTTGATACCACTAATTGTAACACCCTAAACTTGGGCGTCACATTGTTACCCGTTGCGGAAAATAAAATAATTAAATTGTTGGTTGCTTCCGGTAAATGACATTTTCTTAATAACTGAGTATTCTCAAAATGGTGATTTTTTTTTTAAAACAAGGGTAAGTGATGAACACTCATAACATGAAATGTAAACATCATATATATATATATATATATATATATATATATATATATAATCTATCCCAGTGGGATTTAGAGTTTAGTACAGAAACTAGGGCCTGATCAGGATGGCCATTAGTAACAGAGTTACAGAAAATAAAGTTAACAGCTGTAAACTAAGTAAAGCAAAATAGGGGAGGGTCCAGAACCACACATCATAAGGGTGGCTCTAAGAAGCCAAATACAGTCGGACCGAGGCAGACTAACCACAAAATATACACCCCTAAGTTGGCCACTACTAATGACTAAAGGAAGACTCGCCACGACACTCCCACAAGAAGAGACCCCAGGTGATAGGTCCACGACGTCTCCGCCCTCATCAGGAGAGTCAGAATCATAAAAATCTGGATCGTCATCAAGCACGTACTCCGAAACCTCATCAAGATCATCGTTGTGATCCAAGATGTGGTACATGGGCTCATCCTCCAGGTTCTCCTCGGGGTCCTCCTCCGGGTCCTCCTCAATCGGTGAAGCCGGCTCGACTCCAAGTAATGGTACCCCTAGAGGCGGATGCTCATGTTGCTGTCCATTCATCTGTAGCACGTGTAAGTAGTACCAAGGTGGTGGGAGAGCAATCCTCCTCGTCTCAACTGTCTGAACTCTGCGACATGGTTCGCCCTCGGCAGTCTTCTCCAGCATGGTTATTGGTCCATGATAGGTGGCCGATGTAGATCCGGGGTGAATCTGCCACGCCACCGCATTCTCCGCATCATCGAAGATCTCAATCTTCGATTCCGACGGTACCAATGGGATGTTTGGATCCATCTAAACTCATAGATATACAACAATGCCGAAAAGCAAAGAGAAATAACAAGAAGGTATGCAAGAGTGAGATACCAATATAAGGATAGATTACAATAACCATATGCATGATACATGCATCACATCAACATATTAACATTTACCAAATATTAATAGATAAAACAACCAGTATCATATCAATGGGTGTCATACCCGTACAATCAGTTTTTATAAAGATTATGCATGACACTTCAATATTCCGGCTCTATGAACTTAATCTCATGAGATCCCTTCATCTTTCTAAGAGTTGATCAAACTCAAGCCCCCACTTGGGCATCACCGTCATGACTAAAGTCCCTGTTTGGACTTCACCGTCGTGACTTATATAACAACCCCTGCTTGGGCATCACCGAAGTGACTAAAAGTCCCTGTTTGGACATCACCGAAGTGACTAATAGCCCCTGCTTGGGCATCACCGAAGTGACTGACCTGTGAGGCACGTCTGCCTAAATGCATGAAGAAAAACATTCGTTCAAGATGTTTTCTTTGTTTTCAAACTCATTCGTTGTCGAAGCTCAAAGCTAACGACCATTCATAATTTTCATCACTTGAAATTACTCAGCACCAACACAGGACACGCAGTTCGAGTGCTCAATCACAACACTTCAGACCGATGCACCAGTCAAGGCTTGTGGTCATAGAAAACAACATTCACCTTTAATAATGTTTATCACAACGTGATTAGGACACACAATCCACAACAACGTGAATAGGACACACAGTCCACAACAACATAATTAGGACACACAGTCCACAACAACGTGACACGGATCAAAGATCTACGTGTAAATTATAGAACAATAGTATTCCGATGTCTCGTATACTGGATTCGATTTTACCTGTTCTTACTTTTCTTTCAGTGAAAATCAAATACCAAAATAAAACCTCGGTAACCCATCCAAGTTACCGAATCTCTTGAATTTATTTTAAATGATTGATATTTATTTCTATAGAATATTTGTTCTTCACATTTGTTTTATCTGCTTTAATATTTTACCTTGTTGTAAAAGAAACATAGTATCATCAAATAAATGCGAAAAGCAGAATCGTACAATGAGAAACTGCAAAATGATCTGTACGATGACAACTTTATGACTGGAAAAAGTTGGATTGTACACAAAGGAGGAACAACAAGTTTTCAAGCTGCAATGCTCAGAGCAGTGAGCCTCCATTTCGTGCTACCTCGATTACCTAGAGTACTTTTTAGCATTGCCACAATCTAGCTATCAGTCACAACAGATGTCATGCATTCAATGCTATCTCTGAACGGGACTATTCAAAATAACCGTTGAAGAAATAAAAGTGAAGAAGAAGGTCGCTATAAATAGAAGACCTCAAGTTCTGAAGAACAACTTCTTTTTGCCAATCGATAATCACTCATTCTAATTTCCTTTTAAAGAGAAAGAGTCTGTATTCTTTAGTTTGAATATTGTTGCAATATTCAACTGATCTTAAACTTTCATATCCTCACACATAGTGAGTTAAGAAGATCATAAGTTAAATCTTTGTTAGAGTTAGAGCTTGGAGGGGCTTGGTAAGAAAGGAATACTTGTAAACCTGGAGAGGTGTTGAATACTTGGTTGTAATCTATTTGAAAAATAGTGGAGAAAAACCTTCAAGTAGAAGGGACTGGACATAACTCTTGGTTAGAAGAGAGTGAACCAGGATAAAACATCTTGTGTGAATATTTTATCCCTAAATTCTTACGGTTTTATTTGTTTTTACTGACTGAGGGGTTTTGATATTGCTTTTGTTAAAGCTTTTTTTAAAAAAAGTATCTATTTATTTGTGCTTGCTTCTGATTTAATCTTCTTGTGTGCAAAAATAGTTTTAAAGGTTGTTTTCGAAAATTATTAACAAACACAATTCAAACCCCATTCTTGTGTTTGCTTGTGTCAACTTCACAATCATGGTAGAAACAAGAACAATCGTCGTTATTCAAGAATTGACCAAAAATATTTCAATCCATTCACTCTAGGGTTTCAGTCCAAATTAGAAAACTAGGATACGAAATTTAGTTGGATTTAAGCTCTTGGATATAGATCATATAGGTACTAGAGAGCTTCAATCAAACATTAGATTTCAAAAGTTGAACAAAAACATCAAACCCATTTTCAAAGGGGGTTTTGGCCATAATAAAAACAATAGGAAAGAAAATGTTTTTGCTAGTATGCTCTTAGATGATGAAAGTAGAAGTCATTTAGAGATCATAGCTATTGGTTTCACATTAAAAATGATTTTTCTACAATTTTCTAGAATTATTTGAAGTTCTAGATCTAAGAATGGAAATTCATGAAATAGGAAGAACATGATCTTAAGATGAGAAGAGATGATCATGGATCACCATGTTACCTCAAGTGTGTAAAGGAAATGAAGATGATCTTGACAAGTTTCACTAAGGATGCACTTAGAGCTTTTGAAGAAAATGAACTTGAGCTCTTGAAAAAGTGTGTGTTTTGTGTAGAATGATGAAGCAAATGAAGCAACTAAGTGCCTAAGAGGGGGAGGGGGTCGTGGGTTTACAAGGGAAAGGAAGGCCAAAACCTATTCACTTAAGGACAACATCGTAATTGTACTTTGGGACCAAATTGGCATTTCATAAAAGACTAGAGACATAAAGGACTTTTCACCCTTAACATCATTTATTGCATGGTGAGTCACACCATGACTCACCCCCATGAGTCATCATGGGTGACTCGTCGTCTTCATCCATTAGCGGGTCCCAGAAATCCTGTATTCAGCTCCATCGTTTACCCGATTTATGTTTTATGCCCTAATAAAACATAATATTTCACTTCCGATCGGAAATTTTCAAAATAACCAAAGTCGTTGGAAATATGATTTAAACCTAAACCGTTTCGTTCACAAGTCAAAATTAGGTTTTCTGATTAGTAAAATATTACTGTTAGTGAAAACACAGACCAGTTTCCGTCTGAATTTTCAACCCAAAATTTCACTGCAACCCTCTACCATAAGATAAAGTATGAATAGGATTTTGTTTTATGCAAAATCATTTTCTTGATCTCAGATTAAAATATAAATAATTATATCTTAACCGGTAATACAACGTAATTAAAAACAGGCTGTTACAATGATTAATTAGAGGGTGAGGATAATACAATGGGTGAAAAGGGTGAAGGTGCAGATGACCTAAGAGGTGATGCAGCAGGTTGCAAAGAAACTTGCACAGGTTCAGCTAACTTCAGTCTTGTAGATCTTCTAACTGGTGTAGCTGCAACAACAGCTTTCCTCTTGAGTTCCTTTCGAGGGGCAACAACAGGTTTTTCAACTATTTCCTTCTTTAGAACCTTGGAAATAGGTTGTCATCATAATCATCAGATGCTTCTGAGATGACCAGCTTCCTCTTTACTTGAAGCTTTGTTCTGACCTTGGGATCCAAAGGTGCAGACACTTCTATTACTTCTGAGTCGTCAGACTCATCAGTTTCTTCTTCATATTCTTCTGAAGATTTTTTCTTCTTATCATCTTCATCAGAGTCAAAAATCCTTCCTGGTAGTCTCAGCTTCATCTTAGAGAGGGTTCTTTCATCAATGGCAGTAGCCATATCAACCTTTCCAGTGAGAGGAATGCCCTTGATGTTCAACAGTCTGGTAATCAGCATCCCATAAGTGTAGGAGGTCCTGATTTGGGGCTTTACCATCCTCAGCATATACTTGAAAATCAAGTCATTTATGTCAACTTTCATCATGTTCAGGACATGGAATAGGGAAAATCTATTCATCTTGTTGACATTATCACGAGCACTTGTTCTTGACATCACACAGTGGATTAACAACGCATGCAAGAACCTTTCTTTTGGAGTCAGTTTGGAGGCAACTTTGCTTGTGGGGTTGGATATCCCATAGAGAACTTGATGAACAGTTTCTTCACCATACTCAGTTCTTAATCAGTTGTAAAAGCAGCACCTTGCCTAGGGCAGCCAGTTGCTTTTTGAACACTGTTGAGAGTGAACAAATAGGGTTTTTCATTACACTTAGTTCGAATGGAAATTTGAGTCTGAGACATCTTTTCTTCAGCATTTTCCCAAAATTCTTGAAGTAGCAGAGGGTAAAGAGGTTCATGTAAGGAGAAAAAGTTGACCCATTGTGAAGCTTCCAATTCTGCCATAACATTCATGCCTCCTTTGATGATCTTGTTCATCTTGACAAATCGTCCGGGAACGAACATAGATAAGTCTTCTACACTCATCCCTAACTGAGCAGCAGCACGGGTAATTTTTTGAGAGGGTGCTTTGGGTGCCATGGATTTGGGTTTGAAAGAGAGAGGGAAGACTTTAGGGTTTCGAAAAGATTCGTTCACAAGAGAGAGAAAAAAAAAACTTTTTGAAACAATACAGTGTTTTGGAGAGAAGACTTTTGGTTTTAAAGAAAGAGGTTTCAGGAAAGAGCAGTTGAGAAATAATAAAGACAAAACATTTTGAATTCAAAAACATTTTAGATAACTGCAATGTAAAGTCTCAGTAAATAATCCATGTCAGCAGACGCTTCATCAAAGAGAAGACGCATTATTCATTTATGAAATGCATATTCAGATTATCTCTAATATAAGTGAATCTATCTTCAGCTAAGGGTTTAGCTAATATATTAGCCCCACGATTTTCAGTTTTAAAAAATTTAATATCAAAAATACCTTTTTGAACATAGTCTCTTATGAAATAATGTTTAATTTCTATGTGCTTAGCCTTAGAATGCTGAAGGAGATTATTAGATAAACAGATAGCACTAGAATTATCACACCAAACTGAAATATTATGTTCAAAGATAGAATAATCTTGAAGTTGATGTTTTACCCATAAGAGCCGTGAACAAGAGCTTGCAGCTGAAGAGCAATTGTAGTTTGTCTTTTGCTTGTCCAAGAGACTAAGCTTGCTCCAATGAATTGACATCCCCTACCTGTGCTTTTTCTTTCTACTCTGTCTCCAAAGATAATCAGCATCACAGAATCCTACTAATCTGTATTCTTGTGTTTTGAATATCAGGTCTACTTGAAGTTAAGTACAAGAGAGAACCAATCATACCTCTGTAAATAGTTTGATCTACCTTTTTACCTTCCTCATCTTTGCCTAAATTTGCATTTGCTTCCATGAGAGTTTTCATCGGTTTAGCAGTATCCAGCTTGTATTTATTTATGATCTCCTTGGTATATTTTTGTTGATGAATGTAAATTCCACCATCTGTCTATTTGATTTGCAGACCAAGGAAGAACTTCAATTCTCTCATGGTGCTCATTTCAAATTCATTCTGCATAAGCTTGGAGAATTCTTTGCAGAGCTTTTCATTAGTAGCACCGAATATGATATCATCAACATAGATTTTTACTATAATGAAATCCTTTTTAGAACTTTTTCTAAAGAGGGTTGTATCTACTTTTCCTCTAATGAAATCATTTTTCATAAGAAAAGAACCTAGTCTGTCATGCCAAGCTCTAGGTGCTTGTTTTGATCCATAGTGAGCTTTCTTAAGCTTATATACATGATTTGGTTTGTCACTATCCTCAAATCTAGGTGGTTGCTTAACATATACCTCTTCTTCAATAATTCCATTTAGAAATGCACTTTTAACATCCATTTGAAATAAGTGGTTTGATGTTGTGCTGCATATGACATAAGTATACGAATTGCTTCTATTCTAGCTACTGGTGCAAACGTTTCAATGTAGTAAATACCTTCTTGTTGATTATAGCCTTGAGCTACAAACCTTGCTTTGTTTCTGACTACCTTTCCATCTTCATCAAGCTTGTTTCTGAATACCCATATCGTTCCAATAATTGACTTTCCTTTTTCATTTGGAACTAAGAACCAAACATCATTCCTTTTGAATTGATTTAGCTCTTCTTGCATAGCTAAAATCCAGCTTTCATCTTCAAGAGCTTCTTTGATGTTCTTTGGTTCAATCTCAGATAGGAATGCCATATTGTTTGGATCATTAAATGTTGATCTGGTTCTAACTCCTTGAGAAGGATTACCGATGATCAAATTTTCAGGGTGATGAGCTTTGAACTTCCAATCTCGTCTTGGTTCAGTCTCTGATGGTTGTTGAGCAGGTGGCTCAGACGCTTTAATATGAGTTTCTGAATTCTCATTTTTCAATCTATCATGAGTCTGATTGATTTGTCTTCCAAGATCTAATCCTGTAAGACCATCTTCTAGATCTGATAGTTTCCTATCAGTCTTTAAACCATTAAATTCAACATGAATAGATTCCTCAACAACTTCAGTTCTAGAGTTGTAAACTCTAAAAGCTTTAGAGGTGTCCGAATATCCGAGAAATATAGCCTTATCTACTTTTGAATCAAACTTTCCAAGTTGATCTCTAGTATTCAAGATAAAGTATTCACATCCAAAAGTATGGAAATAAGAAATGTTGGGTTTTCTACCTTTCCACAATTCATAGGGAGTTTTATTCAAGAAGGGTCTTATCAATATTCTGTTTTGTACATAACAAGCAGTGTTTACTGCCTCAGCCTAGAAGTACTTTGGGAGTTTGCTTTCATTAAGCATTGTTAGAGCCATCTCTTGTAGAGATATGTTCTTCCTTTCTATTACTCCATTATGCTTAGGAGTTTTAGGAGCAGAAAAGTTGTGAGAGATACCATTATCTTCACATAATGTATTTAAGTGCTCGTTTTCAAACTCTCCCACATGGTCACTTCTGATAGCGGATATACAGAATCCCTGCTCATTTTGAACATTCTTACAGAATATAGATAACATCTTGAATGACTTATCATTGTGGGTTAAGAAGAGTACCCATGTATATCTAAAATAATCATCGACTAAGACAAAACCATATTTCTTTCCTGCCTTACTAGCAACACTAACTAGACCAAACAGATCCATATGCAACAACTATAAAGGTCTAGAAGAAGATACCAGATTCTTGGATTTAAAGCTAGTTTTAACTTGCTTTCCACATTGGCAAGAGTCACATAAGTTATCCTTTTTGAAACTTGTATCAGGTAGACCTTTCACAAGTCTATACTTCTGAAGCTTAGTTATCTGTTTCATACTTGTATGTCCTAGCTTCTGATGTCATACCCATCTTTCATCTTCTCTTGACACAAAACAAGTCACATTTTGATTAGTCAATTCAGTCAGATCGATCTTATAAAGATTTTGTTGCCTGTTTGCTGAAAAGAGAACTTTGCCATTAGTGTCTTTGATTATGCATGCATTCTTAGAAAAGGAAACGTTATATCCATTATCAAATAATTGACTTATGCTTAGCAGATTATGTCTTAATCCTTCAACTAAAAGAACGTTAGAGATAGATGGTAGAGGTGATTTCCCACCAATTTTACCTATCTCGATGACCTTTCCTCTTTGATTTCCACCAAAGGGAACATGTCCACCTTCTCTAGGTTGGAGGTCTAGGAACATAGACTTTTCTCCTGTCATGTGTCGTGATCAGCCACTGTCCAGGTATCATGATATGTGTGCTTTTTGTCCTATTAAGGATATCTGCAACAGGAATAATCAAAGCTTCAGGTACCCATATTCTCTTGGGTCCTTTTTTGTTAGTTCTTGAAGTTTGTGACAACTTCTTTCTTGTGTGAATACACTTAGAAGTGATATGTCCAGTTTTTCCACAGTTTTTACAACTACTTTTGTAAGTAATGACCTTATCATAAAGAGTTTTAGGTTTTTGTCCTAAGACTTTGTTAGATACTTTATGATTTGTCTGGTCAATGAATCCTATACCAGTTTTATCAAGAGAAGGTCTCTGACTTGCTAATAACTTAGTCAGGTTATCTCTTCCATTGACAAAATGGGCAAGATCAGAGATGAGCTCTTCAACCTTCTGTTGAAGTTTGACAACTTCTTCAGATTGTGGCGTCTCAGCTGTGATCTTAGCCTTAAGTTTTTCAGCTTTAAGCTTACTGTTTTCCTGAGAAAGTTTGTCACACTCTTGAGTCTTATGTTCATGCTCTTTTAGGATTTTCACATATTGCCTCTTAAGTGTTCTAAAAGTCTTAGTTAAACAGTTAGATTCCTCAATCAATTCATCATAGGCATCTTACAAATCCTTAAAATCAGAAATTACCTCAGAGTCTGAGTCAGCATCTGCCATGAGACATAGATTTGCCTCTTTGCCTTCTGCATCTTCATCAGATGAGCTGCCATCAAGATCTTCCCAAGTTGCTATCATTCCTTTATTTTTCTTTTTATATAACTTTTTGAAGGGTTGCTTTTACAACCGAGAACATTCAGATTTGAAGTGTCCTGGCTTCTTACATTCATAGGATCGATAGAACTTTTGTCAGAACTGTTGTTCTCTTTGAAGAATTTTTCTTTATTGAACTTCTTGAAAGGTTTATCCTTTCTGAAATTCTTCACTTCCATAACTTCCTCATTTTCCTAGTTAATAATGACATTTCATCATCACTGTCTGAGTCTTCTTCAAAGGCATCTGGATCTTGATCCGATTCTTCAACCTTTAGAGCTTTTCAAGATCATTTCTTTGCCTTGAGAGCAATGGTCTTTCCTTTCTTATTTGAGCTGTCTTCATTCAGCTCCTGCTTATGAACTTGTAAAGTTCCAAGAAGATCACTCATTTGAAGAGTTGTGAGATCCTTGGCTTGAGTTATTGTTGTAACCAGAGGTCTCCACTGTTTGGGTAGAGTTCTTAGAATTTTGCCAACTTTCTCAGTATTGGTGTTGATTTTTCCCAGTGACTTCAGATTATTTGTGATAGTCTGAAATCGTCCTATCATCTGAGCAATGCTTTCTCCTTCTTCCATAGTAAATAACTCATACTTTTGTACAAGCATGTTTATCTTTGTTTCTTTCACTTTTGTTGTTCCTTCATCAGTAACTTTGAGAGTATCCCAGATTTCCTTAGCAGATCCACATGCATGGACCTTTTCAAATTCTTCCTGACTGAGAGGACACATTAGGGAATACCTTGCTTTATGATTTAGCTCCCACCTAGTCTCTTCTATCACAGTCCACTGAGCTTTAGGTTTATCAGTGTTATCATCATTCCTTGGAATGTAGGGACCATCAGTGATAATATCCCATAAATCAGAATTTATTGACATGATGAAGTATTGAAATCTTTCTTTCCAATAGATGTAGTTTTGACCATTAAAGTAGGGAGGTCTAGCCATAGATGCTCATTCTCCAGTGTTGTTTCCGCTTCTGCTAGCTCCAGCCGTCATAATGTCTGTTCAACGGGATCTTTCCTCAACACTGAGTGCTCAACCTAGAGGTTAAGTTCTGGTACCAACTGAAATGAACAGATATAAAACACTAGAAGGGGGTTGAATGGTGTTTTAAATACTTTTTAAAAAACGTTGCAGTTTGACATATAAGGCAAAAAGATGCGTCTGATAATAATAAGGAGATTCACTTTCCAACCCAGTTAGCATAGTTAAAGTAAATCAAACTGAAAAGATTAAGCTAAGAAAAGGAGACACAAATTTATATTGGTTCACCCCAAACCTTGGGCTACGTCCAGTCCTTGGCTTCACCAATATTTGCACTATAATTGATCAGGTTACATAAGGTATTATTTTCACACCTAGCCTCCGCAGGCTCAACTAACAAGTATTGTTTGCACACCTAGTCTCTTCAGGCTCAAACAAGTATTCTTTCAACAAGCCTCTTCAGGCTCTACAAACAGTAAAAGTTTGAATGAAGCAGCAGCTTCACGGATTACAACTTTGCACATCTACTGAGTAACACTCACAGAGTGAATAAGTATTTAAGGTAGGTGAGATTGCAATAAAGACTTCTCAATAAATACAAATGATTTGAGCAAAGAAGTTTTCTATGAAGAACTTGAGAGAGCTTTGAATGCTTGAGATTATTGAATGCGTGAGTTAATGTATTCAGGTGTGTGTCTTCAATGGTCTTCAAAGTCTTATATTTATACTCAAGAGAGATAAGTCCGTTGAGGAAAGTTCTTAAGCTGAGTATTCTTTTGTTCTTCATCCATAAATGTCAATAGAGTCGTTTTGGTCTTGCATTTAATGTTTATGATCGTTGGTGAGCTTCAAGACAAATTGAACGTATAGATTGGCATAGCTTTATCAGAGTGCAGTTTGATTCAGAGCAGCGTTTGTTGCTTTTCAGACTTGGGCAGCGAGACTTTCCTTATTTGTGCTAAGCGGGTATCCGTTCAAGTAAAGTTTATTTTGCTTTTTGCAACAAAAAGATTCTTCATGCGCAGAATGGTGCTTATTGAATTTCTTTATCCGAAAAAATCAGAGAATATTCTTTGTGTTTGAATATTGTTGAAGTGAGGGACTTTCAGTCGCTTGATCAGAATTTGATAGAGACCGAGTCATTGTTCAGACGCATCATACTACAGATGCATCATTAAGACTTTGTTTCTTTGTCATTAGACTCTTGTATACTGATCTGCACACTTAATACACATATTAGTAGATTTCACAAGGTTAACTTAAAATCATTCTTTGTGTGGATTCATCAAAATCATAGATGTCTAAAGATGTAGTCTTAACACAATAGTGATTTTCTTTTCTTCCAAATTTGGGTGGAAAACACGAAAATCAAGGGAACTATCAACATCCCTATTAACTAACTGACTTTTGTTCAGAAAAAGATCAAAAAATTTTCATTTTTGTTTTTTTAAATTATTATATGAGGGTATTTATTTTGTTTTACACTTTTTTTCTTTCCTTTCACTTTCTACCCAACCAAACAAGAGAAGAGTTCCTTTCATTTTCTCTCATACCAAACAATTAAACAATTATCTCATTTTTTGTTGTTTTTCGTTCCTCTCATTTTCTTCTATTAATCAAACACGGTATTAACGTCTGAAGGGGAAAATTGAAAACAATAATAGTTGAGGCCAACTTTGGATAAAAGCTTGTTTTAGTATTTGTACAATAAGACCTTATGCGAAATTTTTTATTTCACAAGTTTGCTTTAAATTAAGTTAATTAGTGTTTAGATACCTACTCAAAAGGTAAAATTGGTAGATTAGTCATATACGTTTATTTTATTTTTCATATTGGTTCTATAAATTTTTTATTTTTCAAATTCGTCCTATACGTTATGTTCTGTTTTCACATTAGTCATTTCCGTCAATTTCAACCTTACAGAGTTAGCTCAAATGCCACCTGTCGGACTATGGTGATAGCCACGTCAGATCAAAACCGACGCCGTTAGGTCAAAATTGACGGAAAGAACTAATGTGAAAACGGAACGTAACGTGTAGGACCAATTTGAAAAATAAAAAACTTATTGGACAAATATGAAAAATAAAATAAACGTATAGGACCAATTTACCTATTTTGCCTACTCAAAAAAATACTTCTAAAATCTATAAAGTCAAGAGACTTAAAGATGAGAGATGAATGATTACTTTTCATGGAATTTCAAACTATGATAGAAATATAATTGTCATGTAAATGTGTAAAACAACTTCTCACTCATGTAGAAAAAATAGCTTTCGCGAAGAGATTTTTAAGAAGTTAAAATAATTTACTTAATAAAACAAGCTAAAAGTACCTTTTCAAGATTAATAAGTTACTTTTTTAAATTTAGCCAAACATTATTTTTACATGAAAAGCCCTTATACCAGTTGAAAAACGTTAATAAGCTATAAGTTATGTTATCCAAATGGAGCCTAAATTGAACTATAAAAAATTAATGATAAGTTTGTTATTGAAAAATTATAGATTTTAAGATTTAATTGGTACCCAAAGTCGCTTATCAAAAAAAAAAAAAAAGGGTACCCACTATCAATGGAGATATCTTTTACATTGTCGACCAATCATAAATTGACCTATCATTGATAATATTAAACTCTTATCATAACAACTTAAGAGTCACACATAACATGATATGTGATTGACTAATAATATAAAAAATTACACTATCAGTGTATTGTATCAAAATTAAATTTTATATTGACTAAAGACCCAAATTAGTCCGTAAAAATCCTCTTTTATCAAAAAGAAAAAAAAATTAGTCCCTGAAAAATTTTGGGGACCCTCTTTTGGTCCTAAAAAAATAAATCAACAACTTAATTCTTCAAATTTATAAAAGCGGGACACATTAGTCTCTTCTTTCACTTCCAACGTCTGTTTACTTGCATGTGTCCCGTTAACCTTCCTGACTGACTCCTTAGTGGTCCTGCGTAGCCTATAACAAAATTCCAGCGTGAAAAATGAACGAAAGTGGAAAACATTAAAAAATTTAAAACCCGGATGCCTAAAAATTGTGCATGTTTTTCACTTGTATTCGTTTTTCACAGTGAAAATTTGTCATAAGCTATGTAGAATCACTAACAACTCAGGCAGGATGGTTAACGAGACTCATAAGCAAGTAAACATATATTGAAAGTGGAAGGATGAACTAATGTATCCGACAATTATAAATTTGAGGGGTTAAATGATTAATTTATTTTTTAATGGACCAAGAGTGGATTCCCTAAATTTTTCTGGGACCAATTTGAGATTTTATTCTTTTATATTTAATATATTAAAAACTCAAAATTATCATATTCAGTAGAAACTTTGTCTGAAAGCAAGTAGAAAAGGCCAGGAAATTTGAGCCGGCGATCAGGTCAACTTGCCCCAATGATGGGGAGATCGTTTCTGAATATGTCAATCCCCAGTTGTCATATGACACGTGGTATTTATAATTCTTATTCAGGTTGTTTCTCAGTTTCTTCGAATGACAACTTTTCTGGATTTGACATAATTCTTAGTTGCAGAAAGGTTGGGTAATTTTTTTGGGGGGAACAAATTGCTTACTTTAAATATTAAAAATATCATTAAAACGGGAGGTCAAGATAACTTCCAGAAATAAGACCATACTTATTAAAATATATTATAAAATAAAAAACTTTTCTCATCTTAAAAATACATATTAGTTTATCTTTTTTATTATATCTACACAAGCACATAAAATAAAATACAATACTCTAACCCGTTTGGTAAAAAGGTAAAATTCAAGTAATATTCCATAAATCTAAAAGTAAATACTAAATAAGTAAAGATTTATTTTTTATTTAATCTAAAATGTACCATAATATTTACCAATAGGTATGGCTCGATTGGTTGCACTGGTGGACTTATGGGGAAGATCTTGGTTCGAATCCAGTAAAACACATCTTTAAGATGAGACAAAGAACCTTAATTGTGATTAAACATCCGAACGGAGATTAGTTCTATAACGGGTGGTCCAAAGGATCTAAGTTTATTGGATATTTCATGAACCCACTAGAAAACCAAAAGTTCTAATTATAATGGGTTCCAAAAAAATGTACCATAATTTTGATACACTAAAATTTGGTAATGAAATTTTGCTGGCTCGTTTTAAAGATAAAATTAGTTAAATGAGTTTCACCCGAATTTTAACACTTTTATTTGTTACAAATTGAAAGAGAAAATGTTATTTTGTATAAGTTCCTCTTCCACATACGTAGAAGAACATTTCTTCTTCTCGAAACATGAAACAGTCAATGACTCAGTCTCATTGCTCTTTTTTTAATACGTGGAACTCATGTGCACCAACGACTTCCCAGTTCTCACTCAATGTTGTTTGAGCTCCTTACTTCGATAAGTACATTCAGAGAGGAATTTATCAACTTTTGACCGGTGGCCAAAACTAAATATCTATCAGGGTGATTGTAGAGAGTGATCAAAACATGAAAAGGATCAAGAATGATCCAAGAACAGTGACCTAACTTGGTCACAGTGAAGAACTGATGAACAAACTTGCAGAAAACTGAGAGAGATTGAGAGAGAATTGGACAATTGAAATGAGTGAATGATAGCTGAATTCATTCATCTAAGTTAGTGAATGTACAAGAGTTGCTATTTATACATCGGGTTAGGAGCTAACTGAAAACTAACAAAAGCTAACTTCCTATCTGAATTGCCAACTGTCTAAGTCAGTTGGTTAACTAACTAACTGCAAGTAATTACAATAACTTGATAAATTATATCAATTAACACCCCCTCAAGCTGGAGCACAAATGCCAATGAGGCCCAGCTTGGAATGAATCGAATGGAACACTTGAGGACTAAGAGGCTTGGTAAAAGTGTCAGCTAGCTGCGCAAAGCTGAGGGAACTAGAAGCAATTTGAGTAGGCTTGAGGAACACTTTTCCCTTACTAGGTGACAGTCAAGTTCAATATGTTTCGTCATTTCATGAAAAACAGGATTAGCTGCAATGTGCATTGCAGATTGATTGTCACAATACAAAAGAGCTAGTGAGGAAAAATGAACAAGGAGATCCTGTAGGAGGTATGTAATCCACTGTAACTCACAAGTGGTTGCTGCCATGGCACGATATTCAGCCTCACAAGAGCTTTTGGATATTCTGGTTTGCTTCTTGGATTTCCAGGAGATGAGGGAAGAGCCAAGATAAACACAAAACCCTGTGATTGATCTCCTAGTATCAGGACATGAGGCCCAATCACTATCACTGTAGGCCTTAAGCTGCAAATCTGAGGCGCTAGACAGAAATAAACCAAGTCCTGGACTGCCTTTTAGGTGCTTGAGAACACGAAGGGCAGTTGTATGATGGTTTATTGTAGGTTTAGAAATGAATTGAGATAGTTGCTGGACTGCAAAACTGATGTCTGGCCTAGTAGTTGTTAAGTATAGGGGCCTACCAATGAGTCTTCTGTAGGCAGGACTATCATCATGGCTTAGATGAACTTTGCAGTCCATTGGAGTTGAAACAGGTTTACATCCAAGGAGTCCATCATCTGAAATCAACTCTAATGCATATTTTCTTTGGTTGACTGCAATGCCATGCTTGCTTCTTGCCACTTCCAATCCTAAAAAGAACTTCGGGTCACCTAGATCTTTAATTTTGAATGAGGCATCAAGTGTAGCTTTGACATTGTTGATTTCTGCCTCATCATTGCCAGTGAGAACCACATCATCCACATACACAAGCAAAGCTGTGAATGACTGTGTGGAAGACTTGGCAAATAAAGAGTAATCACTCTTAGACTGTTTGTAACCTGAATGAAGAAGGAAAGTGGATAACTTGGCAAACCAATGTCTACTAGCTTGTTTAAGGCTATAAAGGGATTTTTGCAGCTTGCATACTTGTCCTTGAGCAGGGCAATGAAGGTCAGGTGGGATACTCATGTACACACAAGAATACATTATTGACATCAAGTTGTTTTAGGAACCAGCCATGTATTGCTGCAAGAGATAAGACCAGTCTCACTGTTGTCATTTTTGCTACTGGTGAGAAGGTATCAAGGTAGTCAATCCCTCGGTTTGATTGTATCCCTGTTAGAAATCGAGATTTTTCTATATACTTTAAGTTAATGTTAGTTTATTGTTAAAGTTTTTTGGTTAGGTGAAAAGGAGAGATACTCCTTGATTTATGGAGATTTGTATCAGTTTTTTGTACTTTTTATAGGGTGGCAATCTTAACCTTTTGTTTACATTTTTTTTTTTGCTTGTATATGTAAGAACTTTGTACGTGAATGAATTGCAATTAACGTACCTTCTTCCATTTTTGTTCTCTGCTGCTCCTGCATAACTTCTCTGCTTCAGTTTTACAAAACCTCTATTCTCTGTTCTGTTTTTTCTAACATGGTATCAAGAGCCTCATTGATCTTAAAGGGTTTGTGAGAAAAAAAAACCAGTGGGCAAGACAGTGTCTGAGAGAAAACCAACAAGAAATCCTCCACACAAAAAAAACCTTCAAACACCAAAATGGCTTCCAGCAATAGTTCTTTACCTCCACCTCCTATATTTGCAGGAGAAAACTATCATTTGTGGGCAGCAAAAATGAGAACCTACCTCAGAGCTCAGAGTTTATGGGATGTGGTGGAAAATGGCAGCAATCCACCTCCTTTACCAAACAACCCAACAGTAGCTCAAATGAGGAATCATAATGATGAAGTGGCAAAGGAAGGCAGAGCACTTGCCATCATACATGCTGCACTAAATGATGATGTATTTATCAAGATCTTGAATCTTGAAACTGCAAAAGAAGCTTGGGAGAAGCTGAAGGAGGAGTTTCAAGGGAGTGAAAGAACAAAGAGGATGCAGGTGCTGAACTTGAGAAGAGAATTTGAAGCATTGAAGATGAAAGAAACTGAAACTATTAAGGAGTTTTCAGATAGACTTTCAAAGGTAGTCACACAAATCAGATTGCTAGGTGAGGAGCTTAGTGATCAACAGGTGGTGGAGAAAATTCTGGTGTGTCTTCCAGAGAGGTTTGAGTAAAAAATTTCCTCTCTTAAAGAAAATAAAGATTTTTCTCAAATTTCAGTTGCAGAGCTTGTGATTGCTTTGCAAGCTACTGAACATAGAAGATCTTTGAGAATGGAAGAAAATGTAGAAGGTGCTCTTGTGGCTAGCAACAAAGGCAAAGTCCAAGGCTCTAGTAGTCAGAGGAAAAAGCCATTTGGAGGGAGAAAGGAAAAGAAAAAAGAAGAAGTAGAAAGCAGCAAAGGAGGAGGTTGGAAAACAAAGTTTTCACCTTGCCCCCACTGTAAGAAGGACAACCATACAGAAACATATTGTTGGTACAGGCCAGGAGTTAAATGTAGGGCCTAAAATCAATTTGGTCATGTGGAGAAGGTTTGCAAAAATAAAGCAAACCAACAGGGACAACAAGCTCAAGTTGTTGAGCATCAACAAGATGAGGAGCAGTTGTTTGTTGCTACTTGTTATTCAGCAAGCAGTAGCAAAGAAGCATGGCTAATAGATAGTGGATGCACTAATCATATGACACATAATGCTAGCATTTTCAAGGAGTTTGACCAGTCCTACTACTCCAAAGTCACCATTGGCAATGGAGAGTGTGTTGATGTCAAAGGCAAAGGAGTTGTTGCTGTTGAAACTCCCTCAGGTATCAAATATATTTCTGATGTCTTATCTGTGCCTGAGATAAATCAAAGTCTTTTGAGTGTGGGACAAATGCTAGAAAGAAATTATTCCTTGCATTTTGAAGATATGAGATGCACCATATTTGATCCTTATGGGTGTGAGCTAATGTCTATTAAAATGAGAGGCAAAAGCTTTCCAATAGAGTGGAAACAAACTGCTATGCATGCTTTTCCAAGTGTTGAAGATGATTCTTCTTTGTGGCATAAAAGACTTGGTCATTTTAGTTATTTAACTTTGAAGCAAATGAGCTCAAATGATTTAGTCGAAAATTTACCAACCATTCAAGATGATGTTGATGTGTGTGATGTATGTCAATTTGGAAAACAAAGTAGATTGCCATTTCCTGCTGTAGCAACATGGAGAGCTGTTGAAAAATTATAGCTTATACACACTGATGTGTGTGGTCCAATGAGCACAATATCTTTAAATGGCAGCAAGTATTTTCTGTTGTTTATAGATGATTTTACAAGAATGAGCTGGGTGTTTTTTCTAAGGAAAAAATCAGAAGTTTTTGCTGCATTTCAGAGGTTCAAGCTTATAGTTGAAAATGAAGCTGAATGTCAAATTAAAAGGCTCAGATCTGATAATGGAACTGAGTATGCAGCAGGGAAATTTAAAAAGTTTTGTGAACAAGTTGGAATCCAGCATCAATTGACTGTTCCTTACACTCCTCAACAAAATGGAGTGAGTGAAAGGAAGAACAGGACAGTTATGGAGATGGCTCGATGTTTGCTCTTTGAAAAAGGACTTCCTAAAACCTTTTGGGCTGAGGCTGTAAACACCTCAGTGTACTTGCTGAATTTGTTGCCTACAAAAGCCTTAAATGGCAAAACACCCTTTGAAGCATGGTTTGGAAGGAAGCCTTCAGTGGAGCATCTCAAAATATTTGGATGTGTGTGCTATGCTCTTGTTCCAGAAGTAAAAAGAGATAAACTAGATAAGAAGTCAGAAGTTGGCATTTTTGTGGTATATAGCAGCAACTCTAAAGGCTACATACTATACAATTTAAATACCAAAAATATTCTTGTTAGCAGAAATGTAAAGTTTGATGAGCTTTCCAAATGGAATTGGGAGAATTGCAAAGTAGAAGCCTCAAGTAAAGATCAACCTGGAGAAGGCAATCTCCAAGGAAATAATTCTAAAAATGAAGAAGAAGATTATGATAGTGATGCTGATTTTCCAGTTAGAGGCACTAGAACCTTGGAAGATATTTATGAAAGATGTAATGTTGCTGCATTAGAACCAACAAGATATAGTGAAGCTGCTGAATTAGAAGGTTGGAGAGCTGCCATGAAGGAGGAGATGAATATGATAGAGAAAAACAAAACATGGCAGCTTGTGGACAGACCAAGCAATCAAAAGGTAATTGGTGTTAAGTGGGTTTACAGAACTAAACTCAATGCTGATGGTTCTGTAAACAAACTTAAGGCAAGATTGGTGGTAAAAGGCTATTTTCAGCAACATGGTGTTGATTTTTCAGATACATTTGCTCCTGTAGCAAGACATGATACAATCAGGTTGTTAGTTTAATTGGCAACAAAATTGAGTTGGAAAATTTATCATTTTGATTTGAAGTCTGCATTCTTAAATGGTTTGCTTGAGGAGGAGATTTATGTTGATCAACCTGAAGGTTTTCAGGTTTCAGGAAGTGAAGATAAAGTCTACAAATTTCATAAAGCTCTCTATGGCTTGAAACAAGCACCAAGGGCTTGGTACAGCAGAATTGATAGCTATCTTATGCATAAAGACTTTAAAAGAAGTGAAAATGAAGCTACTTTGTATGTGCAAAGGTCAAGGAATGAAGTGCAGCTGATTGTGTCATTGTATGTTGATGATCTACTTGTTATAGATAAAAATTCAATCTACCTAAAACAATTTAAGCATGATATGGGGAATGAATTTGAAATGACTGATTTGGGAGAAATGAAGTATTTTCTTGGAATGGAGATTGATCAATCAGATGCTGGAATGTTCATTTCACAAAGAAAGTATGCTTTCGAGATATTAAAGAAGTTTCATATGGAGAAATGTAAACCTGTGGACACACCCCTTGTTGTAAATGAGAAGCTGTCAATTAATGATACTAACAGCAAAATAGATGCTTCTATGTACAGAAGCATGATTGGTAGCTTATTGTATCTTTCAGCCACAAGACATGACATAATGTTTGTTGCAAGTCTGTTGTCCAGATTCATGCATTCTCCTAGTCAAGCTCATTATAATGCAGCAAAAAGAGTTTTGAGATATGTTAGAGGTACAGTTGATTATGGCTTGTGTTTTCTGAAAAAAGAAAGTGGAGACCTCCTAGGTTATGCAGATAGTGATTGGGCAGGAAGTGTAGATGATGCCAAGAGTACCTCTGGTTATGTTTTCTCATTTGGCGATCTTTGTTTTCTCATGGAATTCAAAGAAACAAGATGTGGTGGCCCAATCCTCAGCTGAAGCTGAATATATTTCAGCTGCAGCAGCAACAAATCAAGCTATTTGGCTGAGGAAGATTTTATCAGATGTGGGGCAGTTTCAAGGTGAAGCTACTATCATTTATGTGGACAACAAGTCAGCTATTGCTATAGCAAAGAATCCTGTCCAGCATGGAAGAACCAAGCACATCAAGGTGAAATATCATGCCATTAGAGAAGCAGAAAAATTAAAGGAAGTAAGCTTGGAGCATTGCAACTCAAAGTCAGATTGCAGACATAATGACAAAAGCCCTTTCCAAGGGCAAGTTTGAAGTTTTGAGATCATAGCTTGGAGTATCCAAGAAAAATCTCAAGGAGGAGTGTTAGAAATTGAGATTTTTCTATATACTTTAAGTTAATGTTAGTTTATTGTTAAAGTTTTTTGGTTAGGTGAAAAGGAGATATACTCCTTGATTTATGGAGATTTGTATCAGTTTTTTGTACTTTCTATAGGGTGGCTATCTTAGCCTTTTGTTTACATTTTTTTTTGCTTGTATATGTAAGAACTTTGTACGTGAATGAATTTCAATTAACATACCTTCTTCCATTTTTGTTCTCTGTTGCTCCTGCATAACTTCTCTGCTTCAGTTTTACAAAACCTCTCTTCTCTGTTCTGTTTTTTCTAACAATCCCTTAGCCACTAAGCGAGCCTTGTATCTCTATATGGATCCATCAGCTTTATACTTGGTCTTGAAGACCCATTTGCAACCAATTGGCACTTTATTCTTGTGAAGATCAGTCAAAATCCATGTTTTGTTTGCTGCCAGAGCTTGTAACTCAGTTTGTATGGCTTGCTTCCAGCAATCATGCTTGATGGCTTGGGTGTAACTTTGTGGTTCAACCTCAGTGGAAACAGAAAAGATAAAAGATTTGTAAGATGGAGATAATGAATCATATGATAAATAAGACTGAATTGGATAGGATACAGTTGAGGATGTATTAGCCATGGCTTCAATGTTCTGCAAGATTGCAGTGGTACTCATGTAGGTATGAGGGTGCTCTCCTTGCTCTAGTAGACCTTCTCACCGGATGTGGTGAAAGAGAAATCTCATGAGAACTATCAGAATGTGGAATGGATGAAGGAGATTGAGGAATAGGTGAAGTAGATTGTGGAATTGGTGAAGAAGACTGTGGAATTGGTGTATGCAATGGAGAATCAAAGTGTGCAGGTGGTGAATTATGCAGTGGACAAGTAGAGTGTGCAGGTGGTGAAGATGGTGTATTATGTTGAATAACATGTGTGGGAAGGACATCATCATAGAATCTAGCATCTGTGATGTGTTGTGCAGGTGAGTTATGAGGAGAAGTTTGTGGTGAAATGGTGGCAGTATGTGTAAAAGGAAAAACCAGTTCATGAAAGTTAACATTTCTAGACACAAAAATTTCTCTAGTATTGAGATTAAGCAAAATAAAACCCTTTGTACCAACTTTGTATCCAAGAAAGATGGATTTGAAGGCTCTAGCATCCAGTTTGGTGGAGGAACCTGCTGCCAAATTAGCAAATGAAAGGCAACCAAAAACCTTCAAGTGAGAAAAATCAGGTAAAGGTTTATACAACTTTTCATGTGGAGTGGTTGTCTAAAAGGGGAGTTGGTAATAGATTAATGATGTGGACTGCATGCACAATGGCATAAGTCCAATACACTTTTGGAATCTTACTTTGAAGCATCAGAGCTCTTGCTACATTTAATATGTGTTGGTGCTTCCTCTCAACTATACCATTTTGTTGAGGAGTGTAGGTGCAGGTGGTTTGGTGTATAATTCCAGTGGTTGCATAATATTCAGACATGGTGAACTCAGGGTCATTATCACTCTTAATTACCTTAACCTTCTTGTTAAATTGTCTTTCAGCAACAGCAACAAAGTTTTGAAGAAGTTGAGATGTTTCTGACTTTGCTTTCATTAAAAACATCCAAGTGAATCTTGAGAAATCATCAACTATGCTTAGAAAATTTTTGTGTCCATGGATGGAAAGTATGGGGAAAGGTCCCCAAATATCAACATGCAACAAATCAAAAATATCACAAGTTTTAGAAGTGCTGACAGAGAAAGGTAATTTCTTTTGTTTTGACAAATGACATATATCACAAATGTGTCCTTTATTCAAAGTAATAGAGGAAACAATAGAGTGTAAATGTTGTATACAATTGTTAGAAGCGTGTGCTAAATGAAAATGCCACAACAGTGTGGACTTAGAAACATCAGTATCAATGGAATTGGCTAAAGAAATAGGAAAACTAGAAGGACTGTGAAAAGATCTATTTGTGCAAGGAGGCATATTCAAAACATAGAGTCCATTGTGTACTTTAGCTGTACCAATCATCCTCAATGTAGTCTTCTCCTGAATAGTACAAAGATGTGAATCAAAGGACACAGTGAAAGGTAAAGATTCTATCAGTTTGGTTATTGATAATAAATTGTATGAAAAATGAGGGATGTGCAAAACATTATACAAAGCAAAGCTTTTGGTAAAATGTATGCTACCCGAATGACAAGCAGAAATTTCATTGCCATTAGGAAGCCTTACTCTAATTGGTTTAATTCTATGGAAAGAAGAATAAAGGGAAAGATCATGGCAAATGTGGTCAGTGGCACCACTGTCATCTAAGAAGAAGGTAAGGGAATGGATATACCTGAATTTTGTGCATGAGGTATAGCATGTGATGTAGAAGACATTACATTGCTGATCTGATTTACTGATGATGAAGGAGCTTGAGACTGCTGGAGCAAGCTTATCAAGCCTTGATACTGCTCTGGAGTAAAAGCAAAACCTGAACCTGCCTTCTCTTCTTTCTGGATTATGCCATATTGGTCACCTTCTGAGTCTACAATTTCCGTAGCCACTGAATTCACTTTGCCTTGATTTTGAAAGGGAAAATTAGGAAGAAAGCCATGTTTCCTGTAACATGTATCTATAGTATGGCCTGATTTGCCACAATAAGTGCAAACTTAGCCATTATTGGACCCTCTCCCTCCAGAGTTCTTGTTGAAATTTCCAGAACCTCTACCATTACCACGGCTATAGCCATATCCATTCTCTCTACCTATTGTTGCTATCAATTTTGGTTCAGTGTCATCAGACACTATCTGTCTTTCTTGTTGGACTATCAATGAGAAAACCTCATCAAGATCAGGAAGTTACTTCATCAACATAATCGGGGATTTGACTGCAGCATAGGGTTCATTCAACCCTTTTAGGAACCTGATAACACGATCTTGTGTTTGATACTCCTCAACTTTTGTAAGAGCATCACAACTACATTTCACTTCACACTTGCATTCAGGTAAAGGCTTGTAACTATCAATTTCATCCCAAAGGATCTTTAATTCTGTAAGATAATCAGTTACAGTTAAATCACCTTGCTTAAGAGCTATTATGGAATCTTCAATGTCTAAAATACGAAATAGATCTCCCTGAGAGAATCTTTTCTTTAGTAATTTCCAAATATTATATGCAACATCATTGTAAAGAATGCTCTTTGCAATTGGCTCAGAAACAGATGCAATTATCCATCTAACAACCAAGTTATTTGCTCTACGCCAAGTTGAAAACACAGAATCAGACTTCGACGGAACAGGAATAGTACCATCTATGTGAAATTGACAACTATAAACACACACGAGAAAGGGGGTTGAATTGTGTTTATCAGAATTTAAACAAAGTTGAAAACTTTTCGCATACATACGTTTGGTTCAGACGAGTGGAAAGATACAGGATAGACATGTGACCTGTCTGATGAAATTTTAATAGTGGCTTAGGCAAACACACTACTTGATAAATGGATAAGAAAACTAAAGCAACTGAAGAGTTTATAAGGAAAGAGAGATTGACACAGTTATTTATCCTGGTTCACTCTTCAAAGCAAAGAGCTACGGCCAGTCCTTGGCAGCACCAAGTTTTATCCACTATAACTGATCAGGTTACAGACTCCAAGTATTATTTGCACACCCAGCCTATTTAGGCTCCAAGACAAGTATTCTTTGCACACCTAGCCTCTTTAGGCTCACTCAGATTTGTTTGAGAAATTTGGTTTGTAATAAATATAACTTCAGACAGACAGATCTTTCATTAACACTTAGAGAGTGGTTTAAATGTAGAGCTTAGGAAAGTCTGCGTAATAACTTCAACTGATTGAACAATACAGAATGAAAGAATGAAGATATTAATGCGTAGAGTAATGGCTCTTTAATGCTATATGTATTCTCCATGTCTTCATCTTCAATGACTTCTGTATTTATAGTCTTCAAGCATTTAAGATCCGTTAGAGACATTCCCTCAGATGTTGGCTTCAAGCAGAACTTCATTAAATGCAATAGAGTCGTTCTAGGAAGCCATTAATGCAATAGGAACGTTGGTTGTACTCTAACTTGAAGGATCATGGCTTTATGCATCGTGAAACAGTCATATCAGAGTTATGCATAGAGCTTTTTGTACTTTGCCGAGTATAATTCCCTTTTCGTGCAAGGACCAGAGGTACTAGGGAATAAAGCACGTTGGAAGCATTCTTTAACTGGTCTTTGGTTCTGATATCCGAGGTTGCTTGAGAGAGTAACTTCTGAATTTTCTTGATAAGCGTGAGACTGAGTAGGAGAGAAGGCTTCAAGTCTCTTTCTGATGGTACAACTCACAAAATCTTGTTAGGTCCTTGGTTCTTCAATGAGTAACCTCAGACAAGTGTAGGAACTCGTGGGGAGACAGGTTGAAGACGTATCTTGAAAGAAGTCAATAATCCTAGTCAGCAGACAAGTTGACTTTCGCTTATCCAGACAGGTAGTCACCTATATGAGCAGACAGATGATTCTTATTGTTTTAATCTGCACACTAGATAGAAAGGTTAGCAACCAATATTTAGTTCTCATCAAAACTTAGGGAAATACACATCAGACATTTTAGAGACTTAACATTCTCCCCCTTTTTGATGATGACAAACATTGAGATGATTTAATGAACCTTAGAAAATATCAACAAAGAAAATAGCATATATTAGACAGGTTGAAATTTTCTTAAGCGGACAGGTTTTGCAGATGCTTGATCAGACATTAAGATTAATCATATAATCCGGTTAACTTAGTCCCACATAAATTTTTATTGTCTTATTTAGAAGTTATCAAAGCAATCTTACTGAAGATTTATCTGAGCAATTGTCAGAACATACTTTGCTCATATCAGAACATACTCATGTCCATATATTACTTTCTCATTAAGATCATATCACATTCATTCTTCCCATTTTGTCAACAGCAAAAATGAGTAATCATAATAAAAAAAAGTAAAGAAATAAGGAAAGTAAGGAAGAAATATATTTTATTCATCATGAGCTTTGATAAGTACAGGGCAGTTTACAATAGAGAAACAAAAACTACCTAGACTGACGAAGTAACAAATATAAGGCAACAACCCTTTGCTCTGAGAGCAGCCTAGCTCGCCTTTCTTCATCCAGCTGTCTTCTTAAGTCTTCTACTTGCCCTTGAAGCAGATGAAAGTCTTGTAAGGCCACTGTCTGAAAAGTGGAGGCTTCTGTAGACAGGCTTGAGGAAGAGACAGACCGAGGAGAGTGCCAGGGTAAGGCTAAACTGGGGGTGCCTTAGGTAGAGCTAGGGGGAGGTGATGGAAGGGAAGAAAAGTTCATAGAGAGTTTGAAGGGCATAGAAAGGAAGAAATATGAATTTGAAGATAAGACTGATTCTGACAAAGTCAGTATCAGGTGAAGGATACACACAGGAAAGTCTCTTGGACAGAGACAGCCTGGTGATGATTATTTGGATAAGAGTGGGAAGAGGTGTTTGAGCTGATACAGATGGAGGGATAGGTAATAAGGAATAAATATGACAAAAGAAAGAACTTGATCCAGTAATTAACATAAAGAAATACCTAGATCTAAGAGGTAGCATTACAACAGAAGCAGGATAGTGAGTTCCAGCTAATGTTCTAATGAAGACAACAATAGGTGGGTAGAAGAAAAGTTCTCGACGGGGGTTAAGAATATTAGGTGGAGGAGAAGGAATGACAGAGACATGTGAGATACTTGCAAGTAAAAGAGATTGCAGATCAGACACAAAGAGTCTCGATGATATGCCAGTTTGTTCTTTGGGAGCAGAGTCCCTGTGAACAACTGTGCACTGACATTCATCAGGTACGACAGTGGAAGAAGATTTTTGAGTTTGAAATGAGTGGACAGGTGAAGGAAGAGGAGATGCAACAGAGAGAGGTTGAACAAAAAGGACAGATGGAGAAGAGACGGACGGGGTGATGATACCTTGATGAAAAGGGGAAGAAGGATTTATCTGGTTTTCAGATAGCTTCAACTTCTTGTGAGATAGAGACACTTGGTCATCCTCGGGTACAACTGTCTGAGCTCCTCCAAACAGGTCTTCTGCAGTGTTAGCTTCTGCAGGCACTTCAGTCTTTGCAGGTACTGGGTAACCAGATCTTCTCTTTTTGGGAATGATTCCCAAAATGAAAGTCTTCTTTGGTTCTTCCAAAACTTGTTCTGTCTGCTCCCCCCTAAGCAGATGCTTCCTCTTTGCTAGGCTCAGACTCAACTTGTCTGACCTTAGCAAAGGTATTCACCAGCTTCCTCTTCTTGCTGGGATAAGCAGGAACATCCACTAATTCCCCAGCTTCACTAGTCTTCCTCTTGGGAGAGGGTCTCTTCAGCTTGAACCTCAAGGGCTCAATGATAAGCCTCTGGCTTATCTAGTTTTATGACTAGATGAGCTAGGGTTTATGTGCCTATTTATTCGAGTTCACTCTCGTTTTCGCCCAAATTTGCCTTGTTTTGTTCCTAAGTTGGACTTTGACTCATTTTGCGTATTTTGTGTAGTTTTTAGGTTATTTTGAATAGAATTACGCTTGTGGGTGCTTTTGTTGTTTCAGGTTAAATAAGTGAAGCTCCGGGAGTCAAGGAAAGTCGGCGATAGTGGAAATTGCAAGTCTGGGAGACACTCGCCTCGCGAGTTTATGCTCGCCCGCGAGCTGAAGGTCAGACAAAGCAGCAAAGTCATCACTTGATCCGCCACGCGAGATGTGTCTCGCCCCGAATCATGAAGACTGCAAGACAGAGAGAGCATCACGGCTTGGGTGATGAATACCACGCCCGTGGCGTTTAAGGTTGAAGACTCGCCCATGAGAAGCCTCTCACCCCGCGAGAGTTTGAAGACCCTGGAAGTCGAGAGACCATCACGGCCCGGTAGTGAGGAAGGTCACACCTAGAATTGAAGACTCGCCTCGCGAACAAACCTTCGCCTCGCGAGAGTTTAAATTGAAAGCGCTAATTTTAATTCTCGCCTCGCGAAAATCTGCTCCCCTCGCGAGAGAGCGCAGATCGGGATTACTATTTAAGGGTCATTGCATATCGAACAAGGGATCCAACTTTAGAAGGCGAGTTTTCCCTTTGTTTAGAGTAGCGTTTAGGGTAGTTTCTTTTCTCTTTGGAGCTGCGTCTCCCTTTTTCTTATGGAGATTATGTCCGATCGCTTGTCTATGAGCATGAGGAACTAATCCCGTCGTCCGAGGGAACGATGAAGCCACCCATGGCGATGTAAATCCGATATGATGTATGTCTTTCTCCTTAATTCAATTCTTGTTTTCTAATTCTGATTTGAATGTGTTGATCATACGTGTTGCGTGATTGACTTGTTAACGTTGATGAGGCTTAGTCGGCGATTCACGTTTAGAACTTGACTTAGAATCATCGATCGAATATTGCACGAGTGAGTAGGAGATTGGTGCGACCTTATAGGGAACACGAATTAACGAGAATTCGAGATTAGGGTTAAGAGACCTAGCAAGTAATTAACTCAAATCATCGAATACGTCCTAATGAGCACGGAAGTGGATTTAGGAGAATTTAGGGGTCCGTGACATTGTAATTGAACCTAGGGAGGAATTCATCATCACTTGGGTGTACATATTGGGTAGGTGGATTTGTGACCTTGGACATTTCAGTTTTCTGATTTTTAGTTAATTAGTTTATTTAGATTGTTAGTTGAATTTCGCTATTATTCTCTTTCTCTCAACCACCTTCTTCCGTAACTTGACCGAACATATCTGACTTCCCGCGGATTAGTCGAATTGGTAACCCAATCCTTGAGTTCGACCTCGGTAATTACTTACCGTGTTTATTTTTATTACTTGCGACGACCCGGTACACTTGCCGGAGTCACAACACTCAACTATCTCAGCAGAATCTTCAGACACTGAAGGTTGCAACTTTGGAATTTGGCATTGTCTGGCCACCTTTCCAGATGAATTGAACAATCTCTAATAAATGGGGACTTCTGACTCATCAGTGGAAACCACTGGTTCTTCCTCCTTCTGCTCAACAGCAGGTTTCTTCTTCTTCTTCTTCCTGTCTATGGGCAGTGACATGTCCACAAAGTGTACATCACTAGGAATAAACAACTTCTTCCTGAAGACCCTTGTAAGCAACATCCCATAAGGATAGGTCTGCATGTTGGTTCTCTTGATCAGAGTCTCAAGGTACATGTAGATAAGGTCGTTGATGTCAACCTTGATTTTGTGGATCAAGTGGTACAGAGCAAATCTATCCATCTTGGTCACACTATCTCGTGAGCCTTTCCTTGGCATCACAAACTCCAACAGCAATTTGTGCAGGAATCTGCACTTGACCACCATGTTCACAGGCTTAGGGTTCATAGGTTTGGGAACACCATAGATGGCAATGTTGACATTGTCAAATCCCACTTCATCTTCCCAATTGGGTGTGAATCCAGCTCCGATTCTCAGACATTTTGTGACAAGCCCCAGAGAGCTGATGGGGGAGAGAAGGGTTCTATCCCCCATTTCAGCCTTAAAGCTCTTGATTCTGTTGAGTCGGTTGGTGACAACCACAATATTTCTCCAGAATGTTTGAACGAGCTTAGAGTGAACGAGCTCCTTGATGTCGAAGAAAGGAGTCCATTTGGAATACTCCAACTCTTTAGTGACATCCATACCTAGCTTCTTCATCTGTTGAAGATCAACAGTCTTTCCCGGAATGATCTTCTTGATCTCATTAACTTTGAGATTGTATTTCTCAGCGATTTATTTTGCAGAGAGACGCTTGGATGATGCCATTTTTGAGAGAAAACGGTTCTAGGGTTTCAAAAGAGAAGAGGGTTTGAAAGATGAGAAGACAAAGAGATTTTGGAATTTTGAAAACATAAAGGTTCAACCTTTCTGATCTATTGTCTTTTATAGTCATAAAGGTAGGAGAGAGAAAAATGACATTTTTAATTCAAAACGACACGATTTGTATGGGGAACTGCAGCGCACACTTAAGACATAATGAAAACATGGTTTCGAGATATATAAACTACCGTGCACATGATTAGGTTCAGATAAGGGAATGGCATTAATTAATTAATAACCATTTCAACAAAACTGTTGAGTTCTAGCATAGTGACTCAATAGAGTCAAACAGGTAAGCATAGACAGGTGATAAAGCACAGACAGGTTAACATTCAGACATGTCATTCAACAATGCTATGCATGTTTAGATTATCTCTAATAAATAAAAACATTTCTTCTGCTAGGGGTTTAGTGAAAATATCAGCCCATTGATTTTCAATTTTAACAAACTTAATATCAAAGATGCCTTTCTGAACATAATCCCTAATAAAATGATGTTTGATTTCAATATGCTTAGCCTTAGAATGTTGAATTGGATTTTTAGATAAGCATATAGCAATGGAATTATCACACCATACAAATATGTTATGTTCATAAATAGAGTAATCCTCAAGTTGATATTTTACCTATAAGAGTTGCGAGCAGCAACTAGCAGCTGAGATGTATTCTGCTTCAGCCGTAGCAGGACGAGAGTTGTCTGCCTCTTGGTTGACCATGAGACTAAACTTGCTCCAATGAAGTGACATCCTCCACTGGTGCTTTTTCTTTATATTCAGTCTCCATCAAAATCAGCATCACAATATCCCACTAATCTGTATTCTTTTGATCTTAAATAAAGCAAACCAAGATTAGTAGTTCCAAGCAAATATCTAAATATTCTTTTAACAGCCTTAAGATGAGATTCTCTAGGATTAGATTGGAATCTATCACACATACAAACACTAAATTGAATGTCAGGTCTGCTTGAAGTTAAGTACAGTAGAGAGTCAATCATACCTCTATAGACAGTTTGGTCTACCTTTTTACCTTCATCATCTTTGCTTAGTTCTGCATTAGGTTGTATAGGGGTTTTCATGAGCTTAGCATTTTCCATTTTGTATTTCTTGAGTATCTCCTTGGTATACTTTTGTTGATGGATGTAAATTCCATCACTCGTATGCTTGATTTGTATTCCAAGGAAGAACTTCAATTCTCCCATCATGCTCATCTCAAATTCAGCTTGCATTAGATTTGAAAATTTCTTGCACAACTTTGCATTAGTTGCTCCAAAAATAATACCATCAACATATATTTGAACTGTAATAAAGTTCTCTTTAGAGCATTTCTTGAACAGAGTAGTGTCTACTTGTCCTCTAGTAAAACCATTATGCATGAGAAAAGAACTAAGTCTATCGTACCATGCTCTAGGTGCTTGTTTCAAACCATATAATGACTTCTTAAGTTTAAAGACGTGATCTGGTTTATCAATATCCTCACAACCAGGGGGTTGTTTAACATACACTTCTTCTTCAATTATACCATTTTGAAAAGCACTTTTTACATCCATTTGAAACAGGGTGATTTGGTGTTGTGCAACATATGACATTAATATTCGTATGGCTTATATTCTAGCTACAGGTGCAAAAGTTTCAGTATAATCAATTCCTTCTTGTTGGTTATAGCCTTGAGCTACTAACCTTGCCTTATTTCTGACAACTTTACCATCTTCAACCAATTTGTTTCTGAAGACCCATTCTAATAGCAGACTTGTTTTTAGGCTTAGAGACAAGAGTCCAGGCATCATTTCTGGTGTACTGGTTAAGTTCTTCTTGCATTGCAAGAATCCATCTTTCATCCTCAAGAGCTTCTTCAATGCGTTTTGGCTCCAATTCTGATATAAAAGCCACATTGCTTGATTCTCTTAACGTGGATCTAGTTCTTACTCCTTCAGAAGGATTTCCAATAATAAGATCCTTAGGATGCTGAGTGTTGAACTTCCAATCCTTTTGAGATCATTATGAAGATATTGACTTGTCTGCTGACTCGTCTGTTAACTCGTCTGCTGACTCGTCTGTTAACTCGTCTGCTGACTTGTCTGCTCCACTTGTCTGTCAGCCTCAAGCACAGGTTCTGTCTTGGTCAGATCGGGTTGTTGAATTTATGGCTTGTTTATATCAAGACCTGCAAGATCATCTTCTAGACCTGATAGTTCTTTATCAGTCTTTAATCCATCATTGAATTTAACATGAACATATTCTTCAATAATGCAAGTTCTTGAATTGTAAACTCTAAAAGCCTTAGACATTTTAGAATATCCTACGAAAATACCTTTATCTACCTTAGAATCAAATTTTCCAAGATTATCTCTGGTATTCAGAATAAAACATTCACATCCAAAAGCATGAAAATAAGATATGTTGGGGCTTTTTCTTTTCCAAAATTCATAAGTAGTCTTCTTTAGAAAAGGTCTAATAAGTATTCTGTTTTGTACATAACAAGCAGTATTTACAACTTCTTCCCAGAAGTACTTAGGGAGATTATTTTCATTGAACATAGAACTAGCCATCTCTTGCAGAGATCTGTCCTTTCTCTCAACCACTATTTTGCTGTGGAGTTCTAGGTGCAGAGAAATCGTGAGAGATTCCATTCTCCACACAGAACTGTCTAAACTGCTCATTTTCAAATTCTCCCCCATGATCACTTCTAAGGGTAGAAATACAGAAACCCTGCTCATTTTGTACTCTTTTGCAGAATACTGAGAAAGCCTTAAAAGACTCATCCTTGTGGTTTAAGAAGAGTACCCATGTGTATCTAGAATAGTCATCAACTATGACAAATCCATATTTTCTTCCAGCCAGGCTGGCAACACTAACTAGTCCAAACAGATCCATGTGTAACAACTGAAGAGGTCGAGAGGTTGATACTTGGTGTTTAGATATGAAACTTGATTTTATCTGTTTACCTCTCTGACATGCATTTCACAAGACATCTTTCTTAAAACTAATATCAGACAATCCTCTCACAAGATTATTCCTTTTTAATTCAGAAATTAGTTTCATACTAGCATGCCCTAGTTTCTTATGCCATAACCATCTTTCATCCTCTTTAGACATCAGACAGGTTGCACTTTGATATGAGAGATCAGACAATTCAATCTTATAAATATTTTGTTGCCTTTTAGCTGAAAAGAGGGTTTTGCCACAACAGTCTTTAACTATGCATAAATCCTTAGTAAAGGAAACATCAAATCCATTATCACATAATTGATTTATGCTAAGTAAATTGTGTCTTAATCCTTTAACCATAAGAACATTAGATATAGAAGGAAGAGGGGGTTTACCTCCAATAGTATCAATTCCTATAACTTTCCCTTTCTGATTCCCTGCAAAGGCAACGTGTCCTCCTTTCTTAAGTAGGAGGTCTAGGAACATATGTTGGAACCAAAGTGGTTTTGGATTTAATAATCTCTATGTTTTGATGTTAACAAAAGAATTTAATTTGCTTGACAAAGTGTTAGTTGAGATCTAACATGTGCTTTCAGTTATGCAGGAATACTTTAATATAAGTAAAGTAAACTTTGGATAAATTTTCATTGAAAAATACGCGTCCACCCTTGTAGACGGATTGCTCAAAAACTTTGGTAAAGTTACTTCTTTAGACTGGTTTACTTAAGTAGACGAAGCTCTAAATATTTACTAGATGAATACCTAAATAATTTGTTAAGTACAGTAAGTCCAAAGACTTGATAAATAAGCGCGTCCATCTTGCCACGTAGGCAGACGGAAGTAATTAGTAGAAGTAAATGAACTGAAAAATAAAGTAATCTAGTAGACGAGCTCTAACCGCCACGTCACCAGACGACGATCTTTATAACTCATTAAGATATAGCAAGTTCGAAGACTCGATAGACAAGAGTATATGCCACGTCATCAGATGAGCAAAGTAAAATATTGAACAGACTTAGTCTTTCATAAACTAAGTAGACGAAGTTTCATTTTAGACAAGCTGCATCATTGAATGAATTAAATGCAATCCGAATCTCTTGAATTTATTTCAAATGATTGATATTTATTTTTCAATAGAATATTTGTTCTTCACATTTGTTTTATCTGCTTTAATGTTTCACCTTGTTGTAAAAGAAACATAGTACCATCAAGAAATGCAAAATGCAGAATCGTACAATAAGATACTGCAAAATGATCTGTACGATGACAACTTTATGGCTGAAAAAGCTGGATTATGCACAAAGGAGGAACAACAAGTGCTCAAGCTACAATACTCAGAGGAGTAAGCCTCCAATTTCATGCTACCTCGATAACCAAGAGTACTATTCAGCATTGGCACAATCAAGCTATCAGTCACAACAGATATCATGCATTAAATACTATCTCTAAACGGGATTATTCAAAGTAACCGTTGAAGGAATACAAGTGAAGAAGAAGGTCACTATAAATAGAAAACCTCAAGTTCTGAAGAACAACTTTTGCCAATCAATAATCACTCATTCTAATATTCTTTCAAAAGCAAGAGTATCAGAATTGTCAAAACCCTCCATTTGAAGTTATGAGATAAGAACCCTGCAGTAGAAGGGAAAAAAATATAAATAAATCCTAAAAGCTTAATGTTCTCAATTCCAATCATCAGCAATCAGCAATATCAACACATCATTCAAATCATATAAATAAAAAATATGAAAAATAATTCCAGATTGCAAAACCACTTAATGACCAGTCATCACCTTATTTTTCTCTCATTATTTTCCTGGGCTACGAAGTAAATATAAAACAAATATCATCAAAGATCAAACTTAAACAAAGTATTCAACAATTCAGATCTTTGCTAAAATTTCAAAACCCTAACAATTAAATTCTCCCTGTGAGCATATAAAACTTGAAATTCGATCCCGTCCATTTCTCATGCCATTAACTTACAACTTATTTATTAGTCATGCCCGCTACTTATAAATAATAAATGTACTCTTATTCAATAAAGATACATATACACACACACAATCTTGATTTTAGGCCCTTTAATGTATGTGTTACTCTGCGTTTATTTTTGTATAATGAAACTGATATTAAACTACAAAACGGAATAGATTTTTCGGTGAATTTAACAAATAAAGCAAAGCACCTGGCACAAATTGATAGATATTAAACCAACCGGCACTGTACATAAAAACCGTGATCGCGAAATTGAAGAATTAGAAAATGAAAATCCGAAGAGGAGTTGGTAACACAAAACCGCAGGCAGCTAGTTCGAATCAGTAAGGAAACGTAAAAAGCACAATTAACATTAACATGAAGATTGAAAAGCAATGGATATGGGGAGTGGTGTTTGGCGAACCTGTGTCGAGGTTGAAGCGAAGGGACAAGAAACGCAGAGGTGAATGGGCCCCCAAAACCAAACGAAGAAAGAGAGAGGTGAGTGAGTGAATGAATTGAAAAAGGAGTGGGTTTGATTTTAAATGAAAAGAGAGAGAGCCAATAGGAAAAAGACCAAGTGACAGTGAGACGTGTCACGTGTCCCCTCAATTTTGGGTACCATATGCCGTCTCATCCCGCCCTTTCTCTCCTTCAATCCCAATTCTCAAATTTCAATTCTCTCACTCACTCACTTCCTGCCAACTACTAGAGTTTGAAAGGTACAAAAATCACGTTTGGGATTCTTTAACTCTGGATTGGCTAGAATTATTGGTAAGAGGATAATAATTTCTAACTTTTTGAATATAATTGATTTTAGGTATAGATCTATAATATTATTTATATTTATATCTCAAAAATAATTTTGCTTTATCATTCAAACAAAATCAATTCTTTTAAATCCGTTTTTAAAATATCATTACCAAACACAAATCAACATTTCTAAAATCTAAACTCAATTTTTTTAAAATTAATTTTTTAAAAATCAATTCCATTAAAGAGTGTATTTGGGAAAGCTGGGAAAAAAAATTTATACTGATAATCCATTTTTGTATAATCGATTATTGTAATAATCAATTATAATCAAAATCTGTTTTTGTTTGAGTCTATTTGCTGAAAAACGATTTTAAGATAATCTATTTCGTTTGTGTGGTGCAAAAAAAAAATCATTTTTATATAGTAAATTACGAAAAAGGGTATGGAGTTATTTGTATAACTTAATAATATTTGTTTAGAAGTTAGTTTTGTAGGGATAAACAGGGAAGAGACATTTGAGAATGAAAAATAATCAAATCACAACAATCTTAAGCTAAAATAAATTAGACGGCATAAGACAACTTTTTGGAGATAAAACAACTGAAATAAAAAGAAAAAAAAAAAATCATATTTTCCCTAACATGCTCAAAATCTAAAACAGGATTCTGCTATCCATTTTCTTCTTTGATATTCCTTTTCTTACTTTTCATTTTCCTCTCCTTGCCTATTTTTTTCTTATTTTCTTCTCCTTGTTAAAGCACTAATTAAAAATTATACAATGACTTTTAAAGGAAAGATTATCAAACATTTAAATGAACTTACCTACTATTCTCTCCTTTTTGTTTATTTAATACCTAATAAGTTTCTTAAAACTAAAGAAAAAATGTTAAATACTTTTAAGATTTTTAAGATAACATCTATTATCTTTTACTTAATATAAAATATTATCATATAAATATTTATATTAAAAACATTTTTATTCTTAGCATTTTTTATACAATCCTGGTATTTACTTCTATTCTTATTTTGGTCTTGTCATATTATTTTTAAATTTTAATTTATTATATCTTTGAACTTATTTTAGTTTAGTTCTTATATCTAGAGATGATGAAATGACGTAATAATATTATTTTGTTATTTGCTAATATGGAATATTGGTAAATAATAACTTGATAATACATCTAAAATCAATGGATCTAAATGGAAGGAATTTGGATTTCTTAAACATACGATCATTGAATTCGTGTGTATGAAAAAATCATTTGAGAGAGGTATCCAATTAAGAATCCTACCAAGGATTCGTTACAACAATATTTTTCTATACACATGAATACATGGATCAAACCCGAGTTCATATGTTTAAGGGACTTGAGTCCTTCCACTTGGAGCAACACATATCAGAATGATAAATAAAAATGAAATATCCAATAGTGGTTGGTCATAGACTCGTAGTGAATATAGAATATGCCTCCAAGTGAACTTTACCTGTAAAGTCGGGTATTCAAATTCCAGAATATTAGTTTCTGGAAGATTTTATCTAACTACCACTCACAATTGGGGGATTGGTCTCACAACTATTTCTAATATTCCAAGTCAATATTTTTGTTCATTAAATAATAATAAATATATATAAATCAAGGATAAATCCACCTGCCACTATTTCTTTTTGCTTTGCGATCAATTTAAATCATTAATACTAAAATCTACATTACTACCTCACCAGGGAAAAAAATCAATTGGTGTTAATTATAATCAAATGGGGTATTTTTTTTTAGGGGTTTTCTGTAAACCGCTTACCCCATATTTAATTATTTATGGTTCACATTGGTATTTGATTAAAGACTAAACCCCCAATTTGGTCTCTGAGAAAAACACTCGGGTATGAAATAGTCCCTATCCAAAAAAAACTATCCATTTAATCCTTAAGAATGTAATTACCGGGACACGTTAGCCCATCCGTGAGTTGATCACCTTTGACCTCAGGTTACCAGCTTACGTGGCCTACGTTTTTGTTGAGTTGTCAGTTACCATTGTATTTTTGTATTCCAGCATGGAAACTATGATTAAAAAAATGAAAAATTAAAACTCAAATTCCTGTGTCCTGAAACGCATGCATTCAAGGGAGGGGAATGCAACGAAACGACGTCGTTTCGTCCTCCCACCTCCCCAATTAACCTTCTTCCTCCACCTTCGATGTTTCACTGATAGAAACCCTAGGAGTTATTCTCCCTCTCCATTATCAACCTTCTTCTTCTTCTCATTCCCTTCTCTGATTGCTACCCTTGTCACTGTGCCCCCTTTCCCTCATCAATTCGAACTGAATCCCTAATTTATATTTCGCCCCCTTTTCATTGTTGGACCAGCATCGAAACGAGTTGGGCTTCTAAGGACGTGTCCACTCGTGACTATAGTTGGAGTGCTTCCTCAAGCATTGTAACCCCAAAGTACCCTCCTCCAATTTGCATTTGTAAGAGACCCTCTGTCATAAGCACTTCAAGAACAATGAAGAACCCTAACAAACCCTTCTATGGCTGCCCTTTATTTAAGGTAATGAAAGCCTCACTTTAGTTCCATATTTGTTGACTTGTCATCTTTACATTCTTGCTGGTTTTGGTTGTAGGAGAAGAAACAACATTGTGGCACATTTGTGTGAGTGGATGTATATGAGGCGCAAATGGAAGAAGATAGACTTAAGGAGATGGAGATGGGAGATGGTAGAATTCCTCAGCTAGAGATTGAAATTAGTGAGATGAAAGCAAAGATGAGTGAAATGCAACTCAAGATGTTGCTTATGTCCAAAGATCATTTGGAGTTGTGATAGGGGTTGTCTTGGTTGTTGTTGTTATGGTTATGATATTTTGTGTATGGAAGTAGTTATCATGTCATGGAAAGTTAGGTGATTATGTGGTTGTAATATATTTTGGTGGAAAGTTATGTAATCCATGCCTTTTGGCTTTTCTAATGAAATGGAAATTTCTGTTTTGCATTGATTTGTATCCTATTAATTTATGGTTCTTTAAACAATCCAAGTTGTAAAAGAGGTAAAAGGTACAAAATACCAACAAAATAACTCCAAAATGTACTTTTCATTCATATGCATTGTCAATTCATTACAAATATACCCTGTCATTGTCAAAATAAACCCAAAATGTACCAATTCCATATACCCACCAAAAGACAAAAGTATGACCCTATCATTGTCAAAATATAGCCTGTAACCTTTCTGTGCCTAAATCCAAAATAAAAACTTATAATGTACCAAACAGCAAGATAAAACACAAAACATTGTCATAAATAACTAGAACATACAACCTAGTAAACTACTCAAACTCAAAAAAATGACCAAATGTCCAAATGTTTTCCAACTACTGTCCATTTCCTACTACAAATCACTTCACTCTTCACTTCTTCTTCTTGCCATTATCTTTCAGTGGTGGTGGTGGTTTGTATCCAGGTGTTGGAATAAACTTGAATAGCCTCTCTGCAGTCCCACTGCTTGCTGCTGCCAATGTCTCATTTGACACAGTTCCCTCACCCTGAGCATATCTTGGAGCACTGTATGGCCTAACTGGAGGTGGTGGTGGGCGTATTGATTGCATTCCCACTGCTGAAGAAGGACTTGGGGTGAAAGGAGTGTTAAGTCTATGAAATGTCTAATGTGTGTTTCCCTAAGTTTTGATGTGATCTAAACATTGGTTAATGATTTAATTAACCATCATGTTGGTTGCAAACCTGTCTACCTAGTGTACAGATCAAAACAGTAAGAATCATCTGTCTGCTCACGTAGATGACTACCTGTCTGGATAAGCAAAAGTCAATCTGTCTGCTGACTAGGATTATTGACTTTCTTCAAGTGAAGCTTTCATCATGTCTTCCCACAAGTTCCTACACTTTTCTGAAGTTCCTCGATGAAAAAACAAAGACCAAACAAGATTTTGCAAGCTGTCACATCATAAAGAAGACTCGAAGCCTTCTCTCTTACTTAGTCTCACGCTTATTAAGAAAATTCAGAAGTCACTCTCACAAGCAACCTCCAAAATCAGAACTGAAGTCCAGTTAAAGAATGCTTCCAACATGATTTATCCCCTAGTACATCTGGTTATTACACAAAATGGGAAAAGTACTCAGCAAAGTACATAAAGCACTCTGCACAACTCTGATATGGCTAGTTCACGATGCATAAAGCCACGATCCTTCATGTTAGAGTACAACCAACGGTCCTATTGCATTAATGGCTGCCCAGAACGACTCTATTGCATTTAATGAAGTTATGTCTTAAGCCAACATTTAAAGGAATGTCTCTAACGGATCTTAAATGCTTGAAGGCTATAAATACAGAAGCCGTTGAAGATGATAAAGGACACACATCATTAAAGCCATTACTCTGCGCATTTATTTCCTTTATTCTTTCAATCTGTATTCTTCAACCATTTTAAGTTATTACATAATCTTTCCTAAGCTTACATTTAAACCACTCTCTGAGTGTTAGTGAAAGATCTGTCTGTCTGATTGTATTTATTACAAACAAACTTCTTAACCAAACCCGAGTGAGCCTGAAGAGGCTAGGTGTGCAAAGAATACTTGTCTTTGAGCCTGAAGAGGCTAGGTATGCAAAGAATACTTGTCTTTGAGCCTGAAGAGGCTAGGTGTGCAAACAATACTTGGAGTCTATAACCTGATCAGTTATGGTGGATAAAACTTGGTGCTGCCAAGGACTGGATGTAGCTCTTTCTGTTGAAGAGTGAACCAGGATAAATAGCTGTGTTAATCTTTCTTCCCTTAAACTCTTTAGTTGCTTTGATTATTATATCTGCTTTCTAACTAAGGGGTTAAAGTGTGAATATTAAATTTGTTTTCAAATTGTATGCTTGTGTTTAATCTATTGAAATCTCATCAGACAGGTCACCTGTCAGTACTGTCCTTTCCCACTCGTCTGAACCTAGCTTCTGTGTGTGAAAAGTTTTCAACTTTGTCTTAAATTCTGATAAACACAATTCAACCCCCTTCTTGTGTTTATAGTTATCTATTTTAGTTGGTATCAGAGCTCAGCCTCTGGGTTGAGCATCTAACACTGTAGAGGTTAAGGTCCTGAAGAATAGACATGACTGCTCGAGCTAGCTAGTTCAAGTGGAAGTCACCGGACTGAAGGAGCTTCCCTAACCAGATCTCCATTCTTCAATGGAGAGAATTACAACTATTGGAAAGACAGATTTCAATGGTTCATTCTATCTACAAACTCTGATCTCTGGGATGTCATCACAGATGGTCAATTCATTCCTAAGAATGATGACAACACTGACAAGCCAAAAGCTCAGTGGACTGCTGCAGAAAAGACAAAATGGGAGCTGAACCACAAAGCTAGATATAATATCATTTGTGCTCTCAAACCTGAAGAATTTGAGAAGGTCTATGCTTGTGACTCTGCCAAAGAAATATGGGATACTTTAGCTGTCACACATGAAGGAACAACCGAAGTCAAGGAATCAGAAATTGCCATACTTGTCAGAAAGTATGAACTGTTTGTTATGGAGGAAAGAGAATCTGTTTCTCAAATGATTGGAAGATTCCAAATTATTGTCAACAGTTTAAAATCTCTTGGTAAAAATTTACACCAATACTGAGAAGGTTGGAAAGATTCTAAGAAGTCTACCTAAACATATGAGACCCTTAGTCACTGCTATCTCTCAAGCCAAGGATCTCACTATCTTAACTATGGATGAACTTCTTGGAACACTCACTGTTCATTTGCAAGAACTTGGAGATGAAGTTGCACCAAAGAAGGGCAAGTCAATTGCTCTGAAAGCTGATCAAAAGTTAGCAAAAGCTTCCAAGGCTCTGAAGGCAGACAAGTCATCTAGTGATGCTGACCTATCTGAACCCGAGGATTCTGAAAGTGATGAAGAATTGTCTCTCCTAACTAGGAAGATAAAGCTTCTGCTACAGAAAAAGAAGTTCAAAAAGGATAAACCATTCAGAAGTTTCAACAAGGACAAGAACTTCAAAGAATCCACTTCAACAGACAAGAGTTCAATTGTCTGCTACTAGTGCAAGAAGCCAGGTCACATCAAAGCTGAATGTCCTCAACTCAAGAAAGCCCCTTTTAAGAAGTTCTTCAAAAAGAAGAAGAAAGGAATGATGGCTACTTGGGAGGATCTGGAGTCAACATCTTCTGATGAAGAAACAGTAGAAGAAGCTAATCTCTGTTTAATGGCCAACACTAACTCAAACTCAAACTCGGACGATGAGATACATCCTGACTATGAGGAATTGCTTGATGCCTATGAGGAGTTGCTGGAGGAATCCAACTGCTTATCTAAGGCCTTCAAATCTCTCAAGAGAGAGTATGTAAAGCTCACCAGTGAGCATAAACAGAAATCTCAAGAGTGTGAGAAGCTAGCTAAAGAGAACAGTGAGCTGAAGACTGAAAAGTCTAATGAAGCTAAGATCAAAGTGAAACATCACCATATGAGGAAGTTGAGAAAGTTCAACAGAAAGTGGAATAGCTCACTTCTGATCTTGCCAAATTTGTTAATGGCAGAGACAATCTGACTAAGCTGCTTGGTTGTCAAAGGCACTCTCTTAACAAAGAAGGTATTGGATATGTCCATCAGACACATCATAACGTATCAACTAAAGTCTCTAATGTGTCTGTTAAGTCAACAGTAATTAAATCTATACTTGTCTGTAACTTCTGTGGAAAAACTGGACATGTTATGTCTAAGTGTATTCATAAGAAGAGAAGGAAGTCTTCACATACTCCTAGAACTAACAGAAAAGGACCCAGAAAAATATGGGTACCTAAAGATCAAATATTTTCTATTGCAGATGTCTCAATAGGACAAAGAAAACACCACTGTTGGTACCTGGACAGTGGTTGCACGCGACACGTGACGGGAAAAGGTCTGTGTTCCTAGACCTCCAACTTAAGAAAGGAGAACATGTTGCCTTTGGAGGCAATCAGAAAGGGAAGGTTATAGGCATTGACACTATTGGTGGTAAACCTCCTCTTCCCTCTATATCTAATGTTCTTATGGTTAAAGGATTAAGACACAATTTACTTAGCATAAGTCAATTATGTGACAATGGATTTGATGTTTCCTTTACCGAGGATGTATGCATAGTTAAAGACTGTAATGGCAAAACCCTCTTTTCAGCTAAAAGGCAACAAAATCTATATAAGATTGAACTGTCTGATCTCTCAAATCAAAGTGTAACATGTCTTATGTCTAAAGAGGATGAGAGATGGTTATGGCATAAGAAACTAGGACATGCTAGTATGAAACTAATTTCTAAATTAAAAAAGAATAACCTTGTGAGAGGATTGCCTGATATTAGTTTTAAGAAAGATGTCTTGTGTGATGCATGTTAGAGAGGTAAACAGATAAAATCAAGTTTCAAATCTAAAAACCAAGTATCAACCTCTAGACCTCTTCAGTTGTTACACAATGATCTGTTTGGACCAGTTAGTGTTGCCAGCCTGGCAAGAAGAAAATATGGATTTGTCATAGTTGATGACTATTCTAGATTTACATGGGTACTCTTCTTAACCCACAAAGATGAGTCTTTTAAGGCTTTCTCAGTATTCTGCAAAAAAGTACAAAATGAGCAGGGTTTCTGTATTTCTACCCTTAGAAGTGATCATAGGGGAGAACTTGAAAATGAGCAGTTTAGACTGTTCTGTGAGGAGAATGGGATCTCTCACAATTTCTATGCACCTAGAACTCCACAATAAAATGGAGTGGTTGAGAGAAATAACAAATCTCTGCAAGAGATGGCTAGATCTATGCCCAATGAGAATAATCTCCCTAAGTACTCCTGGGCAGAAGCTGTAAACACTGCTTGTTATGTACAAAACAGAATACTTATTAGACCTTTTCTAAAGAAGGCTCCTTATGAATTGTGGAAAGGAAATAGCCCCAACATATCTTATTTTCATGCATTTGGATGTGAATGCTTTATTCTGAATACTAAAAATCAACTTGGAAAGTTTGATTCAAAAGTAGATAAAGGTATTTTCGTAGGCTATTCTGAAATGTCTAAAGCTTTTAGAGTTTATAATTCCAGCACCTATATTATTGAAGAATCCGTTCATGTTAAATTTAATGGTGGATTAAAGACTGATAGGGAACTATTAGATCTGTGCTTGAGCCGGATAGACAAGTGGAGCAGACAAGTCAACAAACAAGTCAGCAGACAAGTCAAGATCTTCCTGATGATCTGAAAAGGGATTGGAAGTTCAACTTTCATCATCCTAAGGATCTTATTATTGGAAATCCCTCTAAAGGAGTGAGAACCAGATCCACTCTAAGAGAATCAATCAATGTAGCCTTTATCTCTGAAATAGAGCCAAAGCGCATTGAAGAAACTCTCGAGGACGAAAGCTGGATTCTTGCTATGCAAGAAGAACTCAACCAGTTCACCAGAAATGATGTCTGGACACTTGTCTCTAAGCCCAAAAACAAGTCTGTTATTGGAACTCGTTGGTTCTTCAGAAACAAATTGGATGAAGATGATAAAGTTGTCAGAAATAAGGCAAGGTTAGTAGCTCAAGGCTATAACCAACAAGAAGGTATTGATTATACTGAAACATTTGCACCTGTAGCTACAATAGAAGCTATATGCGTCTTAATGTCATATGCTGCTCAACACCAAATCACTTTTTTTTTTTCAAATGGATGTAAAAAGTGCTTTCCTAAATGGTATAATTGAAGAAGAAGTGTATGTTAAACAACCTCCTGGTTTTGAGGATACTGATAAACCAGATCATGTTTTCAAACTTAAAAAGGCATTATATGGTTTGAAACAAGCACCTAGAGCATGGTATGATAGACTTAGTTCTTTTCTCATGCAAAATGGTTTTACTAGAGGACAAGTAGATACTACCTTGTTTAAGAAAAGCTCTAAAGATAACTTTATTATAGTCCAACTATATGTTGATGATATTATTTTTAGAGAAACTAATGAAAAGCTATGCAAGGAATTTTCAAGGCTAATGCAAGCTGAATTTGAGATGAGCATAATGGGTGAATTGAAGTTCTTCCTTGGATTACAAATCAAGCAGACAAGTGATGGAATTTGTATCCATCAACAAAAGTATATCTCCTTATACCAAGGAGATACTTAAGAAGTACAAAATGGAAAATGCCAAGCTTATGAAAACTCCCATGCAACCCAATGCAAAACTAAGCAAAGATGATGAAGGTAAAAGGGAGACCAAACTATCTACAGAGGTATGATTGGATCTCTACTGTACTTAACTTCAAGCAGACCTGACATTCAGTTTAGTGTCAGTATGTGTGCTAGATTCCAATCTGGCCCTAGAGAATCTCATCTTAAAGGTGTTAAAAGAATATTTAGATATTTGCTTGGAACTACTAATCTTGGTTTGCTATATCTAAGATCAAAATAATACAGATTAGTGGTATTTTCTGATGCTGATTTTTCTGGAGACAGAATAGAAAGAAAGAGCACTAGTGGAGGATGTCACTTCATTGGAGCAATCTTAGTCTCATGGTCAAGCAAAAGGCAAACAACAATTGCCATGTCTACTGCTGAAGCAGAATACATCTCAGCTACTAGCTGCTGCTCTCAACTCTTATGGGTAAAACATCAACTTGAGGATTACTCTATTTATTAGCATAACATATTTGTATGGTGTGATAATTCCAGTGCTATATGCTTAACTAAAAATCCAATTCAGCATTCTAAGTCAAAGCATATTGAGATCAAACATCATTTTATTAGGGATTATGTTCAGAAAGGTATTTTTGATATTAAGTTTGTTAAAACTGAAAATCAACGGGTTATATTTTCACTAAACCCTTAGCAAAAGAAAGGTTTTTATTTATTAGAGATAATCTAAACATGCATTGCATTGTTGAATGACATGTCTGTGTGTTAACCTGTCTGTGCCATATCACCTGTCTGACTCTGCTGAGTCACTATGCTAGAACTCAACAGTTTTGTTGAAATGGTTATTAAGTATTTAATGCCATTCCTTTATCTGGGGCTAATCATGTGCACGACAATTTTTAAATCTTGAAACCATGTTTTCTTTATGTCAAAGTGGGCACTGCAGTTTCCCATGCGAATTGTGCCATTTTGAATTTCGTTTTTCTCTCTCCTGCCTTTATGACTATAAAAGGCAAAGGATGTTGGAACCAAAGTGGATTTGGATTTAATTATCTCTAAGTTTTGATGCTAACAAAAGGATTAAATTTGCTTGGCAAAGTGTTAGTTGAGATCTAACATGTGTTTTCAGTTATGCAGGAATATTTACATATAAGAAACTTGGGATAAGTTTCAAATTGAAGAATACACGTCCACCCCTGTAGACAGGCTGCTCAAATACTTTGGTAAAGTTACTTAGTCATTTAATTAAGTAGACTGGTTTTCTTTAGTAGACGAGGCTTTAAATATTTGCTAGATAAATACCTAAATAACTTGTTAGGTACTACAAGTCCAAAGACTTGATAATAAGCGCGTCCATCTTGCCACGTAAGCAGACGGAAGTAATTAGTTAAAAAAATCGAACTAAAACACAAAGTAATCTAGTAGACGAGCTCTAACCGCCACGTCACTAGACGGAGATCTTAATAACTCATTAAGGAATAGCAAGTCCAAAGACTTGATAGATAAGAGGATATGCCATGTCATCAGACGAGCTAAGTAAAATATAGAACAGACTTGGACTCTCATATGAATGAGTAGACGAAGTTTATTTTCAGATGAGCTCCATCTTTGAATGAATTAAATGCAATCCGAATTAATCTCTTATATTTATTTCAAATGATTGATATTTATTTCAATAGAATATTTGTTCTTCACATTTGTTTTATCTGCTTTAATATTTCAACTTGTTGTAAAAGAAACTTAGTACAATCAAGAAATGCAAAAAGCAGAATCGTACATTAAGATACTGCAAAATGATCTGTACGATGACAACTTTATGACTAAAATGTTAAGTCTCTAAAATGTCTGATGTGTATTTCCCTAAGTTTTGATGAGAACTAAACATTGGTTAATGATTTAATTAACCTTCATATTGGTTGCTAACCTGTCTATCGAGTGTGCATAAGCCATGATCCTTCATGTTAGAGCACAACCAACGACTCTATTGTATTAATGACTACCCAGAACGACTCTATTGCATTTAATGAAGTTCTGCTTGAAGCCAACATCTGAGGGGATGTCTCTAACGGATCCTAAATGCTTGAAGACCATAAATACAGAAGTCATTGAAGATGAAGAAGAAGAGAATACATATTGCATTAAAAAGCCATTACTCTGCGCATTAATTTCTTCATTATTTCATTCTGTATTCTTCAATATTACGCAGACTTTCCTAAGCTTTACATTTAAACCAGTTAGACGACTCTCGGCAAGTGTACCGGGTCGTTGCAAGTAATAAATCGGTAAGAACCGGTTATCGTATCCACAGGGATCGGATGTCAATTACCAGTTCACAAGTTCAGCAACTATCTAGACTATGAAGAGAATTCAAAACAAACAAAACAAAAGGAATAAAATCTTTTTGTATTTTTATTGAATACTTGGAATGCGAAAGGGGATAAAAGATGTTGGAATCAGATTTCACTAAACCTTAACCTCATGTACTACCAGGACTAGATACCTCCCATTCATGCTTCAAATATTAAAATCAATCCACTAGATTACTCAAGCCCTGATTCCTCAGATGACAAGAGCCTAAATCCACTAATAGACCCTAATTCCTTAGGTGGCCTAGATTAATGAAATTGAATTAAGATTAGTGATTACGTGATTACTAGTAAACCAAACTCCATTCCTAGATGCAAGGGTTACTAGGTGATTAATTTTAGTTCCGGTTCTAATACGAATTTCCCAATTGCATACCAAAACACTAATCAAGTCATGGGGGTGCTAGCCACAACAGGCATTAAGCATGGAAAATCAATCACTAATAGAGAAACATATACACAGATTAATCAGTCAAGACAATTATATGAAGTTTAGTTTAGTTACATCTAATCCCAACAAACGGAGATTAGCTACTCATAATTACAGAGAAAGCCAAAACCAGAGAAATAGGAGAAAAGGAGAGAAGAAACTCCATGGGAGCTTTCCACCGTCGTCACAGCAGCCCCTCTCAGCGGCTCCCTTCTAGGGTTGGAACCCTTTTCGCAGCCTCCAAGAATCCTTTAGGTTAAAATTTGTTTGATGGATCTATGTCAGAGACCCCCAGAATCCCTTTTCTTGTGCGCCATGTGCTCCTTTTATTGCCCAAAACCCAAAAATGCCGCATGAGTAGGAAAAATCAGCACTATCAATTATCATTAAAATCAAATAAATGTAGATTCTCTTAATTGTATTGCAATATTTATTATTCCTTTTCAATTTGCCATCCTTCTTTCCTTTGCATTGGGCCCATTTATTTTGATTTACGTTGCTGCACTATCACAGGGAGTAATTTATTCTCTAATTTAGTTTGTCAATAATCATGTGGCCCCGTGATTTGCTTTGCCATAAACATTGCGTGGATTGAATTCAAGATATATCTCCTTGCATATGGTGATTGGTATTCTTTAATGACTTCAAATCTTCTAAATTAACTGCCCAATCAATATCTTCATCTTCTATTTTTATGGTAAGTCATTAATATCCAAATCATCCAATCCATCAATTAGGCCTTTTACATTGTTGCTGGACTTTTGTCAATTGTCATCACCATCATGGCTCATTTTGGGCATTTTATCTTTAATTTCTGCAAAACAACACCATAACACCGCCTTACCCGTTCCAAAGCAAAAACTAACTAAAATCAAATAAATAATGCCTAATCTATATGAAAAATGCACGTAAAAGTGTACATGAAACATGATGTAAAATCACACTATCAACCACTCTCTGAGTGTCAGTGAAAGTTCTGTCTGTCTAAGTTGTCTTCATTACAAACCAAATCTCTCAAACAAACCTGAATGAGACTGAAGAGGCTAGGTGTGCAAAGAATACTTGTCTTTGAGCCTGAAGAGGCTAGGTGTGCAAAGAATACTTGTCTTTAAGCCTGAGGAGGCTAGGTGTGCAAATAATACTTGAGTCTGTAACCTAATCAGTTATAGTGGATAAATCTTGCTGCTGTCAAGGACTGGACGTAGCTCTTTGCTTTGAAGAGTGAACCGGGATAAATAAGTGTGTCAATCTCTCTTTCCTTAAACTCTTTAATTGCTTTAGTTTTCTTACGTCTATCAAGTGGTGTGTTTGCAAAAGTCACCCGTCCATCATGTATTCTTCCACTCGTCCAAATTTAGCTTCTGTTTGCGAAAAGATTTCAACTTTGCTTAAATTCTGATAAACACAATTCAACCCCCCTTCTCATGTTTATTGTTGTCTATTTCATAAAAAAGTTGTATTATACACAAAAGAGGAACAACAAGTGCTCAAGCTGCAATACTCAGAGGAGTGAACCTCCAAATTCATGCTACCTCGATAACCAAGAGTACTATTCAGTATTGCTTTAATCAAGCTGTCAGTCACAACGGATATCATGCATTAAATGCTGTCTCTAAACGGGATTATTCAGAGTAACCGTTGAAGAAATACAAGAGAAGAAGAATGTCACTATAAATTGAAGACCTCAGATACCGGAGAAAAAAAGTCTTGCCTATACAATCTTGCTAGATGAACTTTTGCCATTTGATAATCATTCATTTCATTATTCTTTCAAGAGCAAGAGTCTGTATTCTTTAGTTTGAATATTGTTGTGATATTCAACTGATCTTAAACTGTCATATTCTCACACATAGTGAGTTAAGAAGATCAAACATTAAATCTCTTTGTTAGAATTAGAGCCTGAAGAGGCTTGGTAAGAAATGAATACTTGTAGCCTGGAGTGGTGTTGTATACTTGGTTGTAATCTATTTGGAGAAATAGTGGATAAATCCTTCAAGTCGAAGGGACTGGACGTAGCTGTTGGTTGGAAGAGAGTGAACCAGGATAAAATCTCTTGCGTGAATCTTCCATCCCTAAACTCTTCAGTTTTATTTGCTTTTACTAACTGTGGGGTTTTGATATTGCTTTTGTTAAAGTCTTTTAAAAAGGATCTGTCTTCGTGTGTGTTTCTGTTTCAAATCACTTTGAGTGCAAAAACTGTTTTAAAAGGTTGTTTTCAAAAATTATTAACAAACACAATTCAACCCCCCCTTTTTGTGTTTGCCTGTGTCAACTTCAGTTGGTATCAGAGCTCAGCCTCGAAAGGGTTGAGCATCTAACAAGTGCTGAGGGAGTACGATCCAACAACCATGAATGCAGAAGGTCAAGCTATCAACAGACCTCCTCTCTTTGATGGTTCTGATAATGACTATTGGAAGAAGAGGATGATCGCCTTTTTGGATGCACAAAGTCTAGACATCTGGGAGCTCATAGAAACTGGTTACACTGAACCCAGAAATGAGAATGGAGTTGCTGTTGCTAGAGCAGACTGGACAACAAATCAAAAGGCAAAGCATCAACTCAATCTTAAAGCTAAGCATTATTTGATGTGTGCCATCCCCAGATCTGAACATGACAAAGTTCATAGCTGCAATACTGCTAAAGAAATCTGGGATACTCTTGCCCTAGCTCATGAGGGTTCCTCACAAGTTATGGAATCCAAGATCAGCATACTGGTTCATCAGTATGAGCTGTTCAAGATGGGAGAACATAAAACAATAGACCAAATGTTTGGAAGAAACCATCACCAACAGTCTCAGATCTCTTGGAAAAATCTATGAAAATAGAGATCATGTCAGAAAAATCCTGAGAAGTCTATCCAAGCAATGGAGACCCAAAGTAACTGCTATTCAGGATGCAAAAAACCTGAATACACTCTCTCTGGAAGAGCTTCTTGGATCTCTCAAGGTTCATGCACTTGAACTCAATGAAGAAGAAAATTCCAGAAAAGGAAAGTCTATTGCCCTAAAGGCAAAGAAAGCAAGTTCGTCAAAAGTCCTCAACGCTGCTGAATCATCTGATGAGCATGAATCTTCCGATCCTTTATCTCCAGGAAGAATCAACATATGTGGAGAAAGAAAGGTGATTTCAGAATGAAGCAACTCAATAAAAAGTTTTCCAAGGAGAATTTAGACTCCAAGGAAAAAGGTCCACCCTTGTGCTTTGAATGCAAGAAACCTGGTCATTTCAAAGCTGACTGCTCTGAGCTAAAGGACAAAAAGAAATTATTCAAAATGAATAAAGGTTTAATGGCTACATGGGAGGATCTTGATCTGTCATCATCAGATGAAGAAAATGAAGCCGAGGAAGAGGCAAATATCTGTCTCATGGTAGACACTGCATCAGAAAGTGAATACACTGACCAACCCACTCTTCAAAATGCTTTTGATGAATTGCTGCATGAGTCATCTATACTATCATGAGAATATAAGAGTCTCAAAAAGAAGTTTTCTAAACTATCTAAAGAATATGATAGGGTCTGCATTGAGAAACAAAACCTCAAAAATGAAAACGACATACTAAAATCAATGAATGTGAGTCTAGCTGACAAAATGGTGTGTGAACCTGATGTTTCTTGTGAAGTTACAAAACTGAAACAAGATGTAACATATCTAACTGATTCTCTGTCAAAGTTTGTAGGAGGCTCAGATAAGCTTAGTCTCATTTTAAGGTATTCTAGGCCACCTTATGATAAATCTGGTCTTGGTTATGACAAAGAGAAGCAATACGCATCTCACAAAAAGTCAAAACCACTTAAACAGCACAGAGCTTCAAAAGTTCCAAATAAACATACCAAAGCTAAGTCTAGCTCGTCTAACACCTTTTGTAAAGTATGTGGAAAAAATGGGCATATTACATATAGATGCATACACAATAAATATGCTAAGCATACTCATCCAGTGACAACTAACAAGAAAGGACCCAAGTCAGTTTGGGTACCTAAAGATAAGATAATACCTGTTGCATATTTGCTTAACAACAGGAAGAAAACAAATATCTTGGTACTTGGCCAGTGGCTGCTCATGACACATGACGGGAGAAAGGTCTATATTCCAAAACCTTAAGCCCAAAGATGGTGGCAGGGTCACATTTGGAGGAAATCAGAAAAGGAAAATCATTGGTATAGGTAAAATTGGTAAACATCATTTCCCCTCCATTGATAATGTTCTTTTAGTAAATGGCTTGAAGCACAATCTACTGAGCATAAGTCAATTATGTGACAGTGGATGTGAAGTGTCTGTTGATAAGGACATGTGTACTGTCAAGAAAGAGGATGGATCACTTTTATTCACTGCAAAAAAGCAAAACAATCTCTACAAGATTGACTTGGAGGACCTCTCAAATCAAAGTGTCTTATGTCTAGTGTCCATTGAAGATGAGCGATGGATTTGACACAAAAGGCTAGGTCATGCAAGCTTGAAATTAATTTCAAAGCTAAACAAGCATAACCTCGTGAGAGGACTATCGAACCTTAAGTTTAAATCCGATGCTCTCTATGATGCATGTCAAAAGGGAAAACAAGTCAAAGGTTCTTTTGAATCTAAAAATGTTGTTAGTACCAATAGACCACTAGAGTTGCTACATCTTGATCTTTTTGGTCCAACAAGGACTGCCTCTGTCAGTGGGAAGAAATATGATCTTGTCATGGTAGACGATTACACTAGATGGACATGGGTTATGTTCCTAACTCACAAGGATGAGTCCTTTAAGGTCTTTTCTGTATTATGTAAACATGTACAAAATGAAAAAGGCATGTGTATCACATCAATCAGAAGTGGCCATGGGGGAGAGTTTGAAAATGAGCTATTTCATAAGTTCTGTGAAGAAAGTGGTATCCTTCACAACTTCTCAATACCTAGAACACCACAACAAAATGGTGTGGTAGAGAGAAAGAATAGATCTCTTCAAGAGATGGCTAGGACTATGCTCAATGACAACTCTGTCCCTAGACACTTTTGGGCTGAAGCTATTAATACTACCTGTTACATTCAGAACAGAATATACATTAGACCTATCCTGAATAAGACTTCTAATGAACTGTGGAAAGGAAGAAAACCCAACATATCTTATTTTCACCCATTTGGTTGTAAATGCTATATACTTAATATTAAAGATCAACTTGGTAAGTTTGATGCTAAAACATATAGTGGAATTCTATTAGGATATTCTGAATCATCCAGAGGCTTTAGAGTTTTTAATTCTAGGACTCTGATAGTAGAAGAAAGTATTCATGTCAAGTTTGATGACAAACAACCTGATAAGAAATTATCAAAGCTAGATGAAGCTTTTGCAGATCTTGATCCAAGCACTCCAGGAGACTCACCTGAGATAAAAGTTGATGATCAAGAAGATGACCCCACTCAACAACCAGAAACTTCCACTGCTCAACATGATACAGTTCAAAAATCTTGGTAGTTCAAGAATTATCATCCACAAGATCAGATCATTGGAAACCCCAATGACAAGCTAAGTACCGGATCAACCTTTAGAGAACAAGACAATTCTGCACTAGTCTGAGTTGGAACCAAAGACAGTAGACGAGGCTCTGCTGGACGATGGTTGGATTCTAGCCATGCAAGAAGAACTCAATCAGTTTGAAAGAAGTGATGTTTGGACTCTGGTTCCACTGCCCAAAGACAAATCAATGATTGGAACAAAGTGGGTTTACAGAAACAAACTTGATGAAAATGGTAAGGTAATCAGAAACAAAGCAAGACTTGTTGCTCAAGGTTTCTCTCAAGAAGAAGGTATAGATTATACTGAAACCTTTGCACCTGTTGCTATATTAGAAGCTATTAGAATTCTACTTTCATTCGCTGCACATCATAGTATTATGCTTTTTCAGATGGATGTTAAGAGTGCTTTTCTAAATGGCTTTATTAATAAAGAAGTCTATGTTATGCAACCTCCGGGTTTTGAGTGTGAAACCCATCCTGAACATGTATATAAGCTTAAGAAAGCTCTGTACGGTCTTGAGCAAGCTCCTAGAGCTTGGTATGATAGACTAAGTTCTTTTTTTATGGAAAATGTATTCAATAGTGGAAATGTTGATACAACCTTATTTAGAAAATCCATTAAGTCTAATTTCATAGTTGTACAGATATATGTTGATGATATTATTTTTGGTAGTATTAATGAATCTCTGTGCAAAGAATTCTCTAAGTTAATGCAGAAAGAGTTTGAAATGAGCATGATGGAGAACTCAAATTCTTCATTGGACTTCAAGTAAAACAAACCATGGACGAGGTGCTCATCCACCAAACTAAGTATACAAAAGAACTTCTGAAGAAGTTTAAGATGGATGACTGTAAACCAATGAATACTCCTATGCACCCCACCTCCATACTGAACACAGATGATAAAGAGAAAAAGGTAGACCAAAAGGTATACAGAGGTATGATAGGATCTCTCTTATATCTTACTCCGTCTAGGCCTGATATTTTGTTCAGTGTAAGTTTATGTGCTCGATTTCAATTTGATCCTAGAGAATCTCACTTATCAGTAGTTAAGAGAATTTTTAGATATTTAAAAGGTACTATTAATCTTGGTTTGTGCTTTAAGAAAAATGAAGATTACAGATTAGTTGGTTTCTGTGATGCTGACTATGCTGGAGATAGAATTGGAAGAAAAAGCACTAGTGGAGGATGTCACTTCATTGGAGCTAATCTTGTCTAATGGTCAAGCAAAAGACAAAGTACCATTGTTTTATCAACTGCTGAAGCTGAGTATATATCAGGTGCAAGTTGCTGCTCACAACTTCTCTGGATCAAATATCAATTGGAGGACTACATTGTATTTGTAAGTAGTATTCCGCTTATGTGTACTGCTGCAATAAATCTATCTAAGAATCCAATTTTGCTTTCTAGAGCTAAGCACATAGAGATTAAACATCATTTTATTAGGGATTATGTGCAAAAAGGTGTGATTGATATTCAATTTGTAGATACTAACCATCAATGGGCAGATATCTTTACTAAACCTCTTGCAGAGGATAGATATATCTTTATTAGGAAGCATCTTAATATGATATGTGTGGATTAGTGTAGGCGTCTAGCCTAGAAAAAATTTGTTTTGCTAATTCTGCGTCTATTACCTATGCTCGTCTAATACATATTTAAAGTTGTGCGTCTATTGCATAATGTATTGCACGCGTCCACTGATATTAATGATCGCGTCCATTGTATAGTTTCAGACGAGTTCACATCTGCTTATGATTAAAAATATTCTTTTTTTGTGTTAATAAATGCATTTAGTTTGTCACAAGACAAATTTATCCTTTATTCTTTTTGCTGAGTCAGTACTTCCATCAATCCCATCAAGACCTTTTTATGGTCCCAAGTTACCAACGCCGTTTTATCATAATGACATGTCATGCCAAAAGTTTTTTTAAAAAAAACCTTTGATATTCAAAATTGTTTTAAAAGAAATCTTTTCCCTCTAAGAAAAACTTTACGCTTCCATACACTACAAAAAAAAAGGTTGTTTAGCGACCGAAAATAGTGACCGAATTTTTTGGTTGCTTTTTTGCGATCGAAATGGCGACCGATTATAGGATCCACATGAAAGACTGATTAGAGTTAATACTGCAACCGAAATAGCGACCGAAATAGAGCGTAGCAGGGTTATCGGTCACTATTTCAGTTCCTAAATAAAGGAACTTAAAAGTCAAAAATTTTATGCCTTTTTAGCGACCGAAATGGTGGCCGAATTAAATGCAGCGGTTAAATTTTATTTACATTTGCAACCGATATCAATTCGGTCGCTAAACGGCGCGTAAAAAAAATTAAAACAGCGCGTGTTTGCGACCGATTTAAAAATCCGTCGCTAAATTTATGAATTTAAAATTTTAAATGGCACCCTTGCGACCGAATTAGCGACCGAAATGTTCGGTCGCTAAAAATTAAAATCCCTAAAAACGCAGAATCCCCTTTCTTCTTCATTTCGCGATCTCTCTTCCTCTCTCTCACTCGATATCTCTTTCTCTCCTCCGGCCACCACGGTACGACAACTCGCGCCTCTCATCCGACCACCACCATCACGGTAAGCTCTCCTCTCTTTCTCTCTCTCTCTCCATCTCTCTCTCTCTATCTGTTTCTAACTATTTCTCTCTCTCAGTTCCCTCCTTCTCTGCACGGCTACCACCGGCACCACCAGAGCAGCGCCGCCGTCCTCCTCCTCCTCTGGTATGTTTTCGTCTCTCCTCGCCTCTCTCTCTCTCTCTATTTCTCTATTTCTCTGCTTTGTGCATTTACTATGTTATTACAACATGTACAATATGCTCTGTATTTACTTAATCCATGCTCTCTGAAACTTGATTAGATCCCCATTTACTTAGTTCGCATTCGTGGTTTCATGTAACTCGGTCATATCTTTATCTAGGCATTAGTTCAAGTATATAGTTTTCTGTAAATGCTTGTTTTTTTGGTCTGTAGCTCAATTCTGAGCTTTCTGTATCAATAATACAACATTGATTTGGGGGGAAGATGGTGATGGATTTGATTGATGAAAGAGAGAATGAGAAAGATGGGTTAACCGAGGAGGAAGATGACGGTGTTGAACTTCAACCACCTAGTCCTCCCATGTATCTTACAGTAGAAACATGACTCGGGAATAATGGAACTGGTTTTGAAGATGTGTTTGGATCTCATGACCTGACCAGTTTTGATATATTTGATCCTGTAACATCCCAATTTTTCGCTGCTTCTAATATCGGAACATCCTGTAACTTGAACTTCATTGCTTTATTGCTTACTACTGAGAAGAGCTACTTGTGTATTTCATGTGAGTTGTGATGATCATTTGTTTTCATGTGTCATTATTTAATCACTCTTATTAGGATTAGGAAGCTCTCATTGAGAAAGCACGAGAAATCTGTTTTTGTAACTTTTTTTTGAATGCATTGAAATATCAAAAGTCAAGACTGTGAGATTAGAGTTGATGTTTACTTGAGCCACAGAATGCCATTGCTGCCTGTGAGACTGTGAAACATAAACAGGTTTTCATTTTTTGTTGATTGTTGACGTGTTGTATAATTTAAACTTTAAAGCCTCAAAGCACCCACCTGCATTGGCCGTGAAACTTGAATCCATTAGCATATTTAAGTGATGAGATAAAGATAATAGTGAGAACTAGGATTAGTGTAATTGTACCAATTTAATGTTTCAAATTTAATCTGAGAACCCTTCTGGTTTGCTTCTTGTTGATTTAGCTGTGAAATTACCTTCCATTTCAGCATCTTAGTCTTTGATTTAGATTCAGTTCTGCTTTGTGAAATGCATCTAAATTGGTTAGTGAGGATGTGTGCTATGGATTTTCAATTTGTTTTGTGCTAGGTGTCTACAATTTCAAACATGGATAGTTCATGGCTATAGTTCAAACAAATGACCAATACTGAGGCAGTTGTTTGAAGACCATTCTAGTTTAACATGTCCAGTAACAAGATTGTCCCTGTGTTAATGATGTGTTTTCTATTAAATATGGCACTTGTAATTTCTGGTCTGTTTATCTTTCCATATCTTGGCTGAATTTATGTCTTTGAAGGCTGTTCATTGTTACTCATTATATTGCCTCAGGGAATATCTCACAATAGTATGATCTATAGCCTCTGTGATGCAGCTGTTTACTTGTTGTGACTAATTTCATATTGTATTGTGTATGCATTCTGATTGTATTGTATTTTGATTCGTTTGGAATCCATGAATTTGTTGGTTCTTGTCTGAATCTGTTTCAAAAATTTCAAAAGAGGGTTTTAGGGATTTCATGTTCTTGTTGACTTCTTTGTAAACAAAAAAAATAATCTTTGTTGGAGTATGAAATGATCTAAAAACATTATTGTAGCCTGTAATTCTAAGAGAGCTTTTCACTCATTTTGAATCGGATTCATTTGGTAATTCTACTTATCTCTTGTGTTGTTTGATGATGTAAATTTACTGAAGGCTAGTACTTATATCTGAGCATGTTCATACATTTGGATTGCTATGAAGAATAGTTTATTCTCTTTAAAATAAAAATCTTTCAATAACAATGAATCAATGTAATTAGAATAATTTGATATGTATTTGTTGATAACTTGTTTGGAAATGATTATGGAATCATATTTGTATATATTTACATTGTAAGCATTGGAATGAATTGATAAAGTGTTATTAGTTCGTAAATGGCATGACTTTGTTGTTGTTAATAAGATCATTATTCATTTACTAATTTAAAGTCCATGAGCTTAAGAAAGTCTCTTCTTGAAGCCAACAAAAGCGAGTCTCCTAGATAATGAAGGATTAAGTATAGGGTTAGATAAAATGAAGGGCTAGGCACAGTTTGCCAGGCATGCATGACGTGCCGTCATCATTCAAACATTATTCACATTAGAAAGCAGCTCTGTACACAATATTATGAACGCAACTCTGGTTTTCTACTCATTTGTTTCACTAGGAAATGGAGCTTTCCAGAAATAGTTGTTGATGACCATCCTTACTAGGTTATCTAGGCACTTCCGATAGGAAAAGTCCTCTCTATGACCATCCTTCAAAACGAAGTAAAAGCATCTGCTTTCCTGAAAACTACTATGTTTGCTAATCTGTAAAGTTGCATTTGAAGTTGCATTTCTTTGTTCTATTTTAACATGCTAGTATGCTATATGGATCTTTCCATCTTTTCTTATTATCACTTGATGAAGTTTAGACATATGGCTTGTTTTCCTTATCGTTTTATCAGAAAATGGATCCGACTAAATGTTTTGAGATAGCCATCCATATAGACCAGGTACAGTATCTCATCAACTTAAGAATAACGATCGGATTCACGTAATGATGGTTAAGGCATAAACTAATCATTTACTAAATTGTTCTTGTGTATTTGCAGGATTTGATTTCAATCCCGCGATTATTCTACCGTCGTTGGGGACAACAAATACCGCGTGTTGTGACTATTGAAGACAAAAGCGGAAATCTGTTCAATGGGAATATAGTAATCCATGAGGATCGCCCATATTTTGCAACAGATACGAATGGTATCCGGGAGTTGTATTTGTTGTCCACTGGTGCATTGGCAAAGTTTAAGTACCTTGGGGGTTCTTGCTTCTACATGTTCATCCCTTTGGAAGATTGATGAGTTTTGATATTTTGATTAGTACTTATTGACTGTGGTGTGTTTTTATGTTTTGATCGTTAATTAGTACATTATTAAACTTTTTTTTATAAACAATTATTAAACTTGCGTTAATTAATGTATATGTTTTCTTGATCATATTGACTGTGGTGTTTTGGATCGTTAGTACATCATATTTACGTTTTCTATTTATTCAAAAAAAACATTGGTGTATTTTGTTTATATCAGAAATTAAAAATCAATGGGGTAATAGTTGAAAAACAAAATTTGGTCGGAAGGATTAAGTTACAGGAAATTTTTTAAAAAAAAAAAATTCAAAATTTGCGACCGAATATCGGTCACCAAATTAGGTTAGCTGAGCATGCGACCAACTATACGGTGACCGAAATATCGGTCGTAAATTTACGACCGAAAGACAAGTTCGGTCGCTAAACATTTAGCCACCAGGGTTTCTGCTGCCCCCTTAATTCGGTCGCTAATTCGGTCGCTAAACAATATAGCAATCGAATTATCATGTTTAGCGACCGAAATCTTCGGTCGCTAAATAGGTTTTTTTTTTGTAGTGATAATCTCTCAAGCTATCTCTCTACCTCTCTCTGCTTTCCAAACCCTAAGCTCTTTGATCATCTACAATGGCATCTTCAACCTTCAACGTGGACAAACTCAACTTAGCTATAGAGCATCATTTCAACCTTAGTGTGCTGAAAGACTACAATATTGACATAAGCAAATATGTCAATGCAGCTGGCTGCGAAGGACTCTTCACGGAGAAAGTCTCTGTCTTCCCCAATCTAGTCAGGGATTTTTGGAGTAACAACCAACTGACAGAAACTGACTTATACTCAACAGTATTAATGAAAAAGATTACAGTCTCGGATAAGACTATTGCTGAAGCAATCTTCTGTGCTCAGGAAGGTCTCGTTTTCAATGAGTCATGGGAAGAAGACTTGGACGGCTCTGAGACTATAGAAGTCTGTCTCATGAAGGAGGACACGGTCAGGACTCACTCTTGGAAGGCTGTTGAAATGAAGGACATCATTTGTATCCTTCACCAGATTCTCAACAAAGTGGTGCTTCACAAGGTTGGATCAAAGGACAACCTCTCATCTCTTCATAAATTCTGTCTCTGCCATCTTCTCACAGAGACAAGAATCAATCTTCCAAGAATCCTGTATGGAAGATTCGGAGACGCTGTGATGAACAAGAAAAGACCTCTGCACTTCCTTTCTGCCATCTTCTCTCAAAGCTTTTCAAGGCTCAAGGAGTACATGAGTTTCTTGCTGCTAAGACTCCTGAGGAGCAAGCTAGGTTATTAACTGATAAACCAATGTCCGCTGCAAACTTTGAAAAGATGAACATAGCCAACATGAACCTCAATACCTATGATGCTGCTATAAGGCCAAGACTGAGGAATTAATGATGGCTAAATAAGAGATGATTGAACATAATAATGCTGAAGTCCTAGGGGTTAAAAGGGTAACCAGGCAGAAGACAACTGCTACAAGGAAACCTGCCCCCAAGAGGCCAGCAAGTGGGATTGCTATCAGGGAGCCTCCTGATGCCCCTGCTACAAAGAGACCGAAAAAAATTATCCTCTCTCATAATGAAGATGAGGAAGCTGATGAGGATAGCATTCCTATCAGTTCTATTCTGAAGAAGCAGAAGACCTTTGTTGCTACTGCTGAGGTTGTTGTGCCTGTTCCATCAATTGTACCAACAAAACCAAGGAGGCAACCAACAAGAAAAGCTAGGTCGACTAAAACTCCTAAGGTAACCATCTCTGCTAATGATCCTGTTCAATTAGCAATATATGACCTAGTGTCTAGTTTAGAAACTAGGATAGATGATATGCATGTCCCCTCTTCAAATGATGTATATATTCCCACACCTCTTTCACCCCAACCAACACAAACAACCACTTAACTAGCGTATGATCCCTGGTTAAATCAACCAGATGAAGGCATTTCCCCTGGTGCACCTTTCCCCAAACCTCTGAGAACCCTATTTCCTTCCCTCACCCCAACTTCTGTCCTATACAATGGCAAATCTGAGGATTGGGCCAAAGTAAAAAGGGAATGGAAAATTCTGTTTCATTCTCACCAATCTGAACCAGAACATATTCCAGACAGATGGTATTCTCTACCTGAGTATGAGGAAGAAGTTAGCCAATATGTTGAACCCCTCTACTTACCTCACCCTGAGTGTCAATCAATCAAGAATGTGCTTTCTCAAATGCACAATGATCTAGGGCCGCTAGTCACTCACCTACCCTTAACCAAATTCCCCCCCAAAAAAATTTACCCAAACCTTGTCAAAACTCCTCCATTCATACCACTTACTGATGGAGTTGAGAGACACATTATACCCGTCTAGGAGACTGACCCCAAGAGGAAAAATCTTCCTACTTTACCAGAGAAAAGAGCAAGATCATCTAAGCATGTCCCTATGATCATGCCAAGGGACACAAAATGGATGTCCTTTGAGCATCCCAGAATCTATGGGAAGGTTGCTGATTTGTTCATGGATCAACTCTGTTGTGATATGCTGAAATGAGAGTTCAGTCAAATCAGAGCTGATACAGCTGCAAATTTTGTTCCTCCATCCTGGATGACGCATAAGGAAGCAACCAGGATTGGAATCCTGCCCTCTGAGGATTTGTCGGGATTGCCTATGCTTTGGATCTTAATAAGGACAAGGACTTGAAGAAACAAGATTCAAGGGAGTGATGCCTGAAGCTGAGTCAGCATTGCTTGACCTTGATCAAGAGACTTTTGATTAATGTTGGATTTCCTTCTAAATACTAAATCCATTTAGTTGATCAATGAGCACAGAGCAGCTGAATTCTGGAAGTCTCACATAATTCACTACACCAGAGAGGAATCTTCCTCTGGTTTATCTGAAGAGGAAAAGGAAGATATTCCGAAGGTCAGAGGAAAGTGTGGTCTCTCACACTTTAGATATATGATATATAAAGACCTCTGGGGACTTCCAATAAACAGCAGGAATGTGGAGCTTATCTACCCTGTTAGATGGGCAAAGGAAATCACAGTTAAACCCAAACCTGCTCCAAAGCTCATCACAGATGAACTTGTTGCTGAGGAAAATGGTCAAATTGTCATTGCTGATAATTTAGAAGATTCTGCTGAATCCTGTCACCAGCAGAGCTCATCAGAAAAAAAATATTCTCAACCTTTGGCACTAGTCGTAATGCACCCTGAAGATCAGTCAAGAAAGATGAGCACTTTTCAAGAATCTGCAGAAAGCTCAAGACAACAGACTCTGCCATCAAATATTGAAGAAGTTCTTGGAAAACTGGTTGATGAAAGGGTTGGCAAGATGGTAGATGAAAAGGTTGACAAGATAGCTGAGAAGATCAAGGAGGATGTTCATCAGCAGGTTCAAAACTCAATGGCTCCAACCTTAGAGGTTGTGAATAAAATGCTTGAATTTCTCATGGAATTCAAGAAGAGTCAAACTCAGAACCCTCCTCCTCCACCACCTCCATCTGCTTAGCCTTTATTGTTTCTTTCTTTCTTTTGTACTGAAAATGATGGTCCTCTCCTTTTACCTTTTCGGCTGATGACAAAAAGGGGGAGAAGGGAAAGAAAAGAGAATTATATATATAAAGTCTATTTTCTTTGAAAAGCTCTTATGTGTTTGCATGTGCATATTCTTGTCTACTTACTATACTGCTCTGATACTTATGTTTGCTTATTTGCTTTGATATCCGCTGCTCTATTACTTGTGTTTATATAGATTCTAAGTCTCTTAAGTAGTTGAATGCTTTGTCTTAGGGGGAGCCTTGCAAGCCCTCTTAGACTTTGCTTTTCAAATTTAATTAGTTTTGTCGTCATCAAAAAAGGGGAGATTGTTGGAACCAAAGTGGTTTTGGATTTAATTATCTCTAAGTTTTGATGCTAACAAAATGATTAAATTTGTTTGGCAAAGTGTTAGTTGAGATCTAACATGTGCTTTCAGTTATGCAGGAATATTTACATATAAGAAACTTGGGATAAGTTTCAAATTGAAAAATACGCGTCCACCCTTGTAGACGGGCTGCTCAAATACTTTGGTAAAGTTACTTAGTCATTTAATTAAGTAGACTGGTTTTCTTTAGTAGACGAGGCTTTAAATATTTGCTAGATAAATACCTAAATAACTTGTTAGGTACTGCAAGTCCAAAGACTTGATAATAAGCGCGTCCATCTTGCCACATAAGCAGACGGAAGTAATTAGTTAAAAAGGCGAACTAAAACACAAAGTAATCTAGTAGACGAGCTCTAACCGCCACATCACTAGACGGAGATATTTATAACTCATTAAGGAATAGCAAGTCCGAAGAGTTGATAGATAAGAGGATATGCCACGGCATCAGACGAGCTAAGTAAAATATAGAACAGACTTGGACTCTCATATGAATGAGTAGACGGGTTTTCTTTTCAGACGAGCTCCATCTTTGAATGAATTAAATGCAATCCGAATCTCTTATATTTATTTCAAATGATTGATATTTATTTCAATAGAATATTTGTTCTTCACATTTGTTTTATCTGCTTTAATATTTCAACTTGTTGTAAAAGAAACTTAGTACAATCAAGAAATGCAAAAAGCAGAATCGTACATTAAGATACTGCAAAACGATCTGTACGATGACAACTTTATGACTGAAAAAGTTGTATTATACACAAAAGTGGAACAACAAGTGCTCAAGCTGCAATACTCAGAGGAGTGAACCTCTAAATTCATGCTACCTCGATAACCTGGAGTGGTGTTGAATACTTGGTTGTAATCTATTTGGAGAAATAGTGGATAAATTCTTCAAGTCGAAGGGACTGGACGTAGCTCTTGGTTGGAAGAGAGTGAACCAGGATAAAATCTCTTGCGTGAATCTTCTATCCATAAACTCTTTAGTTTTATTTGCTTTTACTAACTGTGGGGCTTTGATATTGCTTTTGTTAAAGTATTTTAAAAAGGATCTTTGTCTTCGTGTGTGTTTCTGTTTCAAATCTCTTTGAGTGCAAAACCTATTTTAAAAGTTTGTTTTCGAAAATTATTAACAAACACAATTCAACCCCCTTCTTGTATTTGCCTGTGTCAACTTCAAAGGACTAGAAAGGTTTAACCTTTATGCTTTCAAATCTCCAAAATCTCTCTATCTTCGTCTTCTCATCTCTCAAACCCTTCTCTCTCTCGAAACCCTAGAACCTTTTCTCTCCGAAATGGCATCATCCAAGCGTCTCCCTACAAAAGAAATAACTGGGCAATACAATATGAAAGCTGCTGAGGTAGAAAAGATAATTCCAGGAAATACTGTTGATCTTCAACAGATGAAGAAGTTTGGTATGGATGTCACTGAGGAGTTGGAATACTCCAAGTGGACTCACATCTTTGATATCAAGGAGTTGGTTCATCCCAAGCTTGTCCAAGCCTTCTGGATAAATGTTGTGGTCATCACCAACAGGATCGATGGAACCAAGAGCTTTAGGGCTCAAATGGGGGGATAAAACCCTTCACTTCCCCATCAGCTCTCTGGATTTGGTTACAAAGTGTCCGAGGATCGGAGCTGCCTTCACGCCAGACTGGGAAGATGAAGTTGGATTTGAAAATGTCAACATCGCCATCTATGGCGTCCCCAACCCTAAAAATCCTAAACCAGTCAACATGGTGGTCAAATGCAGATTCTTACACAAGTTGCTGTTGGAATGCGTGATGCCAAGGAAAGTCTCACGAGACAGTGTGACCAAGATGGGCAGATTCGCTCTGTACCACTTGATCCACAAGATCAAGGTGGACATCAATGATCTCGTCTACATGTACCTTGAGACTCTAATCAAGAGGACCAACATGCAGACCTATCCCTATGGGATGATGTTAACAAGGGTCTTCAGGAACAAGCTGTTTGTTCTTAGTGATGTTCACTTTGTGGATATGTCACTTCCCATAGACAAGAAGATACTGTCTATGATGGATATCAAGGGAATCCCTCTGGCTAATGAGGAAGAGGGCAAGAAGAAGAAGAAGAAGAAGAAGAAGAAGAAGAAGAAGAAGAAGAAGCTTACTGCTGAGCACAAGAAAAAGGAAGAACCAGTGGTTTCCACCGATGAATCAGAGGTCCCTATCTCTGAAAGGCTCTTCAAGTCATCTGGAAAGGTGGCCAGACAGGACCAGAGACCTGAGTTACAACAACCTTCAATCTCTGAAGAAACAGCTGAAACAGTTGAGCCACTAAGGTTCAAGCTGAAGAAACCCTCTCCCAAGAGGAAGACACGTGAAGCTGAGGAATCAGTTGCCGCATCTGCACAACCCAGCAAGAAAAGAAGACTGGTGAAAACCTCTGCAAAGTTCAGACAACTGGAGTCTGAACCTAGCAAAGATGAAGTATCTGCTCAGGGGGAGCAGACAACTCTACCCTTGGAGGAACCTAAGGAGATGAAGCCTCTTGATTTGGGAATCATTCCCAGAAAAAGAAGGTTTGGTTACCCAGTGCTTGCTGGAAGAGTTGAAATGCCAGTAGAAGCTTAAATTGCAGAAGTTGAAGCTGCTGCTGATCTGTCTGGTGGAGCTCAGACGGTTGTTCAACAGGAGGACGACATTATGTCTCCTTCCAAAAAGAAGTTGAAGATATCTTATAATCAGATAACTACTTCAATCCCTTCTCCTTCTTATCAAGGTACCCTCACCCTTTCTGTTTCTTATCCATCCGCTATATTTTTTCAACCTTTATTAGTTGTCTCTCCCTGTCCCTCACCTGTCTCCTCTCACCGAACTTAAACATCATCATATGATGTTGTGTCTGATGTATGTCAGTACACATTTGTTCATAGGGACTCAACTCCCAAAGAACAAACTGGCATATAATCAAGTCTGTTTGTGTGTGATTTACAATCTCTGATGATTGCAAGTGTTTCTCATCTAACTGTCATCCCTTCTCCTCCACCTCATATTCTTAACTCTTGTAGGGATATTTTCTTTTACCCCCTATAGTCTTGTTCATTAGAACATTAACTGAGACTAACTATCCTGCTTCTGTTGTAATGTTACCCCGTATGTATAGGTATTTCTTTTTGTTAGTAACTGGATCAAATTCTTTCTTTGGTCATATTGTTCATTGTACCTGTCCCTCCCTCTGTCTTAGCCCAACAACCCCTTCCCCCACCTGTACAAATAACCATCACCCGACTGTCTCTGTCCGAGAGACTTTCCTGTGTCTTTTCCTCTCCTAATACTGACTTTGTCAGAATCAGTCTTGTGTTCAAGTTTGTTTTTCTTCCATTCTACGCTCTCAAAACTCTTCATGAACTTTTCTTCCCTCCTATCATCTCTCCCCTCTCTGTTTCTAAGGCACCTCCTGTATTAGCCTTGCCCTGGCACTCAGACCAGTCTGCTTCTTCAACTAATTTGACTACAGAAGCCTCCACTTCTCCGACAGTGGACCTAAAAGAATTCAATATGCTTCGTGCTCATGTAGAAGAAGTAAGAAGACAGCTGGATGAAGAAAGATGAGCTAGGTTGCTCTTAGAGCAAAGAGTTGCTACTTTGTTTTTGTTACTTAGTCAACCTAGGTAGTTTTGTTTTTCTGTTGTTGTACAAACTGCCTTGTACTTGTAACAACTTATAATGAATAAAATAAGTTTTTACCATATTTCTTTAAGGTTTCTTTACTTTCCTGTTCACTCCTTTTTGTTGTTGACAAAAGGGGGATAAAGTAGTATGTATGGAGATGATTTGCAATGTTTTGATAATGATGTATACTCTGATAAATCCGGAAGTAAGATAATTAAATTTTTTTGTCTAAGTTAAATTGGAACTTATCGGTAACCTTAATGATGATCAACATCTTACTTAAGTGCACCGTCTGCTTAAGAAAATTTCAACCTGTCTGATATGCGTTATCTCTTATGTTGATATTTTCTAAGATTCATTAAATCATCTCAATGTTTGTCATCATCAAAAAAGGGGAGATTATTAAGTCTCTGAAATGTCTAATGTGCATTTCCCTAAGTTTTGATGTGATCTAAACATTGGTTAATGATTTAATTAACCTTCATGTTGGCTGCTAACCTGTCTACCTAGTGTGCAGATCAAAATAGTAAGAATCATCTGCCTGCTCACGTAGATGACTACCTGTCTAGATAAGCAAAAGTCAATCTGTCTGCTGGCAAGGATTATTGACTTTCTTCAAGTGAAGCTTTCAACCTGTCTTACCACAAGTTCCTACACCCGTCTGAAGTTCCTCGATGAAAAAACAAAGACCAAACAAGCTTTTGCAAGCTGTCCCATCATAAAGAAGACTCGAAGCTTTCTCTCTTACTTAGTCTCACGCTTATCAAGAAAAGTCAGAAGTCACTCTCACAAGCAACCTCCGAAATCAGAACTGAAGTCCAGTTAAAGAATGCATCCAACATGATTTACTCCCTAGTACTTATAGTTATTACACAAAATGGGAAAAGTACTCAGGAAAGTACATAAAGCACTCTGCACAACTCTAATATGGCTAGTTCACGATGCACAAAGCCATGATCCTTCATTTTAGAGTACAACCAACGTTCCTATTGCATCAATGCTGCCCAGAACGACTCTATTACATTTAATGAAGTTCTGTCTGAAGCCAACATTTAAAGGAATGCCTCTAATGGATCTTAAATGCTTAAAGGCTATAAATACAGAAGTCATCGAAGATGATAAAGGACACACATCATTACTCTGCGTATTTATTTCCTTTATTCTTTCAATCTGTATTCTTCAATCATTTGAAGTTATTACACAGTATTTCCTAAGATTACATTTAAACCACTCTGGGTTTGGATCGACTCTCTGGGTTGTCGTTCATGTTAGTTCTTGCTCTGGAGAAGCATAAATTGCTTTCTGGGAACTCTGACTAGAACTGACTACATTTCTGACAAGTGCCTGAAAGACTTCAAACGTCACTTTAAGGTGGGGGAAAGAACCAACCGGTTGTCGGATTGGATAAGTAGTTTATAGTATAATAACTGTGTAGGGCGACCTAAACCCTACTAGTGGTCGAGTAATCGACAAGACCAAAATCACATTGAATGCATTTATGAAATATTAATGATGATTTGGGAATTGTGGATTTATTAATGTTAAGCTGGTTATAAATTGCTTTAGGTGATATTATGTGATATTGGCATATTGTGATGATTAATGTATTATGCATGAGCTGCCTGATTTTATTTTCTGCTTAGTTGGTTGTTAAGTAAAAATATGTGTTGTTGGAGGCATTTTGTGTTGGTGAGAGAATGACATAGTTTTAGAGGTGCCTAGCATAAAGTGGTTGTTTTAATGGTGAGATGTGTCATAGATTGTGAGTCGAGGCTATGATGGAAGCTTGAGGCACTAGGATGGGAGTGCGTACCCAAGCAACTATCCTAACGGTAATGGGGATACTTTTGTATGGTACAATTATTCTCCAACGGGATTGGGGGGGATAATATCATTCCTTGGTTGAACACCCTAACGGTAATGGGGGTGTGTATTGGTTTTCGGAAACACATTACTTGGACAACTGACTAACATCCCTAACAGTAATGGGGGATGGTGACAGGATTGATAGTGGCCACGTCAGCATATAGATTTAAGTTGAGGGTAGAGGACTAAGTAGTATAGTAAGGATGTTTGTCGTTTATGATTTGTGTGTGTGTATGACAGTTGATTTATTATAAGCTATGTATTCTTTTCCATTTTTGATGATAGAACTATTTCTTATCCCCTATATTTTATGTATGATGTGCTTTATTTATTATGTGATCGTACGAGAAGACTCTGTAGAACAGTTTGATGATGAGGAGTTAGATGGAACTCCTTACGAACCAGAGGTAGGAGGAAGAGCTGTAATCTCTGAGGATAGAGTTTAGATTTGTATGGCCAGTACATTAAGAGATTTTATATTTTCCGTTGATTATTGTCTTTTTTTTTTAAGTGTATACATGTAAAGGATCCTACTGATAGGATAACCTAAACAGTGTTTTGGTAATATGTATATAAGTTATATGTGTGTATTTGTAACCTAAATATGGTGTGGTGTTTTAATTATCCGAAGTTGTATGTTGATTAACTTCGAGTTTTAATTTTTATGAATTTTCACGTTAAGCACGATTAAGAAGTTAAATAAGAGGATTTTAATATAATAATACAATTGGCCACAATGGGGTGTCTCATTTGGAAGTATCAGAGAGGTTTGATTCTGATCAGACTGTGAGGTTTAGGATGTTGTTACTGGTCGTGTCTAGTTGAGTCCACATCGGATTTTAGCTTTGCTTAGAAGTTGGGTAGAATGTCCGGCAACTTCGTCGTTTTAAGTTCCTAAGTAGATTAGGGAATTGGAATGACTAATTTTCTTACTCATGATAAATACGATATTTTTGGGATAAGTTACTTGGGTAGGTTCTTGTATAAAAGAGATTATCATGGTTGATTGTGCCTTGAAAGTTAGGAAGTAAGATTTGGAATAAGTGTTAGACAATACGTTTTTTGGAAGAATTAATTCTTGTTGATAAGGAATAGTGAGCAATTAGTGTTAGAAAGAAATTGTTATTAAGAAAATTTATTTTAAGTACTAGATATATTTGGATAATGTGGGTAGTTGTTGAAGATGATAAAGAGACAACAAAATCAGTTTGGGTCTTAACTAGTGTAGGATTTAATTAGTTGAGGCCTTGTAGCCATTTATTGTTGAGATGATGGTTATAGTGCAGATTTGGTTGGAAATTTAGGCTTATAAGTTGGATTTAGTAAGATAAGAAGATCTTAAGTAAGTGTTGTTAGATTGTGGCAAAGATGTCTTGTGGTGAGAAATAGAGTTAAGGAATAATCAGATTGAATCTAGGGTGATGTGGAATAGTTGCTAGAAATGTTAAATTCGGATTTGAGAATAATGGTTACAATTAGGTATGTTGTCCTTGTTTAAATGGTGAGTTTAGGACTTCACTTTAAGCTCTGATGGGTATAGATTGGGTTTAGTTATATTTGGAAGGGTAAATGGTGTTGTGGTAAAGATAAAGCTATGAATTGTGACTTAATTATATTGTTAAGTAGTTTGATATATGTGAATATGATAATATATTTAAAAGGGTCGGTTGGATTAATTTTTAGTGTATTGTTCTAATGTGATTTGTGAGTTGAGATTTTGTTTGATGCCTTGATGAATATAGATTAGGTTTAAATGCACCTTTAGAATTTAGGTTGTGTCAATTTGATTAATTATGATTGGGTTTGGAGATTTTGAAGGTAAGACTTGCATTGGGTATTATATACATGTTGATTTTCAGATTTATGATGAACTAGGAATTTTGAAGGTAGGATTGATAGAGTTTAGAGGGTTTTATGATAAAATAAGGGGACCTAAGTGTTTGTAGAAGTTTAAGTTTGATACTTGGTCCCGAATGTAGTGTTTTAAGATGAGAAAGGAAGTAGAGTCAAGTTTATGAAATCAATACTTGGATGCGAAGATGAACTTATTTTCTAATGATGATAAGTTTGTTTAAAGAAAAGGAGGTTTAAGTAAATGGTGTTTATAAGAGAAGTTGATTCGAGTGTGGCTTGCACATGATTAGTATTTAAGTCTTTATGTTGAGAATAGAATTAGTTTCTAATTTGAGGTTATTGGAGTTTATTAAGATGAAGTGTAAACCTTAGATTGTGATGGGATTATTCTTTAAAGTGAGATTTGATTTATGAAAATAGTATTAACTTGGATTTGGTTTCAGACACAAGGTTATAAGGTAAATTTAGGGGATTTGAAATGATTTGGAAACATAATGAAGAAGTTTGGGTATATAGAAATGGTATATATAGGGTTAAATTGAAGTTAATTTGGGAATGTTGTGTGGACACATGACAATTAGTAGTAGTTCAAACTAAGAGATGATGTTAAGTTAAGATTTTGTTATAAAGAAGTACGGTAGGTATGGAAATAGTGTGCTAGTATTAAGGTACATTACTAGGATATAATCCTTGAAGAAGATTGTTAATAATGATGAATGTGATTCTAAGGGAAGAATATGTAGGTAGGTGCTAGTACGTATCAAGTTCATATCTAAGGATTGAATTTGTGAGTTAGGACTTGTTATTATTAAAGGAGGGCTAAGAAAGGAATGACGATACTTTAGATGAGTAATATTATGGTGATTTCGGATTTGAGAAGGGATGTTTTACTAGGCATGGTATTCTTGTTAAAATGATGAGTTTGAGCTTCTAGTAAAACCTTAATTGTTATGGAATAGATTTAGTTGGGTTTAATATGTAGTTAAAGTCTTAGAGTCATGTATTATATTTCAAATAAGATGTAAGCCTTCATATTTCTTTTTGTAAAGTTTTGGTGTGCGATAATTGAATAGGGAATTGTAGTTATAAGATTTGATGATCAATGGTTGAATTATAAAGATAGTTTTTGTTGATTATATTTTGAGAAATTGAAGTTAAGATGTGGATTAAGTATATTTTTTTATATGTTAAATTTTGGTCTATCCGGAATATTAAGATCCTAAGATGATATTGATTGAGTTTCAAGTGTTTTATGGTAAATTAAAAAGGTATAAGTACTGATTATGATGGTAGAGGTTTAACCTTAGTCTTTGGTCACTAAGTTAGAGTTTGAACAGAAAGGTAGATTCGTAAACTAAAGGACTTACTTATGTTAACTTTGTCATCGTTGATCATGCTTTGAGGATTGGAATAAAGGCTTCATCAGGCAATACATAGACTAAATTCAGTTTTCCCTTGAGTGCTATAATTCTAAATTGGTTTTGTTAAGATTTAAGGTGAATTAGGGATATTGAAAACTGTGGGACATGTAGCGGTAGGAATTTTGTTGAGGTGTAGTTATGAATGGTAAGATTAAGAGTAATATCAGCAAGTAAGACAAATTACTATAGATCGAAGGATCAAATGTTGACTGAGGCAGAGTATAGTTAAGGAGATTTAGGGTAATGATCAAATGCTTATGGTTATAATTGAATGTAGGAAATTGGAAGATCAAAAGGAAAGTGCCTACTGTAGTTTCACCTAAGTTGGATGTGAATGAAAAGGATGATTTCTTGAGTAAAACTAAGTTTTCTAGAGTAGTTCAAGGTTGTGGAGTTAGATAATCTTAACTGACATGGTTTCTGTTGATTTTAGTGTAGAGATGTTTTATGTAACACCCTTCTCGAATGCTACATCGTACGTGACAATTTAAGGTCGAAGAGTAGGTTAATTAAAATTGGCTATAAAAGAAGGATAATTTTTTTCTTTTTCGCAAGTCGCAAATATAAATACTTTGATTCAAGTGAATGGATAATAAAATATTCCATTACCCTTTTAGGGTTGTAAGTTCGAAAATCATTTACACAAGACCCAACCCGACTCATAAACAAAATCATTGAAATACACAAATCCAGTATAAAGATATGGAGACGCAGCTCCTAAAATATAAGATACTTGGAGTCATAGCTCCATAAACAATAACATTAATTCCCAGACATACCCAGCTGGCCAAACTAAAATAGAAAATACAATCCTCTCTCGTACATCGTGAGATGGATAAACCCAACTGACGAGTTCTAGTGTAAACTCTATTTGAGTCCACTGCCGATGTCGTCATAAAAGTCTCTACCAGAGTCACTACAAAAGTAACTCTCAGACTAAACCATTTCCCTTTCTAAGGAAAACTATAACTTACGAACTAATGACTATTATGCCTATCTCAAGAAAAGAAAGGTTATGCATAATTGAAACCCTAATGCCATCTCCTTGAACCTTCTGAAGTCTGGAAGACGTCCAATAGAAGTTCCACCATAACGTTCGCATGCTCGAACCTCGATCTCTATGATGAATCAGTCAAGCATCATCCTGACATCTCAATCTTCTCACAGGAATACAGAAAGCACATAGCCAGCCGACATAGGAAAAATAAAATAAGGAGTGAGATTCCATTTATCTTACACATAAGGCAGACATGCAGTGGTACGACTCACAGGTACATAATACAACAATACTATATTCCTTTTATCTCCCATTTTAATTATGCAACTCAAAACTCCAATAATATAATATACCAAACTCGACGATAAGCTTATCAAGCATACCGGACACGGTTTGTCCATCGGAGGACAGGAATCGAGTGAAACCGTATAGTCTCATTCCTACACAGCCACAAGGAATATCTGATTCTAACATAGGAGCTAAGATGATATTTTGGAAAGGAATTGTTAGTACAGGTTTCATCTACGCCCACCTTCAGGCACCATGTGTGGCTATCATGGCACACAAGGCTCATATCATAATCATAATGTACGTACTATCATAATCACATGTGATCTCAAACTTTCTATGGAACAACGGGCTCTTTATGAAACCTCTACTACTGGGAAGCTTAGCTTCCTTGGCACAACGACCTTTCTGAATATAGTATCAACTATGTAGTTGGGCAAAATTTCCGGAATACGTCCAATTGGTCTATCCATAAGATAACCTCGTGATTCCACCAGAATCCGCTTGCTGTCAATCTCTGACGAACGATATTCTCGGGTACAAACCATCGGCTCTTCACTGAGGTACAATTCTCAAGAAAACTTTCCATGTTTATGTAAACATGTTTTAAGGCATTTACTTACAAGTCCTAACACATTATGAAATTGGATCGACAGTCCAATCATTTATTTCTTTACACTTTTCTAATTGAGCCTTTCTCTTGGCTTTCAAGAAAATCAAATAACTCTTAGTCCATTAAATCTTATGGAGGTATAGATAATGAATTATCCACACTTTATGACAAATTGTCTTGCTTCACCATAAGTCATAAATCGGTAAGTTCATATTTTCACTAAGTCATCCTCGACTTAGGTTTTCCATTTACTTGAAATACTAGTCTTGAAAACTAAAATTCTCTTTTGTCTTTAAAACTAAAACCTTTGGTTAAAACCAAACCATTTTAAAATCAGATTCCATCAAAGTACATAAGTACTAAATTCATCAAAACCGTTCCTTGAAAAACGTTGAAACTCTTAAAATACTGTTTTACCGCTTTTTACTATATTTAAACTTAAATTCCATATTTTCACAAACATAATCATTTTTCTCAAATCCTTCACTTTGCTAAGTTACCATACTTATGTTAAAGTATTAAAATAATGATTTCAAACTCTAAATCATGGTTTTCTCAAAAATCTTTAAAAATGTTTGACGACGGTTTCGTCGCTTTTTACTGGTTTTAGGCTCAAAAGCCATACTTTTGAAAATATGGTTCTTCACCTCAAATATATTACTCACCTAGGTTATAATGATCATTTTAATATGTTAAAAACACTGATTTTACAATTTCCTTTCCATGTATACAAAATTCCTAAAAATTGGACCGAACGTCGTTAAGTCTGTAAATCGCGTAAATCATTTTTCAACGATTTTACACTCTAATAGTCCAAAACTCCTTTTGGAGTTTTAGAACAATTTAATAGGTATGAAAAACAGTCTCTAACTGTCCAATAACATTTATTTTCGAAAATTGCATTTTAATCCCTAAACTTTCATTAATTACAAAAAGGTCTTATTCACTTATAACCTTATAACTTTTTATTTATAACTTCAAATTACACCAAACCAACTTCTATAGAAATATTTTTCAGTTACCCTCAATGTTTCCAGAAATTACATTTCTGCCCCCAAATATTTTACAATAATTGCAAAAAGGTCCTTGTTTACTAAAAAGCTTATATCTTTTTATGTATTAATCCAATTAACACCAAACCAATTTCTATGGTCTTATTTTATCATTCGTTTCAACTGTATGACATATTTTCATATTTATAGTTCAGTCCCTCAATTTTCCATAAATTGCATAAAAATCCCTAAAGACTCAAAAATTCATATCTTTTAACATACATCTCCAAATCAATCCAAACTAATTTCTATACTCTTATATACTCATTCACTCCTTATAAAAATTATCCAACCAAATTAAATCCCCATGGAACTCCCTCAACCAGTTATGGCCGAATGGTCTTAAATAAATATATTAGGCATTTTTCTTAATACATCTAGCAAACAACAATCACGGTTCCAACTTACGGTCATTGGAACCAAAACAACCATATGACATATCATACCACAACCAAACATCAAATCAAATCCTCCAAGAGGATCACACAACCATAAACAATAATACATAATCCTAACACTTAGGATTTGAAAAACAACATACAATTATTTTAAACCACATACATATCTACATTAAGGTAGGATAGTAGTAATCCCCCCTTACCTCTTGCAGATCCCTTAAAACAAGCAAGAATGATGTTGTTCTCCTAGGGATGGCCACGATTTTTCTTCCAAAATCCTAGAGATCAACACACAAAATTCAAAAGGATTATATAAGTAAGCTTAGACATAACCAAAGATAGGAATCAAGGCTTAGATCACTTATCTTAAGCCAAAAGGATGATGATCAAGAGATTGATGTTCTTGACAAATAAATACCCATTTTTGTAGAAGGCTCAAAATGGATTTTTGGATGAGATAACTAAGGCTTAGAATGATGAGAGGATCATGGATATGGTATTAGAAAATCAAACAAGTACTTGGTTGGTGAGTTTCATGCTTAGGCCGAATTTGTGTATGAAGAACAAGGAAAGGATTTTGCTTCAAAATAGAAATTTGTGTGAGATGGATTAGGTTTAGAATGAGAAGAGGATTAAGGATATCATATTGTTTTATCAAACAAATGTTTGGATCAAGTGGAAGTGATGATAGCCGAAACTTGAACATAGAAAGGAAAGAAGAATGCTTTGTGTCATGAACTTGGATGATAACTTAGGAGTGGAATGAATTGAAAGGGAATGAAATGAAATGAATGAAGATGAGAGGAGAAGAGTGGCTGGTCGAAATTGAGAGGAAGAGGTAGAAAGAATAGAAATAAAGACTTAAGTGTTTTTGATTCTTGAAACTTAGTAACTAAATAAGTTGTCAACTTAATGTTCTAAGTGAAATGAAATGAAATAAGTGGATGAAAGTGTGTGAAAGTGGGCTGCCGTGCACCATATGAAGAGAGGAGGAGAAGTCAATATGAAATTGCCTTGTTAACCTTAAATGAACCATAGTTGAAGTTAACTATGCATAGGTTAGTTAGAAGCAAAATATCTAGATATTTTTGGCTTAGCATTTATGAGCATTGATGAGGGAGGTGAGTCACTACTATGACTCACCATGGTGACTCATCCCCTATGAGTCATCATGGATGACTCGCCGTTCTATCTCTCGGTGTATCTCTGCGCATCCGTGTCCAATTATGTTATTTACGCGATTAGGGTTTTTGAGAGGAAAATGATGAAATAAAAGCAAAATTAAATGAGTTTGGTTTAGTGGAAGGGCTGCACGGAATTGAGTAGTTTTATAGGGTATTTTGGTCAGAATTCACTTAGAGACACTTTTGGAGTTTCACTTAAAGACTAGGGGCATTTTGGTCTTTTTACTAGAATAAATATCATGATATTTTGGTATAATCATTATGCTATGAAAATTTATGTGGTTAAGGTGATCCTAGGGTGTTGTGGCCGTGAGTTGCTAGGGAGAATAAGGTAAAATGTTGTCATGGCGCACTTGAAATTACAATGCAAGCTTAAGGGTATTTTGGACTTTTCACATTTAAGTCATCATTACATGCATTTAATGCATTGTGACTAACCCCTATGACTCACCACCTTGAGTCATCACAAATGACTCATTTTTCTCATCCGTTTGGCGTCGGGTTTTGTCTCTGTACCTCCGTTCTCGATTCCGTCGATCCCCGATCGTCGAGTATTCACCTGACTAACGTATAATAACTTATTTATTTTGAAAATTTTCAAAATAACCACTATGGTTGGAAATAAAATAAAAATCTAAACTGTTTCGTTCTCGTGTCAAAATTAGATTTTCCCGATCAAGAAAAATCTTCTTTGTCGGTTAAAACGCAGATCGGGTTTCGTCTGAATTTTAAGCCTAAATTTTTACTGTAACCTTATACCATAAGGTAGAGTAAAATTATGATTTTATTTTATCAAAAAACATTTTCTATATATAATATAAAAATTACAATCAATTAAAATTCTACCGATAATTGAAAAACAGTAAAAACAGCAAAACGGTAAAAACAGTAAAAACAAGGTGTTACATTTTACTTGGACACTAGAAAGGTGTGATTTTGTTGTAATCCGGAATGGTGGAATACGTTCAAAGGAACTAAAAATTTGATTGGATACTTTGAGTAGGGAGTTAATGTAGTATTGACCTTGGTGTTAAATGTAGGGGGTAGAGGTTGAAATAAGGATTTCTAGTGGATGAGTATTAAGAAGAGAAAATGATTAAGTTTTGATTATGTCCTTCAATGATGATAGATTAAGTTGAAAAGTTAAGGACAATGAACATAATGTAGTGATGGATAAGTTCGAGGGTAAATAAAATGATATAAGAATGAATACTGTTACGAAGTTACTGCTGTCACTTAAGGGAAAGACATTGATGAGAAATACGATGTAGGATCTTTAGATTAAGACACGTGTGCAAGATTTTACCGAGTTTTGAGTCATGAAGTTCCGAGGACGGAATTTTTTTCTAAGAAGGGTGGTAATGTAACAACCCGTTTTTAGTTACGTTGTTTAACCGGTTAAAATATAATTATTTATATTTTAATATGAGATCAAGAAAATGATTTTGGATAAAAAAAATCATATTCATACTCTATATTATGGTAGAAGGTTACCGTAAAATTTTGGGTTGAAAATTCAGACAGAAACCGGTCTGCGTTTTCACCGACAATACAATTTTACTGGTCAGAAAATTCCGATTTAATCCAAAACTGAAAAATAATAGAACGTATTATTTTATTTTAGTGATACTGTCTATGTTTAAAAAAAATTTAATTCTTATTGTTAAAGGAATAAAATATTATATTTTATTAGGAGTTGAGCACGAAGCTTCAGAGATAGACCGGACAGACGAGAAAAGTATGTCAGATCAACAATAACTCACCCTGAATGTTCTTGATTAAAATATTTTGATAAAATATCTACACTGGTCAATGTCCATAATGCTCTCTTAAGATCCTAATTAACTACCCCTTTATAAAACATCTTGGAGAAGTTTACTTATCCGCTCTCTTCTTTTTCTCTTCTACACGTATACTTCTTCTGCTACAACCCCTACACACTTCATTTCATCTCTTTTCTCCCAAACCCCATCTTCTTCCTCCTCCTTCCTTGCTACACCAGACCAGGCCGCCGCCGCCACCCTACACGGCCGCGCCGCCCGATCGCCGTTCGCCGCTGCCAGGAGTATTCCTTGTGACCACCATGTCTGGACCGCCTACTACGATCGCGCCTGGTCGAGCTCCTCCGTGATTTTGCACCTCCACCGTGGTAAGCACCGTGAGTCGTCGCTTTCGTGGTGGTTTCCACCATGTGGGTTCCTTTCAAGCTTCTTCTTTTTCGCTTCCCTTGGGTTGATGTGTTTCTTTCTCTTTTTGTTTTTCAGAAAACTGCCCCTTGCTGCCATGCTCGCCGCAGTCGCCGCCGCCAGCCACCATCACAGTACCTCCAAGTTCACCTTCGTCCTTTGGATGAGTGGTTTTCACTTTCCCTTGTTCATTTTCTAGAAACCCCGATTGTTTCCTTAAACCCTAACCCTAGGTTATAATTTTAATTCTCTAAATCTGAAATTAATTGGTGTTTTCTGAAATAGGGAGCATTATTAAGTGTTTCCCTAAACCAATTTTTTTCAATCCCTCGTTCAATTTATTTTTTCCCAATTTTCATCTTGACCCTAAGAAGCCCTAAATCTGTTTTGATTTAAACCAATGAGGTTTTTGAGAAATTAAATATATTATTGAATTATATTTATATTGTGATTGTTGAGAAATTAATTTGGCGACTTGCCTGATTGTTTCTATGTTTGGATCGACTCTCTGGGTTGTCGTTCATGTTAGTGCTTGCTCTGGGGAAGCATAAATTGCTTTCTCGGGAACTCGACTAGAACTCGATCGCATTTCTGACAAGTGCATGAAAGACTTCAAACGTCACTTGTGTTGTTTTGGCTTCAATGACTCAAGAGGGGGGGGGGGGGGGGGGTGAATGGAGTCTTCTTAAATATTTCCCTCTTAAAAACTTTTCACAAAACTTTACTTTTCATATTTCTGGCCTCAGGATCTTTTACAAAATCAATGAAAGGTTTATATAAAATCTTGAATTGGAAGATGATGAAGATAAGAAAGATTGATTCAGAATTAATAGATCACAGAATAGATTCAGGTTCAAAACTCAGTAATAACAAAATACATAAACTAATTAAGCCTTTAAAGATTAAGAACAAGTTATGAAAGTTTCAGTTACAAGCATTAACAATCAAGAACGAACTTGCAGGTTTCAGTTTCAGTATATGATGCAAGATTCAATTAAAATATTGATCCTTAAGAATAGAATTGAATACACAGTTATTATTATAGTTTACTCAAGGTTCAATACTGATTATGCAGATCAAGAACTGATATCAATTGAATACTTAGACCATCAAGATCATAGGTATGTGCGCAAGACAGAAATTAAAGAGTTTGAGTTTAGAGATACCACACAACCAGATTTATCCTGGTTCAGTCACCACCACTGTGACCTACATCCAGTCCCCACTCTACCTGTGAGTTTTCACACACTAACACAACAAGCTTTAGCAAGGTAGCTTGAAAAACCTTTACACCACAGAGCACTCCTTCACCTCGAGATACCACACTCTTGTGAAGAGCCTCAATGTTCTTCCTTAGGGATACCTCACCCTAATCACTCAGAGAGACTCCCTCTCTCTTTACAATCAAATAAAACGAAAAATTGATTCCTAACTCTCAATAGTCAGATAAACAAATTGAAGCACTTATGAGAATGAAACACTCTTTTCACAATAAGCTCAAGAAAGATGATGAATGATTTTCACAATTGATATCTCAAATTGATTTCGTAAACTTTCTGATATGTGATCTTGTGATATCGTAAAAAGTGTTCCCTTGATCCCTCTTTATATAGAAAACAAGTTATAGTCGTTGGGATCAATTAAAACAGATTTGAGTCTAATAAAAGTAATATGTTTTCTTGATTCCGGTTCATGAAATAAGATTCCACATCGGCGTCGTCTTCAATCCTCAGGGCTCGTAGTTGATAATAGGCGAGCTCCATATGCCACGTCATTGGACGAATACTCCTTTAACTGGTTGAACGTAACCTAGTAGATGAGCTCCATATGCCACGTCATTGGACGGAGCTTCTCATTAAGGACTTAGCAAGTCCAAAGGCTTGTGTGGACGAGGGCTTCTGTCACTTGTGTGGACGAGCACTTGTCACTTTAGTGGACGAGCGCTTCTGTCACTTCAGTGGACGATCACTTGTCACTTTAGTGGACGAGCACTTCTGTCACTTTAGTGGACAAGCGCTTCTATCACTTTAGTGGACGAGCACTTCTGTCACTTGTGTTGGACGAGCGCTTCTATCACTTGTGTTGGACGAGCGCTTCTATTACTTGTGTTGAACGAGCGCTTCTATCAGTTTTGTTGGACGAGCGATTCTTATGAAATCTTATTTCCGAAAATCATTTTCATTAATGAAAACTTATTCCTTTTAATGCAGGTTATGAAAATTGTTTTTCTTCATGCATCTTTTTAGTTGAGCTATTTTGACTGAGAGAATTCTTTCTCTTACAAATCATCTAAGACTTAAATCTAAAATTCTATGTTAAGCTTGGTCTTGATGATTCCTTGATCTTTGTCTTTGCTCTTTGATTCCTCCATGTAGCTCTTTTTATTTCTTCAAGTTCTTCCTTGAATATTTTCCTTGAATTTTCTTAATGAACTTGTTGATCACTGCTTGATACCTGTCTTTGCAATTTGACACTAAAACACTTGCACACACATTAAATTGTATTTGTCATATATCAAAATCTCTAAGTCATTGAGTCTTACAACTTTAAGGTGGGGGAAAGAACCAACCTGTCGTCGGATTGGATAAGTAGTTTATAGTATAATATTTGTGTAGGGCGACCTAAACCCTACTAGTGGTCGAGTAATCGACAAGACCAAAATCACATTGAATGCTTTTATGAAATATTAATGATGATTTGGGAATTGTGGATTTATCGATGTTAAGCTGATTATAAATTGCTTTAGGTGATATTATGTGATATTGGCATATTGTGATGATTAACGTATTATGCATGAGCTGCATGGTTTTATTTTCTGCTTAGTTGGTTGTTAAGTAAAAATATGTGTTGTTGGAGGCATTTTGTGTTAGTGAGAGAATGACTTGGTTTTAGAGGTGCCTAACTTAAAGTGGTTGTTTTAATGATGATATGTGTCATAGATTGTGAGTCGAGGCTATGATGGAAGCTTGAGGCACTAGGATGTTATTGATGAGGTTCAGTGAGGTTCATGTATTTGCATTTTTGTTCACAATCGTGTGTTTGAGATACACGAGGTCCGAAGTCCTCGCTAGACTGTTCCAACTTAGAATTAGGATGTGCAGCTATTCTCTAACAGTAATGGGAGAAATAGTGTCAATCCTTGAATGAACACTCTAACGGTAATGGGAGTGTGTACCCAAGCAACTATCCTAACAGTAATGGGGATACTTTTGTATGGTACAATTATTCTCCAATGGGATTGGGGGGATAGTTTCATTCCTTGGTTGAACACCCTAACGGTAATGGGGGTGTGTATTGGTTTCCGGAAACGCATCACTTGGACAACTGACTAACATCCCTAACGATAATGGGGAATGGTGACAGGATTGATAGTGGCCACGTCAGCATATAGATTTAAGTTGAGGGTAGAGGACTAAGTAGTATAGTAAGGATGTTTGTCGTTTATGAATGGTGTGTGTGTATGACAGTTGACCCTCCCATCAATGTATTTCAGTACCCCATCCTGCTTTACAAGCTTGCCTCCATGGTGAAATAAGAAGCGAATACGTGTAATCATCTGCAAACAAAAAACAAACAAACCAAATGAAGTTAAACAATGCAGACGGACATTTTTGTCCACTTTACAGGCTAGCAGGGACCACACGGGCCCACACATACGACACCTACATGCCACACACCCAACACATTGACACAGGGACCACATGCTGTATGTAAGATAAGCATTCAACAATCCAAAAATACATAAACAATGAAGAAGGGAATGAAATTGCAGAGGTTTGTAAACGAAATTGTGAGAGGGAATGAAATTGTGAGAGAGAATAAAGCTTAAGGGTTTGGCAGAGACCACCCCTTCAGTTCCCCTTTCCAGAATGCATGCGTTTTGGGACTCAGGAATTTGGGTTTTTTTAATTTTTTAAATCATAATTTCCATGCTGGAATACAAAAATACAATGGTAATTGACAACTCAGCAAAAACATGGACCATGCAATCTGGTAACCTGAGGTCAAAGGTAGTCAACTCACGGATGGACTAACGTGGTCAAGTAATTACATTCTTAAGGGTTAAACGGATAGTTTTTTTTGGATAGGGAATATTTAAGACCCGAGTGTTTTTCTCAGGGACCAAATTGGGGGTTTAGTCTTGATTAAATCAAGGTGAATAATGGTCATGAAAAGTGTGGGCCTTGGCCAGCCCAGATGTTCAATGGTCGTGAAAAGGTTTAAATTTCTGGCGGTTAAAGAAACAAACAGAACTTAGAAAAGCTCAAAAGACTCGAGAGTAGTTACTTCATCATTATTATTGTCTGTGCGAGCCATGAAGCATAGGTGTTTTGACTCAACATTCTTTTCTTTACCTTTTAATGAGTCATTTAAGTCTTCCGAAGAAAACATCATCCTTTTGTTTTTTTTTCCTAAACTTCCTTGGAGTTTTCTTCAGCAAAGATCACTTTGTTTGATGATATACCTTGGCTTCCTGCATACATAATTAGTGAATGCACGACAATACTTAATAGCACTTTCTAGCATCATGTATCTAGCATTCCCTATGTGGACACATCCAACCTCAAGGAACCACCACCTACATCACTTAAGTGAACTTCTTCAACACATCTTTGGAAGTCCCTCAACATCCCCCTCTGAAGTCCTCGCATAATTAACGCTTTCTCGAATTTTATACAAGGCATCCCCCGCCACCTTTAAACCTTTTTGAGCCATGTGCATAACTCTGCACAAGGAAGCATTTACCACTACATAACAATTCATTTTGCAAATAAGTCTTTCTTTCAAAATGGTTTGCATGCTATCATTGGAAGATGTATTATCCAATGTGAGAGAAAATATTTTTCCATTTATCCCTCAATCCTCAAGCACTTTAAGTATTTTTCTTGATAATTTTGACCCTATATGTGAACTATCCAACTGACAAAATGCAAGCAATTTACTATTTAACCTCCAACCATCAACATAATGAGCAATCACAGTCATATAACCTTGTGTAGTTACAACTGTCACACATCAGAAGTCAAACATATTCTACCAACAATGGATGCCGATAAACTCTTTAGCATTGCCATTTTAGTTAAAAACACATTCTTGTAATTAGCTTTTGCAGTGTTTCTACTAATGGGTTTAAAATCAAGATTCAACACTTTATTCACCGCCCATACCCCATCACACACGGCATAGATAAATGAAAGATCATGCTTGATAATACATCTAGAGAGTGCATCTCGATAAGCCCTACTATCAAATTTCCACTGCCTCACCATTGTAGCTTGTTTATCCAACAAGGCTCGTATGTTATAGTAGTCGGGAACAGGGTTTTAAATTGCGGTTGCGGTCGCGGTAGCGATCACTGAGGTTGCGGTCATTGCGGCCGCTGCGATGCGTAATGCGGCCGCTATGGCGTGAAACGATTTGAAAAATTCACAAAATGAAAAAAAAAATCAATTTTTTTATAATTCTTTATATATCTTTTACTAATGTGAAAATAAATTATAAATAAAACTTTTAAGCACATATAAATACAAAATTACAAAGAAGTAAGAAGGTCAGAAACTTAAAAGTGCATAAATATATATAAATCACAAATAAAAAGATATTAGTGTCACATATAGGAATACACCTAGTTGCAATTGTGATTCTAAAATAACGTCACATTGTCACCACTTAGAGATATGTCTTCACTACAAGAAAAAAAGATAAAAGTAAACAAATTAATAAATTTAAAATAATAATAATAATAATTAACAAATATATGAATCAAAGATAATAAAAATTGAACTTACATGATACTTGCTACCACATGGTGGAATGACGTGGTGGTTCATAACCTCTATTCTCACTTTGGCTATCGTCTTGTGTAGCTCCTTGTCCAAAGACATAATAAAAAAATCTACCACTTGATTGTTGATGATAAGGATCTTGATAATTCATTGATGGCTGGTAGTATGAGGGAGATTGATCACTTGCGTATGTGTTATATGTGTTGAAATAAGGATATTGATAATAAGGTGGATGAGATTGTTGACTACTCTGAGAAGAATCATCAATACCAAAGTTACCAAAACTTTATGCAATACTAGAAGAGGAAGAATCTTCAAGTGGAACATTCTGTTTTCTTTTTCCTCTCCTAGAATGTGACCAACCTCTGCTGCTCTCGGGTAATGAACTACCAGAAGGAGCCATATCAGTCAAGATCCTATAACGCCTATTATATGGTGAATCTTGAGATGGATCATTTTTTAAATTGCCCATCATCATCACCACCATCATTATCATCACCGCCACCTTCTTCAGCTTCTACATTACCACCCCCATCACCACTATTATTACTTGGTGGACTTAAACCACCACCATCTTCATTAGAATCATCATTATCATCAACAACTTCCACATCTTCATCATTTGTATCCACTAGAGGCAACCATTCTGCAATTTGTACTCCATCTAATAGTGGATCTTCTCTCTCTTCAATCCATGGAGATAATGCATCTTCTTGAAATATATAATCAAGATTGATAGGATTAAAACTTGCTTCAATTTCATCTTGACTTTTTCTCATTTGATGCCTCATTTTCAATTTCATATTGTAGTGCGTGAAGACAAGCTTTTGCAGCTTTTTATACTTCAATCTATTCCTTATCTTCGTGTGGATATAACTAAATGTGCTCCAATTTCTCTCACAATTTGTGGCTGAAGTTGTTTGGCTAAGAACTTTTATAGCCACATGTTTAAGCTCAGGAGCACATACACAAAAAAAGGACCACCATTGAGCTTTTTAAAGGAGCAACAAAAGGTAAACAAATTATTAGTTATTATATTAAAAAATAAAGTTAAAGTTCATTGATTTATAAAAAAATATTATTTTACCTGGATTCATCTTTGACCAAGCTGCTTGAGCTTGAGGAGTACCAAATGTTTCAACCTTATCTCTAAAAAGTACTAACTGTGATAAATAATGAACTTATAAGTTTAAAAATATAAATATTCATTACTAACCTGGTTCAGAGCTTTAATCTGATCATCGATGTTTCTTTCTATTCTGAAGATGACTCTATTTGTTCCTTCAAACGTTTCTTTATAGACATCATCCCCATGTTCAACTCTGTATTGAAATTGCGGATTAAGAAAATAACCTAAAAAAAGATAATATATTATTATGGATGAAAGTATAAGTATAAAATTACATGATAAAAATAAATTTATAAATTATATCAACATACCGGCAGAATAAAGATCGGAATGCATGTATCTCCATCGCTTATCTATTAAATCATTATATCTGGAATGATAACGAGAATTTTGTCTAATTGCTTGTTTAGCTCTATCAATGGCTTCATATATGAAACCCATGGTTAGAAGACAAAGAGTTGCAGACCTTTCATGTAATTCGCCTCGCGAGCATTCCTTCGCCTCGCGAGTACTCTGACTCCAGAAACGTGTATATAAGGCAGTCTTAGGCAGAAATAAAGAGGATAGTCAGAATTAGCCAGTTTTGGCTAGTTTCTGAACTTGTTAGCTATTGTTTTCCTTTTAGTTTGTTGTCTTTCTTTTGTAATGGAGAATTAGTCTCCTAGATTAATCTACTGTAATTGGTTTCTGTTAACACTTGAGGTTTTGTGATTCCATGATCATTTGCTTCTCTCTTTTCAATGCAATGCTGTATGTTTCTGTTTGTTATTTCAGGAATATATAGTATGGTATTGTTTCATTTCGGTGATGCTATGTTCCTATATATAATCGCGTTTGTTATTTCGCGTGTGTTCATTCATGTTCGTTTGTTCATGAGAGCTTAACCCCGTTTGTTATTTCGGGAATAGGAACATACATCTGTAGTAGCGGTTTTCGTTTGTTAATTGTTGCTACAACCGGGAGGGGATTAGTATCTGCTTAGGATTTGCATGAACCAATGATAGTGGGAAACTGAGAACAGTAGGTTAATCGCTTTTGTTTATTTGCTAATTTCTTAAACTGCTTTGTTTCTTTTCTCTGTTTTTGATTTGTTTTTCTAATTTAGTTTTAATCTCAAAACCCCCATTTCTAACTTTTACTAATTTTCTGTTAATAATAACAACAACTAAAGAGTCCTTGAGAGACGATCCGAGTTGTCGCACTATACTGCATTATTTTATAATCGCTAGATTTTTTTGCGCGTGACCACAGCGCTGTCATATATATATATATATATATATATATATATATATATATATATATATATATATATATATGATATGAGGCATTCCAGTTTATTGTGTTACTTGTTTAAACATAATAAAGTCCTTAGAATGGAAATTTCAGTTTAATAGAATATCAAGTATATGACTTGAACGTGAGACACTATTGAACAATGAAATCCTATTCTTAAATATCCGTAGTCAAGTATTTTATTAATAAGGACAATAATAATACAATTGAGACTATTATGTGTGCAGACTGATGACCACATCTCACGGGTCATAGATATGAGATATCGAGTTGCCACATAGGTACACATTAAGGTAATGATGTACTGGATTGACCCACCATGAGAACACTACATGGAGCGTTATGTGAGTGTCATAAGTAGTTCTCATAGTGACAATGGTGTATGCAATCCTTCGACCTGAAATCACTACGATCCCTACATGAGGAGTCGTGTGCTTTAATATCGTCAAACGTCATCTGTAATAGGATGATTATAAAGACGGTTATTGGTCATACCACGAGCCATGTAGAGGGATGTGAGTGACCTAGATGGAATTTGTCCCTCCTACATAACAGGAGTAATATCTGTGGGTCCCCTGATAGAGTGAGACTGTAAAATGCATGGCCGTGCTGAAATGAGTCAATATGAGATATTGACCTCATTTGTTGTTAAGTCTACTCGGGTATCAGGGAACATGATATTGAACCATACAAGGGTGACACATTCTATGCCTTGTGTTCAATATAGATATATGGACAAAGGGATAATAATGCACATGAATATTTGTCACAGAAAGGTTTCGTCAAATCACTGACTTTCTCACTACTTAGGTAGCAGTGATGTATTGCTAGATACTGCTCACTGTTTGTAATATTAAATGGGATTTAATATTACTACTAACGTTTTGGGAACCTATAGGGTCACACACATAAGAGCGGATTAAAAGAAGCATTAAAAGGAGAGTTGGACTTTCCTATTGGGCCTAGCGCATAGTATGCGCTTAGGTCAAATTCTGCTCACTAACTCACTTAAGGAGGCGCAACTATAAGTAGACCACTTAAGTAGTTGTGCTTAGATGGTTTTTGATTACCTAGCCGAACATAGAGAGTAAGTGTGAACAGCAAGTCTCGGTTTTGAAGCTAGCACTGTGAGACAGAGACGCTTCGGTTCGTGACGTTGGACGCTCACGGAATCCGCTCGTGTGGATACCTCTAGAGACATCGTTCGTGCGATGTTCGTGATAGACGAATTCTGATCAACAGTCATCGCTTCAAGAGGTAAACCTTCTAATCATGAATCATGACCATTCGCAAGGATCCTTCGATGGGAATTTTTCCGCTGCGTTTTATTTTTTGTTTTATACGCAAATTCCCAACAGATGTGAGATTATAACAAATTCTATGAAGGAAATTATAAACTGTTAACAAAAATATAATTATTTATATGACAAAAAAGTGTAGAAAGGGATCTTACTTCGTCATCAATGAGTACCATATGAAGAGATGATGATTGAACATAGTGTCTAGTAACTTGCCAAAGCCTGATGATCCTTGCCGTGAATGTTCTATTTTCTTTTCCATGTCTTAGGTCTTTTATAAGACAAGTCTCCTAGTGTAGGGTTGTGAAATGAAAGTGAATATCATTAAAAAAAAAAAAAGGAAAACAACTTCAAGTTAGTGTGTGAAGTGAAAATATGGAGTAGTGAACGAACTATGTCTTGAAGACTTGAATAGGAAAGATTTTGTTGGTTTTGCTTTGTCTTTATACATAAATAAGATAAAGGATGATATGATATGTTATTTTAATGCAATAAAAAAAGAAAAGAAAAAGTCTAAACTATAAAATTTGATAAATGGATAGAATAATATATCCACTTGGGAGGAGAGAGAAGGGGATAAGGTTGTGAGTGGGAATGATGGCACGGCAGATAGGGAGAGATGGCTTGAGAAGAAGAGAGAGGGATATGGGCATCTGTGTCATCAACGAATGAGAACAAGCAAACCATTTTGTGTTTCACTGTTTTTTTTTTAATAAGCAGTTGCAGTACCATGATAACTTCCCAACTCTGCATGAATCCAAAAGTAAATTATAACTCTTTTAAGTGAAAATCTCAATGTGAAATTTGGTTTTTAAATATATATATCAAATTAGTATAAGGTTAAAGTAATATTATTAAATGTTGTCATTTCAGCTCTGACACGATTATTTTTATTTATGCATTATAGGTCCTTGTCTGATCTTCGTTGTCCGTGGCTCCTCCCTTATCCTTACTTGGTTTTGCTTTGTCGAATAGGTAATTTCTCTCAATACTCTCTTTTAAGGTTTTTCTTTGTCTAATAGGTACTGATATGTGTGGTGCTTCTAATGTATTATGTGAATTATCGTGTTGTTTGGTAGTGGAGAGCTGAGCTCAATAGGATGTGATCTTGTCTGATTGTATCTTGATAATTTAATGTTTATTCATGTGTTTGTCAATATGTGTTGTTTGTTAGTGGAGAGCGGAGCTCAATAGGATGTGATCCTGTCCGAAAGGCGGGATGCTGGTTGTGTGCTGATAATTTAGAAATTATGCATGTATTTGACAATTAACTGCTACTTGTTAGTGGAGAGCGGAGCTCAATAGGATGTTTGCTACAATATTTTATCTAAGTTATTGATTTACACTGCAATTTGTATAAGCTCAACAATGTTGCAACATTTATAGGTTAATGGTTTTATTTTCTGTTAGAGTTAATAATTAATTTACGAAAGCTTTAGTTTCCTATTTGAGATTCAATATTAATGAGCATGCGTAACTTATCAAGGTATGCATGCTCATTGTATTGAATCTTGAATTGTCCAAGTGGGACAGTTTGGGAAAAAACTTTTTCACACTTTTACAATAGTCATTTCCATGTTCAAATGCCTTATATATATACTTGTTGAAATCTCGGTCTGATGCATTTCCTTTTGTTCTCCTGGTGCATACTTGATCGCGGTGATGCTCACCGTGCTCGAGTCGTGTACTTGGAGTAATCTAATTAATAATTACAGTAAATTATTTAATACAACGAATCAATTATTAACATATAATTTCAACAATAAATACTAGCTAAACATATACTAAACTAGTAATTAGATTAATATATCAATATATATTTTATTTCCCTCTCAAATTTTCCCTATATTATTCCAAAATCTCAATTAATTTACCACCTAAAATTTTTTATTAAAAAAAAATTCCCCCCTAAAAAATTTCCCCCACCCAATTCGGTCCCACCCACCCACACACACACACATGCGGGGCACACGCTCACTCAAGTCTCTTGTCCCTCACCTCACACACACCCACACACACTCACTCAAGTCTCTCGTCCCTCACCTCCCTCCTCTTCTTTGTTTCTACTTTCTACAAGCTTCTTCTTCCCCTCCTCTGTTTCTTTTTTTTCTCCATTTTTCTCCGCATCCACACTCACTCAAGTCTCAACCGGTAACCCTCCTCCTCCGTCACTCGTCCGGCACGTCGGCCACCCACCAGACGACCCCTCGCGGTTCGCCACTTCACCCCAAAACCCAGATTGCGGTCCCCCCTCCCCTCTCTCTCAGGCTCAACCTCTCTTCTCTTCAACACCTCACGAGTCAGTGAGTCACGACCCATGGCCTCCGGCCCTCCACCTCACGACCCATGGCCTCCACCTCACGGTCCTCCTCAGTCACGGCCTCAAGCCCTCACCCATGGGGACTCAACCCGATACCCGGAGGACGGCGGCACAACAGTGAGCAAAGCGGAGCAAAGCACTAGAGCAAAGGAGGAAAGGAAGATCTTACCTTGGGGTGAGGCAAGTAGATCGGATGATTTGGGATTCGAAGCACATGCAGTGAGGCTTGACCGCTTAAGCAGATCCACTGATCCAGAGCAAATAAGTGAGACCGAGGAATGAGGTTATATGAGAATGAGACATTGAGTGAAGCACTGAACCATAAAGTAGAAAAGAGATAAAGGCAAAAGCAAAATTTGATCTAAAAAGCGGGTTAGGAGAATCTCTTTTTCTGATACATTGAAATATGTTTGTCTGATATGAGAAAATTGTTTTTTTGCACCTATGATTGAGTTGAACGGAACTGTTTTGGGTGTTTGAAACTCCGTTGCGGTTGATGCGGCCGTTGCGGCCATTACGACGTTACGTTGCGGCCGTTACGCCGTTACGTTGCAGCCATAATGGGTGATTTTGAATCACACCGCAATTGCGGCCCGATGTCGTTGAGGTGAGTCCCGCAACCGCAATATTGCGACCGCATTAACGGTTGCGGACCGCCTTTTGAAACCCTGGTCGGGAATTAAATGACACTTGGTAATATGACACCTTAAATGAATGGTACCTGAAGCAACTTTACATGTATACAGTTTCCCACAACCCTTATATTAACATTTTTTTCACCCCATCAATTAGACCAACCTTTTCAACAAAATAATTCTACACCTCGGATGCATTAGGCCTAATTTTCTCATCCTCTCTATCATCTTTGTCATCATCCCTATCCTCACCCTTATTATCATCAGTAGTATACTAAGATCAACAGAAGTATTAGTAGTTGCAGTAGTCTTAATAGTATTAAGAGTTTCTAACACTTGCAAATCATCATCCATACCCTTCAAATTTGGTTCAATATTCATTTTAACAAAATAAATTCAATATACACAACTTAGGGGAAAAAGATCATCGAGCAGCAAAACAAATCATAGGTCACTACTCAAAATTAAGAAGAAAACATACTTTGTATGGTGAGTGAGTGATGAGCCTCTGTTTGACTGGTTTTATAACTAGTAAAGACCTTGGCTTTGTGCTTATTTTATACCATTTTTACCCAAATTAGACTTTATTGTTCCTAAGTAGTATTTTGAGTCTGTAAATTGTTTTTATGTTAATTTAGTTGTTTTAGAGTTGAATAATTATTTACTTTTATTTTCTATTTTCAGGTTAATAAAAAGTAATAAATCTGGAGCCACTCGCCCCGCGAATAACCTCTCGCCCCGCGAGTATTGCAAACCATGAAAAAGTCAGAGAGGATCACGGCTTGCCCGTGTTGAGGATCACGGCCGTGGTAATTCTGAAGTTGAAGCGTTCGCCTCGCGAGCATTCCTTCGCCTCGCGAGTCTTGGAAGATCAGAAGCCATCACGGTTTGGGCGTGTTGAATGCCACGGGCGTAACAGTTGGAAGCTGAAGAGTTCGCCTCGCGAATATATGCTCGCCTCGCGAGAAGACAAAGAGTTGCAGACCTTTCATGTAATTCGCCTCACGAGAAGTGCTTCGCCTCGCGAGTACTCTGACTCCAGAAACGTGTATATAAGTAGTCTTAGGCAGAACTGAAAGAAGAGTTAGAGAGTTAGCCAGTTTTGGCTAGTTCCTAGGCAGTAGTAGTAGTTTGTCTTCTTTTTAGATATGTTTTGTTTTCCTTTTGTAATGGAGAACTAGTCTCCTAGATTAATCTACTGTAATTGGTTTCTGTTAACATTTGAGGTTCTGTATTTCATGATCATTTGCTTTTCTCTTTTCAATGCAATGCTGTATGTTTCTGTTTGTTATTTCAGGAATATATAGTGTTGTATTGTTTCATCTCGATGATGTTATGTTCCTATATATAATCGCGTTTGTTATTTCGCGTGTGTTCATTCATGTTCGTTTGTTCATGAGAGCTTAACCCCGTTTGTTATTTCGGGAATAGGAACATACATCTGTAGTAGTGATTGCGTTGTTAATTGTTGCTACAACCGGGAGGGGATTAGTATCTGCTTAGGATTTGCATGAACCAATGATAGTGGGAAACTGAGAACAGTAGGTTAATCGCTTTTGTCTATTTGCTATTTTCTTTAACTGCTTTGTTTTTATTGTTTTGTTTTCTTTAATTTAGTTTCATTTTCAAAACCCCCAATTCTAACTTTTTCTAACTTTTTCTGTTAATAATAACAACACCTAAAGAGTCCTTGAGAGACGATCCGAGTTATCGCACTATACTGCATTATTTTATAAACGCTCGTTCTTTTTGGCGCGTGGCGACAGCGCGTTCAGTGAGCAAGACTGAGTAGCTGCACTGCTGCGAGACTGACTGTACAAAAATGAGAGAACTGGACTTGAGCCGCAAGCAAGACGGAGCAACTGCGAACAAAAATAAAAGAACTGAGAACAAAAGAATACAAGGCTCGTGAAAAACACTACTAAATGTAATACGGTCCAAAAGAACGAACCTCTGTGCTGTAAGAAAATAGAAAATGTACCAATAAAATTTTAAAAAGAAAAACGAATCTTTGTGGCTCTGTGCTGTACCGAGAAGATGAGGCTTGGGGGAGAAATTGTGGGAGAGGAATTGAAGAGGAGGACATGCATTGTACCAAAAAGAAAAAGAAAGAACTGCTGCAATGTCCTCCTAGTTTTTGAATGTTGGTGCTTTGGCGCCTAAGGGTTCGTTTGGTGGTCAGGATAGGATAAGGGCGGATAGGATAAAAGAACATGATAGCAGTAGGATAGGATATGAACAGGATAAGCTGTTATCCTATCCGACGTTTGGCGTCCACCAAATAACCAACTGAACAGCATTATAATTTAAGTATGAATTTTAAAATTTTTTATTTTTATTCTAAATGTTTTCATCTTTTATTAGATTTAGTTTTTTTTTATAATTTTCATTATTTAAATTTATATAAAAAGACAAAATTATCCTTGTGATAAAATTACATATAATGTTTTAAATTTTTTAAATATTGTCTAACTAAAATTAATTTTTTATATTTTTAAATATTCATTTTTTGTTTTTAATTTACATATAATTAAATTATTAGAATAATTTTTTATATTTTACAGTGTTTAAAAATAATATAAAATAATAAAATTAGCGTTGTGATAAAAATAAATAAATTTTAAAATTAATTATTAATATTTTTATTATTTTAAATATTTTATATTTTATTATACTTTTTTTGGTAATCATGTTAAATTTTATTATACTTTAAATTATTATTTTATTATACTTTAATTATTTTATATATTATATATTATATATTTTTATATTTTATTATACTTTAAATCACCCTATCCTACTTGTTACAGAAAAAAATGCATTATCCTATCCTGTTGAGTGCTAACCCAACTCTCCCTCAAGATATAATTTTAACTAGATGGACAGGATATGATAAGTGATATGATTGTCTTATCCTATCCTGTTGGCTCACCAAACAACAGTTTCAGATAGGATATAATAGTTTATCTTATCATGTCTCTCTTATCCTGACCACCAAACGGGACCTAAGAGTGACCTAAGTTCTAGAAGTGACGTGGAAGACTTGGACAACTATACTGTACTGTTGGGACTGGGAAGGGAACTTTTTGGATTTTTTCGAGACTTTTTCGGGACTTGGACAAGTTGGACTGTAGGCCATTATATAGTAATATAATGTGTGTTTGGATAAACTTTTGACAAACATGATTTTGAAAAGAATTGATTTTGCAGAATTGATTTTGATTAAAAGTGAGTTGACAGTGAAGTGATTTATGTTTGGATGACTTCATGGAAAAAGTGATTTTTATCAATTCTTGTTGTTTGGATAGTTTGGATCAAAATTGCTTTTGGGTGTATAATTACCAAAATGGGTTTTAACTAGATTTCATTGTCATTTTGTTGCCTTCATGAAAAAATGATTTTTATCAATTTTTGTTGTTCGGATAGTTTGGACCAAAAATACTTTTATGTGTGTAATTACCAAAATGGATTTTATATATATTAACTGGATTTCATTGCCATTTTAATTATTAATATTATATATATATATATATATATATATATATATATATATATATATATATATATATATTAACAATGGGTTTAGGGAAGGGACATAGGATTTGGTGTGATAAGGAGGTCATGAGTTCAACTCCCCCACTAACATAACATACTAATTACTAACATTTACCTATAAAAAAGACAAGCAGGGTAAATATATTAAGATAATTATTTTAATTTATGTTAAATTATGAAACTAAAAATAATTATGGACTGAATTAATGAAGCTGGTTTGAAAATTTATTTTTCCAGCAAAAACAAATTTAAAAAATGAACCAACGACGAATAGAGTAAATTATGGACACCTATTGATAAAGGGCAGTTATGGAAGATGTGTTGTAAACCAACATGCAACAGAAAGAATTGATTTTAAACCACCGTGGAAGCTACAAATATTTGCTTCAAGTATAATTGATTTTGAAGAGCAAAATTGCTTTAACTTGGAAACCCAAACATTGGAATCACGTTAAAATGGTTCCACCGTGCGTTGAAGGCCTGGAAACGCCAAACCAAACATATACATATTTCTTTAGTTTAAATAAATTTTTGGTTCCTATAAATATGACGAGATTTGATTTTGGTTCCTTCAAATTTTTTTCTTACGAAAAGATTTCTTAATGTTTTAAAAATTTGAAAATGATCTCCGCTATTAAGTCAACTCTACTGAGCGATGATGTGGCAAACAGACTGCTACATCATCAATACCACATGTATCAGAATAATATTATTTAATTTCATGTTGGATTTTTAATTATTTAAGTAATATTAATTAGTTAAATAAATTTTAAATATCATGAAATAATTATAATTATCTAAAGTTAACTAATTTAAAAATAATAATTAATTAATAAATTTTTTAATTAGTTACTTTAAAATAATTATACTTTAAAATAATTATTCTATTTTAATAGGTATAATTTTTAAATATTTAAATTATCATAATTTTAAAAATAATTAAATAATTTTAATTTTTGAAAAAGAAAAATTTTAATTTTTTAAATAATTAAATAATATTTAAAATATTTAAAAACTTTTTAAAAAATTAATTTTTAAAAATTAATTGTTAACTTTTAATTAGTTAATTTTCAATAATTATAAAATTTTAATTAATTTAATAATTTTTAATATTCAGAAATGATTATAATTATTAAAAATTAATTATATTTAATTATTTAAGATTATTTAAATAATTAAAATCCAACATGGAATTAAATAATATTATTTTGGCACATCTGGCATTGATGACATGGCGGTTTGTTTGCCACGTCATCACTTAGTATAGTTGACTTAACGGCAAGAACCATTTTCAAAGTTTTAAAACGTTAAGGGACCATTTCCTAAGAAAAAATTTTAGAGGGACTAAAACCAAATCTCTTCATTTTTATAGGGACAAAAAACTTCTTTAAACATATTTCTTTTAATGAGTTACTGGGGTAGCCCGATCCGAGCTCATCGGGCTAAGCGATGGTTTTCTCCATTATTCCATTCGACTTTACCACCCTAGCTTCAATCAATGACTAGAGAAAAATATCGAGGGAGCCATGTGCTATTTATATTTTCTTTTTCAACTCATTCACTCATTTACTTTTAAGTCAAATAAAAAAAAACTCATTTATTGGATACCTATATTTTTCATTCAACATTTGACATGCTATAGTTATCTCTATTTTTATGTTCTAGTTGCAATGATATATACGCACGTATAGTCACTATTAATACTTTCATTTGTCTATTCATATTTTCTATTAATCATAATTTTTTTAATAAAAAGTTAAAATTTTAATTAACTATCAAGTGGTGTAAATAGATAGTTAAAAGTGCTCTGATAAAAAATTTTTAAAAAAAAAGTAAAAGTGCTAGGGCTGTCCTCAAGAAGCTTCGCCACTTACTTCAATTTTAATCAAAGAATTATTTGATGGAAGAACAGGGAATCTTTTTGAACAGCATGTTATAATGGGAAAGTCTTATATCTTGAAATTAATTCATCAAGTTGATGATAAAATACATGGACGTTCCAGTGGACATTATGCCCATAGCCAAACCACCTGGGCACCAGGAATATCAATGAACCCTATTATTGAAATTGCTCATGATACCCTTTTTTAGCTTCTAGAATCTATTTCTTGGTTCAAGATCCCTCTTATCTTACTAACTGGAATCAAAGAATTAGTAGATATGTTCCGCCCAAAATGGGAATGGGCTAGGGTTATGAACTTATAATCTATAATCTGATGATCGAGTCGATTCCATGATTATAAGTTCATTCCATACCGGACCAGACCGGAATAGGGTTATATACATTCTGCTTATGCGAAGGGGTCATTCGAGTGTATCTAAATAGATACTATGTTTACAATAGATCCCTGCATCGTTCCATTCCATTTAGGATTAGGATTAGGAATAGGCGTATTCGGACCTGCTTTTTCTCATTATTTGTGGGACCCTATTCACCTCTTTTGGCTTCTATTGAATCGAGAAATAGGTTTGATTGTCCATTTTTTTTATAGAATATATATATATATATATATATATATATATATATATATAATATAAGGTATCCTCCGGATAATTCAAGTCGAACCAATTGGATGTCCGACTCGGGCCTATATGACATGACCGATCAATAAAAATACTCTAACATTCCACCTTTGTCATATATTCCATACATCGCACTAGATAGATATCATATTCATGGAATACGATTCACTTTAAAGATGCCTTGGTGGTGAAATGGTAGACACGCGAGACTCAAAATCTCGTGCTAAAGAGCATGGAGGTTCGAGTCCTCTTCAAGGCATAATATTGAGATCTCTTATTGAATTGGAATAAGTTCGACAGCGGATCACGAAATCTTGGTGATCTTCTCTATCTAATGAATGGGAGCCCGTTTTGAAATCGTCCGCCCTGGACCCACCCCCTCGAGTATACTCTTCAACAGGAATCACACATGGGTAGATTGATACAATAGAAACCTCTGGTAAAATGACCACCCGTACGTAACCCAACGGATAAAGTACATTACATAGTCCATTTTAGGGATTGGCGACTTACCCATTCAAAGACTTTGGCACCGGACGTTCCCCCAATGGGTATTGTATTCTCAGGTAGGGTGAATTCAATAATAGAGGCCTGTTGGCATTCCAACCTTCCTTCCCCTTTCAGGGCCTATCCGAAAAGAAAAAGAATTCAGTACTTCTTGGTCGTGAATATCTGAATACGACAAACCGCCCCGTGGATATCTTTGCTTCGGAACAAAATAATTAGAATTAGGCTCGGTCAACTGGAATGTGTATTATCGATATAGGGGATCTTTCAATTGAGAAGATCCATCGATTTGAGACGAAGAGAAAGCAAGGTCTATCTATTTTATCTCGTTATTCAGTTAAACCAATGATTCGTTATTGGAGCAGATAGCAACAACCATTTCATCCGGGAAAAGCCATCTTTTTCTTAACAATGTCTTTGTCATTTGATCCAATAGCATTCCGTTAGATAGGAACATATTTGATAAATATTGATAACTCTCGGATAAAGTATTAGAATGAAAAAATCCATTAGATAATGAACTATTGGTTCTAAGCCATCTCTGGTGATGAATCAACAATTCGAAATGCTTTTCTTGCATATTCTTGATAAACCAGCGTTTATATATAGATGTAGGAAGATCTGTTTGGAAAGTAAGAAGCCCCCCTGACATCTCTTCATCTGCAAATAATTCTCGATGAACACAGACAAAAGGCTGATCTTTGAATAGGAAAAAGAGTGGATCCGTAGGGTCCCAAATGAATTGGCTTATTTGATACAATCAAATAGAAAGCCCAAGGGCGCCATATTCTAGGAGCCCAAAATATGTGATTGAATAAATCCTCCTCTATCTGTTGCGGGTCGATAACTCCTTCCCCTTCTTCAAACTTCGATTCATATTTTTCATAGAGAAATCTCTGATCAACGATAGAAAAAGATCCATTTTGAATCATATTTAAGGGATTCCTTGGTTCGGGCCGAAGAAGCAATGTCACTCGATCATTATCAAACTGACCGCAATCTTTTTCTGTCCGCGAGGATCCCACCAGAGCGCCCTCTACTTCTAATAGGCCATGAACTAGATCAGAATCATTCTCAACGAGTCCATAAGAAGTGATCCCATTTTTTTTATTCAGGTCCAGATAGAGACCAAAGGTCTTGAGTGATCGATCCGGCAGAACAACTCAAAAGATAAAGAAGTATCGTTAATTTCTCCATGCTCGTTCCAAGTTCGAAATACCATTTGTACAAATAAGAATCCCCCTCGTTACATGATTTCTTATTCATATAGATAGATATAGGATCTATGGAGCAATTACTTAGAAGTACATTTTGTGAAACAGCCCTCCCTATCTGATAGAAAAGGATCTCATGATCCTGAACCGATCTTACCTGGGATCGCAAATCCCAAGTTTGTCTATGAAGAGCATATCTAATTATATTAGTGTCTATAATGGATTTCTTTTGTATCATACTAATCGATAGGGCCTCATTGGTCAGTGCTACAAGATCTCGTACATTGGAACCCATAGTTATGGACCCGAATCCATTAGTATGGAACATCTTCTTTTCCAAGTGAAATCCCCTAGTATAAGAAAGAGTGAAAAAGTGCTTTTGTTGTTGTGGAATAAGAAGCCTTCGTATCTTAATGCATGTATTTAATTTATTCGAAGCTATTAGAGCGGGATCTACTTTTTGGGGAATATGAGTCGAAGCAATAACAAGAATATTTCTAGTAGAACATCTTTCATAATCCCTAGAGAGATAGTTCACTAATAGACCGAGGGATAAGTAATTCGACTCATTTACATCCAGATCATGAATGTTTGGAATCCATATTATGCAAGGAGACATTGCTTTTGCTAATTCGAATTGAAGGGGGATATAAAATCGGTCTATTTTCGGCATCATACCCATAGTTAGTGCATTTATCATTGTTAGAAGCTCCAGCTCCGTATCAAGGTCATGGTCGATATCGTCACTATCGTCACTATCATCACTATCGTCAATATCATCAATAAGAAAACCCTTAGGCTTGTAGGGGTCGAGTTAGTAAGATAAGAGGGATCTTGAACTAAGAAATAGATTCTTGAAGCTAAAAAAGGGTATCCTGAGTAATTTCAATAATCGGGTTCATTGATATTCCTGGTGCCCAGGTGGTTTGGCTAAGGGCATAATGTCCACTGGAACGTCCATGTATTTTATCATCAACTTGATGAATTAATTTCAAGATATAAGACTTTCCCATTTTAATAGGCTGTTCAAAAAGATTCCCTGTTCTTCCATCAAATATTCTGCTTTTTCCCGGATACTCGGGTTCAAATATCCATGGATTCGATGTTTGTTTACTGGCTTCATATAATTCAGAAAATACTAGTTTTCTCGAAGCCTCTTGTTCATGTCTCTCATCAAAAGGTGCTATTCGATAATGTCTATCTAGCATACCCCCCGCTAACCCTAGTGAGCATTCAAATATCTATCCGACATTCATTCGGGAAGGTACTCCTAATGGATTGAAGACCATATCAACAGGTCTTCCATCTTGCAAATAAGACATATCCTGTCTAGACAAAATTTTTGAAACGATACCTTTATTTCCATGTATCCCGGCCACTTTATCACCTACTTTGATTTCACGTTTCTGTGAAATATATATACGAATCGTTTCTGGATTATAACTAGAACCCTCCTTTTTGTGGATCCATCTCACATCAATAACTAGAACCCTCCTTTTTCAAGATGGAATTTTCAAGAAACTATCGTGCTTGGTTTTTTTCTGGTATCCAATCGAATTGGAATATGTAATGTCATAATAATGGAAGAAATGGAGGAAATTTTTTAGTTTGATATTCTTTTAAAAACTCCTCCTAGACTTCTGGAGTTTTTGAATTTGTTTCCATTTATAATTTATATTCTATTTATTCCTATTTTCATAATAGGTATTTCATACACGGATTTAGGTAAAATTTCATGTGATTCAATATAAAAAGAACAGAAATTCCATTATTGCTAAATCTATTCATGTAATTCGATGAAGAATAACAGCAAATCGTGGGATATTTTCTATAAAAGAAATGAGGAAATTGAAAATGCTTGGGGGTGGAAATGAAGAAATATCTACAATACCCGGGTTGAATCAGATACAATTTGAAGGGTTTTGTTGGTTCATTGATCGGGGCTTAACAGACGAACTTTATAAGTTTCCAAAAATTGAAGATACAGATCAAGAAATCGAATTTCAATTATTTGTGGAAACATATCAATTGGTAGAACCCCCGATAAAAGAAAAAGATGCCATATATGAACCACTTACATATTCCTCTGAACTCTACGTATCCGCGGGATTAATTTGGAAAATCGGTAGAGATATCCAAGAACAAACTATTTTTATTGGAAACATTCCTCTAATGAATTCCCTAGGAACTTCTATAGTAAATGGACTATACAGAATTGTAATCAATCAAATATTACAAAGCCCTGGTATCTATTACCGGTCAGAATTGGATCATAACGGAATTTCGGTCTATACTGGCACCATAATATCAGATTGGGGAGGAAGATTAGAATTAGAGATTGATAGAAAAGCAAGGATATGGGCTCGCGTAAGTAGGAAACAGAAAATATCTATTCTAGCTCTATCATCAGCTATGGGTTTGAATTTAAACGAAATTCTAGAGTGTTTGCTACCATGAAATTTTCTTATCTTTCCTTAATGATAAGGAGAAAAAAAAACCGGGTCAAAAGAAAATGCTATTTTGGAATTTTATCAACAATTTGCTTGTGTTGGGGGAGATCCAGTATTTTCCGAATCTTTATGTAAGGAGTTACAAAAAAAACTTTTTCAACAAAGATGTGAATTAGGAAGGATTGGTCGACGAAATATGAACCGAAGACTGAATCTTGATATACCTCAGAACAATACATTTTTGTTACCACGAGATATATTGACAGTTGCGGATCATTTGATTGGAATGAAATTTGGAATGGGTACAGTTGACGATATGAATCATTTGAAAAATAAACGGATTCGTTCTATAGCAAATCTCTTACAAGGTCAATTTGGATTGGCTTTGGTTCGTTTAGAAAATATAGTTAGAGGAACTATATGTGGAGCAATTAGGCATAAATTGATACCTACTCCTCGAAATTTGGTATCTTCAACTCCATTAACAACTACTTACGAATCTTTTTTGGATTACATCCATTATCTCAAGTTTTGGATCGAACTAATCCATTGACCCAAATAGTTCATGGGAGAAAATTGAGTTATTTAGGCCCTGGAGGATTGACGGGGCGAACTGCCAGTTTTCGGATCCGAGATATCCATCCTAGTCACTATGGACGCATTTGTCCAATTGACACGTCTGAGGGAATCAATGTTGGACTTATTGGATCCCTAGCAATTCATGCAAGGATTGGTTATTGGGGGTCTATTGAAAGTCCCTTTTTTGAAATCTCTGAGAGATCAAAAAGAATAAGGATGCTTTTTTTATCACCAAGTAGAGATGAATATTATATGGTAGCGACAGGAAACTCTTTGGCACTGAATCGAGGAATTCGGGAGGAACAGATTGTTCTAGATCGATACCGTCAAGAATTTCTGACTATCGTATGGGAACAAGTTCATCTTTGAAATATTTTTCCCTTCCAATATTTTTCTATCGGAGCTTCCCTCATTCCTTTTATCGAGCATAATGATGCGAATCGAGCTTTAATGAGTTCTAATATGCAACGTCAAGCAGTTCCGCTTTCTTGGCCCGAAAAGTGCATTGTTGGAACTGGATTGGAACGCCAAGTGGCCTTAGATTCAGGAGTTCCCGTTATAGTCGAACACGAGGGAACGATCATTTATACCGATACTGGGAAGATCATTTTATTGGGAAATGGAGATACTCTAAGTATTCCATTAGTTATGTATCAACGTTCCAACAAAAATACTTGCATGCATCAAAAACCCCGGGTTCAACGAGGTAAATGCATTAAAAGGGGACAAATTTTAGCAGACGGTGCTGCTACAGTTGGCGGCGAACTCGCTTTGGGAAAAAACGTATTAGTAGCTTATATGCCCTGGGAAGGTTACAATTATGAAGATGCTGTACTCATTAGTGAGCGTCTGGTTTATGAAGATATGTATACTTCTTTTCACATACGAAAATATGAAATTCAGACCCATGTGACAAGCCATGGTCCCGAAAGAATCACTAATGAAATTCCACACCTAGAAGCCCATTTACTCCGAAATATAGACAAAAATGGAATTGTGATCCCGGGATCTTGGGTAGAGACGGGTGATATTTTAGTGGGTAAATTAACGGCTCAAATGAAAAAAGAATCCTCGTATGCCCCGGAAGATAGATTATTACAAGCTATACTTGGCATTCAGGTATCCACCTCAAAGGAAACTTGTCTAAAACTACCTATAGGCGGTAGGGGTCGAGTTATTGATGTGAGATGGATCCACAGAAAGGAGGGTTCTAGTTATAATCCAGAAAGGATTCATATATATATTTCACAGAAACGTGAAATCAAAGTAGGTGATAAAGTGGCCGGGAGACATGTAAATAAAGGTATCGTTTCAAAAATTTTGTCTAGACAGGATATGCCTTATTTACAAGATGGAAGACCTGTTGATATGGTCTTCAATCCATTAGGAGTACCTTCCCGAATGAATGTCGGACAGATATTTGAATGCTCACTAGGGTTAGCGGGGGGTATGCTAGATAGACATTATCGAATAGCACCTTTTGATGAGAGATATGAACAAGAGGCTTCGAGAAAACTAGTATTTTTTGAATTATATGAAGCCAGTAAACAAACATCGAATCCATGGATATTTGAACCCGAGTATCCGAGACAAAGCAGAATATTTGATGGAAGAACAGGGAATCTTTTTGAACAATCTGTTATAATGGGAAAGCCTTATATCTTGAAATTAATTCATCAAGTTGATGATAAAATATATGGACGTTCCAGTGGACATTTCGTCTTTAATGAACTTAACTTCACCTCATTCGTCAACTCTATCCGATAATAATATTTTTATCAAGCATAAGTTCTATTACAAGTCATAGAGACTATCTATATTATATATATATATATATATATATATATATATATATATATATAATATAAATATCTAAATCTATTCCCATGTTTTTTTATTTTCAATTCGATATTTTATTTAGTCCTTGAATTTATAAAGAATACATACACAATATAGAATAAGAAAGTGAAAGAATCCACTACCAATTCGAATGACGAAAAAAATATTGTTTCAAAAGATATCAATTGTTAAAATTCGAAACAATTAATGACCCCTTTTGATGAATACGCGAAAGAGCACTTCGCGTAATGAATATTAGTTTAGTTAGTCAGATTTCGAAACCAAAGAATGCCCATCAAAATAGAGACTTTTTTTTTCAAAATACTTCAATTGCTATACGCAAGAAATAGGCCAATTCTGTAGCTTTTTGTTCAATTTCTCGTGGAGTCAAATTCTCGTCAATACGAGTCAAGGGAATGGCCCCTTGTTCTATGATTTCTATATAAAGAACACGACTAGTATAAATACCCCCCTTTAACTTTGATTCTAATGGACTGAATATCTTTCATAAGGAATCGGAGAAAAATACGACGATTTTTTCCAGGAAATCCCCAACGAAAAATACACACTATTCCCTCTTTTCTATCGAATCTATCATAACCACTACCTGTTGGTAGTGGCTACGGTCTCAAGAGGGGGGGGGGGGGGTGAATTGAGATATTGAAAAAATTTTCAACACTTTTCTCAGAGATGAAGCACTTTGGATCAGAATGAGTTGTATTGTTGTTATTGTATGTGTTATGTTGAAAAATGTTCCTTTGATCCCTCTTTATATAGAAGATAGATTATATCCGTTGGGATCATTTAAGACAGATTTGGATCTGATTTAACAAAATCTGCTTTCTTGATTCTTGATCTTGAAATGAGATTATGTTTGATCTTTGTAGAGTTTGCGTCCTTCTTGAAATATAATTGTTTCCATCTCAAAGGATAGCCATGTCTTTTTGAAGAGTAATATATCCGTGTTTAATTGAAGAGAAAAATAGCCGTGTCCATTTGCCACATCAGCAGACGGGAGTTCTAGCTCAAGGTAATTGGACGGGCTCCAATTGGTCGACGAGCGTGCTAACACAAGGCAATTGGACGGGCTCCAACTGGTAGACGAGCTTTATATGCTATGGTAGACGAGCTTTTACATCAGTAGACGAGCTCTTCTTTTACATCAGTAGACAAGGTCTTCTTTTACATCAGTAGACGAGCTCTTCTTTTACATCAGTAGACGCGTGCTTCTGTTTCTTCAGTGGATGTACTCCAAGTGTCACGTCAGCAGACGAGATCTTCTGTTTTCTTAGTGGACGCGCTTCTTGTGCCACGTCAGCAGACGAGATCTTCTGTTTTCTTACTGGACGCGCTTCTTGTGCCACGTCAGCAGACGAGCTCTTCTGTTTCTTTCAATGGGCGCGCTTCATTTGCCCTTTCAGTGGACGACAGCTTTTTACTTTGTTGTTCCTTTAGTGGACGCACTTTCTTTGTTCTTTGGACTTCAGCTCTTTATTTTTTTTGGACGTCATTCTTGGTTCACTTTATTGGACGAGCGCTTATATTTTCCTTGTGTTGGACGTGCGCTAGTTTTGCTTTGTTGGACGAGTGATCTTGCATGCAACTTAACACGAAATGAGTACGTAGTCAATTAAAAATCTTATGCAAAATACACTTTGTTTGTCATACATCAAAACATGAATGAGGGCTTAGTCTTACACTACCTACATTCCACGAAATTGTACACCAAAAATAAGAACTAAAAAAGAGACCCGCAATTCCGTAGAAAGACATCATGATCCCTTGTGGAAAAAAAAATAATTTGCTGAGACGGAAATAAAGATAACAAATTCCCACCAAGATAACTGGAAGTTCCAACCAATAAGAACCCTGATGAACCTAAAAAAAGAATAAAGGCCCAGCAGAAATTACTTGTTTTTCGAGACCCCGTTATAAGTTCAATCCATATACATTCTGATCGCCAACTCATATTAGATCCAGTTCTATTTTATTGGAATTGGTAGAATAAATAACCCAAGCAAATGAAAATGAATTTAACTTTACTTTGTTTCTGAAGTAACTTTCATCAACTAGCACTATTTTGACATAAACCTTTAGTAGTAATTCATCGAATAGCTTCCAGAGCTAAAAAATATATGAGATTTTCCCTACTCGACTGCCCGCAGCGTATCTAAAAAATCTTGTTTTTTTGAACATGAAGAAATAAAGAAGCCATTGCAATGGCCGGAAATACTAGGCCCACTAAAGGCACAAAAATGGAGGGTAAGTTAATCATAAAATGGGTACCTCGATTTAATATTTGCACCTGATAATTTTTTTGTTATATTAAAAAAATACAAATTTTTGTAATTTCATATTTTTATTATTCTTATAGTCTTATAAAGATAGTCTATAATCATTAGAATTCATATATACTTATACTTATACTAAGTATATTTGAAAAAATTATACTGAGTATAGCTAATTGCATATATATATAATGTCTATAAAATATTATGATAATAATAATAATAATAAAAAAGAATTTTTGGCTCCACTTGATTTTTAATTTTGAGTCAAAGGAAAGAAAGCATGGAGCTGAAATAACTCACTTAGAATCCTCCTTTAAAGGATTATGTGGTACGATTGAATCAAATAAGCCCTTATGGAATAAATATTCAGACGCTTGTGAATCCTCGGGTACTGTCTTATTCAACGTTTGTTCAATTACTCGTTTACCTGCAAATGCAATGTAAGCATTTGGTTCAGCAATAATGATATCCCCTAACATGCCAAAATCGGTCGTCACCCACCAAGATTGGGAGATGTAAGGATCGCTACATAGAATAACTTTTTACTTGTTTGATAATTATATAAAGCAGAAGATATTTTAGCCATTTACATCAAGCTCAAACTTCCTTCTTGCATACGTGCTCCTCCAGACACACATACTAGAATAAGAGGTAAAAGTTGATTGGTAGCATATTCGACCAAACGAGTTATTTTCTCACCTACTACGGATCCCATACTACCCCCCATAAACTGAAAATCCATAATCCCAATTGCTACAGGAATACCATTTAGTTTACCTGTGCTTGTTTGAACAGTCTCAGGTAATCCTATCTTTCTTTGATAAGAATCAATACGATCTTTATAAGGTTCCTCTTCCGAATGAAATTCAATGGGATCCAGAGAGACCATGTCTTCATCCATAGGATTCCAAGTACCTGAATCAATCGAAAGTTCGATTCGATCTGAACTGCTCATTTTCAAATGATATCCACAATGTTCACAAATATTCATTTTTGATTTAAAGAATTTTTTATAATTTAATCCATAACAATTTTCACATTCAACCACACAAATGCTTGTATTTTTGAGTTGCATCGAGATCATTAGAACTTTCTTTTCGGATTAAATCACTCTCATTTGTATCATTCGTGCTAGTTATTATACTATAACTCTCGCTTTCACTCCAATTTATGCCCTTACCACAAATGTAACTATAAAAGTCACTATCATTGTATTTGTCATTATCACCTAAATTGTAACTATCAATACAGATTCGAGAATGAAGATAACTCTCAATGCACCTATTAATGTTATTGATGAGCCTCTGGTTGACTGGTTTTATAATTAGTAAAGACCATGGCTTTGTGCTAATTTTATATCATTTTCACCCAAATTAGACTTGATTGTCCTTAAGTAGCATTTTTGAGTCTGTAAAGTATTTTTAGGTTAATTTAGTTGATTTAGAGTTAAATAAAGTACTTACTGTTATTTCTTGTTTGCAGGTTAATAAAAAGAAATAATTCTGGTTCGCCCCGCGGAGAAGATCTCGCGTCACGAGTCACCAAGCCCAGAAAGTCAGAGACTATCACGGTTTACCCGTGTTGAAGATCACGACTGTGGCAGTTTTGAAGTTGAAGCGTTCGCCTCGCGAGCATCCATTCGCCTCGCGAGCCTGGAAGTCAGGAAGCATCACGGTTGGCCCCTGATGTTCATAACGGGCGTAATAAGAAGACTCTTCAGATTCTCGCCTCGCGAGAATACCAAAGGTTGCAGACTGTTCATAAGATTCGTGTCGAGAGAGAGGCTTCGCCTCGCGAGCCAGCGAAATCCAGAAATTGTATTTAAGCGTTTTAGACAGAACTGATGAGAGTTGACGGGTTCGTGGCTAGTCAGTTTTGGCTAGTTTCTGAGCTAGTTTTTAGAGTAGTTAGTCTTTTGTTTTCTCTTTAGTTTATTGTTTGCTTTTGTAATGGAGAGCTAGTCTCCTAGATTAATCTACTGGGATTGGTTTCCATTTACACTTGAGGTTCTGTATTTCCTATTTTCATTTGCTTTTCTCTTTTCAATGCGATGCTATATGTTTCTGTTTGTTTAATTTAGGAATGTATAGTATTGTGTTGATTCATTTCGGTGATGTTATGTTCCTATACTTAATCGCGTTTGTTTAATTCGCGTGTGTTCTTTCATGTTCGTTTAGTTCATGAGGGCTTCACCCCGTTTGTTTAATTCGGGAATAGGAACATATATCTGTAGTAGGGATTTCGTTTGTTAATTGTTGCTACAACCGAAAGGGGATTAGAATCTGCTTAGGGCTTGGATTTATGTGAACCAATGATAGTGGAAAACCGAGAACAGTAGGTTGATCGTCTTTAGTTTATTTGCTAATCTCTTAACTGCTCTGCTTTGTTTGCTTTGTTTTCTTTATTTAGTTTTCAATCTCAAAACCCCCCAAATCTGACTTTTACTGATTTTCTGTTAATAACGACAACACCTAAGAGTCCTTGAGAGACGATACTCGAGTTGTCGCTCCCTATCTACATTATTTTGTAAACGCTCGTTCTTTTTTGGCACGTGGCGACAGCGCGACCATTATTATTCCAACCCCATTTAGTATCATACATAGAATGATCATCATCACTCTTAGAGACATTATTCAGATAGCTAAAATTATTAAAACTATGAATAGAAAAAAAAAACTTTCTGGTTCAATTAGAAAAGAATTATCATTGTCAATCTCTAAAATTTGATTCTCACTATCAAAATATATGGAATAATTGTTCATTTTACTATCCCTAACTTTATCAGATAGGAAATTCAGGATGTTCCTGACTCCGACAAAATAATCAACATTACTATAACTAGAATTATCACTAGCATTCCATGCAACAGGACCGAAACCATCCATTGATTTACTGGTATTTTCACCGAAATTATCCATATCCGTTAAAATTTGGTCTTCACTTACACTGGTTTTTTCAATAGGACCGAAACCATCCATTGATTTACTTAACCCACACCTGTATTCTAATTCCCTATTAAACAACATAGAATTGAATGACCATTTTTCCATAGAGCTTTTTTTCCTATATTTCCATGAAAATACAATAGATGAATAGTCATTCGATGAAAAATCATACCATATAAATATTCTATTTAAAATATTTTATCTCGTTTTTATTTACTAAAAAGGTCACTGCATTCGGGAGTTATGTTCATTTTGAAGATCGATAAAAATCAATTTTTGTGGCTATAGAAAACCGCATTCTATGGCAACAATAAGAAAAGAAATCAAAATTCGGGTATCAATAGAACAACAGAACCGGGGGGGGGGGGGTTTATAAAAGAGAAAAGAATTCTATAAATCTATATACAAGTCATCCACACCTTTTTTTATTTCATTAATTGAATTTCGTTTGTTGATTAGGGGAAAGTTCCATAAAAACACCTGCCTTTTTTGAAATATCCTGAACCGTTCCTGTAGGTTGAACGCCATGTTCAAGGAAATATATAATAACGTTGAATATTTAAATCGTTTATGTTACTAAATTGACTAACCCTTGTTAATTATCAAAATTGCCTTGAAGACGAATTTATCCTCAAATAGTTAATGCTCCCTCTCGGGTTACAAAAACTGTGCCCAATTAAACCAACCCCTACTCTCGTGGTAGTCGAATTTAGATTGGACCCTTTATGTTTTGTGACAATTCAATGACCCTCAAAGGACGGCTTCTAACTCTCGTGATTTCAGTCCTAAGTCTGATTGTATAGATCCGATACCTAAGGTCACCGCTAGGTTCCTCCTTAGAATATCTACGACATGCAAATAAGTGGACACCGAATTTACGAGTAATTAAAACACTAGAAATCAGATCTAAAGCAAAATCGCAATTAACAAAGGTATAACATCAAATTAACAACATAAATCAACCTTGGGCATAGCCCCAATCCCTAGAAATTAAACTACTACTCAAGCCTTGCCATGGTGATGACAAGCTTGGTTAACAACAACATGAAATAAAACTAAGAGAAGAGAGGAAGAAGAAGAAGAGAGATCCTAAAATATAGCCTAAGAGTAGCAGCCAAAAGTCCTTCAAGCCTCTGCCTCAGATGTCTTATTTATAGATTTGGGAAGTTTGAATCCCAATCAAACACAGATCAGATCCAAATCAGTTGCTTCAGGTCCAAGTAATGCGCGTCACGGCTTCTGCCTTGGGCGCTTCTTCAGTTTTTGGTTTGTCACGGTCGTGAGGCTCATCACGGCTAGACCGTGACAGATTCTGCCTAGAAGGGGTCTGTCTCAGCTGACAGGTCACGGCCGTGATGGCCATCACGGCTAGGCCGTGACCAGTTCTGACTTTGGCCTTTCTTCCTTTTTAGCTCTGCTTGATCATGGCCGTGATGGTCATCACGGCTAGGCCATGATGGGCTCTGCTTGGCTCATTTTCTTTACTTTTTAAGCCCCATCTTCATCCAAGATCCATCATGGTTGATCCTGAGCATTTAATCCTTAATTTCTGCAAAACAACACCACAAAAACCGCTTTACCCGTTCTAAGGTAAAATTAACAAAAATCAAATTAAATATGCCTAAACTATATGAATGCATGCAAAATGATAAACAAAGATGAGGTGAAATCACACTCATCATACGGCTCGAGAAAATTCAAAATAACTAATGTCTATGTGTAAAATTATATGATGTTAAATATATCAAAAAAAATCATCAAATCAATTAGACTATGATTTAAGTTTTTTTTATTCTTTTTCTTTCTGAAAAAAAAAAAGAACTCCTCGCATTCACAACCCCATAACTCAAATTGAATAACTTTCAAATAACTCAAAAGAAAACAAAACCCTTAGCTTAAGTATTTCATTTATTGAGCGGTCTCTACTCCCCTTTCTTGCTTGTCCTCTTTAGAATCTATAAGAATCTATAGAATCTATTTTTTCTTCATTCTAATTAATCGAATTGTTGAGACAATTTTAAAACGGTATTTACTTGTTCTAGGATCTTTTAGTTTTTCCTTCAATCATTGGGTTTAGACATTACTTCGGGGATCTATAATCGTTTAAAAAATGACAGCAACATACCATTTTATTTCTTTTTCTCATCTCAATCTCAAAGAATTATAGAAATAGAAGATGGATTCCCCCAGATTCACTTTTGATCGAACTAGTTTTACCAATTCCAACAAATTTGACTTTTTTTGAACCTTGCTCGAATTGGATCCTTTCGATTTCTCTCTCAAAAATAGACTTACGAAGTTGTTCTAACTTATTAATCTTCACTAACCTTAGATACTTGCCCCTGATAAATGAATAAACTCAAGCTCCATCATGTACTATTTACATCATCAATCCCCCTCCCGTCCCCCAAACAACGAGTTCTAGTGGAACAGAACAAACGATGTCGAGCCAGGAGCACCCCGATTTCTATATACTAGAAAAAATAGTGGATTAAGAATCCACAGCTAATCTAATCATGTTTTTCAAGTCGAACGTTGCTTTTTACCACATCGTTTTAAACGCAGTTTTACCATAACATTCCTTTAGTTTTGATCTGGTATGTATGTAATTGATTCAATCCATTATCAATTATATGAAATCGTGAATAGTCATTGATTCAATCTATACATAATAATCTATATACATAATAATCTATCCTTTTTACTTCTTTCTAGGTTTTCCTTCTATATGAATGGACAATTTCTAAAGTGAAGGAGTCTCAAAAAATTCAAATTAATTCGATATTGTATGAATAAAAGATTTTCTATTCTATTTGGATCGATTTGGATAGTTTATAAAATAAAATAGTCCAAATAAATTTCTTTTCAAAAAGATACAATACAAAAAAATACTAGAAAAAAATAGATTTTATTAATATTAATAAAATATATTTTTTTATGCAATTATTATCCACAGTGATTACAATAAAAACAAAAAAAAAGTTTTTTTTATTCTGATATACAATTTGTATTCAAACAAATAAAATATCCATCATGACTGGATATTATGTTCTGGGACGAAAGGATTCGAACCTCCGAACAGCGGGACCAAAACCGTTGCCTTACAGCTTGGCCAGCCCCATTTTCGATTCGACACTAATAAACACTATGATTAGTATTGGCTGTTCGTCAATTCCAAAAATATATGTAAAAATGGAATAAAAAATTCTTGCTAGGATTTTAATATGCGTAGATGTAGAAGTTTAATTAAATTGAAATTATTGATCATTACATAGAATTCAATTAAGATATTGTATGAAAGTATGATTTGATTTCTTCTTTTTTTTTCAGAATGAAAAGATTTTGAACTGGATAAGTTCAAATCAAATAAGGATTGGGGGGTCTGGCCTTATTTGATTCATTTTTTTTAGTATTGCTAATTTATAATTATTACTATTAATTAATATCTATATTTAGAATTTTTAGACTATAGAATTGATTAAAAATTTTAATAAAAATAAAATTATACATATCTAATACAAATAAATAAAAAAAAGAAAAAATACAATTAATTTTCTTAAAGAACAAAATGTTTGTTTTTTTGATATCTTTAGTTTGGTCTGTATTTGTATTAACTCTACCCTTTATTCAAGTAGTTTTTTCTTGGCGAAATTACCCGAAGCCTACGCTTTTTAAAATCCAATTGTAGATATTATGACAGTAATACCTCTACTCTTTTTTCTCTTAGCTTTTGTTTGGCAAGCTGCAGTAAGTTTTCGATGAGATCTATAATTTGCATAATGTCCTTTAAAAATTCAGAATTGAATTTATTATTATTTAATTTTTATTAGAAAACAAGAATTCGCACATTTTTTTTAACAATTAATTTATAAGCTCAGATAAGTCTTACGATGTGAATCCTTGATTCAAATAGTGAAATTTTTGGATAGACAAAAAAAATCTGAGCCATCTCATCATTTCCCGATTCTTATGTTTTTTTCCATTGAGAAATCCCAATCCTATTACCTATTATTAGATTTGAGTCCACCACCAATACCTAACTAAGATTGTGGATTTGAAAGAAAATTTTTGGTAATATAAGGGATCGACTCTTAGTACAAATAAAATTTCTAACTTTTTTTCTATTTCCTCAAAAACACTTCATTTCTTAGAAACTTAGTATCAAAAGAAACATAATGTATAATATAAGAGAACCTATTCTCTTTCTATGTCGATTTTAATTTTTTTTAATTATCTTGGAGATTTTGTAATGCTTACTCTAAAACTATTTGTTTATACGGTAGTTATATTCTTTGTTTCTCTTTTCATCTTCGGATTCCTATCTAACGATCCAAGACGTAATCCAGGACGTGAAGAATAAAAAATATTTTTGGTTTTCTGTGTTTTGTTTTTCTTGATGGGCTGGATTTTGAAATATTTTTAGGATTTTATCTATTTGACATTTTTAACTAGTAAATAGAGGAAGTAAAAAAAAATCAAACTAAAGAAAAAACAAACAAAAGAAACTCAAAAAGTTCAAAAAAAAAAACCAAATCATCAATGGAAAGAGAGGGATTCGAACCCTCGGTAAACAAAAAGCCTACATAGCAGTTCCAATGCTACGCCTTGAACCACTCGGGCATCTCTCCCTCCTGCATAATGATTATGGCCCAAAAACCGGGTGAATAGTGAGTAATTCATATTCCATTTTGGGGAATAGGCGCATGCAATCAATTCGAACTATAAAAATAGAAATAAAAAGTTTTTATCAAAAAGACCTTCTTCGAGGCCGTAGGATAAACAAATTTTATTAATGAGTCTGTTTTTACGTTATTTCGTACGGTATTTACAATTCCTTTGTTTGTGGGATTATTTTCTTTTCTCGCGCGATAAATAAATTATAGAATGGATTACTGCCTATGCCTAGATCTCGGGTAAATGGAAATTTTATTGATAAGACCTTTTCAATTGTAGCCAATATCTTATTACGAATAATTCCGACAACTTCAGGAGAAAAAGAGGCATTCACTTATTACAGATATGGTGTGATTTGATTATTATTATTATTATTATTACATTTACCGATCCTAGTCTTAGGAAAAATACACATTATTCGGAGAGAAAGAAAAAAATTGAAAAAGCTGACGCTTGCTGAAGGTGAAATTTGTAAATAAAACGATTGATTAATTCCTTCTGTCGTGTATCCCCGATTAATGCAGCCTCATATGCTTCAATTTTAGGTTTTTTATAGTATTAAGCGAAAGGTTAGACCTATACCTAATGGAGTTAGGTCAACCCTACTTCACTAGTACCAATAGGCGGCGGCCAGGGGGAAGAAGCACTACGCTTAGAAATCAACAACACGAAAGAAAACTTTGTAAAAAAATATCCTTCCTTCCCTTTCGAGATTGGGACTAACAAGAATGGTTGGGACAACAAACATCCATCTCGTACGTATTTTGGATACCCATATAACCATCGAATACTGTTGAATGACTAATTCCGGGAAATTAGGCGGCGTTGAGGACAAAGAAATTGTTGGAGTTACCTTATTTTTTTATCCAGTACCAACATAATTGATGTTAAGAAAAGATCTTTTACAAGAAGGTTGGCTAGAGATTTCTTGTAAAAACAATAGCCCTGCTCAGTTGATAATGAGAATACTGCAATCTTTTTTGATTCTATATATTTATTTTTTCTCATTTCATTATACATATAAACGAGGAGCCGTATGAGGTGAAAATCTCATGTACGGTTCTGGAACGGAGATTCTTTGAACTGAATGACGACCGTAATGGATGCCGGCTCAATCGGAAGAAAAATTATACGGAAGCTTTAAAGAATTATTATGAGGCTATGCGACTGGAAATTGATCCCTATGATCGAAGTTATATACTTTATAACATAGGCCTTATCCACATATGTAACGAAGAACATACGAAAGCTTTGGAATATTATTTTCGGGCACTCGAACGAAACCCCTTCTTACCTCAAGCTTTTAATAATATGACCGTGATCTATCATTACCTGCGACTATCTCTACTATAGAAATAGAAAAGAAAAGAACAAGCAAATCTGCTAAAAAATACTATAAAAAAAAGGCTTTCTACATATATATCGTCCAGAACAACGATTTTTATCAGCTGTAGCAAAAAAAAACTTCATAAGAATTCGAAATATGAAGAAATAGATATGCCTAGATACTTTTTTTTCTATGGATAAAAGATTTAATTGATAGAAGAAGCACCGTAAAGATCCATTAGCCAGGTTTTGGACCGATACAATAAGAACTGCTTACTTATATCATGAGAGAAAAGTTAGGAATCCACTTATGTAATAAAGTCGATCCCCTAGGGTTTTGAGCAGCGGTGTAGTATCAGATCCCCAAGATAGTAAGTCTTTTCTTCATAAGAAAGAAAAAACTTTCTCAAAGATTCTATAGAAATTGATATATCATATACTTTCATATATGATATATGAAATCGAGATAGTTACCTTTCATAAAATTATAATCAGAGTGTTAATGCCGATGCTTTATTCTTCAGAAGGTAGGAGAAAAGATAAAACTATAAAAAGGGAACCAAATTCTTTAGTAATATGAATCAAAATTCAAGTTTGAAACTCATGTATTTCACCTCTTTTCTTTTGGTTAACTCCAGAAGAAAAAAAAAATGGAATACCAAAATAATTGACTACTGAGCTGTATGAGGCAGGAAACTCTCAAGTACGGTTCTAAGGGAAGGAATTTACTCACCTATTCCGATCGCGGAGAACAGGCCATTCGACAGGGAGATTCTGAAATTGCGGACGCTTGGTTTGATCAAGCCGCTGAATATTGGAATCAAGCTATAGCCCTTACCCCTGGTAATTATATTGAAGCACAGAATTGATTGAAGATCACAGGGTGTTTTGAATAAGAACACTCTGTTTTTTTATCTATATATATATATATATATTTTTTTTTTTTATAATTTATTGTTTTTTGTCCCCATCAGTCAAATAAAACAGATCGTTTCTATAGGAACAACCAATCAAAGCATTTCATTATATCCCTTCTAAAATCATTCTATTTCGTCTGGTATTTCGTATAGATAAACGATATGTGGATACAGTTGAAAATTCTCTTTTTTCTGCTATTCAAACTAAAAGAGACTTTCGAAAAACTAAATAGAAATATCGCTTGGTCCCCTAGTAATACTAATGACCGCTCACGTGATTTGAAATAGAGTACATAACAATATCTTCTATGTAAGACAGAAAGTGAAAGAATTTCTATCTAAATCTAGGAATATGAACTTCTAATTAAAATCTGACTACGCTAGGTTGCACAAAAAAATTCTTTAACTTCAATTCAAAGTCCAGAAAAGGTTTTATAAGATTAAAAGGGTCCGATGAGCGCCTCATTGCTATGTCATAATAGATCTGAACACTTGCCCCGGATTGACTTCCAGATCATAATTGTTCTAGTGAATAACTAAAGAAAATAGATTAAAGAAAATATAGTATAGATAAATGGGAGATAGAAGAGAAAGAAACTCAATATAAACATCTCTCATAAGTTCACTAATTATGTTTTATGTTGGCGGGTCTCTTTTGTATGTGTTGTCCGGAAAGAGGAGGACTCAATGGTTATTCGTTCGCCGTAAACAGAAGTCAAAATTTTGGTAGATAGGGATCCCATAAAAACTTCTTTTGAGGAATGGGCAAAAGCCGATCATTTCTCAAGAACAATAGCTAAGGGACCTGATACTACTACTTGGATCTGGAACCTACATGCTGATGCTCATGATTTCGATAGCCATACTAGTGATTTAGAGGAGATTTCCCGAAAAGTATTTAGTGCCCATTTCTACCAACTCTCCATCATCTTTCTTTGGCTGAGTGGCATGTATTTCCATGGTGCTAGGCCATCTACAAACCACCTGGGGTGTAGCAAACGATAACAATACCAATATACATTCCCCTAAAAAGAAATTAAGTGATGAAATAGATAATCCAAAGTTAATGCTAATATAGATCAAATATTATTACATAATGTCATCATTAATGAATAAATCAACTGAAATTAAATATAAAAGTTTATTAATATATTAATTAATTTTCAAAAACTAATTAAAAAATTGAAGTTTATAGTAATAATTTAAAAGTCAAAGTTCCAAGAGCTGCGTAGTGTTTTCCCTTTTCTGAGTATACGTGACCTTGGGGCTTGGGTTTTATGCGAGGAGTGTTATTATGATATTCCGTAATTGTTTATTGGTGGTTGTTGATATGATAAGGAATTGCCGACATGTATTGCAGTATCGGTGTTCCTTACCATGTTGCATTGAGTTCCCAGTAGGCATTTTCAATTTTTTTTTTTTATCACTTAGGTTTTTTTTATAAACCTGGATTTAGACACTCGTTCATATAATGTGAGTGTGGATGTGATAGAAATATATTATATTTTGAGATATAATAAATATATAATAAAATATATGAATATGAGTATTACTTAACTCTTTCTTTATATGTTTAGTTTAGTAGTGTGAGTACATGCTCATACTCTCACTCACTCATTGCACGTTCCTCTGCCCCCTCCTCCTCAATATATGAATCCCCCTATTCTCTCTACCCCAAACCACTAACAAGCCTCTCTTTCTCTCTATCTCTGTCTCTGAAACAAAAGAAACAAATTAACAATGGACATGTACAGTTCCCTTTCTAACCCTCCAGATTGCTTCCGTATTGATGACCTTCTAGATTTCTCCAACTATCACTTCACCGCCGCCTCCACCGATACCCACCACCTTCCTCCGCCGCAACAACACCCTCTTACCCATCAATTCTCCGACGACCCTAATCTCTTCACCAATTTTCCTTCCATCCCCGTAAGCCTCTTTTTAACTTAGTTTTCATTCTTTTTTATTATTATTCCTTATTTGCTAACTTTATGATTCATTTCTCACAGAGTGACGAAGCAGCGGAGCTGGAATGGCTCTCCCAGTTCGTCGACGACACGACGTCGTTTCACGATTTCCCACTGAACCAGGCCATGGGATCTCAAACGTCGTCGTTTCTCACCAGCAATAATAACAATAAGAATACCAAAGCATCAAACGTTCCATCTTCCTCGTCGGTTGCCGGAAAATCGAGATTGAAGAGGGATGAAAACGGAGGGTCGCCGGCGGCTACCAGGGATGGAGGTGTACGGAGGTGCAGTCACTGCGCATCGGAGAAGACGCCGCAGTGGCGAACAGGACCGTCGGGGCCAAAGACGTTGTGCAACGCGTGCGGGGTGAGGTTCAAGTCGGGTCGACTCGTACCCGAATACCGACCCGCATCTAGCCCCACTTTCGTGCTGACTCAACACTCCAACTCTCACCGGAAAGTTATGGAACTCCGTCGCCAGAAGGAACTTCGCAGGCAACAGCATGACTTCAAAGTCTGCTGAGGTGTCTTTTTGTCGGTGCTTCTTTTTCCTTATTATTATCGTTATTAAAATTATATTATGGTGCATCCATTTTCAATAAAATTGCCCAATAACCAGTACCACAAACATTGAAACACAGTTGTTAGCACTTTAATTTGTTTTATGCACCTATGGGTTTTTTGCTTCTCTTTTGTTCCCTTTTTTTTTTTGTTGCTTTTAAGCGTATACACACTAATCTCTGTTAGTCGATCGTATAAGCGGAAGATTTTTCAAATAATATTTTTTATACATATAAATTTAGAGATTGAATTCAGAATTATTCAAGTCTCTTTGAATTGAATCAAAACACATTGAAGCTTTCTTTGTTGTTTGTTACGTTACATGAGAGGCTATCTATGATATATAACAGCAGAATGCTAACAAGTGTGGTAAGGGGAAAAAAATAGCAGGTAAGTGATATATTTATTAATCTTAAATGTTGTATATATTTTGTATAATTTTTTTTTTTGTATATTTAGTTTTCTCACAATTTTTCACTTTTTTAGAAATCTTTAAGCAATGACACTGGTTAGCAAATCCTGTATAAAATTGATCGAAATTTTGAGTGAGGGAAGTGAACTTCAGCGAAAAAAGAAAAAAGAAAAAAAAAAGGCAAGGAGTTCGTTCTTTAATGTTGCGGTTTTAAAGCTTCAACTACCATTTGCTGTCTTTTTACTTCTTCACCGAGTTCACATTCAAAGAGTGATGAGACAGGAAGTATGGGACTTGCACGTGACTTAGCACCAAATGAGGCCAGTTTTTTTTGGATACAATAATAATGCTGCTCAGGTCCTGTATATGTGAGAAATATTATTTTACTACTGCTGCGTATATGGGGATATCTATGAGTATCATTTAATTTATCTCAGAATAAGTGAGTCAGACTTGCATGATATTTTATTTTTGATGTGTTGATGGTTTTTTATTTTACTAAATAAGATATCAATTCATTCAAATTGGTAAAATATATCGAAAATAACACAAATTCAATATACTAAAAATCGAAAAGGATGAATCTGCAAACAAACTCACAACACCCAGGATAATAGCATAACACGACAAAATACCTACAAATGTAACAAAATCAAAGTGACCGGAATACCCATGTCTTCGGATATGTAACGTTGACGCTCAAGTCTTGATTGAATCAGTAATGGATCGAAGCTGATCTGTCAATCTGAACCAAACGAACACCGCAATAAGACGGGAAATCAAATGACGCCGCAACAAGACGACGAACAAAACACCGTCGCACACAGACAACGAAAAAATGGAAAAACACGAAAGAAAAACCAGATCTATGTGGAAAAACCACTTATTTAGATAAAAGGAGAGAAAAAACGATATAGATGGGTGATTCCCGACTAAAAAAAAGCCCCAAAACCACCCCTTCCGGTGAATGGGGAAGAAGGAAAAGAGAAGTAGAGAGAATATTGAGAGAGAGGTGGCTCTATGTGTTGATAGGTTATAATTAGATAAATGTTACTTGAACATTAAAATGTAATAACACAATTCAACAACAATTTTTATTAACATGATTAATACCTTTTAAAAATATGGTTATAAAGAGTGTTGCGTTTGATTAATATATATATTAAGATATGCAACTCATTAATTATTTATTGAACATCATTAACTATGATTTTGAACGTCATTAATCACGATTTTTAGGTGTTTGAATTGCATTAACCATGAAAATTATTGTCGAATTTTAATTTGTTCTCCCATTTTAATGTTCAAATAACGCAAGTTTGTAGTTATTAGTCTGTTTGGGACTGCGTCGTAACAACCAAAATCATGCCTAACATAAAATTACTCATTGTAGTATGAGTTTGGATGAACATCTGATAAATGTAATTCTGAAAGAAATTATTTTGTAGAATTGATTTTGGTTAAATATTTCATGCCCACATTTTTATTATGACAAAAATATTTGAATGAATAAATTAGAAAATATTAATTATTTAACACTATTGACAAATTACATAATTTATAATGAACAAATTTACACACACACACACACACACACACACACATATATATATATTAATTATAACTAATTCATCATATTATAATATAAAATTTATAATTAAGATTTATTTATTATATTTTTCATTAAAATATACTTTTAGTCCTTTATCTTTTAAAAGATTCATTTTGGTCCTTTATCTCTCTAACATTACACAAAATGATATTTTCTCACAACTCTGTTACAACAGGCGTTCTTTGTGAGTTTAGGTAGTCGTTAACTCTCCTTCCTGCGTGTGACATATCAAATTAGTGTGACATGTCATCACACTTGAACTTTACCGTTGGAAGAAGATGTATTCATTCTCATATTAAACAAGTTACCTTATGAGAAAGACATGGTCATTCTTAGACAGAGGAAAATGATCATATTTTTGAAGAACTGACTAAGCTGCAATAGGAGATGGTTGAAGGTGTTCATGGTTGAAGGCATTGAAGATGCCACATCAGAAATTTCCGTCAATAGATTTAACATAGCTGACAGGAAGGACCAGTTTGTGTAACGTTAGAGAAATAAAGGACCAAAATGAATCTTTTAAAAGATAAAAGACCAAAATAAATTATGACCAAAAGATAAATGACCAAAAGTATATTTTAGCCTAATTTTTTAAAGCTTCTTAAAGTACATTTGTCCAAATGGTTGATAGGTTACCATTCTAATCACCAAATTGTCCCAATAGAAAGTTACCAAATTACACCGAAGATAACACCTAACATTACCTTACTTTTTATTCTGATGTGAGAACTGAAGTTGACACAAGGAAACACAAGAAGGGGGGTTGAATTGTGTTTCTTAACAGATTTTCGAAAAAGTCTTTTCTCAAACCTTTTACAAGCAAAATAATAAAAACAACACACAAACAGGAAAACGTTTTTTGAAGAGTTAATAAACTCAGATTTATAAATCCACAGTTAGTATAAACAAAAACTGTAAAAGATAAGGGTTGAGAAGATTCACGCAAGTGTTTTATCCTGGTTCACTCTCTTCCAACCAAGAGTTACGTCCAGTCCCTTCTACCTGAAGGTTTTTCTCCACTATAATCCAATAGCTTTACAAGTACTCAACACCTCTTCAGGCTACAAGTATTCTTTCTCTACCAAGCCTCTTCAGGCTCTAACTCTAACAAAGAGATTTAAAGCTTTGATCTAAGAACTCACTATGTGTGAGAATTTGAAAGTTTAAGATCAACAAGATTTACATGTAAACTTGTGTTACAATTTCAACAGAGTTTTTGCACTATGATATCAGAGCTTGTGTTACTGCGTATATCTATATATTGAATCTATCTATTTTCTCCTTGAAGTTCTTCAAGTATATATATAGCTGAAGTGCTTCTCTGTCTTGATCTTCTTCAACGGTCTTCAAATTGTATCCATTTAGACTTAGCATTAAATGCTTGGATCCGTTGAGACTGATAACTTGATATGCTTCACTGAGAAGTGCTTTTGTTTAACAAAGGAATGCTCAAAGTAGAACTGTCACTTCTCTATTGTACCAAAGGTTGCTTTTCGACTTACCATCTTTGTACTTGACTTGATCTTTACAACAAAGTATTTTGACAGAGTACAAAGGTTTATGGTTTCGATGGTACGAAGTTCTTTTATCCAAGAGATAAAGATTTTATACAAAAGAAGCATCAAGGTAAAAGACATATATTCTTTGAATTAAATAAGCAATCATTTGAAATAAATTCATCGTGAACCAGATTGCATTAAATCATATTCAAGATAGTAAAGATATAAAACATATATAGCCGTCTACTTAGTTTTAAGAATGCATCTATACAAGATTTTAATTATGCTCGTCCACTGATGTGGTAGAAGCGCCCGTCCACTAAAGTGACAGAAGTGCTCCTCTACACAAGTGACAGAAGCGCTCATCCACTCAAGTGACAGAAGTGCTCGTCCACACAAGTGACAGAAGCGCTCGTCCACTAAAGTCTTTGGACTTTCTAAGTCCTTTAGAGAAACTCAGTCCAGTGACGTGGCACTATGGACTTCTACTGAGTTTTAGATTAGGCATTACTTGAGTTACAAGGATAGCCCTCGTCCGCTGAAGTGGCAAAATGGATGCGCTTATTCTTAAGAGCTCGTCTGCTGATGTGGCGTATAGTGAAGCAACTCTGTCTATCAAGTCTTTAGACTTGTTATATTTCAATGTCTCATCTACTTAATTTTTATTTAGACTTAGTAACGCTTCTACCTTAGTTAACTCTAAGACCTCGTCTATTCTTATTTTAACGATCTCGTCTACCATAAAGCTAAAGACTCGGAATTTTACCAAGAGTTGTAGACTGGTCTAGAGGTTTGAACTAGAATCTGTAGATTCCATACTTTAAATTTTAGTTCCTCTGACTCGCATAAAATCAAGTAATCCCTGCATACTTATAACAAACAAGTTAGATCTTTGACAAATACTTTGCCATACAAATTTAACCTTTTTGTTAACATAAAAAATTAAGAGATTATTTTAATCCAAAACACTTTGGTTCTAACAATCTCCCCCTTATTGATGATGACAAAAACTAATTAAATTTGAGTGATCAAAGTCTAATAGAGCTACAGAGCTCCCCCTAAGACAAAGCATTCAAACTTAAAGAGTAAAACAGATAAGCAGCAACATATAACGGTTTTAACATATCATATCAGTCGTGTTGAAAACATAGTGTCATAATTAACTATTTTAACAGAGCTTATAAGTCCAAACACAGATAGCAAAATCATATCTTATTAAGCACAAGTATGAAGCAATAAGAACAAGTATGCAGTAAAATAGTATGCATGTGAAAACAGATATGTATAACATATTAAGCACAGGTATGCAGCAATAAGCACAAGTATGCATCAAAATAGTATGCATGTGAAAATAGATATGTATAACCAAAAACTGACTTTATATATAAAATTTAATTTCTATATCCTTTATCCCCCTTTTTTGTCATCAGACAAAACGGAAACAGGAGTGGATCGTCATTGTCAATATAAAGGAATAAAAGGAGGTTAAGAAGAGGGTGGAGGTGGTGAAGGAGGGTTCTAGTTTGGTTTAGGAGGATGAGGTTGATTTAGCAGATTGTGACTCTATTGAAAACTTTTTACAATACTCATCATTTGGTTGATCATTACATTCGTTGGAGCCAGGGATTCTACAACTTGCTCTCTCACTTGTTCCTTGACCTCAACCTTTACTCTCTCTTCTATAATTTTTCCAATTGTCTCTTCAAAGTTTGGAGGCAGTGAGGGCCTTGAACTTTCAGCACTGTCTTGAGCATGTGCTCGGCTTGGAACAGTGTCTAGAGCTCTGGAAGTTTGAGGGTACTCATTAGGATGAATGACAGTCAGAGCCATTGGCTGAGATGAGTGTTTCTCATAAGTGCTTGGTCTAGGAACAGACTTAGTAACTTCCTCAACCTCAGTAACTGGTTGAACAGAGTCAACATCCATATCAGGTCTTCGATTATTATTTCCTCATCGGTGTGCTCTGAAGGTGGAGATGGTGGTGGTGATGAAGCAAAGGTGAGTATAGGAGGAGGCAGCTCTTTAGCCCAGTGGACATGGTCTTCTTCATAGACAGGACTGATGACAGGAATCCAAAGAGTGTCCGTGTAAATGAAGAATATGGCATTTGAGAGTCCACATTTGCCTCTAACTTTAGGAATTCTTCTCTTCTCTTCATCACTCAGACCAGAAGAAGAAGCTTCCTTAGCACAGTCCAGCATGTGATTTGCCCAAATGGCAAAAGCAGAATCTTGATCAATGTATTCAACTGGTTGTGACAACCATAAATTAATCATATTTTGATCATAAGGTTCAACAATATCAGGATTGATAAAGCAGGAACTGTCTTCTAGTTTCTTTGCAGTGCTCCTCTGCTTCTTCAGATCCTTGTCTTTGTTCAGATCTATCATTGGTAATCTTGGAGCAATCATATAGGGTATGACACCAATCTTTGTCTTCTTCTTGGTGTGAAACAACCAAGTTGGAGGGACAAAGTTTGCAGCCCTAACATATCTTAGGAATTCAAACTCATTCTGCAGGAAGGCATACATGAGGTTGTCCTCAAGACTCACGGTTCTGTCATAAATACTTGGATGTCTGAAAGTCTCCCGAGAAGTTTCTCTGTCCAGAATGAATTTAGGTCTTACTTCTGTTCTTAACCTTTTATGGATGATTGATGGAGCATTTGCTTTGCAATGGTCAGTTTCCCATACAGGTATGATGTGCCTATTGACACCATCTGTGAAAGGTTTGAAGGGAGGGGATTTGATGAGGTTTGGGTAGATTTTTCTAGGTGGGAATTTTGTAGTGGAAGGTGAGTAAGGGCAGGTCCAATGTGGTTGTGCAGAGTGGATGGAAGAGGATTGTTGTGGTTTGGCACATATGGAATGAGTATGTATTCTGGGTATTGTATGGACTCAGTTTCATACTCATATTCTGGTAAAGGATAGAAAGGTCTAGTTGAAACAGGTTCAGGTTCATGTTGATGGTAGAGGATTTTCCAGTCTCTTTTTACTTCGGCCCAGCTTTCAGCTTTGCCATCATAGAAAACTGAAGGGTGGGTGTAAGGAAATTTGGTTCTAGGTATTTTGGGAAAGGGGGCTCCAGGGTTAATCCCTACATCATCTGGTGGATTGAACCAGGGATCATCTGTAGGTATTATGGGTGGAAAGTGTGGTCTATTTGGTGAGGTTTTTATAGGTGAGTTTACAGGTGAGGCTGTGATGTGGGTATGTACACATCAGTGTTAACAACCATAGCAGCAGTACCAGTATCATCCCTACTTTATAAACTCTCTACCAAGGCATCTACTGCTAATTGAACATGATCACTAGTAGAGACATTTACCACAGAAGTCACAAAGGACTAAGATTTTCTTGAGGGTTGCCTTCTCTTGGTAGGAACAGAAACATCAGTAGCAACAACAACAATTTTTTGCTTCTTCAAAATAGCACTGATGAGGATACTGTCCTCATCATCCTCATCTTCATTATGAGAAAAGATCACATTCCTTGTTCTCTTATGAGTTGGAGCAGGTTGATTTTAGTCTCTGTGATTAGATGCAATAGACAAAACTTGTGCAGAGCTGATGAGTTGTCCCTCGACCCAGTCTTGTGCAAACCACCTTGTTCAGTAATTGATGAAGAATACGAACATGATCCTTCATCTCCACTGACTTCCAGGAATGATTTCTTACTGTATCTTCTCTCATTAGGAAGACAGCTATTACTTGCAAACCACCAAGGTCTGTTTCCCATGAATCAGTGAAAACCACTCCTTCTTGAGGGCAGTTGATAGCATCAGAGATGGTCTTTTCAGAGATCACTATCCTTTTTCCGAGAACTTCAGCAGAAATCTCAGACATTGAAACTTGAATGTTTCCCCAGAACTCCCTAATCAGGTTAGGGTAGATAGAGACTTTCTCCACGAAAAGTCCTCCCCAGCCAGCAGCACTAGCATTCTTGCTTACATCCAAGTTGTATTCTTGCATAATCCCAAAGTTGAAATGATGTTCAGAAGCAAGGTTCAACTTGTCCACATTGAAACCACCAGAAGAAGAAGCCATTGTTGAAGGTTTGAGAGCTAGGATTTGGAAGCAAGAAAACAGAGTACACTCGAGGGTTCAAAAGAGAAGATTGTGAAAGTTTTTTCAGAGGGAAAGAGTATTACTTAAAAAGGTTTCGAATTTGAAGAGTATTACTTTCTACATTCGACTGATGTGGCGCAGGTTTTTGAAACCATAATAAGCTATTGATGGGATTGATGGAAATAACTAACTCAGCATAAGGATATTATTAAATATGTCTTGGACATAAATTAATGTAAATATAACAAAATATATCATAGACGAGTTTGATAAAACCATGCAAACAATCAATATACGCAATACTTATTGGACGTGCATGCAACATGTATTGGACGCACTCATGCAATAGACGTGCTTGCAATATGCATTGGACGCATAGTTAATCCATACAAATCATACTAAGATGTTTTCTAATAAATATGAATCTGTCCTCTGCAAGAGTTTTAGTAAAGATATCTGCCCATTGATGGTCAATATCTACAAATTGTATATCAAAAACACCTTTTTGCACATAATCCCTTATAAAATAATGCTTAATTTCTATATGTTTAGCTCTAAAATGCAATATTGGATTCTTAGATAGATTTATTGCAGCAGTATTATCACACATAAGTGAAATACTACTTACAAACACATTGTAGTCCTCTAGTTGATGTTTGATCCATAAAAGTTGTGAGCATCAATTAGCAGCCGGAATATACTCAATTTTGTTGTTTTGGCTTCAACGACTCAGGAGGGGAGGGGGGGGGGGGTGAATTGAGTTTTCAAAGAAAATATTTCCCTCTTAAAACTTTTTCACAAAGCTTTATAAATCAGAGTTGCGGATTTGTGTTCTCAGGATCTTTTATAAAATCGATGGAGGGTTTTTACAAAATCTTGAATAGAAGGTGATGAAGATAAAAACGATTAATAATGAATAGGTTCAGGTTCAATAACTCAGTTATAACAAAATACAGTTTATACAGATCAAGAACAGAAATTATATTTGAACTTTAAACATCAAAATCACAAGTTCTTGATCATAAACAGAAATTAAAGAGTCTGAGTTTAGAGATACTACACAACCAGATTTATCCTGGTTCAGTCACCACCACTGTGACCTACATCCAGTCCCCACTCCACCTGTGGGATTTCACACACTAACACACAAGCTTTGCCAGGTAGCTTGAAAAACCTTTACACCATAGAGCACTCCTTCACCTCGAGATACCACACTCTTGTGAGGAGCCTCAATGTTCTTCCTTAGGGATACCTCACCCTAATCACTCAAAGAGACTCCCTCTCTCTTTACAATCGAAAACTAAAAACAAAAGTTGATTCCTAACTCTCAATAGTCAGATAAAACAAATTGAAGCACTTATGAGTATTGAAACACCCTTTTCACAGTAAGCTCAATGAAGATGATGAATGATATGTGTATCGTTATAATTCTTTTGTTATTCGTTATGATTCTTCTTAAAGTGTTCTTTTGATCCCTCTTTATATAGAAAACAAGTTATAGTCGTTGGGATCAATTAAAACAGATTTGGATCTAATTTAGTAGAATCTGTTTTCTTGATTCTCGTTCTTGAGATAAGATTCTGATAGTTCTTATAGAATTCGCGTCCATAAAATAACGAGTCCATTAGCCGCGTCCATTTACCACGTCAGCAGACGGGAGTACTAACACAAAGTAATTGGACGTGCTCCAACTAGTAGACGAGCTCTTGTATTACTTTAGTAGACGAGCGCTTGTATCACTTTAGTGGACGAGCACTTCTGTTACTTTAGTAGACGTGCGCTTGTGTCATTTTAGCAGACGTGTGCTTCTATCACTTTAGTAGACGTGAGCTTCTGCCATTTTCTTGGACGCCAGCTTTTACCACTGTTGGAAGAGCGCTTCTATTATTCCCAGTGTTGGACGAGCACTTATATTATTCCAGTGTTGGACGAGCGCTTCTATTATTATTTCCAAAAATCATTTTCATTAACAAAAACTTATTCCTTTTAATGCAGGTTATGAAAAATGATTTTCTTCATGCATCTTTCCTAATTGAGCTATTTGTGAATAAGAGATTTCATCTCATACAAATCATCTAAGACTTAACACTAATTTCTTAGTTTAAGCTCTTGTCTTGATGATTCCTTGATCTTCGTCCTTGCTTTTTGATTCCTCCAAGTTCTTCCTTGAATATTCTCCTTTGATTGCTCACTGAACTTGTTGAATATTGCTTGATACCTATCTTTACAATTTGACACTAAACACTTGCATACACATTAAGTTGTATTTGTCATATATCAAAATCTTTAAGTCATTGAATCTAACAATCTCCCCCTTTTTGATTATGACAAACATTTTAATAAATTATAATATCAATGTTTAAGTGTAGCAGACGCTAAGTATTTTGATAGATTTATATCATGGTATCAAAGCAATCAGAACAGTAGTATATCAGAGCAAAAAAATACTAACAGAGTATTAAAAGAGCAGAATTTGATTTACTCCTTATTAATCATGTAAGCTGATAAACTCCTATTTGATTTACTCCCTATTAATCATGTAAGCTTATAAACTCCGTTGCTCCCCCTCAACATATACATGTATAATTTGTTATTTTCTCCTTTCTTTTTATCTTACTTTTTCCTCCCCCTTTTGGAATCATCAAAAAGATAAAGAAAAGAAACATTCAAAGCAATAGAGAAGGTAAGCATTTTAAACATTCAAACATAACATATAAAATTGTTCATGATAGAGGGATAGGTGCAGGGACAAATCAAAGAATAAGTACGTCCATTATTTTTCCTCCCTTTTCAGATTTTCTCCTGTTTCTTTAGAGGTTAGATATAGGATTGATCGATTATGTCCAATTCTCTTCTAATGAAGAAGAAGCTTTCCTTGTTCAAGGGATTGGTAAAGATATCAACAAGTTGCTTAGTTGTATCAACATATTCAATCTCAATTTCCCTACTTTGTTCTGATCTCTAATGAAATGATGTCTGATTTCTATGTGTTTAGTTCTAGAGTGCATTATGGGATTATTAGTTAGGTTAATTGCACTTGTATTGTCACATATAATAGAAACTTGGTTTAGTTGCACACCATAATCAACTAATTATTGTTTCATCTATAAAACATGTGCACAACAGCTACCAGCTGCTACATATTCAGCCTCTGCAGTGGATAAAGCCACATTAGATTGTTTCTTACTGAACCATGATACTAATGAGTTTCCTAGTAAATGACAAGTTCCACTCATACTCTTTCTGTCTAGTTTACAACCAGCAAAATCAGAGTCTGAATAGCTAATTAACGTATATGTAGCTCCCTTGGGATACCATAATCCTATGTCTTTTTTTCCTAGCAGATACTTAATGATCCTTTTAACTGTTGTTAGGTGTGATTCTTTTGGATTTGCTTGATACCTAGCACACATGCATACACTAAACATGATATCTGGACTACTAGCAGTAAGATAAAGTAGTGAGCCTATCATACCTCTGAATTTAGAAACATCAACAGGTTTACCTTGCTCATCCATAACAGGAGGTACTCATTGCAGTAGCCATCTCCTTAACTTTTTCCATGCCAAACTTCTTGATCAACTCATTGCAGTACTTGGTTTGGCCAACAAAGATTCCATTTTCATTTTGCTTTATTTGCAGTCCAAGGAAAAAGTTTAGCTCACCCATCATTGACATTTCAAACTCACTCTGCATAAGACTTGTAAACTCATTGCACAACTGCTCATTAGTAGCACCAAAAATTATATCATCCACATATATTTGTACAAGTAAAGTGTTGTGTGACTTTTTCTTAGTGAACAAAGTTGTGTCAACTTTACCTCTTTTAAATCCTTTTTCAATGAGAAAATTACTTAACCTTTCATACCAAGCTCTAGGAGCTTGCTTTAAGCCATATAGTGCTTTAGACGGTTTATAAACATGGTTAAGCAATTCATTATTCTCAAAACCAGGTGGTTGACCAACATACACTTACTCTTGTATAAATCCATTTAAGAAAGCACTCTTAACATCCATTTGATACAATTTTAAATCCCATTATGCAAGCATAAACAAGTAGCATTCTTATAGCTTCTAATCTTGCTACTGGTGCATATGTTTCATCATAATCTATGCCTTCTTTTGGTTATACCCTTTGGCTACCAATCTAGCCTTGTTTCTTACAATTATACCATTTTCATCTAGTTTATTCCTAAAAACCCATTTTGTACCTATTACTTGACAGTTCTTGGGTGTAGGCACTAGTTTCCAAACTTGGTTTCTTTCAAACTAGTTTAACTCATCTTGCATAGCCATCATCCAATGTTCATCAATTATAGCATCATCTATGTTCTTAGGTTCTACTTGAGACACAAATGCCATATGATTACAAACATTTCTAAGAGATTGTCTAGTATTTACCCCTTTTGTAATTTCACCGATGATGTTATCAATTGGATGATTTCTGACAGTCCTCCATTCCTTTGGTAGGTCAGGCTGTTGTTCTGTTTGCTCCTGCTGCAGCGATTCGTTCTTTATGCTTTCATCTTCTTCATTGTCCTGTTTCTCTTCTAGGAGAGTTTTCTCAATTAAATCTTCAAGATCATCAATAACACAATCCTTTCCCAACCTTTTGGGGTTAGACTCATCAAATGTCACATGCACAGATTCCTTAATAGTTTGTGTTCTCTTATTATATATTCTAAACGATTTGCTAGATAGGGAGTAACCTAGGAAAATTCCTTCATCAGCCTTTGCATCAAATTTTCCAAGATTATTCTTTCCATTGTTAAGAACAAAGTATTTGCACCCAAAAACATGAAAATGTGCTATATTTGGTTTTCTTCCTTTGTAAAGCTCATAAGGGGTTTTCTTTAAGATTGGTCTTATCAAGACTATATTTAGCACATAGCAGGCTGTATTGACAGCATCTGGCCAAAAATGTTTTGGCAAGCTACAGTCGTTCAACATAGTTCTTGCTATCTCCTCTAATGATCTATTCTTTCTTTCCACCACTCCATTTTGTTGTGGAGTTATAGGAGCAGAAAAATTATGTTGAATGTCATGCTCATCACAAAACTTTTCAAACACTTCATTTTGAAATTCTCCCTCATGATCACTTCTTATAAAAACAATTTTTACGTCCTTTTCATTTTGCACCATTATTGCCATTTTCTTAAATGCAGCAAATGAATCACTCTTATGAGATAGAAAATATGTCCATGTATATCTAGAGTAATCATCTACTATTACCAATGCATACGAGTTACTACCAAAGCTTTTGGTTCTAGATTGACCAAATAAATCCATGTGTAAAAGTTGCAAGGGTCTAGTTGTTGAAACAATGTTCTTTGGTTTAAAAGACACCTTAAATTGCTTTCCTTTTTGACATGCATCACATTGTCCATCTTTCACAAATTTCAGTTTTGGCAAGCCAACTACAAGATCTTTACGAATCAGTTTATTCAAGTGGTTCATGTGAATGTGTGCAATTCTTCTATGCCAAAGCCAATTCTCTTCTTCTTTTGAAATAAGACAGCATGCAGTATTTGAAGAGATATTATCTAAATCAAGCATATAGATGTTATCTGTCCTATGTCCAATTAATTTCAAATTTTCATCATGCCGATTTTCTATTAAGCAACTATTGGAATTGAATTTTACCTTGAAGCCTTTGTCACATAGTTGACTGATACTTTGCTATCCTCCTTTGGCTTATCAATTCAATCTTCAACTCCATGAAGCATTGATTGTGGTGCCTTATTCTTCTTCTTTACCTCTTCCATTTTCTACTTTGTGTTCTTTAATTCTTGCACTTTAATTTTATGCACTTTAATTCTTGTTCTTGCTATTTCAATTCATATACAATTGTGCTCTTCTAATCCTTTTTGTTTCTCTTGATTCTCACTTGAGATTCAAGTTTAATTCAATTGTTCTTGTTTGTGTTTGATCTTGAATTTAAAGTAATTAGTTCAAAGAAATATCATCAAATGTTTAGTGGTCAATCCTTGATCACATCAGTATGCCTAACCATTGGGGTGGTCTCGGTTTCCATAACATGCATGCATTTAACTTGGCCATGTTAGGCAAACAAGCATGGAATTTTCTGGTGAATCATGATGCTCTCGTGACAAAAATTTTCAAAGCTAAATACTTCTCACAAGGTAACTTCTTAGAGGCCACACTAGGTCATAATCCCTCCTATGCATGGAGGAGTATCTGGATGTCTAAGGTTGCGGTGCAACAAGGTGTTAGATGGAGAATTGGCAAAAAATATCACATTCCTCTTTGGGATGCTCCATGGTTACGTGATGGTGAATGGTTGCAAAGTCCTCCTTCTGTTCCCATGATATGCGTTCTCTGGTGGTCAAGGACCTTTGGCATGAAAAATCTAAAATGTGGAATGGGCCCTTCATTCACATTTTGTGTCTAGCTCCGTTGGCTTCAAAAATTCTTTGAACCCCTCTCAATGACATGGTGATAGACTACAAACTGGAGCCTTTGCACTAGTGGAAAATATACATTAGACGGTAAAGGTTTACGTCAGTTAACCAAAAGCTAGACGTTAAAAAGGGGGCGGTGACAGTTTTGTAAATATCAGACTTCATTAATTCAATTTTAACGTCAGTTGTTGTAAGGACCGGCGTTAAAAGTGAAGTGACTCACTTTTAACGTCAGTTCAATAAACAACTGACGTTAACAGTGAACATTTTAACGTCAGTTCTTTATCGAACTGACGTTAAAAGTGAGTCACTTCACTTTTAACGTCAGTCCTTACAACAACTGACGTTAAAGGTTATTTTAATAATTTTTTTATCTAGTATACGTACCCTTCCGCATTGCCTTCCTCAAAGTTTCAGTTTCACAATTGCTTTGATGTTTTGTGTTTCTGTTTTGAAAACTAAAATATATGTGCGAAGTATAAGTTGAATCAATAACCCAAACCGGATCTCATTCATGAAGTGTAATACAGACTAATACAGAAGATTGAAAGGGTTTAAAATCCTATAAAAAGTTACATTGAAAGGGTTTAAAATCCTAAACATTTGTTGAGGCTTCGTTTCCTTCACGGGTGAGCAAGAGAGGAGAGTCGAGTGTTGGTGACGCCGGCAAGTGTACCGGGTCGTCGCAAGTAATAAAAATAACACGGTAAATAATTACAGAGGTCGAACTCAGGGATTGGGCTACCAATTCAACTAATCCGCAGGAAATCCGATACGTTTGGTCAAGTTACAGAAGGTGGTTGAGAGAAAGAGAATAATATCAAAAATTCAATTAACGAATCTAATAAACTAAATAACTAAAAATCAGAAATTAAAATGTCCAAGGTCACAAATCCACCTACCCAATATGTATTCCCAAGTGATGATGAATTCCTCCCTAAGTTCAATTACAATGTCAACCGGGACCCCTAAATTCTCCTAAATCCACTCTCGTGCTCATTAGGACGTATTCGACGATTGGATTAATTACTTACTAGGTCTCATAATCCTAATCTCGAATTTGATTAATTCTTGTTCCCTATAAGGATGCACCGATCTCCTACTCACTCTCGTGCAAAATTCGATCGATGATCCCAATTCAAGTTCTAAACGCGAATCGCTGACTAGGCCTCATCAACGTTAACAAGTCAATCACGCAACACATATGATTAACACAATCAAATCAGAATTGGAAAACATTTATTGAGAAAAAGGGAGAAAGACATACATCATATCGAATCTACACTGCCCTGGGTGGCTTCATTGTTCCCTCAGACGAGGGGATTAGTTCCTCATGCTCATAGACAAACAATCGGACATAATATCCATAAGAAAAAGGGAGACGCAGCTCCAAAGAGAAAAGAAATTACCCTAAACGCTACTCTAAACAGTGGAAAACTACTAGGATTCGCGGCCCTCCAAAAGCCCTCAAAAGCCCTCCTCTCCATCTGATCTGAAACAGCCTTTATATAGGATTCCTGATCTGCGCTCGCTCGCGAGGCGAGCAGCCTCTCGCGAGGCGAGAATTAAAATTGGCGCGCTTTCAATTTGAACTCTCGCGAGGCGAAAGTGTGTTCGCGGGGCGAGTCTTCAATTCTAGGCTGTGACTTTCATCACGGCTGGGCCGTGATGGTCTCTGACTTCCAGGGTCTTCAAACTCTCGCGGGGCGAGACTTCAAACCTTAAACTGTCACGGGCGCGGTCTTCATCACGGCTTGGCCGTGATGGTCTCTGTCTTGCAGGTCTTCATGATTCGCGGGGCGAACATATTCTCGCGTGGCGAGACAGAATTGATGACCTTGCTGTTTTATCTGTTCTTCAGGCTCGCGAGGCGAGTATCTCCAGAAGTGCTTTTTCCACTGCTTCTTGACTTTCCTTGACTCCCGGAGCTTCACTTATTGACCTGAAAACACCAACAGCAACAAAAAGCGTAATTCTATTCAAAATAAGCTAAAAACTACACAAAAGACGCAACACGAGTCAAAGTCCAACTTAGGAACAAAACAAGGCAAATTTGGGCGAAAACGAGATTGAACTCGAATAATTTGCACAAAAACCACGGTCCATCTAGTTATAAAAGTAGATAAGCCGAAGGCTTATCAAAACACCCCAAACTTAAACCTTGCTTGTCCCCAAGCAAGCTTAAAACTCAAAAACGACTCAAGACTTGGCAAGCCCTAAGGAATCAATCGATTTCGCACAAATTTAATGCAATCAAAACAGTTTTTCTCCAATGATCTCCCCCCTACATTAATGTAATCCCCGCATTCATTTACTTTAAACAGTTGAGAACCTATCATTCATGCCATCATTACTCTAAGTTGAGGATCAAAGATACACACAAAGGAAGATCACCAATTTCAAACAATTGCCTTCCTCACAAGGGTATGTAAAATTTCACTCATTCGCTCAAATTCGTCTAAGCTATCAACTTCTCACTCAATTTCACATATCAAGAGCACTTCCCATGAATTTGATTTTCATCTCAATAATAGTTCCCACGAAAACATGCATGCAACATCAGAAGGTCTTTCAAAGGTTGTAATGGGGCCTGGCTAAGGGTAGGATAATGAAGGATATTTAGGCTTAAGTCCCTAGGAACTAAGAGAGCATGAACATTTTTACACATATTCCACTCAATTTCCTTTTTCTCATTTTTCTTTTTGTCTCGGGTGACTACAGCCTTTTTCCTTGTTGAATCTTTTGATTTGCCCCTTTTCTTTTTTGGCAATTTTTTTTTTCAACCTTTATTTTTCTTTTTCTCACCCCCAATATGACACATCACCTTGTAGCCACCCCAAACTTAGTTCCTCACAACCATTCTCTTGCTACGCTTCCATGCTCTCCTAATCCTAAGATTGGGTTAACATGGTTTTTCAGATTTTGGCTCGTAATATAGGGTCATCAAGAAACAATAGGTCAATTGGGCTCAATTTGGCTAACTAGGGAACATGCATTAGGGATGGTCCTTTTTAGGTCAAGTAGTTATTCAAAGAAAATTGCCTAAATCATTTGATGCAACACATAAACATGCAAACCATATAGAGATTAAACCAAATTCGGGAAAGTCCAACTTAACAGTGATTCACACATTCAAAAACAGAGTTGGAGGCTCAAATCCTCACCTGGACATTTTGCAAATTGTTTGATCGAGATACGATTCCTAGTGTGTGCACCCCCTCACCCCAAACTTATCATAAATCAAGTAATCACAACAAAGTTCTCAAAGTTCAGTTTTCAATTTTTAAGTGGGGATAAAATTTTCTAATTTCAGAACTTAGGGGAAATCATCAATGGTCAAATAATTCATGCAATCAATCTACGCTCAATCTAATTAAAATCCAACAAGCTTGCCGACACGACATTTCATACAAAAACTCTTGATCTTCTCAAATTATTCAAGAGTGACAAACAAAAACAAAACAAAAAGCAAAAACAAAACAAAAGTTAGGAGAAGAGAGGGATACCTAGCTTGGGTTGCCTCCCAAGTAGCGCTTGTTTAACGTCCCGAGCTTGACTTATTAAGAAGCATCCACCTGGATCCCATAGTCTGTGGTACAAGGGCCAAGAGACGCTCATCATATCAAATCCTCCACCCGGATCCCATGGTTTGTGAAGTGGCCCTTGCAGCAGCAATACCACTCTATTCATTATTCCATCTGGCCCGTGTGTGGAAACTCCATTGACCTCTGTAATTATGAACTCACTTCCTCATGGGTCAAATGGTGTCTTCACGAGGAAGTGTGCCAGACAAGTGGGAGGGTCTATCTTACCGGTGTCCACACATGCATGCAAGCCAACATATTTATTTAACGCATCAAAATCAGGTTGCTTGGCAAGCATGGTGAAATCCTCTGCCACTTTATCTTCATCTTGATCTCTACCCCCTTGCTCCGGTGCCTTGTCCTTTGCCAACTCCTCTTCCTTAGGTTGTTCTTCCTCAACATGTGGCTGTTCCTGGGCCTTGTCGCTTGTCAATTCCTTTTCCTCCGGTTGTTCTTCCTCAACATGTGGCAGTTCTTCCTCAACTCCCCGAGAACTAGTTAAATCCCAGTCATATCCCAACACTCCACTGCTTCTAGTTGTTGTGGCATTGCATTGGTTCTTAGGGTCATTCTCGGTATCAACTGGGAAAGTCTCTGGGGGATGCTCATTTAGTTGCCTTGCGAGTTGGGCAATCTGCATCTCTAGATTCTGAAGTGCCATCCCTGTATGAGTTGCCAACTTGTCAATGGCTGCGTTTGTATTGATTGACACTTTCTCAAGTGTCGCACTCAACTTCTCAAAAGCCAACTCCCAAGGTTGTCTTCCACCATTCTGTTGAGGTTGTTGTTGCCAATTTTGTTGAGGTTGTGGTTGCCAGGCTAGACCATCGTCAGCATTACTCCAAGCGAAATCCGAATGGTCTCTACTCATATCACCCCAATACTGATTCTGACTCTGATAGTTGTTCTGGGGCACGCTGTCATTATGCCATGGTTCCACATATACTTGAGGGAAGTAGAACGGACAATTCCAAGTGTCATGGTTCCCATTACAATATTCGCAACCCGGAAGCATTCCTTCGTGTACCTCGCATACAAAACAAGGCAAGACCAAGTGGAATCAAAGAAGTAGAGAGAGATAGTAGAAAATAAAAAGAAAATAAAAAAAATAAAAAAAAATAAGAACAAAAATAACTTAACCAAATAATCAAACTCCCTAAAATTAGGAAAATTGGTGTGCCAATCCCCGGCAACGGCGCCAAAAACTTGTTGGTGACGCCGGCAAGTGTACCGGGTCGTCGCAAGTAATAAAAATAACACGGTAAGTAATTACCGAGGTCGAACTCAGGGATTGGGCTACCAATTCAACTAATCCGCGGGAAATCCGATACGTTTGGTCAAGTTACAGAAGGTGGTTGAGAGAAAGAGAATAATATCAAAAATTCAATTAACGAATCTAATAAACTAATTAACTAAAAATCAGAAATTAAAATGTCCAAGGTCACAAATCCACCTACCCAATATGTATTCCCAAGTGATGATGAATTCCTCCCTAAGTTCAATTACAATGTCAACCGGGACCCCTAAATTCTCCTAAATCCACTCTCGTGCTCATTAGGACGTATTCGACGATTGGATTAATTACTTACTAGGTCTCATAATCCTAATCTCGAATTTGATTAATTCTTGTTCCCTATAAGGTTGCACCGATCTCCTACTCACTCTCGTGCAAAATTCGATCGATGATCCCAATTCAAGTTCTAAACGCGAATCGCTGACTAGGCCTCATCAACGTTAACAAGTCAATCACGCAACACATATGATTAACACAATCAAATCAGAATTGGAAAACATTTATTGAGAAAAAGGGAGAAAGACATACATCATATCGAATCTACACTGCCCTGGGTGGCTTCATTGTTCCCTCAGACGAGGGGATTAGTTCCTCATGCTCATAGACAAACAATCGGACATAATCTCCATAAGAAAAAGGGAGACGCAGCTCCAAAGAGAAAAGAAATTACCCTAAACGCTACTCTAAACAGTGGAAAACTACTAGGATTCGCGGCCCTCCAAAAGCCCTCAAAAGCCCTCCTCTCCATCTGATCTGAAACAGCCTTTATATAGGATTCCTGATCTGCGCTCGCTCGCGAGGCGAGAATTAAAATTAGCGCGCTTTCAATTTGAACTCTCGCGAGGCGAAAGTGTGTTCGCGGGGTGAGTCTTTAATTCTAGGCTGTGACTTTCATCACGGCTGGGCCGTGATGGTCTCTGACTTCCAGGGTCTTCAAACTCTCGCGGGGCGAGACTTCAAACCTTAAACTGTCACGGGCGCGGTCTTCATCACGGCTTGGCCATGATGGTCTCTGTCTTGCAGGTCTTCATGATTCGCGGGGCGAACATATTCTCGCGTGGCGAGACAGAATTGATGACCTTGCTGTTTTATCTGTTCTTCAGGCTCGCGAGGCGAGCATCCACTCGCGAGGCGAGTATCTCCAGAAGTGCTTTTTCCACTGCTTCTTGACTTTCCTTGACTCCCGGAGCTTCACTTATTGACCTGAAAACACCAACAGCAACAAAAAGCGTAATTCTATTCAAAATAAGCTAAAAACTACACAAAAGACGCAACACGAGTCAAAGTCCAACTTAGGAACAAAACAAGGCAAATTTGGGCGAAAACGAGATTGAACTCGAATAATTTGCACAAAAACCACGGTCCATCTAGTTATAAAACTAGATAAGCCGAAGGCTTATCATCGAGCGACTGAGTTTTCCAGAATTCAATGAGGAGGTTGTGTGGCAAAGCATAAGGCCACTTTTGGAACCCCTTATCACACCCGAAACATTAAAGCTACATCCCATCATAGAGTTTTATGAAATATGCCAAAGGGAAAACTATACTCCGAATGTGACCATGTCTAGCAGTGATGGTGTTACTCATGTTGGAATCGAGGTACATGCTGATAATGTGGTCATTCATATATAAGCTGAGGTTTTGGAACTGTAGCAGCCGATTCTCCAGAAGGATGATAAGGTGAGCAACTCACATTATGTGATTTACAGAACCTTATCACCCATGTTATGTGATTTACACAACCTCAGAAGTTGTTTGACCATTAAGACAAAGATCTTTGAGTCTAGGAATAAGAAGAAAGAGTGATGAAGTTAATCTCCATGGCAGAGCCATATTTGTGAAGCAGGAAATAAAAGGAAGGAAGGAAGCTATTTATTATAGCAGAGGATGAAGTTACTAGGCGTGGTAAGTTGCTAAAAAATTAAGTTGATCATTAAGAGGATTAGGTTCCAAAGTGAATGGGTAAGTAGCACAGTAGTCAAAGGAATGAATGTTTTTGCAGAAACTTATATACCTTTAACGTCAGTCGTTTAATACAACTGACGTTAAAAGTGTTTTTAAAATAAAAAATATTTATTTTTAGCGTCAGTTTTTTATACAACTGACGTTAAAAGTGTGATTTTTACTTCAGATAAATAAATAGCTGACGTAAATAATCATATATCCCTATCTGAAATGCCCTGTTGTCACTCTTAACACAGGTCACTCCAAATATATAGTGCAGTTTATTTCTAAACTTTTTTTTTAAACAAGTTTATTTTTAATCTTCATTAATTAGCTTGAATTAGTAAACAAATTCTTGTGCAAATTAAATTAAATAAACACTTAACATAAAAACAAGTTATATGTATAATCAAATCGTATCTCATTGAAGCGATTCATAAGTTACAATTAAATGATTAAAAGATAAAAAAATTCTGCAACATAGCGCTAAAATATAAAAAAGTTTTGCTTCAACATCATTTTCTTCTCAGTCCTGTCCTCAGAAACTCCAATGGATGCATCTCCTCCCTCACTTGAATTCCATGATGCAAAAGTGAATCCACATTGAAATGGATCTTTGCATCTTCTCCTTCACTGGAATTCCTTGATGCATCGTCTTGAATCCACAGTCACTTGCTTCCAAAGCAAAGTGAAAGGGATGACGGGGATGAAATAATGTGAGGGAATCACATTATGTGATTTACCCAACCTTACCATCCATGTTATGCGATTTATCAACCTCAGAAGTTTTTTTACCATTAAGACAGAGACCTTTAAGTCTAGGAATAAGAAGAAATAACAACACCTCAAATATGATAGAGGCATATTGTGAAGGAAAAAGCACGAAATATAGAGGAAAAGAGGGGGGGTGTAATACAAATCGACTGATACAGAAGAATATGGTTCTTTATATAGAGAAGAGAGACTACCTGAATTTCTTGAAAACTGATCTAAAAACTTAATGCTCATTAAGAGGATTAGGTTACAAGGTGAATGGGTAGTAGCACAGTAGTCAAAGGAATGAATGTTTTTGTAGAAACTAATAAACTTTTAACGTCAGTTGTTTAATACAACTGACGTTAAAAGTGTTTTTTTTAAAAAATATTTATTTTTAACGTCAGTTTTTTAAACAACTGACGTTAAAAGTGTGATTTTCAGTTAAATAACTAGCTGACGTAAATAATCCTATATCCTATATAGAGAAGAGAGACCGATTTTCTTGAAAACTGATCTATAAACTTAATGCTCAGGGGTAGGTAGCACAGTAGTCAAAGGAATTAATGTTTTTGCATAACACTTTTAACGTCAGTTGTCTTCAACAGCGGACGTTAAAAGTTTTTTTATTTTTAACGTCAGTTTCTTAATAAAACTGATGTTAATTAAATATCCTTTAACGTCAGTTTTTACAAACAACTGACGTAAAATGTTGTTTTATTTTGATTATAACGTTTACACCCGCGTCCTTTAACGTCAGTTTTTACAAACAACTGACGTAAAATGTTGTTTTATTTTGATTATAACGTTTACACCCGCGCGCCTTCTGCACTTCGCTCTGTACGTCTCTTTTCTCTTTTCATCACGCTCAACCCTCACTCTCAACCCTCACTCTCACTCTCACTCTGCCCTAATCGCGAGCTCATCTCCACCGCAACCACCACGAGGGCTTCTTCGCCACCACCGTGTGGTACACTCTTAACCCCTAACTCTGTCTTTCCCGCTCATTCTTTGCAATAACTTGACATCTCTCTTTCCCCTTCCCGCGCACTAACTCTCCTTGTCCCTCTGCTCTCAGTAACCACATCGAACGTTGGCCACCACTCGAGCTCCCCTCCACCACCATGCGAGCGCCTATTTCTGGTGAGTCTTTAGGGCACATTTTTTTAATTTTGGTTTTGAGTGTATGTTGAAACTGTAGTCTCAATAGTTGAAACTTGAAACTGTGAGTTTGAGTTGTTTGGAATGTCTATATTTTTGGTTTTGAGTGTATGTTGAAACTCTAGTCTCAGTAGTTGAAACTTGAAACCGTACGTGAGTTTGAGTTGCTTGGAATGTCTCTATTTTTGGTTTTGAGTGCATGTTGCTGTGCTGGTTGATCTGTCACGGTCGTGATGCTCATCACGGCTAGGCCGTGATCAGTTCTTCATGTGAGGGTCTGGTTCAGTTGGCACGTTACGCCCGTGATGGACATCACTGCCAGGCCGTGACTAGTGATTAGCAATCTTCAAAAACTATAGTTTTCAATCTCCCGTATTGTCCGTATATTGGATAGATGTTTTGTATATCTACAGGACCTATCTAGTTATTTTTATTTATACTTCTGTATTTATATTGAGTTATAACCTATGTTAATACATATATATTGTTTCTGAACAGGCATACATATGGATCAATCGGATAGCCCACATGCACGGGAGGACACTGTGGGGGCTACGCAGGACCCGATCACGCCTACGCCTGATTCTAGTGTAAGTTTACATGTTATATACTATCTTTACTCCTTCTTTTTAATGTAAGTTTATAATGTTACAACCCTCTATTTTATCATTTTTTTTATCCATACAGACATCACAGGCTCATAGGAAACGGGGTAGGGGAGCCACCTCGTTGAAGACACTAGAGAAGGACAGGCAAAGCGGACAGAAGCTTGAGGTGTCCTTCGATACTAATCTAAATGTCCAGGGACCCCGTGCTAAAGAATTTAATAAGTGGGTGTTTGTACAAGCGAAGCAGCACGTAAGCATCAACTACAACCACTGGAATGACGTTCCACAGAACGTTAAGGATCAGATTTGGGAGGCTATCACGGTATTTTACCTTTACATTCGTTTGATTTACATTATTAGATAATTATCCGAGTTATAATCCATCCAGTTGTTATGTATTTAACGTGTAGGTAGCTTGGACTGTGCCAAATGACGAGGATCATCGTCATAAATGTATGAAAATGGCATCAAAGCGTTGGAATGGGTTCAAGCATGATCTTACCAGGTACTATGTATCTGGGAAGAAGCAGCTTGATAAAATGTTCTCGGATTATCCCTGGATTGATCAGGATACTTGGGATATGTTTGCCAGGAGTTGACAGGATGGAGAATTTCAGGTTGGTTGATTAAGTTAATTTTGTATGCTTCTTATAGATCATTTAACTGTATTTAATTATATGTTTTTGTTTGAATAGGCTAAGGCAAATAAGGGTCGGCAGAATCAGGCGAAGAACGTCCACCGCCACACCATGTCTCAGGGTGGGTACCAGACTCGGATCGAGCAGATGATGGCGGATAGGCTGAGGGCGAAGCAGGAAGAGCACTCTGCTAGGATTGAAAGAGGAGAGGTGCCTGAGGGCACACCATTAAGTCCTCCGTCGGACATCAACCGCGAGGATGTCTGGTTAGCCGGCCGCATGACAAAGACGGGATCTTTTAAAGTTGAAGCCACTCGCGAAGTGGAAGATAAGATTGTAAGTAAATAATTAACTTGATTTCAATTGATATTTGTATAGATATTTGCAACACTTTTCACTTGCACGTTTTTTCATTTTTTTCATTGTAGATGGATCTTAAAGCACAATCCTCCCAAGGCTCATTCGTCCCTTCTGGACGGCGGGACGTCTTGATGACTGCTCTAGGCAAGAAAGACCATCCTCGTCGGGTTCTCGGTGTTCCTGGGAACATGACCATCAAAGAATATTATGGCAAGTCTGCTTCACGAAAGCGGGTGGTCGATGAAGCATCAATTTTGGCTGACATTACTCAGCACCTCATGTCCAACCCAACTATTACAACACATCTGATGCAAAGCTTAATATCCAACCCAGAATTCAAGCAGGCGCTTGCCAGAGAGCTTTCCTCCGTCGGTACATCCCAGGACACCGCAGGGCATGCCAACCCTTCACATGTGAGCACAAAAGAGAGTTATAGTAGGGCACATGTGGAGGACGATGAGTTGGCAGCTAGGGAGCGGGAGTTCGAAGTCCAACGCCATGAGCATAAGTTGGAAATGAAAAGGCGTGAGCTTGAGTTGGACTCCAAACGACGTGAGCTCGAAATGTTAACAAAGGTATGTATTCATTATTAATGTCCAAATTAGTCAAATAATTACTTGTGTTTTTTTTAATTATCAACAACTTATCTATTTTATTTTTCCTAAACTGAAGGCCAAGTCGACGTCGGTGTCGCTGTCACTCGTTTATTCTCACTTGGTGAGGATTATGCGTTTGATATTTTTGAATGTCCATTGGAGCACGATGGATGGGTCGCACGCCCAGATCAACGGAGGATATTTTCCTTTTGTGGTGACGATCTCGGGAACGCCTGCAGAAATAACGTCTGGATGAACAGCAATGTTTTGAGTCTCTAGTGCACGTAAGTTAATTTTAATTTTAATTTTATAACTTATTTATTTTTGGTATTTTTCCATTTAATAATTTATTTTAATTTCAATATATATATTATGTAATTAACATCCACACCTTTTCATATCTTAGGTATCTCCATCGTCTTCAGCTTGATAAGGGCATTGCATCAGTTTACGGCTTCTTAGATCCGTCAATCCTTCTGCCTGATTTCTTTGCTGGCGATGCATTGAGTAAATACTTAGGGAACTTGTTGGGAGACAATCCGAAAGAATTATATCTGGCTCCCTACTATATGAAAAGCCATTGGAAGTTGTTCGTACTTCACCCGTCTAGGCATACTGTCATATTCTTTTGCTCTCTCCACCAACAGCCGCCACAGGTGGTGTTGGAAGCTGTAAATAAGTAAGTAACTAATCTTAAATTTAATTTAAGTTTTCATATCAGTTGTTTTTAGTTTATTACACACATGATATATGAATTTGTTAATTGATCGACATGATTATTTGTTTATGATAGCGCGCTGAAGGCGAGTAGCATAAGTTGCGCCAACGGGAGAAGTAGGACTTCTAAGGCTAAAGCAAATCCTGTATGGAACATCCTCAAGGTTTGGTAGTTTATTTATCAAATAATTAATATTATAATTACTAATTTATATGTATATTCAACTGACGTTGAAATTAATTTTGTTGGTAGTCTCGATTTCAAATTGCCGGGTGGTCGTGCGGCTATTATGTGATGCTTCATATGCTGAACATAGTCTCCGCATCTATTACGGATGGATGGAATAAGGTAATATTTAAACAACTTGTTAAATTATATATTATAGTTTTGAAGATGACTTGCATTGATGTTATTGTTATTATTTGAACGTGTGTAGGCATTTAACGACCAATCGCCTATTAAAGAAGATGAGTTAAGAGACTTGAGGATGCGCTTCGCTGAATTCTTCTTCAAGTATGCGGCTGAAAAAGGAATTGACAAGATACCTCCGCACTACTTAGATGAATAGTTTTTTTGTTAGACTTTATAAACTAATTAATAACATGTATATATATATATCCTTAGATTGGTAGTTTTGTTTTTAGACATTGGAGACTAAAATTTATATATATATATACTTGTAGATAGTTATGTTTTTCCTATACATGGGTTTTGGTTTTAAGTCCCCCCATTGTTTCATTTTTCCTTTGCAATTCTGTAATGTGTGTGATATTCTGTGTTACTGGGATATTTACTGAGTGCAAGGATAGCTGAGGAGAGTGATATTTTAAAATGAATTTAAAAAAAATATATTAACGTCAGTTGTATCAAACAACTGACGTTAATAGTATTTTATAAAATATACAGTACACTATTAACGTCAGTTGTAATAAACAACTGACGTTAAAATTAAAACCTTTAACGTCAGTTTTTTATAACAACTGGTGTTAGTTTTAACAAAATTAACGTCAGTTGTGTTAAAGAACTGACGTTAATAGTTTTATATTTAACGTCAGTTCTCAACTGACGTTAAAATATTAACTATTAACGTCAGCTGTATTTACGTCAGTCAGTATTCTGACGTAAAAAATCAATTTTAACTGACGTAAAAAGCACTTATTGCACTAGTGTTGGCATGTCTTATTTACTTGTCAACTTAGTACGGAATGCTGGACTCAACAACACCTATGGAAGCACATTGATCCTCTATTGCAGACAATTTCTTCATTCAAAGACTTGTGTTTCCAAGTCCTCTCTGGTCTGGACAGTGATGGTAGAGCCAAATTTTCTATGACTGCTTGGAACATGTGGCGAGGGAGGAATGAGAAACTTTGGGACGACAAGCTCCACCCAGCTGCTCACATCATCCATCATGCTAACTCCTTTTTTGATGACTAAAAGAAAGCATGCATGGTTAATGTCTCAGAGTATACAAGTGTTGACAGACCTGATCTTAGTTCATGGACTCCACCCGATCCTGGTTTTTTGAAATGCAACCTAGATGCCAGCTTCTCTAGTGATCATGATAGAACCAGTTTTGGCACGTGTATTAGAGATTAACTTGGTGCTTTTGTTATCGCTAAGACAAAATGTCTTCCTTCCTTCTCTCGGTTCTTGAAGGTCAATGGGTTTACTTAAAGCCATCCAATGGGTTTGTAGCTTGAATCTCTGGCACATCGTCTTTGAGCTAGATTGCCAAGTGAAAGTTAATAAATTACAAAGCCTAGGGAGGACATTTCTGAATTTGGAGTTGTCATTAGAAAATTCCAGGATTTGTTTTGCTTCTTTTCCAAACTTTGGGATAAGTTTTGTTAGGCGAGAAGCGAATAAGGAAACCCATAATTTAGCAAAGGTGGCACCATTCTTAGTTAGTCCCCAAATTTTTTTTATCATGCTCATCCTTGTATTGTTTCCGTGATTATCAATGAAATGTGTTAAGCTCTTTCACTCAAAAAAGAAATAAACATTTCCTTATATCAACTAAAGGTTTCATTCTCCTTTTCAATTGGTTACGAAGCCTTAATATTCATCCATTAATGAGTTTTGTTTCTTCTCAATTATCTCATTCTCGTTGAATTTCAGAATTACTTAACGGAAGTTTGATTAGTTGATCTTGTTTCTTTTTGTTAATATAGTTTTTAGGCTAAAGTGTACTTTTGGTCCTTTATCTTTTGGACAAAATTCATTTTGGTACTTTATCTTTAAAAAGATTCATTTTGATTATTTATCTTTCTAATATTACACAAATTAGTCCTTTCCGTTATCCACCTCACATTTATTGACGGAAACCTCTCATGTGGCAGGTAACTCCGTTTAGTTATCCTACATGACATATGAAAACCATTTTTTATTTAAAATCAGATTTATTAAAGTTGAAAAAATAAAAAACCTTTTCTCTACCCCTAAGAGCAGCTTGGCGACGAGAAGGCAGAAAGGGGAGGATGACTGGAACACCAGTCGGATCCTCAGTGGCTTGCAGCGGCGTCACGACGTCACGGCGGTATGGACTGTTGACGAAGATACAGAACCTTCCTTCACCATCATTCCTTTTCTTCTATTACCAATCAATTTTCTAAAACCCTAAGATACATACAAACAGGTAGATCTGAGGAGACTCGCCATCAAGTTTGACGACCTTGGTGACGGTGATGAACAGGTTGGACTTGCCATTAAGGACTGTGAGATTGTTGAAGAGGTTGTTGAAGAAGGTTCTAGACCATTCGAGACAGTTTGTTTCGGACCAATGCCAGTTGTGAACGTTGGTGCCGTCTGGTCTTTCTTCCACGATCCAACGTTTGTCGCCCTCGCTGTAACGAGCCATTTGTAACACCCCGTTTTTTGTTAAGCACTTAGTTGTATGCTTTTTGGTTGTTAAGTCCTTAGGACTTAGTCTAGAGTTGTTGGTTGAGGGCTAAGTGGGGGTTTCAGCCTTAAAATCCTTTTCTAGTACATGAGCATGCCCGTGCTCATTGACCAGCACTCCCGTGCTTAGGCTGCAAGGGTCTCGCTGACGCTGATGTGAGCACGACCGTTCTCAATAGGAAGCACGACCGTTCTCAGCAGTCAAATGCGTCTCGCTGACGCTAAGTTGAGCACGCCCGTGATCAACAATGAACACGACCGTGCTCGGGCCTGAGTCTATATATAGACATCAGTTTGTGAGGGTTACGATTTACAACCCACAAATTGACATTTTAAGAAATCCTAAGTGTGACGGCAACCGTTTCTTTCCCTTTTCTTAGAACCCAACTGTTCTTGGAGTTCTTGCTCCTTGGGAGAGTCCTTCATGCGCTAAGTGCCAATTATCGTAAGGTAAACGTCTTTCCCTTTGTACTGCCTTCTCAATTGTTTTGATTGGGAAACTAATTGGTTAACTTTTTATGTTGGCCAAGGTTTGAGGCGATTCATTGAGCCAATCGAGGGAACTGGTAAGAACGATGTTGTTTAGAGAGGAATCTTCATACCAAGTATGGGGAGAATGGACAATATGAGTATGTAGACTTGGGGGTAGCGTAATACGAAGGGTTCTAATGACCATTTATGTTTGATAACATGACTAGATGTATATGTTTGATGATAATATGATTATGTGAATTGATGTCTTGGCATGATAATATGACTTATGTGTTATGATATGTTTATTTGGATCATTGATGATGATGTTGTTATTATAATTATAGTATGTTATGTGTTGATGCTATGTGATAATCTTCTAGATTATGTGATTTGTATGTATTTAATTGATGGATTTTTGCTCATTCATATGCTCAATGATTGAGTTTTGTCCCCAAGTTTAGTTAATTGAGTTTTAAATAATGTTTTACATTTTTTAGTTTAATTTCATGTTTTTAGTATTAATCTAATATTGTTTTTACTTCTTTTTAATTTGTAGGAAATAATTAAAATAAAATGGAAATACAAAGAAACCTTGGTCCACATGAAATAAAGATTCCCAGACTTTGGCAATTGAAGACAACTCCAGGCGCAACTAAAGTGATACAAGGGTCTTATGTTTTGGAATAGTCCAAATGGGCTTGGATTAAAAGTAGCCACCAGGACCCAAGTTTAAGGAATTGAAATTTCAATTTGGATTTGTGTTGGTAAATTAATTGAAAGCACAATAGCTTGGCCAGTAATAGGGAACGTGAAACAAGAATAAGTGGCCATATTTAATTTGAGATGGAATTGGAGGCCTGCGTGAGAGGCTTAGAGGGTTGCACGATAAAAGGGAGGCAACAACATGCAATTTGGGGGGTAGCATAAAGCAACAGCCGCACACTGAGAAAAAGGGCCGCACAGCATAGGGAGAGCAGGGGCAGCGCAGCACTGAAGGAGGAATCCAGCAGTGTGGTGTTCTCTTGTTATCACTGTCATGAAGTTTTCTTTTTACTCTTTCTCTTTATTTTATTTTATTTTAAGGTTTAGCATGTCTAGCTAAATTCCTTTTTGCTGGGGATTTGATGTAATCTTTTTATGATGAAGTTTTATCTGATAGTTTGATTATCTTATGAACAATTGAAATTGTTGATGTGATGTTTACTGTGCTTGCTTACATTTGAATGCTTAGCTACCATTCTTGTGTTTTGAGGGTTCAATAATATGCTAGGAATAGTGATTTTTGGACTTTGCCCCTTGTAATAATTACTGTTAATTTGGTTAATCTAGGAATAGATAACTGATTAATGTGGGCATTTTACAAATTCCATAGAGCTATGATCATCATGCTTTGTTAATTACACCTAAGTAATTAGGGTAATTAGTAAGGTTTGATAGAATTGATTCACTAAGGAATTAGGCTTCAATTAATTAAGGGAATTTGTCCTTCAACATGCCAATTGAGATTAAGATAATTAGAGTGTCAGTAATTCATAGGATTCCTTGTTTATGAGGAATCCGGATTCATAATTGGATGAAATCAAATCCCTAGCATTTTTATTTCTATTTTATCTCAACAAAAATTCCAAAACTATTTTATTGCTCTTTTGTTTTATTTTATTTATTTTGAGCTCTCTTCATACCAAATTTTAGTCTAAATAGTTGTTTAATCTGTGAGTTGGTACTTGGTAACTAATCCCTATGGACGATATCCGATTCTTACCGATTTTATTACTTGCAACGATCCGGTACACTTGACGAGAACTCATCAAGTTTTTGGCGCCGTTGCCGGGGATTGGTTTTGCCAATATCATTAGTAACAAAGGAGGTAACTAATTTAGACATTTTTATTTTTTATTTTTTATTTTTTGTATATATTTGATCTTTTCTTTTGAGTTTTGTTTGTGCAAGGTGGATGCAATTCATGGACAACTATTATTATCCATCTAATGAGGAAGCCTCAAGTCACACTTTAGAGAACAACTTGTGTTGGGGAGACTACATAGATTTGGGAGATCATGATATTCCAACACAAGTTGATTGTATAACGGGTAAGCTAGTATATAGAGGCTCTAAGGAAGAATGGGAAACCTTTTGTTCGTATTTACCACCACCACCACCATGTTTACAAGTGATTCCCAAAGAGCCACGTGAAGCAAAATTTGAGCAAAATTTGGTTGTGGGGATGGATCAAAATGAAGATGAAGTGGTGGTGGTAGACGAGTCACAAGAAGAGGAATTACCTTTCACAAATCCTTGGGAAAGAACAATTGAGAAGGCAAGTCATTTGGAAAACATTCACTCCACCATGCTTGCTAAGAAACCTGAAATTGCTGCATTGGATAAATATGTTGGCTTACATGCATGTGTGGACACTGCAAAGTTAGTCCCTTCCACTTGTCTGTCAAATTTCCTTGTGAAAATACCATTTGACCCGGGAGGAAGTGAGTTCATTATTGTACTTAAAGAGGTCAATGGAGTTTTCACATACTTGTTAGGATGAATTAAGGGTAGAGTCATATTGCTTCTGCAATCACCACTTCACAAGCTATGGGATCCGGGAGGATGCCTTTACATATTTAGCATCTCTTGGCCCCTATGCTAAGAGCAATGGGATCCAGGTGGAAGCTTCTCAATGAGTTTTCTTAACCATTCTCTTTAGTTTATTTTCATTTTCTTGTTAGTTTTGTGTTTCACATGTTTTAGTTTGTTTGGGTTATAATAAAAATAATTTTTTTTAGTTTTGGTAACTTGCTAGTTTCTATAAAAACATAATAATAAAAAATAATTTAAAAAATATATAAAATTTAGAATTTTTTTTTGATTCAGATATATATTTAGTTGTTTTTTCTTTTATGACTTGCTATCTTGTGCTAATGTTTCTCTATTTTGAGATATATATTTAGTTGTGCTTCATGGTATCTCATGATAAAAAGGAAGGATAGGAGGCAATAATGATGGTGACCTCAAGTTTGGACCAAGTTTTGGAAGTGCAAGATAGGGGAGTTTTCTTTTCTTTTTCTTTATTATTTTTTTATTTTTTTAGTGTTTTTTTAGTGTTTGCAAGTTAATGTCAGTACTCCTCTTTAAAAAATAATAATAAGCATGCTTGTGTGGAACCCCATTCTTGGCAATTTCATTGTATTGTACACCCAGCATGTTTGTTTTTCTTTGATATGAAGATGATACTTGTGGCTTAGTTTGTCATTTGAGTTTGTTCTTGGATTTCATAACTTTGGTGCTTTGTGTTAAACTTTGTTGATTAATGTTCATAGCTATAAAATTTTGGTGAGAATTAATTGGATTGCTTAACTTTATCCTTGTGAGTCATTTGAGCCTATAATTGTAAATTCTTTCTTGTGAGTGCACCATTGAAATTCATGCTCTTGAGTTTGCTTGGTTCTTGCTTGAAGTTCATGATTCACATGCATGTTATAAAAATGATTTGGACAGTTTTTCATGTAGCCACTTGGACCAAATAGCCAACCGTGAATTTTTCCCTTTGCTTAGCCCATTTGAGTTTTATATGTAAATCTTTGTTTGTTTTTACTCATGAGCCTTAACTTGAAAAACAATGTTTCTACCCAAACCTTAGTGGATAGGAGAGCATTGAATTATTGTGAGTGGGTTTGACATAAGTGTGGGGGAGAAAATTGTGCTTATATGTTGGTGAAAGGAAGGAATGTTTACCAAAATAAAAAAGACAAAAAAATAAATGCAAAAAGAAAAAAAAAATGAAAAATGGTATGAACTACTTGAAAAAAAAACAAAGTGGTGCTTTGAAAGAAAAGAAGGTGAAGGAAGTCAAAAAGAAAGAGGTGGAAAAGGATTGTATGCAAAGCATGGTTCTTTAAAAGTAATTGTTGCTCTCCTATTTTCTTTGGTGCCAGCCTGTTTATCCTTTCTTATCCTTCCCATTTACCTTAGCCACATTACATCCTAAATAAAGTCCCTTTGATTTATGCATGTTGTGAATTGAGGATGAATGATTGAGATGAAAATCAAACTTGAAGTTGCATGGTTTTGATGTGTGAATTTGAGTGATACACTTGCAATTGTTACCCACATAAGTTTGAGTGATTGAGTGAAATTGCACTTCCTGTGAGTAGTTGGGTGTCCATTAGTTCTTCCTTAATTGAATTAGTCGTGTTCTTTAATTTTCCAATGTGGAAATATTGGAGCAGCATTGTTATGGTTTCTTCTTTGGAATATTCTTGGATGAAAACTTGCTATAAGGTGATTCTTTTGTTTTAGGATTTCTTACATGGTTGGGTGATGCATTGCTTTGTTATTGTTAAGTTAGGGTGTCCCTTGAGTCAATGTTTGCTTGGTCTGTTGTCTTTAGTGTTTTGTGTGTTAGTTTGGGCTACTTTTTCATGGGGACAAACAAAGTCTTAGGTTTGGGGGTGTGATAATTTTCTAGATTATGTGATTTGTATGTATTTAATTGATGGATTTTTGCTCCTTCTTCTGCTCATTGATTGAGTTTTGTCCCCAAGTTTAGTTAATTGAGTTTTAAATAATGTTTTACATTTTTTAGTTTAATTTCATGTTTTTAGTATTAATCTAATATTGTTTTTACTTCTTTTTACTTTTGTAGGAAATAATTAAAATAAAATGGAAATACAAAGAAACCTTGGTCCACATGAAATAAAGATTCCCAGACTTTGGCAATTGAAGAAAACCCCAGGCGCAACTAAAGTGATACAAGGGTCTTATGTTTTGGAATAGTCCAAATGGGCTTGGATTAAAAGTAGCCACCAGGACCCAAGTTTAAGGAATTGAAATTTCAATTTGGATTTGCGTTGGTAAATTAATTGAAAGCACAATAGCTTGGCCAGTAATAGGGAACGTGAAACAAGAATAAGTGACCATATTTAATTTGAGATGGAATTGGAGGCTCGCATGAGAGGCTTAGAGGGCTGCGCGATAAAAGGGAGGCAACAACGTGCAATTGGGGGGATAGCGTAAAGCAACAGCCGCACACTGAGAAAAAGGGCTGCACAGCATAAGGAGAGCAGGGGCAGCGCAGCACTGAAGGAGGAATCCAGCAGTGTGGTGTTCTCTTGATATCACTGTCATGAAGTTTTCTTTTTACTCTTTCTCTTTATTTTATTTTATTTTATTTTATTTTAAGGTTTAGCATGTCTAGCTAAATTCCTTTTTGCTGGGGCTTTGATGTAATCTTTTTATGATGAAGTTTTATCTTATAGTTTGATTATCTTATGAACAATTGAAATTGTTGATGTGATGTTTACTGTGCTTTCTTACATTTGAATGCTTAGCTACCATTCTTGTGTTTTGAGGGTTCAATAATATGCCAGGAATAGTGATTTTTGGACTTTGCCTCTTGTAATAATCACTGTTAATTTGGTTAATCTAGGAATAGATAACTGATTAATGTGGGCATTTTACAAATTCCATAGAGCTATGATCATCATGCTTTGTTAATTAGACCTAAGGAATTAGGGTAATTAGTAAGGTTTGATAGAATTGATTCACTAAGGAATTAGGCTTCAATTAATTAAGGGAATTTGTCCTTCAACATGCCAATTGAGATTAAGATAATTAGAGTGTCAGTAATTCATAAGATTCCTTGTCTATGAGGAATCCGGATTCATAATTGGATGAAATCAAATCCCTAGCATTTTTATTTCTATTTTATCTCAACAAAAATTCCAAAAATATTTTATTGCTCTTTTGTTTTATTTTATTTATTTTGAGCTCTCTTCATACCAAATTTTAGTCTAAATAGTTGTTTAATTTGTGAATTGGTACTTGGTAACTAATCCCTGTGGACGATATCCGGTTCTTACCGATTTTATTACTTGCGACGATCCGGTACACTTGCCGAGATCGTCAACACTGTGATTAAATGAATTGCCATGAATTGGTTGTTGGTTGTTCGTTGTGAACATTAATGATAAACGATGTTTAATCTATGACTAAGCCTTAGTGATAAGACCAAATTTAATGGATTTAGTAATGCTAATAGGTTTAATCTAATTAAGTTTTACCCGAAAGGATTTGACAAGGGTTTACAACCCTTGCTGTCCAGAAATAGTGCAGCCTGCTCTTGAGCATGGTCGTGCTTAATAAGGGGCACGCCCGTGCTCCATCAAAGAACCCAGAAAAGGTCATGCTCATCGAGCACAACCGTGCTTAACAGTCAGCACGACCGTGCTTGACTCAAGGGCCAGCACGATCGTGCTGGATAAGGACGATCGTGCTCCCTTGCCCAGAACAGAAAACAACTTAAGATAGGGGTTGTTACCCCAAACACTTAAAAGACTTAACAAGACACCAACGGAACATGAAGACCAAAAGACAAGTGAAAAGATGTTGTACCTTGGTAGCCTAGTGGCCAATGGGGCCTTGATGCATAATGGTCAATGAGGTAATCTCTAGTGCATAATGGCTAGAGTGATGATAATGATGTACCTTGGTAGCCTAGTGGCCAAGGGGGCCTCAATAGCCGAGTGGTCAAGGTGGTAATCTCTGATGTAGAACTGGTAGAGTGATTAAAAGACATTACGATAAACGTTAAACGATAATCCTCGATAGCCTAGTAGTCGAGGTGATGATGGTGGTAAAACTTGGGTAGCCTATGGGCCCTAGCGGAGGTGGTGATTGTGATGGTGTGCTGTTTGATATGCATTCACGCATTGGAGATGGTAACGGGGGATGTGCAACATAGGGTAGGTTGTCTGTGAGTAAGACGATCTGGCCGTCCGTGGGACCTGGTACCCCCGCGGTGGCACATCCGAGAGTAAGGTGCGTCAGCTATCCAAGGGGTCCAACCAAGGTAAGTTGGATTGCCCCGGTGTTGGTGCCTAGTGGCCAATGTGGAGATTTAACTCCGAAGTTGACATTATGAGGTAGATTGGATCCAAGTGCATCGTAGAAAAGTGGAGTATGACTGCATTGCATGGCATACACATTATGTGATGATGACCGGTATGATATTGCTGTCTGATATTTATGCATATTTGATGTATGCTCGTCTTGGTGCTTCCTTGCCATTATATTCATGTTAATGTTTCTTACTCCCCTTTGCTATGTTTTGTGTTGCATGTATATTTCTATGTGCAGAGGATGACGATCAGCCCGTTGAGGAGTGACTCCGGGGAGCCGCTACTTTCGTTTAGGATTTCCAGTTTTTCAGTAGTTGATTATTTAATTGTTTCGGCTGTATCCGAGGATTTGTTATTCCGGATTTTGGTTATACCAGCTCTGTATGTGACATTGGGGTTGAGTTTGTTTTTATGTTATATTTCTGTTGAACCTTATGATATGTTTTTATTTCCGCGTTTTGAACATGTTGCATTGCGGCAACCTCTGCCCGTTGTTTTATTTTTTTAATGAAGTATCTTTTTATAAATGTTTATCTTTATCTTTTATATGCTTTTATATGTATGCGGGTAGAGGGTGTCACACCATTGGAGAACGAAGGAATGGTGTTGTTATTGTTGTGTTTGGGTGTGTGGATTGGATTTGGAGTTTCCAAAGACTTGCTTACCAATTCAATCCTAAGATTCCCGTAGAAGTTATTACGCCACCAATATCATGGTACACCGAACCCTATTTCTACCACCTTGAACTCCATTGTGTCTTATGCATAGGCTGGTTCCGATGGCGTTATGGTGGTGGACAACAAATTCTGGGATTTTGGTGGTGTTTCCAAGCTGGTGGGTGGGTGGGGGCTTTGTTCCGTTGCTGGGTAGGGAATTTTGGGGAAGAAGATTATTTTTTTAATTTTTTTAAAATTTGAAGGATTGTGATGCCAGTTTCCACATGTCAGCTCTAGAATGGAACATTTGTCATGTCAACTGTCACACTTAATGACGTCACTAACAGAACTAACGAAAAGGACTATTTTGCATAGTATTATAAACATAAATGACCAAAATGAATCATTTTAAAGATAAAGGACTAAAATAAATTTTAACCAAAAGATAAATGACCAAAAGTATAATTTAGCGTAATTTTTATTAATGTTTGAATTTGGATTGGGTAATTCAAGTTTATCATTTGAGATGCGCATACATAATGAATGATTGGGCTGAAGGTGTTTGCCAAATTGTTCATTACAATTGAATCATGTTTCTTAGATTGATTAAGTTTACCAAAGATTAGGTGGTTACTTTGTCTTTTTAAATTTCTATTCAATCGAAGTCTGGAAGGTCTTTTGATGATCTTGGGTTAAGAGAATAAAATTGAATTAGGCAATGCTTGATTAGTAGTAATCCATGATTAACCATGCACGAGTCTCTGATTCCGTTGAGTTGATTGCTTTAATTCATTATTTCTAATTCCAATTTTAATATGTTTATTTCTCATTATTTACTTTAGATCCTCTATTTTGACCACTTAACAAGTTGGATTATCGCAAGTGGTCATTAGATGACTGGAATTGATACCTTAGAGCTTGTTTGGGACAGCGTTTTTATTCCCAAATCAGCTGTTTTGAAGACAAGAAGCTGTTTTGTAAAATTTTCATTGTGTTTGGGAAAAAACTTAGATCTTAAAAAAACTGTTTTGGGAGAATTTCAGTTGTTTTAGTATAAGCTATCTCCATGAGCTGTTTGATTAAATTATTTTTCCTTTTCAGTTTATATCCCGGTTTTTTGACCAAATTGGGTTCCTTTTAGAAACTATTTACCAGTTTAGGGTTATTTTGAAACTATTTACCAATGGGGGGTCGTTTTGAATATTTTATTATTTTTCGGTCTGACGGGTCAAAGGCGCCAATGCAGATGGCGCTTTTGAAGGCGCCACTGCAGTTGGCGCCTACACTTTTATTAAAAAAAAAATATCAAAAGGGGAGGCACATTTGGCAGCGTCCTCCCCCTGCTAGCTACTGTAGCAGCATTTTTTTTTTAATTTTGATTCTTTTTAAAAAATAAAAATTTTATTTCTAAAAAAACCCATTCACCAGATAATGAATTGAATTCACCAGATATTTGTACCCGATTAACCAGATATTTACACATACTTAACCAAAAAAATTTATTTCTAAAAAAAAACCCATTCATCAGATAATGAACTGAATTCACCAGATATTTGTACCCGATTCACCAGATATTTACACATACTTAACCAAAAAAATTTATTTGACTTTTTAAAAAAAATAAAAATTTTATTTCTAAAAAAAATCATCCACCAGATAATGAACTGAATTCACCAGATATTTGTACCCGATTCATCTGATATTTACACATACTTAACCAAAAAAATTTATTTGACTTTTTTAAAAAAATAAAAATTTTATTTCTAAAAAAACCAATTCACCAGATAATGAACTGAATTCACCAGATATTTGCACATACCTTACCTGATTATGGAGACACCACGGTTTCTCTTGTATTATATACAATATAATGAGAAAGAGAATATGTATATTATGAATGGATTTTTTTTTTAGAAATAAATTTTTTTGGTTAAGTAGGTGAATCGGATACAAATATCTGGTGAATTCAATTCATTATCGGGTGAATGGGTGGCGCCTTTGACCCTTCAGACCGAAAAATAATAAAATATTCAAAACGACCCCCATTGGTAAATAGTTTCAGAATAACCCTAAACTGGTAAATAGTTTCTTGAAGGAAACCAGTTTCGTCAAAAACCCTTATATCCCCGTTATGACCTCCTCCCCAACAGTTCATCGCCGCCTCGCATGGCCTCTGATGGATCTCCATCTGCCGCAACTCAGTGGTTTGAAAGATTAGGGAGACGAGAGACATGCACAAGGGAAGGGTCAATTTGGGTCAGGGAGATGACGATTCAGCAAAGGGAAGGACAAAGATGAAGAACACACCCAATATTTCTCACCAGAAAAAAAATAAAAAAAACAGATCCATGATCACAAAAATATCAACAAATTTAAAAATGACAAAAGTATATACATGCAACATCGAAACCTCTGTAGTGTAAACCGAGAGAAGTCGATGGAGGCCGATCTGGGTTGTTGTTGGCTGATCTGAGTTGTTGTTGGCCGGAAAAAGCCTTAGGAGGAGAGGTCGGAGTAAGGAAGATCGCTAACCGGAGAAACGGAGATCGTAGAGACACATGAGACTGAGATGGAGGACGACGGGGTTTGAGAAACGAGAAATAAAGAGCAACAACGTTTCTCTGATCAAAGGAGTTCAATTTTAATTGCTGAGAAAAAAAAAAAAAAAGAAGGCGTGGGAGTTGAAGCAAATGACCAAGAGAAGTTTCCAGAGAAAATGTGTAATAATTTGGTCCAGGGAGTAAAAAAAAGTATTATAAAATGGTGCAATTGGTTCAGAGAAAACAAATTGGTAATTAAATGAGAAGTAAAATGGTGTAATATAAAAATATCTAATGTTAAAAGAAAAACAAATATTAGAAACAAATTTCTTCATATCCTTTTTCGTAATTTACTATATAAAAGTGATTATTTTTTGTATCACCCAGTCGAAATAGATTATCTTAAAATCGCTTTTCAACAAACATACCCAAACAAAAACAGATTCTGATTATAATCGATTATCACAATAATTGATTATTTGAAAACAAATTATCAGCATTACTTTTTTTTTCCAGCTTTCCCAAACACACTCTTATACTACAATAATATAGAAATTTAGTATTTTATTTTTGGTTGAACTCGGCAATATACTATATGAATGTGCAAAATATGATAGTTTGGAAGTGTAATTAGGAAAGGGTTTGTAAATAATATTAGAAATCATAGGAAAAAGTGATAGGAAAATACATACTTTGACATGAATAAAGTTTGGATTAGAGTTTTGATCTTTTTATGTGAAAATTATACTCAAAATATGTTGAAAATATGTAGGATTGAAGGCCTGGCGCTCAGCTCTGGAATCAAGCGCTCAGCCAGGACAGAAACGAAGGAAAACAACAGTGGCAGAACATGCTCCGCCAGCACCCAGTGCTGAGTTCAGGGCGTTCAGCGCCACCAGAAGCAAATAAGCTAGCGCTCAGCGCTGTGTTCTGGGCGCCCTGTGCCAGTTTTTATAGCAAGCTGTTGTTTCGCGTACAGTAGGGCGCCCAGCACTGGGCGACGTGCAGAAACTCTATAAATTCGAGTTTGAGCAGAGTTTGGAGGATCTTTTCACTCATTTTTTACATTTTCACTCATAGAAACACCATTTTCTCTCATCTTCCTTGGAGATGCAACCTTGGGAACAAGAATTGAAGCTTCAATGGAGTCTTCCTTCCACATCTACTCAAGTTCATCTCTCTTATATCTCCCTATTATGAGTAGCTAGATCACTTAGGTGAGGTTTAGGATGATTCTAATTGGATTCTTGATGTAATTGACCTCTATCTCTGATTTCAATTCAAGTTTATTCAATTTGAGTGATTTGATTCTATGCTTAATGCTTTTATTGATTGATCAACTCTAGATTGATGTTATATTCAATTTCACAATTGGAAAATTGGTTATTGAATTGGAATTGAAGTAGATTACCATTGGAATGTTGATTCTAGGAATAGAACTATGTTTCAGTGCATTCTTATGAATCTCATGCTTAATGTTTGTGCTAATTCTTGAATGACCTAAGGAATTAGGCTTCTTTATTTGTACAAAAGGATTATCACTTAAGGAATTATGGATAAATCTAAGTTAGTGATTTGAATGTCAATTGAGTGGAATGAATTGAAATTAGAGTTGAATAAAGTTACATTAAGTGAGAATTGGAGGATTCCGACACCTAACCGCTTTTGCCTATATTGAATTCATTCTTTAATTGCTTTTGTTTCATTCATTGTTGTGACAACTCTAAAAACAACAATTCATGAAAACTCTTGGAACTATGAAATTCATTCGTTCAAATAGCTATTGCTTAAGCTACGTTGTTACTTGAAATACAATCCTTGTTGGGAACGATACTATACTTTCACTTTATTACTTGTACGATTTGGTACACTTGCCAAACCATCAACAAGTTTGTGGTGCCGTTGCCTGGGATTGTTGATTTCAATACCAACGAAGCAAAGGCATTATTAATATGAACATTTTTTTCTTTGTTAATTTTCTGTTTTTTTTGAATAATTGATATATTGGATATTCTCATCTTTTCCTTACTTTGGATTCCTGTTTTGTGAGGAAAGTATCCACTACAGACCATGGACATCTTTGAAGCTACTCTTCTTGCTCAAAGAAAACTTATTGCAAAACAATTGGAGTTGATGTCTAAACAACTTCAAGTCATGCAAGTAAAGGCAAGGAAACCATTGCAACCTACATGTGATTTTTGTGGTGAATACCATAAACTTGAAAATTGTGAGGTTCAATTCAATGCACAAGAGGAGGCTTATTACATGGAGAACCTCATAAGGGAACAAGATGCACAACCTTACCATCAATCCAATGAGTCACTAGATAGAGTGTCCAACCTTGAAAATGTTTTAATTCAATTTATTGGAGCTACTCAAACGAAATTCAAGGACATACAAGCTTCAATCAAGAATCTTGAGATTCAAGTTGGGATGTTATTTGAGCAATTGGTTGGAATTGTGCAGAAAAAGATAGAGTTGGTAAGAGAGCAAGAGTCGCATGTTTGGGAAATGGTTGAGCAAGAAGAAGAAGTGTTTGTAGAAAAGGAAAGTGAACATGACTCAAGAGAAGTGGTGGAAGAAAAACAAAAAGAAAATGTAGTTGTAGTATTAGATGAAAAACAAAAACAAAAATAGTGACATGAAAGAGATGCCAAGGGTGAGGCATGAAGAGATTCATATGACCGAGACTCAACCTTTGGTGATTAAAGAGAAGAGTCCCATGCGAGATGAGTTTTATATACTTCAAGAATGGGGAAACACATATTCCAAATGCCTAATTGTTGGGGCATGGGAACATTTGCTTCCTTATAGTAAATACATGGGACGACTTGTGAAGAAAAGAAAGCGGAAGGAGGATATATTCTTCTTGTCATATAAACCGCCCTAAGAAAAGAGCTCAAATGTCAAGCTAGTGACGTTAAAGAAGCGCTACTTGGGAGGCAATGCAAGCATTTCTCTTCTTGCATTTTTGTTCCTTTTCTTCCGTATCTTTCAAGCATAAGTAGTTAATTGAGATGATTGAGTAGTTCCTTGATGTGTAGGCTTGATATTGTGATATAATTGTTTGTAATTGTTGTGCAGGAACATCTAAGGAAAGTGGACCAAAGGAAGGGGAGAAATGACACAAAAGAAGGGTGAAAATGGCCCTGTGTGGGCGTTGGGCGCTACTGTGAGCATTGAGCGCAAACAAAAAGTAGTTTCAGCAAAAAATACTGCACCTTGGGCGCTGAGCGTGGATTCCTAGCGCTGAGCGCTAGCCAGTGTAAAAAAAAAAAAATTTGCACGTGCTCATCCATTGTGCAGAAGAAAGGGGGTGCTCTGAACTCTTTATTAATTTTTTTTACCCTCCCTAATTGTTAGTTAGCTGTAGTCGAATAAATTGCCCAAACTTGCATATTTTGCACAAACTTGCGTTTTGAATGGGTTTTGTGTAGATTTTCTTGTGAGCATGGCTCTTTTGCTTGGCTGAAATTTCTAGCATGATGCATTTTATACTTGCTGAGCATATGATTTCATTGAAACCATCGATCCTTGTGAATTGTTTGTGCCAATTTTTCATGCTATGATTGATGCAATGTTGAATGCATGTATTTTCTGTTGCACATAACCATGAACTGTGAGCTTTTGAGCCCAAATGCTCTGGTACATTATCCAGATGACTTGATTTCTTTCATGTGTGATTGTCCATCATTTGCATGTTCTCACTTTTTCTTGTCTTGATGCTTGTCACTATTGCATTATTCTTGTGTATGCATATATGATTGAGGCACTATTTCTTTGCTTAGCTCAGGGCCATAATTGCTATCCTATCATTTGCCATTGCTATGCCCAATAGAGCCTTGACCTATTTTTCTTGTTATGATAGCACATTACAAGCCAAAAATATAAAAAAAAAAAAAACAATTTTGACCCACTATTTTGGCTTAGAGGAATGTTTGGACTTAAGTTTGGGGTTATTCTCTTGCTTAGGGACAAGCAAGCAAATTAAGTTTGGGGTGGGAGTAGGCCACTGAAGATGCCTACTATGAAAAAAAAAATTGAAAAGAAAAATACAAAGTTTGAAAGAAAGAAAAAAAAATTGAAAAAATCAAAAAGAGAAAAAGAAACAAAAAAAGTATACAAAAGTGAGAAAAAGGCAAAATAGAAAGATGAAAAAGAAAGAATGAAAAGAGAATGAAACAAGAAACAAAACAAAAGAATAAGAGAAAATAGAGTTATAAATAAAATAAAAAGGGAAATAGCACAAATTGTGTGCTATGTGCTTGTGTATTAGCTAAGTAAGGGAAGCCCCAAGAGAGTCCACATTCCTTGAAGCCAAAGTAGTCTAGCCTATATACTTGATTTTATCCACCCCCACCTTAGCCCCATTACAACCAAATAAAAGATCTCATGATATGTGTTGCATTGAGATTTGTGTTGTGTGTTCTTAGCATCTTGTCAAGATTAGGATTGGGGAGTGCATGATGATTGGAATTGAGAGCAATTATCACCAAGTGAGGATGTGTGAACATTAAATAGAGAGGTTGCAAGGGATTTTCTTGTGCATTCAATGGAGCCAATTTTGTAGTATGTTTGATTGTTCTAAAGCATGAAGCATGTGATCAATTGGAATGGATGCAATGATTGTGTGATGCTTGTGCATTTTGCAAAAGTGTTAAGGAATTGAATTTTTTCATGAGTAATGTGTTCCACAAGGGAATTGAACATGAAAACCATCTCATTCACCCCTGTTTTGAATTTAATTGTTTGCTTGAGGACAAGCAAAATCTCTAAGTTTGGGGTTGTGATGAATGTGCAAAATATGTTAGTTTGGAAGTGTAATTAGGAAAGAGTTTGTAAATAATCTTAGAAATCATAGGAAAAGTGATAGGAAAATACATACTTTGATATGAATAAAGTTTGGATTAGAGTTTTGATCTTTTTATGTGAAAATTATACTCAAAATATGTTGAAAATATGTAGGATTGAAGGCATGGCGCTTAGCTCTGGAATCGAGCGCTCGGCCTGGACAGAAACGAAGGAAAACAACAGTGACAGAAGCTGCTCCGCCAGTGCCCAGCGCTGAGTTCAGGACGCTCAGTGCCACCAGAAGCAAATAAGCCAGCGCTCAACACGCATGTTACGGCGCCCAGCGCCGATTTTACTGACAAAGAAGTCTGCTGTTTCGCATCTTGTAGGCGCCAGCGCCATGGCGACGTGCAAAAACTCTATAAATTCGAGTTTGAGCAGAGTTTGGAGGATCGTTTCACTCATTTTTTACATTTTCACTCATAGAAACACCATTTTCTCTCATCTTCCTTGGAGATTCAACATTGGGAACAAGAATTGGAGCTTCAATGGAGTCTTCCTTCCATATCTACTCAAGTTCATCTCTCTTATATCTCCCTATTATGAGTAGCTAGATCACTTAGATTAGGTTTAGGATGATTCTAATTGGATTCTTGATGTAATTGACCTCTATCTCTGATTTCAATTCAAGTTTATTCAATTTGAGTGATTTGCTTCTATGCTTAATGCTTCTATTGATTGATCAACTCTAGATTGATGTTAAATTAAATTTCACAATTGGAAAATTAGTTATTGAATTGGAATTGAAGTAGATTACCATTGGAATGTTGATTCTAGGAATAGAACTATGTTTCAATGCATTCTTGTGAATCTCATGCTTAATGTTTGTGCTAATGCTTGAATGACCTAAGGAATTAGGCTTCTTTATTAGTACAAAAGGATTATCACCTAAGGAATTAGGGATAAATCTAAGTTAGTGATTTGAATGTCAATTGAGTGGAATGAATTGAAATTAGAGTTGAACAAAGTTACATTACGTGAGAATTGGAAGATTCTGACACCTAACCGCTTTTGCCAATATTGAATTCATTCTTTAATTGCTTTTGTTTCATTCATTGTTGTGACAACTCTAAAAACAAAATAGCTATGAAATTCATTCGTTCAAATAGCTATTGCTTAAACTACGTTGTTACTTGAAACACAATCCTCATTGGAAACGATACTTTACTTTCACTTTATTACTTGTACGATTTGGTATACTTGCCAAACCATCAACAATACTCCTCTGTACATTAGACGTAGTCATTTTGAAGCAAATAATAATAAGTGAATAGTAATCAGAAAGGGTCATATGGTTGAAAACGAATGCAGGAAAATGTTTATTAGATTTTAAATTCTAGTGCAAGATTTCACCTTAAACCACCTTTCTAGAAAAGCAACGAATCAAGTGATCACTTGTGTTGGGTCCCAAAAATTTCATTCAAGTCATGTTATGATAGCAACCCAAAAAAACAAAAAAAGAGGAATCAGGACTCTATTTGAAGCAAAACAAATATTAGGAGTTAAAGGTAGAACAAGCCAAACAATATTTCCCACAACCCACAATCAAACAATTCCTAGTTTCCATTATCATCCATGTTAGCCACTTTAGTGAGAGGGACAAATGTGTAGCTAATTGCAATCCAATCCGCATTCCTCTAGAATTGGACCATCTTGCTTGGGTAAAAATGGATCAATTTTCACCCACAAGACAGAGAAGAAAGAGGCAAGCAAGATTGACCAGACAAGAACAATGGTAGGAGTCCTGTTATGCCTACCCATCATACCTTTAAGGAATGGGTACAAGTGAATAATTACCCAGAAGGAAAAGAAGAGTTTGCCAAATAAAGGCCCCCAGGACTGAAAGCCATTGTTAATTGCTGCTGAGACTCCAGCAACAATGGCAATTATGTTAAGTATCAGCAATGTTGTTGGTATGATTAGCAAAGTGGTCCACTTCAAACCAAACAGCTCAGAATGCTCCTTATCATCATCTCCCACTTTTGATGTCACCATGAAGTTTGTATTTGCACCTGCCAGGACCTTGAACAGCCCTGCAAACACTGCAAATAAATGTGCTGAAACCCCTCCGATCACCCAAAACTGCTCATTTCTCCACCATTCATCAACTGTAACTCCACTCCATCTCATCTCTAGCATGCTCGTTGCGAAAATGCAAATGAAAAGAGACACAAACCACATGCCAGCTGTAGTACTGAGCTGCAATGCCAACGAGAGTTAATGTTAGATAAGCATTGACTGTTAATCATGGTTTTGAATTGCATTCTACAACCGCCCGCAATTAAACCATAATGTTATAGTTTTGGTAGCATCCATACCGCAATTGCAATTATGACCGCATTAGCCATATTTTTTCACAATTGTCTAGTATTGCGGTAAAGGTAATAATATAATGGCAAACTATGCGTTTAATTTTTTGCAGCACTATGGTAACAGATGTTGCTCAAGTCACTCACTCATGATAATGACCCTAATAGCTAACAATGTCTAATGTCTAAGGTTCGAGTAATCGAGTTCAATCAGGTTTGAATTTGGATCTAGTACAGTCCAAAAACACTGCATTCATTGATATACATCATTGGATCAATAATATTTAAATTTTTTAATACACACTCAACTGCATCTATGGGTGGATCTTAATGAATGCAGTGATTTTTAACTGCAGTGAACCCAAATCAGGTTCCAATCATAATAAGAAATTAGGAAACTGTAGATAAAAAAAACTTCATACCTCAGGGATGATAAATTTCCCAGTAAGCAAGCAGACAGCAGGAAGAGTACAATATGCCACCAATGGTATTGAAGTCCATGGATATACTGTAGCATTTATGTAAGAAATCCGCTGTAACCACTTCAATTTTCCTCTGTATCCATACCAGAGAGGGCAGTGTTTACTCATGAATATTTCAGTGGATCCTAGGGCCCATTGAAAGACTTGTTTCAGACCATTAGAAAGGTTTCTTGGGGCAGATACTTTAAATGCAGGTCTTTCAGGAATACAATATATAGATCTCCATCCATGGCAGTGCATTTTAAAACCTGTCAATATATCTTCTGTAATTGAACCATAGATCCACCCAACCTGATTTATTAAAAAAAATTATAAAGTTAAATCCATAATTACAACTTGAACAAGGATTTTAAGAAGAGCATATAATGGAAAACAAACACTACTCTACCTCTTTTCCCCATTCTGTTTTCTCTTCATAGCCACAGCTAATGACATGTATAGCTTCTGTAAGTAGAGAAGCAAGCCTACCATGTTTTAGTGTCTCACCATCCACCAATTGAGTAGATGCAATGAAAACAGGAGACTGTCCGAATTTCTTGACCAACTTCTGATCTGATATTGGAGCTAGAATTTCACCTTCAACTCCTACATTCAAGGTTTTACAAGTTTAGATTAGAAGAGTAATAAAATGTTTCTCCTCTAATTCTCACCTTAGAGTAAGTAATAACCATTGTCATGAAGATATATATGGTCAATGCTTAAGAGAGTTGAATATAGTATGCCTGCAAGTAGAAGATGTGAAAAGTTTACCTTTACTGCCATGTTCAATACACATCAAAGCACTCTCAGCTATAGATGTTTCAGAATGTACTTTTCTTTGACTGCTCTCCATTATCTCAATCTTAGGTTTCTTCAACTTCTTCTTCTTCCTCTTTCCGGTGCAACACAATCCACAGCAACAGCAGTTGGGCCAGCAATTGCATGTCTTGGTTGGAGTCTTCTTTTTTCTTGGAGCATCATAACCATATAGTGCTTGCCTTCTAAAGACACATCCTGTCCCAACATATGTAGGTCCTTGGATACCATCCAAACCTTTCATGTTAATCTAAATAGGAAGAGAGTCAGCTTTTTATAGTTTCCATTTAGAAGGAAAACTCCAAAAATGAGCAAGTTCTGTGAGTGTGAGAAGAGTGTTCTTACATCAAAGAATGCAGTTGCTTGATTGGTATGTTGGTCATTGTGGTCAACATCAAATCTATGAGAGAACTGAACATAGCAGAACTTTTTTCCTAATAATGGATCCATCATGAAACACATTGACTCTCTTATTGCCTTGCTATTGTTTATGTAATGATCATAGTCCAAGTTCAACAGAAAAGGTGCATTGGAAAGCACAGCAGATACTCTGACCTATTTGGTAAAATTGTCAACAAGGAAATAATTCAGAGCATGATTACCCAAAAATGTAGGAGAACTTCCAACTTGCTGGCTATCACCCTAATTTTCTAATTTCATTTGGTTTAATTTTAGGACCACATCAACTATATATTAGGTGCTATTTCTCATGTAGTGCTTACCAATGCATTCAGTGCTCCTGCTTTTCTATGGTGATTGAATTTAGGCCTCTTTTCTCTAGAAACATATACCAGGCGTGGCAATTCATTTCCATCCATATCATATCCTCCACATTTTCCAAGGAAAACCTGTGAAAGGATTGATACTGCCAACCATAAGGTTATGCCCAAATGGACATTACTTTTATGAATGTGATATGTTTTTAATTTATTACTAACCTGTATCATTCCTGGGTGATCCCTAACATTATTTCCAGGCCATGGTGTTCCATCTTGCATTGTCCACCCTTCTTCTGGGACCTTCCTAGCCTTTGCAACAAGAGAATTAATTCGAACTCTGAACTCTTCATATTCTCTCTGCAGTATCAATTAATTGAAAACTTTTAACATTTTTTTTTGTATTCATGATATTGGTACGAAGTCTTCACCATCCTTAACAGAGACTGGTCTCCGTCAGAGGACCTAAACGACATTTAAGGATTGTTCCCTTCTAACCAGATTCTCTCCATACACAAGAATTAGATACATACGAAGATTTATAGGATAAACCAAGAGATGGAAACATATTTCTTTACCTTCATTGCTCTTCTCTCTTTAACAAATGATGAGTGCAACTTATCTTTAAGATAGTTTATTTTCTCAGCAAAATACCATTCAGGAGCCCTAGGTTCAATGCTGAACTTCTTACAGAAAGGAACCCATTTCCTAGCAAATTCAGAAGTTTCAGACAAAGCCTCAAATGTTAACATAGCGGCGCCATCATCAGATACATAACATGACACCTTTTCCGCAGGGTAATCTACAGCTAGAATCGAAAGAACTGTGTTTGCAATCACCAGAGGCGGCTCTTTAAGTGGATCAACTGTTGTCACAAATATATCAATTGGAGAAAGTTGTGATGGTTGGCCTTCCTTTTCATACCTAATGAATACATAAAAAAGTTAAGCTCAATAATTGCATGTTTGGTTCTAAGATAGAAAGTACCAAATTTGTTTGTACTCTGTCAAGGTGATTTTAATTAAAAAAAAATTGAAGTATATGATTAGTGTTAGTCGAAATTGATTTTGGTTTCAAACTTGATCATAACAGAAGCTACAAAAGTAGTTTTTGTATTGGATAATATGTGGAACTTATTTTTAAAATAAAAATATCTAAATATAAAATATTTCATATCAAACTTAACCATAATTAAGAGGGTATTTGTTATAGATTATTTGATGATAAAATCAAATTTTTTTTTAAAAAAATCATTTTTAAGAGTTTGAAAAAAACATTTTTTTATTACTACACATCTTTAAAAAAGTGATTCTTATGATTGTAAACAAACACAAAACAACTTCTATTTTTTTTTAAAAATCTCTAAAAATAATCTCTAAATTATTCATTGTCAGAATCACTTATTTTTTAATCTATAACAAAGAAATCACAATAAATACAACATAGCATATGTCCAAACTATTTGTAGATTACTTACCTTAAGGAAAGTCTGTCCAGATAGGTTTCCCTTTTAACAGGAAACCACTTCGGGAACTGCTCTAAAATCCATGAAAGTGTGAACCAAATCTCACATATTACTGACACAAGCCACAAAGCATAGCCATTGTGTACTGGGTGCATAACTCGATAATGGAAGAAGAACCCAAGAACAACCAGGCGAATTATTATGATTATACGGTAAGGGTTGATTTGACTTGATGCAATAGGCAACTTTCTTGATAATGGTTGTCTTCCTTCATCCATTCTGATTAACATAAATAAAACAGACATTCAGATCACTTGAAGCAATATTAATTATTCTTTATATATATCTTCATTTTTATTCTAAAGAAATTCCATAGAGGCACTTACAGAGGTAATTCAGTGTCATCATCCTGAACTTGATCATTTTCATTTCCTCTACTCATATTACTAAGTTGCCCTTGTCTTTGCTTCCATAACTCCATCCTCTCTTTCCAAGCAACACTACCATAGCCATAAGCAGCCAGGTCCTTGGAAGGATCCATGGGTCTAGCTTGCAATGCAATTATCTGTTTGTCCTTAGCATCATCTTCTTCATGAGATATTTCGTCATCCTGTTCCATTAGGTGCGTTTGCATGCATGCATTAGATAAATTAATTCTCTTAAATCAAATATGGTGATTGCCCAATTGAACAGCATGATTATGTAAATCGGGTGCCAGTAAATTGCCAAGCCATAAGCCATAGCAAAATTAATTTTTTCCGTGTTTGTTTAAAGACATGCTCATTAAAATTAGTACCATGTGTTCTCCAAAACATGGAGTCGTGACTATTTCAAATGTCATTCTTAACGGGTGCAGCAAAATATATTCTCCGTAGCGTGTAAGCGACAGTTCCTTGAAGGAAAAAACTTAAGGTGGTGTTATATAGTTGTTGTTCGTGTTATTTATCAATTATAAAATATCATATGGATTAAATTTTTTATTTAAATTCAAATTAAAATGTTTTTTTTATTGGTTGGTTAATCTATATGTTGAATTGTGACCGGAGAAAAATAAAAACTGCACACAAAAGTTTTGTACTTCTTTGAATTATATCCTTCCCACAAATTAGATTATGAGTCATCAATAATATAAAAATTTTCATTATTAATCAATCATCAGTAACCTTATGTGTAACTTTTATGATAATTATTATAAAAATAAAATATTTGAATTATGTGTCACAATTTGTGATTAGTTAACCAGGAATGATCTTTATACTGACACTAGCTATATATTTAACTTTTCTTTTCTTTTTTGAAGCAAACTTTTTCATCTCCGTAGAGGTTTGACAAATAATAAATAAGACGTACGTGTCAACTTCAAATTTAAATAGGTGTATTTGCATAATGAATATGCTAAACAAAAATAGTCTAATTATAAATAAAGGACAAGGATTCTCATTAAAATTAGTTAGTGTGGTATCTTTTTTGATCCAGAGGGTCTTTGACCCCCGTTTCGATGTCCACCAGAGTCTTTGACTCTGACTAATCCGAGGTACGGTCGGAGGTAAGTAAAGCCTAGCCAAGAATTATTACTGTCAAGGATTGAACTCATACAGAACACCAACCATTCGTCCTTAATAACAGCACATTAACCACTTGTGCCCAACTGCCTGATTATCTAGCATCGAATCATGAGTTCTTGAAACCTTTTACATTAATTATTAGAACGAATAATTAATAAAGCGTACGTGTCAACTGGAAATTTAAATAGGGTGTATTTGCATAATGGAAATGCACAACACAGAGAGTCAGCGTAATTATAAATAACGGAGTGAGATATAAGCAAATTCGAGAAGGCTTTAGTATAATGTGCACTAACTTATTTGAGGTTATATTATATGATACATGCATTACTTGTTAGAACAACGTGAATACCTTGGGAGACATACACATCTGCATATCTTGTTTAATTCGTCCATCAAAATCGAATTCATTCTCCAAGTCATCAATGTCATCCTCCTCTTCATCCCCCTCAACTCTAGCACACCCTGCAATAGAGAAACAACGGAGAAGTTACCTTTATTACAAACAAGGTTTTAAATAAAGTTTCACGACTACAGTTAGGATCGCAACGTTTTAGTTTTGGCGATCTTCGACACCGAAACACGACCAAAATTGTACGTTGCTGCATCGACCACATTTTTTTTTTTTTTTGAATTGTATTAAACGCAATGCAACGCAACTGCAATGGTGACCGTAATTTAACACCTTGACAAATATTAATACTTGTATTTGCATACCGTTGAGACGCTTGAATCTGGTTTTGCATCGAGGACAGACCTGGTTTCCTTCCATTCGTTCATACTCGTAACAATTTCTACAAACAGGAAAGGCACACTCGTTGCAGGCCACGAAAAGATCACCATCTGCATTAACCCCTATGTCATCTCCACATAGTTTGCATATTTGACTACATAACTGTTGCAATTCTCTCTGCTGCACCACATCAAACCAACGTGCAATATATGTTAGTTAATGTTGCCGGGCCATCCTTTTTGTTCCTCTACAATTGTTTATGTATATGTGCATGAACAAAAATCTGTTGTCCAAAAAAAAATAATGTCTCCATATGTCATACCAATTAAAAGTTAGAAATGAACAAATGTGTTAATGAATTATCATTTTATACATAATTTTCATTTTATTTTCTTAAGTAACAAATTGTCGTTGGTGGAGGTAGAGTATATGACAGCAAAATGGGCAGAGGATTTTAATCCATGCATATGTTTGACTAAGAAGAGATGATGGTACTTGTAACTTACAGCATAGTCACCATCTTGACGTATGATAATGAATTCATTGCTGTTGTGGGAGCCTGCAATTAACCCCAGATTGGTTTCCATTTTTTATCATGAACTACCTTACCACTTTTATTTACACTAATAGCGTTTCCTCCTTACCATATTTATAAATCCTTTGCCTTTCAACTCAAGCAAGATATAAATGCACTTTACTTGAGCAAGAGAAAAGAACTATTATTCTTTTTGAGCAAAAACATATACAAAAGATTACAAGTAATTATTCCAATTATTGTACTTTTCTTCTTTATTATTTCAACTGGCGCTATCTCCCTCTCTTAGTCCGCCCAAGGGCCTTCCCTTTTTTGTTGCATTTGACACATTTTGCTTCTTATACTTTCTTTCTTCATCTATAACTCCGCCAGCAAAACTTATGCGTCATAATCTAACAACCACAAGGAAAAAGAAAAAGAAAATAGCTTTCCACGTGTCTTGTAGCTATAGCTAAGCTCGCTCTTAGTGTCATTTTCTATGATGTTAACAACTTCAAGCTTGCCATGGCTAGCTTTGTGTGTCGTTATTAGCGACATCATTGTATATTATTGTTATTATTAATAATTATTAATATCACAATTATTATTATTATTATTATCCCTAGCTCTACCTTTGAAACAGACGCACGCTATTTTTTTTATATATCACTTTTATGGGTAATATATGGTTTGGGCCATTTTTCAAATATGCTGGGTTTATGTGTTTGGATCATTAAGTTTTCTTTTCGAATTGGACAAAAGATATCGAGGGCTGCTATTTACACATTGTTATTTGTAACTTGCACCTTCCATTTGAATTTTTTCTTTCCAAAATTACCCTTTTCACTCACCACACTATATCACACACTTCCTTCACCCCACACCCAACCCCACACCAGAAACCACCTCCTTTCTCACACTCTTCACACCTTTGTCACCTTCTCCACCATTCTCTACCTCCACCATTATCACACAACAATGAAAGGGTGCCTTTTTTTTTTTTGTAGTTTTTTTGATATTGGATTTCATTGTTTTGCAAAAGGGAAGAAGATAAGTTGGTTTCAAGTTGTTTTCATTTGTGTTTTGGCAAAATGAAATAACCTTGTTCATCATCATCCATGCACGTCGTCATCTCGGTGAGTTTCTACAACTTTTTTTCGTTACGTAACTTCGGGAATTTACTTTCCAGAAGCTTCCGGAAAACGGAATCCAAAGACAAGTTACACCTCCAGAATTCATAATCCGGATGCATATTAATGAGTCGTCTGAGAACTACCGGATTATATTTTCCGGAAGCATAAAAATTAACACTTCCAGAATGCACTTTCCGGACACACAATTATTTGTACTACCGGAATCTAGTTTCTGGAGGTACATATCCGGATGTTGCAATTTGTGCACCCGAAAACAATTTTTCGGAGGTGTTAAATTTAACACATTCGGATTTTACTTTCCGGATGTACAATTTATACATTCGGAAAGTAAAACCCGGATGTGTTAAATTTCCTTATTCAACTTTTCTAAAATAAATTAATGTTGTCTTCTTGTTATTTGATATGATGCATATAGTTTAAAGGTTGGTTTCAATGGACATGGAAGACTATTTTGACAATCTACCTGAGGATATGGACATGTCAAATATGGGAAGAGACAGAGATGTAAGAATAAAGATTCATTTTCGTTGATTGTAGTCTTGAAAAAATATAATTTATTGTTATGTTTTTTTCCATAATCCTGTGAGCATATAGAGGTTGGATGTTCCCGGTGTAAAAGATCATGTTGATTGTAGGGATGCATTCACTACTACTAATTAAGGTGGTTGATTAATGAATTATCATTAGTGTATGTTATGACTTTGTGTGAACATTATAACATCCTGCTAAATTTGTATTGTCATGTATTTCCATCTCGAGATGATATGTTGAACTAGGCTCGACAAGTTGGTAGAGAGAATGGTGTTGTTGTCGTCATTCACAAGTCAGACACATGAGGTAATCGAAGGACGATGGTAGTGATTCTTGGTTGTGAAAGGGGTGGGAAGTATAAACCATACAAGAATGAGTTAGTTCACAAGGTGACCTGAACTAAAAAATGTGAATGTCCTTTTAAATTAAGACGAAAACCGTTGAAAATTGGTGATGGATGGAAACTTGAAGTAGTGTGTGACTTTCACAACCATGGGTTAGTAGAGATATTGGTTGATCATGCCTACGTTGGTCGCCTAAGTGTCCAAGCGAGGTCTTTGGTTGAAGATATGACAAATGGCTTGGTTAAGCCAAGTAACATACTATTCACATTGAAGCAGCATAATCCGGATAATTGCACCACGCTCAAATAGGTCTATAATGTGTGGCAAGATATTTGGATCTCTCGAAGAGGCCCTAGAACGAAAATGCAACATTTGCTGTATTTAATTGAGCGTTATAGATATGTTTGTTGGCATATAAGGCTGGAAATGAAAAAAAGGAGAAGAGGAGTTCAGTCTTGAAAATGAAAAGTTCACAAAAAAAACAAAAACACCACAAAAAAAAATAAAAAAAAAATATGAACTTGGGCAAAAGAAAATTAAGGAAACCCATCTAAAAAATTAATTAAAAAATTCAAAAAAAAAAATGAACTTGGGCTTAGAACAAGTAAGATGCACACATTGTTTCTTTAAGGGTGTGTTTGATACTGATTAATGCACAGGACATCACAAGACAAACAGGACAACACAACACAACCCCTTGACAATTTTTTGTCATGTACATCGTTTGATAGATAATGGACAACACAAGTAAAATAATATTAATTTTACTATGATACCCTTTGTAATATATATTATTATATATTAATACAATATTTATTAATATATATTATTAATATATGTAAGTATTAATAAATTATGATAATATATTATTACTAACATATATAGTATATATGATATATTAGAGAGAGAGGAGAGAGATAGAGGAAAAAGAGAGAGAATAGAGAGAGGGGGGAGAGAGGAGAGAGAGGGATGGAAAAGAGAGAGGTAAGGATAATTTTGTCTTTTTTGGTAGTCTGTTCATGAGACAAAAAGTTGTCCCATGGTTTGATGGGGGACAAAATTTTGAGTTTTTGTCATGTATCGCACCTCCTTTTTGTCCTGTCCCCAGCCCATTTTTCAAATCAAAAAGGGGATAAAATTTTTTATGTTGTCCAGTCCCCTGTATTTTTTCAAATCAAACGCACCCTAAGGAATACAAATAAGAAATAAATAAGAAGTAAATAATATGTTTTAGATGAATTACACAAACAGGAAGCTCTTGCACAAGATTGTCTTCACAAAGCCCTAGTATTTCAAGAGGCTTTTTGGAGAGATAAATCTAGGGTTAATTGGCTAACACATGGTGATAGAAACTCTGGTTTTTTTCATAGGATAGCTAAAATTAAACAGGTTTCTAAACAGCCCATGTGTCTTAGGCAGGGAGAAGCTATCATTTATGATGCAGGGGAGTTAGAGTAGCATGTTTTATCTTATTTTACAGACTTATATGCATATGAAAATAACTGTTTTGATAATGGTCTAATAGAGAATTTCATTCCCGTTTTAGTTACCAATAATGATAATAGATTGCTTACATGTTTGCCCTATTTTGATGAAGTAAAAGGTGCTGTTTTTTCACTGAATAAGGATAGTGCCCCTGGCCCTAATGGCTTTGGTGGTGGCTTTTATCATGCCTTTTGGAATATTATAGGAGTAGATGTGTATCTCTCTGTTTTACAGTTTTTTTCAGCAAGGTTGGATTATGCCTAATCTAAACTCCAACCTTGTCATTCTCATTCCCAAATTCAATGGAGCTGATAAAATTGAAAATTACAGGTCAATAGCTCTTGCTTACTTTCAATTTAAGGTGATTACTAAGGTTATTGCTGATAGGTTAGATTCTATTGCCCCAAAAATCATTTCTAAAGAGCAAATGGGCTTTGTTAGGGGTAGGCAAATATCTGAATGTGCATATGTATAACTTCTGAAGCCATTAATCTTTTGGATCACAAATCATTTGGTGGAAACTTAGCTCTAAAGATTGATATTAAAAAAGCCTTTGATACGATTGATTGGTCTTTTCTTTTAAAAGTTTTGAAAGCTTTTGGCTTTGATGACATTTTTTTGTAAATGGGTTTTGGTGATTTTGGAATCTTCTAAACTATCTTTTTTGGTTAATGGACATACTATTGGTTTCTTTTCTTGTAAAAGGAGGCCCTTTCTCCTCTTCTTTTTTGTATTGCTGAGGATGTTTTAAGTAGAGGAATTTCTTTCCTTATGCATTCTGGCTTTTTAAAGCATATGTACAGTCCTAGGTCTTTTCCAACCCCTAGTCATGTGTTGTATGAGGATGACATTATAATTTTTTGTAAAGGTTTGAAAAGAGGCCTCAAAATCGCACATGATATGATAGGAAAACCAAATGTAATTAAGCCAAGAAACAATGTGTGCTACATTACATGTCCTAAGCCCAAGTTCATTGCTATTTTGAATTTTTTTCTTTCGTTTCTTTAGAGGGGCTTTCTTATTTTTCTTTTGCCCAAGTTCATTCTTTTGGTTGTGTTTTTTTTTTTTTTGTGAATTTTTTATTTTTAGAACTGTACTCCTCTTCTCTTTTTTTTTCCCTTAAAAAAAAAGGTAAATGGCCCAAACCTATCATTATATATCTTTTGTCTAATTCGAAAAGTAAACTTAGAGCTTGTTTGGGACAGCGTTTTTCTTCCCAAATCAGCTGTTTTGAAGACAAGAAGCTGTTTTGTAAAATTTTCATTGTGTTTGGGAAAAAAACTTAGATCTTAAAAAAACGGTTTTGGGAGAATTTCAGTTGTTTTAGGATAAGCTATCTCCATGAGCTGTTTGATTAAATTATCTTTCCTTTTCAGTTTATATCCCCGTTATGACCTCCTCCCCAACAGTTCATCGCCGCCTCGCATGGCCTCTGATGGATCTCCATCTGCCGCAACTCAGTGGTTTGAAAGATTAGGGAGACGAGAGACATGCACAAGGCAAGGGTCGATTTGGGTCAGGGAGATGACGATTTAGCAAAGGGAAGGACAAAGATGAAGAACACACCCAATATTTCTCACCAGAAAAAAAAAATAAAAAAAACAGATCCAAGATCACAAAAATATCAACAAATTTAAAAATGACAAAAGTATATACATGCAACATCGAAACCTCTGTAGTGTAAACCGAGAGAAGTCGATGGAGGCCGATCTGGGTTGTTGTTGGCTGATCTGAGTTGTTGTTGGCCGGAAAAAGCCTTAGGAGGAGAGGTCGGAGTAAGGAAGATCGCTAACCGGAGAAACGGAGATCGTAGAGACACATGAGACTGAGATGGAGGACGACGAGGTTTGAGAAACAAGAAATAAAGAGCAACAATGTTTCTCTGATCAAAGGAGTTCAATTTTAATTGCTGAGAAAAGGAAAAAAAAAAAAGAGAAGGCGTGGGAGTTGAAGCAAATGACCAAGAGAAGTTTCCAGAGAAAATGTGTAATAATTTGGTCCAGGGATTAAAAAAAAAAGTATTATAAAATGGTGCAATTGGTTCAGAGAAAACAAATTGGTAATTAAATGAGAAGTAAAATGGTGTAATATAAAAATATCTAATGTTAAAAGAAAAACAAATATTAGAAACAAATTTCTTCGTACCCTTTTTCGTAATTTACTATATAAAAGTTATTATTTTTGTATCACCCAAACGAAGTAGATTATCTTAAAATCATTTTTCAGCAAACATACCCAAACAAAAACAGATTCTGATTCTAATCAATTATCACAATAATTGATTATTTGAAAACAGATTATCAGCATTACCATTTTTTTCCAGCTTTCCCAAACACACTCTTAACAAGTTGGATTATCGCAAGTGGTCATTAGATGACTGGAATTGATACCTTAACTAACCATTAGCTTTTAACCATCTACATAGCACAAGAAACCATATAAACTGCAAAAACTCAACTACTACAGGAAGATAAAGAACATAGCAAGCAATATAGACCCTGCAGCTCATCTTTTATAATATAAGCTGCTTCCAATGCAAGGTTATTCATTTGTGCATCAATTGTCTCAAATTCCTTCCTTGGTTCCAGGATATGATTTTTTTACTTTAATATATATATATATATATCAAAGCTTTCTAAAAATAAATCATGTGGAATGTGCAGACCATATAGTTACATTAACTAAAATATAAATGGACAGTCTTCTAATTATCTAATCATTAACTAGTTGGCAACAAATGAGTCTTGCAGCAAAATAAATTAAAATCACTAGTTCATAACCAATCATCACCAAGCAAAGAGAAGAAAGATCATTAACTTGATAATGGGTCAGAGCATTAAAGGTCACCTTCATAAGTTGTTGCAGGTAAGAGGGGTCCAAAATATCAAAAAAAGGTTCCATCAAAATTTAGATATAGTCGTCCCATTTTAAATAGGATATCTCTCATGATCAATCATATTTTATTTCAATCAGACTAGTAAACCTTTTATACTTGCCTTGACACAATTGTTCCTTCACTTGCCGTCATTACCAAGCTAGAATGAAAATCATGTATTCATTGCTATTAGAAACTGATAACCAGAGAGAGAGAATAGAAAAGAGAATCTAAAACTGAAATCTGAATCTGATTGAATTGTTAGTCTATTTATAGCATGTCATAGGAGTAACTAACCATTGGGAGGGAGTGGGAAAGTTCATTACTAGAGGAGTCTTTTGGGGATAATCTAAGCAGGTTTGCGCCAGATTGGAAATACCAAAACTCAGATGGAAATTCTTCTGATGAGGATGATTCTTTGGCAAACAGCGTATTAAGATTGGTGTTTCAAGAGTTCTAATGGAAATTCAGGAGGGTTATTATGTATATGGAGCAAAAACTGTTTTGTTTTTCAGGAATCCTTTCAAGGTACAGGTTTTCTAGGCATAAAAGGGCTATGGGGCAACTCTCAACAACCATGCTGCATCTTCAACATCTACTCGCCATGTACTATGAGTGGTAAGCGGGCTTTGTGGGAAGAAACGAGGACTATGAGGGCAAATCATTTAAATGTTGCATGGTGTTTGGCCGGAGATTTCAACGCTGTTAGAAATGTCAGTGAGCGTAGAGGTACAGCAGTTAATTCAATCACAAGAGAAATGGAAGAATTTGATGATTTTATTGATGATTTGGGTTTGATTGACTTACCATTAATTGGTATAAAATTTACTTGGCATTGGTCAAATGGTAATTGTATGAGCATGTTAGACAGGTTCCTCCTTTCCGATGAAGGGGTGTCTCAGTGGCAAGATTTGTCGTCACAATGGGGGTTGCAACAACCGGTTTCAGATCATTGCCCAATTGTATTGAAATCAACAACAATCAATTGGGGGCCTAAACCATTTAGAGCTTTGAATTGTTGGATACAACACAAGGACTTTGAGGGGCTTGTATCAGAGAAATGGTCATATTTTTGAGTGGCTGGTTCGGGTGCCTACATTCTCAAGGATAAATTGAAAAATCTGAAATGTCAGTTGAGGGTGTGGAACAAAAGATCTTTCGGCAATGTAGATGATAATATTCAAGAAATTTGGAATGAAATCATGGTACTGGACGATAAAGGCGAAAGGGATATTCTCTCGGAAGGTGATATTTTGAAGAGGAGAGAACTTTTTGAGTCCTTTTCGAAAATGTCCAGAATGCATGATTCTTTAATTTTCCAGAGGTCAAGACTGAAGTGGCTAAAATTAGGCGATTCGAATTCAGACTTTTTTCACGCATGTGTCAAAAAGAGGTTCGGGTACTATACATGGCTTATGGTTTGGGGGAAGTTGGGTTGAGGAACCAGCTTTGGTGAAGGAGGGGATATGCCATCATTTTGAGACTTTGTTCGAACAGGAGATGCGGACTAGACCAACACTGGATGGTATAAATTTTAGGAGGATTTCTGTGGAAGAAAACAACTAACTAACAACAGTTTTTTCAAGGGAATAGATCAAAAAAGCAGTTTGGGGATGTGAAGGAAACATGAGCCCGGGGCCCGAAAGATACAATTTCAAAATTCTGAAAGAAAAAAAAAAGCTGGAATGTGATGGAAGAAGATTTTTGCAGGATGGTGGATGATTTTCAAAACAGTGGCAGAATAGTAAGAGGAGGTAATGCTTCTTTCTTGGTCCTGATCCCAAAAAAGGATAATCCAGTAGGCCTAAACGACTATAGACCTATATCCTTGGTTGGGTGTATGTATAAAGTCTTAGGCTAAACTACTAGCAGAGCGCTTGAGTAAGGTGATGGATTCGATAATTTCCATAAATCAAACGACTTTTTTTGAGAGGAATGAACATTATGGATAGATAATTTCTGCAAATTAAACACATCAACGTTGTAATATATAAATACACACATGTTTATTTATTACATTACCAAAACATTGTTGAGGGTAATCCTTTCAGTAGGATCCCTCACGGGCATATACATAAACAAAAGTTATACTAGCGGAAACATGTACAAAGAAAAGAGTCATAGTATATAACATAATATAAGTTATAGATAATCAACACATATAACTAACAAATCATCCTCGAAATTAAGGTATCATCCTCTACCCTCAACCTCACACAACTAAACCTTTATGATGATCTGGCCACTAATTCCCCATATCCGTTAGGTATCTTAGTCCGTCGTCCAAGCGACGCGTCCCCAAAACTGGTGCACACCCTGGGCCAAAGGTGCTCATGCATAGCAATGACACTATAGTTGCACGGTACAGTCGGTGCACAACCTCATCCATAATGTTCATGTAATACAATGACACTATAGCTGCACGGTACAGTTGGTGCACACCTTGATTCTCTTTCGAGGGTGCTCAAGCAAAGCATTGACACTATAGCTGCACAAATTAAATCTAACATTGGACGGTCCCACAAGGACTTTTGACCTCGTATATGTCAAACATATGGTTATAAACACAATACAACTTATAAACCTCACTGAAGTACATCAATAACAACCTAGTGCCTCAAGCTTCCATCCTAGCCTTGACTCACATTATATGACACATTTCATTTTTAAAATAATCAATTTACGCTAGGCACTTCTAATTCACCGATACTTTCTCACCCAAACAATTATCTCCCGAACACTACAAAAAAAGCTCATTTAGCGACCGAAAATAGTGACCGAATTTGGTGGTTGCTGTTTGCGACCGAAATGGCGATTGATTATAGGATCTAAATCAAACACTGATTAGAGTTGATATTGCGACCGAAATAGCGACCGAAATATAGCGTAGCAGAGGTATCGGTCTCTATTTCGGTCGCAAAATGAAGGAAAATAAAAGGCAAAATTTTATGATTTTTTAGCGACCGAAATGGCGACCGAATTAAATATAACGGTTTAAATATATTTTATAGCTGCGACCGATATTAAATCGGTCGCTAAATGGCGCGTAAAAAATTTAAGATAGAGCGTGTTAGCGACCGAATTTTAAATCGGTCGCTGAATTTATGAATTCAAAATTCAAAGTAACCCATTTAGCGACCGAATAATTCGGTCGTTAAAACTAAAATCCCTAAATCGCGAGCCCTTCCCCTTTCTTCCCCATTTCTCTCATTCTTTCTCTTTTCTTCTCTCTCTCTTGCACGCTCTGCTCCTCCCTGCCACCACGCGACGTCTGTGCTCCGATCACCGCCAGGCCACCTCCGGTGAGTGATTCCACCTTCCCTCTCTCTCTCTCTCTATCTCTCTCTCTGATGTCTCTCTGTCTCTGTCTCTGTAGCGTACCTGAGCCGCCTCCCTTGAGCCACCACTGTCCGCAGCTCCGGTGAATCCACCACCACCAAGGGTAAGCTACCTTGTCTTCTCTTCTCTTCTCTCATTCTCTGTTTCTCTAACAGAATGGATATTTGGTAGCAAGGGTAAGGGAGATTCAACTAAGGAGATTCTGGGGGGGAATGGCCATGTAAACTCAGAATCAGTGCTGAGTTAATTAGAGATTGGACATTCAGCTAATTAGGAGGTTGTTTTCAAAGTAGAATGACAGTAAGTTTCTTAGGGACAGTGTGTCTATAAGTAGTTTGGAGCAGTCTGATGTGAAAGTATCAGGTGCATCTACCATGGAGGTTTTAGCTGCTTCATATCTTTATTTGTTATATTTCCGTAATATCATGTAGCATTGTGATAAATTTTCAATCAGGCCCATTGTGTATTATGATAGACTTGGCTTGATTTGTTCCTCTTGTCTTTTCTTTTTCTTCTGACAGGGGGGCTTATTATTACTCGGTTTGTGGTTTCTAGAGCACAGTAGTGGGTAGTATGTGCAGTTTTAGGTTTAAGTTGGATTCCCGTGTTCCTTTACTATTATCATACAAAGGCATGAGATTGGTTGTCCAAACTCCATATCTACCTTTATAGGTAAAACACGTCCAAATTGAAGTAGCATTGTGGGGTGCACAAATTTAACCTGTCGACAAGGTGGCATGCATGACAAGCTTTTCTGAAACCTTGTTTCATGGTGTTATGATTTTAGTTTCTTCTTCTGACTGTTCCCTTGGTGTAGTTTTGTATCATCTCTTGTTTCTCAGTTGATTGAACTGTGGGTTTATTTTTCTTGTCTCCATGTTGGGTTGTCTTGATTTTCATGTTTAGCTCCTATGATTTTGGCTTGTTGCTGTTGCACTTGCTAACAATATATTGAATTTTGTGTCATTAAAATAAAGCAAATGTAATTTTGATAACTTTATGGTCGGTTTTCTCAATCGTGTTTGATTTCTGGACTTAAATGGTTCATGGATTTGGTTGCCAAACCATGCTAACTGTGCAAGGCTTGTCTCCTCCTGGGTCTCGTTTTCAATCTTTTATTGCATCTGCTGAAGCTTGTTCGAGCAAATGAATTACTATTTCAATGATATTTTATATGTCACATGTATATATTTATGTACGCTTTGATCATTTTTAAGCTGTGAAGTTTCTGAATCTTTTAGACTTGATCCATCGGCATGTGCTTGGTAGCAATGACTTGGGTGTGCTTTTGAGTTATAGTTTTGGTGTTTTTTTCATAATTTTCTTAGATGGTTTCTGATATATGTTCTATTTAATGTATATTAGTATTGGCTTTGTTTTGTAAGTCGTGTGGAGTTTCTCCTGCTGGTCCTAGTTTGCTGCTATATGTTGTGTGTGGCTAGCAGATATTTGGTAATTGTGGCCTTGCTGTGTTCACGGGCACTACAACTTGATAGAAAAGCTAATTTTCTAATGTCTTTGCCCTTTTTTTTGTGCTTCTCTACCTGGGTGTTTGTTGGAACTTCTTCATTGGTTGGTTTGTCCGTGATGGCCATCACATCCAGGCCGTGACGGATTCTGCCTTGAAACTTCTTCACTGGTTGGTCTGTCACAGCCGTGATGGCCATCACGGCCAGGCCGTGACGGATTCTGCATTGGAAATTCTTCACTGGTTGGTCTCCCAACTCTACATGGATCCAAAAGTAAATTATAACTCTTTTAAGTGAAAATCTCAAAATGATATTTGGTTTATAAAAATATATATCAAATTAGTATAAGGTTAAAGTAATATTATCAAATGTTGTCATTTCAGCTCTGACACGATTATTTTTATTTATGCATTATAGGTCCTTGTCTGATCTTCGTTGTCCGCGGCTCCTCCCTTATCCTTACTTGGTATTGCTTTGTCGAATAGGTAAGTTCTCTCAATACTCTCTTTTAAGGTTTTGCTTTGTCTAATAGGTACTGATATGTGTGGTGCTTCTAATGTATTATGTGAATTATCGTGTTGTTTGGTAGTGGAGAGCTGAGCTCAATAGGATGTGATCTTGTCTGATTGTATGCTGATAATTTAATGTTTATGCATGTGTTTGTCAATATGTGTTGTTTGTTAGTGGAGAGCGGAGCTCAATAAGATGTGATCCTGTCCGAAAGGCGGGATGCTGGTTGTGTGCTGATAATTTAGAAATTATGCATGTGTTTGACAATTAACTACTACTAGTTAGTGGAGAGCGGAGCTCAATAGGATGTTTGCTACAATATTTAATCTAAGTTTGTATTGATTTACGCTGCAATTTATATAAGCTCAACAATGTTGCAATATTTATAGGTTAATGGTTTTATTTTCTGTTAGAGGTAGTAATTAATTTACGAAAGCCTTAGTTTCCTATTTGAGATTCAATATTAATGAGCATGCGTAACTTATCAAGGTATGCATGCTCATTGTATTGAATCTTGAATTGTCCAAGTGGGACAGTTTGGGAAAAAACCTTTTTCACACTCGTACAATAGTCATTTCAATGTTCAAATGCCTTATATACTTGTTGAAATCTCGGTCTGATGCATTTCCTTTTGTTCTCCTGGTGCATACTTGATCGCGGTGATTCTGACCGTGCTCGAGTCGTGTAACTTGGAGACCGATGGGAAATGCTGCCAAAATTTTGTCAAGTATAAGGTATTTGAATATGGGAATAACTATTAGTAGCCGAGTGTGGCAAAGGTTTCTTCTCGAATGGGATAGGTTCATACCTTGTCATAAGAACGAGATTGATGGAGTTATTGGAATGCACCGTAATATATAAGTGTTATTGTAGGATTGGTCAGGCTATTTAATTGCCAGCAATGGATATTCCGGAGAATCGGAAATGGATGTGTCGTAGGTTCGATCGGAATAAACGTCTTAGGGAAGAGTATAGAGTTGGAGTGGGTGAGTTTATAGAGTTTGTTGTTAGCTAGGAGAGATTTATACGACTGGGCGGTGATCAATTGAGGTGTCCTTGCAAAAGATGCAAGTGTCAATCTTTCAAAAGCGTGGATGGAGTTGTAGCCGATCTTTATGAGAAGGGCTTCATGCCTGATTACTATTGGTGGAGTAACCATGGTGAGACGTTGCCTGACTTAAACCCGATTGTGGTTGAAGGTTCGTACTATGGAAGTGGTGACCGGAGGGAAGAATTGAATCCATACTAGCAGATGATAATGGATCATGCTAGACCATCGGTTGGTGTTGTACTAGAAGAAGATGGGGGAGAAGATGATGGAATGGGTTCCCAATACATAGAGGAGAATCCGAATCCCGAAGCTCAAAGATTCTATGATATGCTGAGTGTTGCACGATCTCCATTGTGGGAAGGATGTCGGGAGTACACGGAGTTGTCGATGTGCATGGAATGACTAAGTATCAAATCTGACTACAATATGCAAGAAGGCTGTTTTAATCGCCTCACCAGGTCAGTGTCCAAGGCGTTGCCAGAAGACAATCGGATGCCTACTAGTTTTTATCATGCTAAGAAGTCTGTGGAAAATTTGGGTCTGGGGTGTTTGAAAATTGATTGTTGCCCGAATGGATGTATGTTGTACTATAAGGATGATTCAGCGGAAAGCATAACATGTTGTCGATTTTGTGGTGCGGATCGGTATAAGACAACCACTAAGATGGGCATTGAGAAGAAGAGGTTGCTAAAAAAGATGTGGTACTTTCCGCTCGTGCCAAGACTTACAAGATTGTGCTCTTCGATGGCCACTGCAACTCACATGAGGTGGCATAGTGAGCATGAGAGGGAGCAAGATATCTTGTGTCATCCATCTGATGGAGAAGCTTGGAAGCATTTTGATAGGGTTCATATGGCATTTTCGCAGGACCCTCGCAATGTCCGATTGGGGTTATCTACTGATGGATTTAATCCTTTTGGGCAGTCTGGAAAAGTATACTCTTGTTGGCCGGTTATCCTGACTCCGTACAATCTTCCCCCGGGGATGTGCATGAAGCGGGAGTTTATGTTCCTAACAGTCATAATTCCGGGTCCGTCTAATCCAAAAGGTAAGATTGATGTGTACTTGCAGCCGCTGATAGATGAGTTGACAATGTTGTGGAATGATGGTGTGTTGACATATGACGTATCTTTGAGGTAGAATTTCATCAAGAAAGCAGCTTTGATGTGGACGATCAACGACTTTCCTGCTTATGGGATGATGTCGGGTTGGATGACCGCGGGGAAGCTTGGATGCCCAATATGTATGGAGCGATCGAAGGCATTCACGCTTAAAAATAGTCGAAAGATCTCATATTTTGATTGTCATCGTCAATTCCTTCCAGAAGATCATCCTTATAGGCGGAACAAGAATGCATTCAAGAAGCGTTGTGCGGAGACAACACCGCCTCCACCACGTTTGACTAGTCCTAATGTATGGCGCAGAGTACAGTACTTACCGCTCGTCCATGAAACCCAAGGAGAACATATTCCTGATTATGGCATCAACCATAATTGGACAAAACAAAGTATACTTTGGAGGTTGCCGTATTGGAGGACGCAACTACTCCGTCACAACATTGATGTCATGCATACTGAGAGGAATGTGTTTTTGAATGTGTTTGACACTGTGATGGACATCAAGGGGAGGAACAAGGATACAAATAAAGCCCGATTGGACCTGGCTAACATTTGTAATCGGAAGGAGCTTGAGTTGCAGACGGTGGTCGTGGCAGACTTATCAAACCGAAGGCAAGTTATACACTAAGCAAAGCACAGAAAGTGGTCGTCTGTAAGTGGGTTAAAGAACTAAAGTTACCAGATGGGTATGCTTCCAATCTGGGTAGATGTGTTGACATTAAGGAAGCAAAGTTACATGGAATGAAGAGTCATGATTGCCACGTGTTCATGCAACGGTTGCTTCCAATTGCGTTCGACGCATTACCGAAGCAAATTTGGAACCCACTTGTTGAGCTTAGCCACTTTTTCAGGGAGCTTACATCGACAACACTAAATGTGAATCAATTAAAGTATATGGAAGTCAAGATACCCGTTTTGTTATGTAAGCTGGAGAAAATCTTCCCGCCGAGTTTCTTTGATTCCATGGAACACCTGCCAGTTCATCTACCGTACGAAGCAAGAGTTGGTGGCCCAGTCCAATACTGCTGGATGTATCCATTTGAGAGGTAAACAACATCAACTATTTTACTTAATACATATGAAATTCACGAACATGAGAGCGTAGTTTAGCTTTCCCTAAAACTAGTAATTATTTGTATATATCCCTCTGTAATAGGTTCTTGCACTCCCTTAAACACAGAGTCAAGAACAAGGCACGAGTGGAGGGTTCCATTTTTGAAGCATACTTAGTAGAGGAGACTTCCACTTTTGCCTCTTATTTCTATCCAGACGAAGTTAACACAAGAAGGACAAGGATGCCTAGAAACGTTGATTCGGGCGAAGGAAGTTCAACTAGTCCTCCTATATCAATATTCAACTATCCGGGCAGATTTAGCGGCAAATCAAAAGGATATTTCTTGGAGCAGCGTGACATTAATGCTGCTCATCTGTATATCCTTCAAAATTGTGAAGAGGTCGTGCCATATTTAGAGTAAGTTTCTACAATGTCTTTTATAAGTTCAATTGACATTTATGATTATTAATCGTCCTGCTGTTAATCTCCCATATGTAGGATGTACGACAATTTTCTAAGGGATCTCCAACCTGACATTTCAAACGATCAGGTTGATCGAGAAATTACTTCTCACTTTGCTACGTGGTTCAGTAAATATGTAGGTTAAGCACATTCATTTGTTGAAATACATTTTATCTCCTTAAATATATAGCATGTATAAGAATAATATAATATTTGATTTTTTAGGTACTAGATCCAGAAAATAATGTTCAAAATCCATTGTTGACAAATTTGGCATGGGGGCCTAACAGATGGGTTACATCATGGAATACTTATTTTGTAAATGGATATAAATTTAACACAAAAACATGGAATGAAGGAATGCAGACGTGTAACTATGGTGTTTGTGTGTGAGCCACTGATGGCAATGTAGAGGATGATTTCTATGGGGTTCTAATTGACATCCTTGAACTCGATTATACCGGTTTCCCCGTGATGAAGTTAGTTATCTTCAAGTGTGATTGGTTTGATCCTACTCTTGACGTAGGGACAAAAATAGATAAAAATTATGGTATTGTTCAAGTTAGGCTGTCTCGAAGGTATAATAAGGCGTACGACCCATTCATTTTTTCACAACAGGCTGAGCAGGTTTATTACTCGCCATATCCCGAAGGACATCATAGCTGGTTGGGTGTTATTAAGATAAAGGCTCGCAGTATAATTACTGATAATGTAATCAACCAGCCTGAAAAAGATGCTCCGTACCAAGATGATGAGTTTTCAAGACCCCACGTACCGTTGCAAATTACCTCGGACATTATTGTTAATTCTTTGGCGGACATTTCTGGAAATGGGGAAGAAGTTGAAAGAGAGTTAATGGATCAATCCGAGTTGGACGCATCTAGCGAAGGTACATTCCGATCAAGTGATACTGATGAGAGTGAGGGTGAATTTAGTGACGGAGATTCTACTTAGGTAATTTATTTATGTCATAATTCATTGTGTAAATGTCATTCTACTTATTAGGTAATTTATTTTTATATTATTTATACTGTTGTGTAATCATCTTTTCATTTTTTTCACAGATGGCAGATTCCTCTAGAGGTAGGGGTCGTCGTGGAGGTCGTGCTGCGAGAGTCCCTTCCCCGGTCGGCCCACAACCTTCAGATCGAGACCACCCTACCAGCACCTCTGTGGACGGGACACCTCAGGGTGATGGAGTTGCACCCCCCACCCAGCCTCATGTGGTCGGGACACAGGCTGCACCCTCATCATCCACACCTACGACGACAGGACCATCATTATCATCGGGACAGGAGAGTCATGGTCCATCTGACAAGAGGATTCTTCTTATCCCCAGGGGGGATAACGAGTATGCTAATTTAATTTTTTAATATATATAAAGTATCGTTAATTTCTATTTACTTGTTTTTTAAATTTATTTAGAACATTTATTAATGCTCTAATTTTGCTGCAGCTTTCTGCGCACGAAGGGCCCTTCTGATTCGATATCGAAGATCATGCGACGCAAGTTTGATGGTCCATAGCCTACATGGAAGGCCATCCCACTAGGCCATAGGGATCAGTTGTTTCTAGAGTTTAAGGTAACAATTTATTAAGTTATTTAAATTAAATTTACATTATATATATGTACACACGAATTTCCTAACAACTGTAAGTTGCAGAAAGAGTATAGGTGTGACTTAGCTTTAGAGGCTCTCGTCAGTGACATATTTGAGCATAAAGGCTCACTGGTCATGAAGAATCTGACGAACAAGCTGAGGAAGGGTCAGAATAAAGGGAGGTGGGTGGATCTTGAGATCAGGAGGTAGCTGGACCAGTACTGGGCTACTGAGAAGTTCCAGGAGATCCAGACCACAGCTCGGCGTAATCGAGCTTCTGACGCTGGCGCATGTGCTTGGACCGGTGGGTCTAATTCAGCCGTCGCCCACTACGACGAGCTGGTAATACATTAAACTTTTGACTTAATATACTATTTAATTAATTAGTTTTCATTTTTAATTATTCTTATGAATTTAATATTATATTATTCTGTGCAGAAAGCACAAACAGCGGGCCCCGACTGCTATGGAGTTGGTGGAGAGGACGAAGAAGTTGAAGTCGGGGACATGGGTCAACGACAAGGCCCGTAACTATGCTGTAAGCAAAAAAATAATTTAGTGTTTACTTGTAATTTATTATAAATGATTTGTTAATATTAGATATAATTTTAACTAAATCTCTTCAACTATACTTTGTAGGTGGGCTTCAACGAGAAGAAGGACGATGCCATATCACGTGCCTCACAGTCACAAGATGAGGCTTTGACTGGTGATGGGCCCTGCTCTCCTGTCTCCGTCGACGATAATGTCATTTATTTGGAGGTCGTCGGGGGCAGGAACAAGAAGGGGCACGTGTATGGCCTCGGAAACCTGGGAGGCGAGTTTATCGCTTCATCGTCCGGCACGCCTGCTCCTTCCTGCGCCGATACCGTCCCTCAGGAGTAGTTCCACCAAATTCAGGACACTTGAACGCGGAGCTTCGGGAGAAGAGCGAGAGAGAGCAACAGATGACGAACCAGATTGCACAACTGACTCAGGCACACCAGCAGCTGATGCAGGCGAGCATCGAGCAGGGCCAGACACTGCGGCTGGTGTTGGAGCAGATGAGGATCCAGACTCCAGTTGCTCAGGATGATGCTCTGACGGTTGTGCCGCCTGCTGCCGCTCCTCCAGTTCCGCCACCGGCTACTGATGCTGCTACTGCAGAGGATGATCAACTAGCAGACGTCGGTGGTACGGACGCTGAGGATGATTGGATTCCTCCATCTCCCCCTCAACATGACTGATTTTTTTTTCCATATTTTTGACTTTAAACGATTCTTGTGTGACATTTTGGATTATTCTTTTTATATATATTTATTATTTTTTATGATTGTATATTTCATAAGTTATTTGGTGTGTTTTATTAGTAATTTTTCTAACGTTTAAAGAAAATCAGAAAAAAAATTTATTTTAAAAATTAAAATTAAATTTTTTTTAATAATAACCAGTTTAGCGACCGAATTAGAAACCAATAATTCGGTCACTAAACTTTATTTAACATTTACAGATGAGGTATTGCGACCGAAAATCCATCGCTAATATAGGTTAACAGTAACCAAAATTAGCGACCGAACTAGCAACCGATTATCGGTCGCTAGAAATGGTTACCCAAAAAATGCGACCAACCTAATAGCGACCGTTTATTATTATTTAGCGACTGAAAATTCGGTCGCCAATTAGCGACCGAAATATTAATTCGGTCGCTAAAACCTTAGCGACCAGGTATTCAGTCACCACCCTTAATTGGTCGCTAAATTAAATAGCGACCGATTTACACTGTTTAGCGACCGAATATTACGGTCGCTAAACAGTTGTTTTTTTGTAGTGGAACAACATATATCCTCACTTAAAATCAACTAATCATAGTACTAAAAACCTGGCAGATCATGTATAACACAATATCAGAAAATATTCAAATACCACAAAATATCACATAAGCAATTCAATAATAATAACAATAAATTCAATCAACCTTAGATAAGATAAAATCATCCTAACGTCGATAAACCTACAATCCTCGAATCACCATTGGTTTCATAGAAAAGGTTTCCAATGTGATTTTGGTCTTGTCAATTACTCGACTACTAATAGGGTTTATGTCACCCTACACAATTATTATATAATATACTACTTATCGATTCCGACGATAGGTTGATTCTTTCCCCCACCTAAGTTGCCATCGGAAACCCGAAATCAACGATTCTCGTTATCCTGCCACGAGTTACCAAAACCACCTTCAACCAAATCAACAATAAAACAAATTAATCAACAAATATAAATATGGACATATGGTTCTAGGTTCGGCCAACTCATCCAAATGAGGCTAGGGTTATTTTCTTAACTCCATCTTTTGGATCTTAGTTCCTAGAGTATTAACTAACCTAAATCAAGTGTTACAATTCAAAAATATTAAACAAAATCCTCTAACCTCTATGGTTAGGGTTTCGGTCATAATAAGTAAAATAGGCTATAAATTCCTTTTTTTCTCACAAACTCTTAGATCTAGAACCTACACACCTTAAATAATTGATACATATCATGATCTAGTACGTTAAAGATTGAAGAAAAGTTATTTTGTTAATATGAACCCAATTTCGGTCAAGACTAGAAAATAGGGTTAGAAATTTCTTTTGATTTTAAACTCTTAGATTTAGAACATAGAAACCCTAGATAGCTTATAAACAACTTCATCTAAGTTAAAAGTTGAACAAAATCTCATTTGCCCACCAATACTTAGATTCGGTCAAATATAGAAAAATAGGAAGGAATTTTTTTTTTTACATACATACTCTTAGATGATGAAAGTAGAAGTCATATAAGGATCATAGAAATTGGTTTCACATGAAACTGATTTTTCTACAATTTTCTAGAGATTTTCAAAGTTATGAACCCTAATATGAACATAGTTGAATATGAACTTGAATCATGAAAATAATTGAAGAACATAGGGTTTATTATTGACGAGGAACAAGGTTTACCTCTTGAAAATGGAAGAAGAGCAAGAAATCTACTAGTTGCTTCAATACCTTGGTTATGGAGGTTTTGGAGAAAATGGAAGAAAATAATAGAAACTGGAAGAAGATGTTAGAAAGTTGGAGATGAATGAAGAAATGAAGGAGAAGAGATGGAGGGGAGGGGAGGGGGGAGGGGGGGCTACGGGGGGTTTCATAGGTAGGAAGTTGACTAAACTTAGGTTAGGTTAATACTAATCATGGTTAATAAATATCTAGATATTTTAACTAAATATCTAGATATTTTAACTAAATATCTAGATATTTTAACTAAATATCTAGATATTTTCAAATAAATATCTAGATATTTTCAGCTGTTCCCGGCTCCGTCGATTTCCCGATTAGGGTTTTACGCCCGAATAAAAGCGTAATATTTCGTTTTTGATTGAAAATTTTCAAACTAACCAAACTCGTTGGAAATATGATTTAAATACAAACCATTTCATTCATGAGTCAAAGTTAATATTTCTGATTATTAAAATCTTACTGTTAGTGAAAAACCGGCTGTTTTCCGTTCGACTTTCACCAAAATTCGTCTGAATACACATAATATTTTATTTCTGATCAGAAATTTGGAAAGTAGACTTCCTCACGGACAAAATATAAAAATCTACAAATTTGAGTTTCGGGTCAAATTAGGGCTTTCTGTCAGTATAAAATTATACTGTCAATTAAAAACGCAGACCGGGCTCCGTCTGAATTTTCAACCCAAAATTTCACAGTAGCCTTATACCATAAGAAAGACTATAAATATGATTTTTTTTTTTTATTTAAAATCAGTCTCTAACTCTGAGAATGAAAATATAGGTAATTATATTTTAACCGGTTAAATAGTGTTATTAAAAATCAGGCTGTTACATTACTATCCCTCTTAGAAAAAAAAAATCCGTCCTCGAAATTTCATGACCCAAAACTAGACATCATCTTGTAATCGTATCTTAATCTAAAGATCACACATTATATTTCTCATTGCTGTCTTTCCCCTAGGTGACAGCGATAACTTCATAACAGAATTCATTCTTATATTGTTCTATTTATCCTCGAAACAATCCATCACTACATTATATTAATTGTCCTTAACATTTCACCTTGATCTATCATCCTTCAAGGACATAATTAAAACTTAATCCATTCTTTCTTCTTTCTACTGATCCACTAGAGAACCTTATTTCAACATCTAACTCCCGTAATTAACACCACAATTAATTCCAACATCTAACTTCTACCATTACCCGCAATTAACACCACAATCAATTTCAACATCTAACTTCTACTTAATGTATCCATTCACAGTCCTAGATCTTTGTAGCGTATTCCACTATTCCATATTATATCAAAATCACACATCTTAATCCTCAAAAGAACGTTATTGCACCTCTTAATGCAATTAAAACCCTGCTTATATTCATCTTAGGTAAAACTACTATAGGTACTTTTCCTTTAATCTTCCAAATTCATACCATCCATACTAACTACGAGTATTTGATCATTACCTTAGATTCTCTTAGCAATACTATGCCTCGATCAACATTTGACGTATAATAATTGTCTCACTCACTGATATTGATCTTAAGGGTTCACATCCTACCAGTCACAACTATACCTCAACAAAACTCTCATCACTTTCTTGTCTATCATGTTACTTAGACAAACAAACAAAGTCTACCAGATACCAAATACAAACCTTGTATAAGATCCCCAGATTGAGAGGATTCAGCTCCCCTCACAGTATACACTCTCCCAGTGGCCTGAGGTCTGGTCATCGGCAGTCCTACTGCTGGAACTCCTTTTCCAGCTCCTCCTCTCTGAACAATGGCTCCTCTATCATCAGCTACCAACTGCTGCATACCAATGTTAGTTATCACGCTCAGACTCACTACCCAACTTCTAAGCATAGTCAATATCCGATGTGGATTCAACTAGACACGGCCAGTAACAACATCCTAATTCTCTCAGTACGATCAGAATCAAACTGCTCTGATATCAAATGAGACACCCCGTTGTACCCCGGTGTTTTATTAGATTAAATCCTTCTTAATTAAATTCTTAACCGCGTACGTAACGTGAAAATACGTAAAAATTAAAACTTATATAATAATCATATAACTTCTACAAATTAAACACATCAACGTTGTAATATAATATTTTATTCTTTTAGCAAGAAAGATTATTATATATATATATATATATATATATATATATATATATATATATTTTAAAGACAACAACACTAAAAAAAATTAAACGATCTATGATTTTTCAGTTTCTGGTTAAATCAAAATCTCTGACAGTAAAGTTGTAGTGTCAGTGAAAACGTAAACCGGTTTCCGTTTGAATTTTCAACCCAAAATTTTACTGTAACCCTCTACCACAAGATTCACCGTAACCCTCTACATAAGATAGATTATGAATATGATTTTATTTTATTTAAAATCATTTTATTGCTTTCAGATTAAAATATAAATAATTATATTTTAACCGGTTAAATAGCATAATTAAAATAAGGCTGTTACATTACTACCCCTCTTAGAAGAAAATCCCGTCCTTGGAATTTATGTAACTTGAAACTAGATAGAATCTAGTAATCGTTTCTTAATCTACAAATCCTTCATTGTGTTTTTCGTCACTGCCTTCCCCTAAGTAACAGCGGTAACTTCATAACAGAATTCATTCTTATATCGTTCTATGTATCCTCGAAGCAATTTATCACTACATTATGTTCCTTATACTTAACATTTCACCTTAATCTATCATCCTTGAAGAACATCATCAAAACTTAATCATTTTCCTCTTCTTAATACAGGTCCACAAAAACCTTATTTCCACATCTAACTCCTACCATTAACACCACAATCACTATTACCTTAACTTCCTACGCAATGTATCCAATTGCAGTCCGAGTTTCTTTGAACTTATGCAATTATTCAAGATTATATCAAAATCACACATACCTTCTATGAGCTCTGCATAGTGAGAGGATTCAGCTCCCCTTATGGTAAACACTCTCCCAGTGGCTTGAGGTCTAGCCATTTGCTGACCTGTTGCTAGAACTCCTCTCCCAGCTTCACCTCTGTAATTTCCAGTTCCTCTACCAGCAGCTACCGACTGCTGCATACCCTTCTGTCTGCAATCACGAGCAAAATGTCCTGGTTTACCACAATGGAAACAACAAGGTTCCTCCCTACAATTTCATTGATAATGCGGTCCTCCACATTTGTAACAAACTGGGCCTTGCTGCTGCTGGCTCATTCCAACCGTTGGTGTTGTAGAAACTGGTACAGGTGCAAATGTCTACACTGGTCTGGTATATGGTTCCCGTCTCTATTGAGAACCACTATCTACTCTCCTCTGCACATCTGAACGAATAGGACCTCCAGTCCTCATTTGTTTATGCTTATTAGCCATCCTCAGATCTATACTTTCTATAGCGCTACATCTCTCAACCAGTTCCGAGAAACTTTGAATGTCGAGAGACACTACAGCCCTTTGTAGCTCATTCCCGAGTCCTTCCTCAAATTGCCTACATTTCCAATCCTCATTTGGGAACCTCTGATAGTACTCTGAAAACTTAACCAGCACCTCAAAACGTGATGCATAATCACCTACAGACATGTTGCTTTGTTTGAGATTCATGAGTTCCTTTTCCTTCCCACGTCGAACTAGACGCGGAAAATACTTTTCGAAGAAGCAGTCGGTGAATAACTGCCAGGTAATCATTATGCCCTTGGCTTCCAATAGTCTTTTCTTGCCTCTCCACCAGAACTCTGCTCCTTCAGTTAACATGAAGGCAGCATGAGTTACTTTTCGATCCTCTCTGCAGTGTATAGTAGCAGATATCTTCTCTACCTCTTGTACCCACCATTCAGCCTTTTCTGGGTCATACTCTCCTTGGAATTGAGGTGTCTTCCTTGCACGAAAATAGCCATTATGGCATCTTCAGCTTCTGTAGCTCTCCTTTTATTCTTTAGTTCCAGCCGCTCTTTGTTCATCTACAGCATTTCAGCATTCTGCTCTGTTTGTAATAACATAGCAGTAGCTATATTTTTCATAGCATTGGGAGTCGCAGATGACTCTCTTCCATTTTAGGGATAACATTGAGTCAAGTCAGGGGATATTTTATCTCTTTACAATGCTTTAGTGGTTGGTGTTCTAAGCTGGCTTCTTTTGAATGCTGTGTGGATAGGGAAATCATTAAGGGTATTGAAGTTTGTTTAGAGGACATTATGGTCTCCCTCCTTTAGTTTATTCATGATACAATGTGAATTTTCTTTGGTCACTGAATTTTGAAGCTATATTTGATTATAGTTAATTTGGGTGAGAGATGTTTGGCAGGTTTAAATGTGGGTAGCTGTGTCCTTTCATCCGTTCTTGTAGTCCAGGCTCATCCTTGGTTATCGTTACTGTTGACAGCCCCAATGATTCTTTCTGGAGTTCGGTCACACTGTTGGTTGGACGTCCTCTTCCGCGAGTCATGATTCTGTAAAAGAAATCATCCGCTCTCATTAGTATGACATATAATACTACATATGCATGTATATAAATACCATATGCCATACCAATATTAATTTTCTCATCGGGTTCGGACACACTACCCAACTTCTAAGCATAGTCAAAATCCGACCTGGATTCAACTAGACACGGCCAGTAAAAACATCCTAGACTTCACAGTCCTTGATTCTAATCGGACATAACCCCACAGTCCGTTTTAGAACCAAACTGTTCTAATACCAGAATGAGACACCCCGTTGTGCCATTAACTTAAAACCTTATTAATTAATTTCTTAATCATGCGCTTTACGTTAAAATACTTAAAGATTAAAAAAAAAACTTAACTTATAAAGCATACAACTTATGTAAGTTAAAGCATCACACCTTATGTAATACATACACACACATGTCTTACTATAATAATACAAAACACTGTTTAGGGTATCTTTTCAGTATGATCCCTCACAGGCATATACTTAAACAAACTGTTGTTCTTAGCGAAAAATATAAAACATCTTATAAGACTCACTGGACCTAGACACTAAGCTACATTTCCGAAATCCACCGCTCTTCCTCCAGTATCTGGTTCATACGGAGTTCCATCTAATTCCTCAGCACCTGGTTCCTCCGTCGGGTCTTCTCGTACGATCACATCTGAAATAAAATACAACAGACAAACATATAGGGGATAAGAAATAGTTCTATCATCAAAAGCAGAAAAGAATCATAGTATATAATATAACAAAAGCTACAGACAATCATCACTCCAAATCCATCAAAATCCTCAATTAACAATATCATCCTCTACCCTCAACTCATGCAATCTAAACCTTTATGATGACGTGGGCATTTATACTCCTGTCACATCAGTCGGTAGTCCAGAACGGTCTGAGGTCAAGAACTCGGTGCACCCTTATTCCCTAATCTTTCATAGGGAATAAAGCATTAAGCATAGTGTGCACCACTAATCCCCCATTGAAAATAGCACATAAGCACAAAATACCCAGTAACTCGGTGCGCCCCTATTCCCTCGTCTCTACTAGGAAATAGTGCTTTAAGCACGGTGCACCACTATTTCCTCCATTGGAAATAGCGCGTAAGCACAAAATACCTATTAACTTAGTGCACCCCTATTCCCTAATCTCTACTAGGAAATAGTGCTTTAAGCACGGTGCACCACTATTTCCTCCATTGGAAATAGCGCATAAGCACAAAATACATAGTGTCTTTATCATCGATAGGATAATCAGAACAACGCATTAAGGACTAAAAGAGTATTACGGTAGTCTACCTCGGCATCAAAATCCATAGGTCACTCACCCGCAATATTCGGTATCCAAAATAGGATATCCTGACCTCATGTGTTCCACTCACATGGTTTTGAACAACAATGCATATGTATATATCTCACTAAATTACATCAATAACAACCTAGTACCTCAAGCTTCCATCATAGTCTAGACTCGCATTTTATGACATATCTCATCCTTAAAATAATCAATTTAAGCTAGGCACTTCTAAGTCACAAATACTTTTTTCACCCAAACCAAAATACTCCGAGCAACATATATCATCACTTAAAGTCAACTAAGCATAGAAATAAACCAGGCATATAATGCATAACACAGACAACCATAAATATTCAAATCTCACAAAATATCGCATAAAGTGATTTATCACCACCAGCACATCATAGCAATCCAATAATAGTAAAGTCAATCAATCTCAAAATACTTTATAAATATTTTAACATCGATTAATCTACAATTCGCAAATCATCATTGATTTTTCAGAAAAGCATTCAATATGATTTTGGTCTTGTTGATTACTCGACCACTAGTAGGATTTAGGTCGCCCAACACAATTATTATATTATACACTACTTAACCATTCCGACGGTAGATTGGTTCTTTCCACCACCTTAAAGGTGTTCAGAAATTTCCAGGCACTTGTCAGTTACGCAGTCAACTCCCGTCAGAGTTCTCAGAGAGTAATTTTTGCTACCTCAAAGTAAGCACGAACATGAATGACAACCCAGAGAGTCGATCCAAACATAGAAACAGCCAGACAAATTGCCAAATTAATTTCTCAACAATCACACTATAAATATAACTCAATAACATTTAATTTCTCAAAAACCTCATTGATTTAAATCAAAACAGATTTGGGGGTCTTTAGGCTCAAGGTGAAAATTGGGGAAAAAATCAATTTAACAAGGGATTGATAAAATTGATTTAGAGGAATACTTAATCATGATCCCAATTTCATAAAACGCTAATTAATTTCAAGATCCAAATCTGAAATCAAAACTAGGGTTTCAGATTGGGGAATAAATTGGGATTTCTTGAAAATGACAAGGAAAGTGATAAAACCACTCATCTAAAGAAGAAGGTGAGCTTGTGGTGGTGATGTGGTGGTTGACGCGGTGGCGTACAGTGGTCGTGGCCGCGGTTCGTTCTCCATGAACACCAAAAAGAAAGAGAGATGGAGTAAGACCAAAGGAGAAGGAGAAGGAGCTTAAGACAACTCACAGGGTGGAAACCACCCTGGAGAGCAGCGGTTCGTGGTTCTTACCGCGGTGAAGGCGTGATGCTCGTGCGGCGGAGCTCGGCCAGAGGCAACAGGGACGCGACTATAAGAGCTTGGGAGGACGGACGCGGTTCCCTGTGATTCTCGAGTGGCGGCACGGCTGGACAGAGGTGGTGTTGCGGTGGTCTGTGCAAGCAAGGTGGAAGGAGATGAGTGATTTGGAGTTTCAAAGTGAAGAGAAAGAAGAAAGTGATACATGCTGAAGAAGAAAAAGAAGGAGGTCACAGGTGAGAAGAGAAAAGGAAGAGGGAGAAGGTCTTAACTTCTCTAAGAAGTTTTATAAAGGGGTAATTAATTAGGATCTTAAGAGCATTAGGGACATTAACTAGTATAGATATTTTATCAAAATATTTTAACCAAGATTATTAATGGCGAGTTATTGTTGATCTAACACTTTTTTCTCATTTGCCTGATCTATCTCTACAGCTTCGTGCTCAGCTCCGAATAAAATATAATATTTTATTCTTTTAGCAAGAAAGATTATCACATATATATTTTAAAGACAGCAACAATAAAAAAAAATTAAACGATCTATGATTTTTCAGTTTCTGGTTAAATCAGAATCTCTAACAATAAAGTTGTAGTGTCAGTGAAAACGCAGATCGGTTTGTCTGAATTTTCAACCCAAAATTTCACCATAACCCTCTACCATAAGATAGATTATGAATATGATTTTATTTTATTTAAAATCATTTTATTGCTCTCAGATTAAAATATAGATAATTATATTTTAACCAGTTAAACAACGTATTTAAAATCAAGCTGTTACACGAGCAGGGGCTCGCGACACGAGTCTTATGTTTGGCACCAGTTCAAATTTGGATTCTTGTGAGGCAAGCAGATGCTCGCAAGTCGAGCCTGAGTGACCTTCAATTCTCCTGCTTCTGGCTAGCGAGGTGAGCACTTCCTTAGCGTCGCGAGGCTGAATGATGCTTGTTCCTGCCTAATCTGCTTCTCAGGCTCGCGAGGCGGCAGTATTTCGCGAGGCGAATCTTGCATTTTTTCCTTTTTGCTTGTTTTCTTCAATTTCCTAGCTTCATCGAGCTTCACTGTTAACCTGAAACATAAAAGTAGCATTTTAATGCACTATTGACTCAAAATAACCCAAAAATTCCTAAAAACTCTCTAAGAGACTAAAAATGTTGCTTAGGGACAAAAGAAGCCAAATTCGGATGATTAGCGAGGTTAAATCGCTCAATTAGCATAAAAAACTTAGCCTTTCTATCCATAAAACTAGATAAGATAGAGGCTAATCATGTATAAAGGGTTGTATGACTGCCCCAAGTGTGGGGTATCACGGTACAAAGTGAAGGATGGTGATTCTAGTTGTGATGTGATCACAAAGGGTCCTCCTGCGTAGGTGTTGTGGTATCTCCCAATAATTCCAAGGTTCAAGCGATTGTTCATTTACGTAAACGATGCAAAGAACAATATATGGCATGCATATGATAGGAAACATGATGGAATAATTCGCCATCCGGCTAATTTTGTGCAATGGGAAAGAGTTGATAGTTTGTTTCCAGATTTCGGAAATGAGCCAAGATACCTTAGGCTTGGACTTGCTATGGATGGAATGAATCCGTATGGTACCTTAAGTAGTATTCATAGTTCATGACCCGTTCTCCTCGTAATTTACAACCAACCTCATTGGTTGTGCATGAAGCTCAAATACATGATGTTATATATGATGATTTCGGGCCCAAAACAACCAGGAAATGACTTAGATGTTTATCTAAGTCCCTTAATTGAAGTCTAGAAAAAGCTGTCGGTGGAAGGTATTGATGTAGTTGATGGGTATTCTAATGAGACTTTCATGCGTGCCATGTTATTTTGCACCATCAATGACTTTCTAGCATACGGTTACTTGTCCGGGTATAGTATTAAGGGGCATAAAGCATGCCCTGTGTGTGAAGAAGGAACATGCTTCACTCAACTGAAGCATGGGAGGAAGACAGTTTACCTTGTGCATCGAAGATTTCTCAGTCGTGATCACCCATATCGTAGATTGAAAAAAGCTTTTAATGGATGCTAGGACAATGAACCGGCTTTGCTGGCCTTAAATGGAGAACAAGTTTATCAACGGGTGAAGGACGCCAATGTTATCTTTGGAAAGACTCAAAAGAAGGCTACTGAGAAAAACATATGGAAACAGAGGTCTATCTTCTTTGATCTTCCATATTGGTGTAGACTTGATGTCAGACAATGTATTGATGTGATGCATGTCAAGAAAAATGTGTGTGATAGTGTAATCGGGACGCTTCTCAACATTCAAGGCAAGAAAAAGGATGGTGTCAATGCTCATCTATATTTGGTTGCGATGGGTATACAAGAGCAGTTAACTCCACAGTCAAAGAATGGTAAGCGGACATATTTGGCTCCAGCATGTGATACTTTGTCAAAAAAATTAGAGAAGCAGTTTTTGTGTGCCACAGGGTTACTGTTTAAATGTCAAGAGGCTTGTCTCAATGAGTGATCTTAAATTAGTTGGCTTAAAGTCTCATGATTACCACATCTTGATGCAGCAACTACTACCCTTGGCTATTCGTGATTGTGCTCCTAGAAATTTTAGATATGCCATAACTAGGTTGTGCTTATTCTTCAATGCTATATGTAGCAAAGTCGTTGATCCCTGGAAGTTGGATGAGTTGGAAAAAGAGGCTACCATTGTCTTGTGCCAATTGGAGATGTATTTTCCTCCTTTTTTTGACATAATGGTTCACTTAATTGTTCATCTAGTAAGGGAGATTAGATTGTGTGGCCCTATTTATTTAAGGTGGATGTACCCAGTTGAGCGATACATGAAGATCTTGAAAGGGTATGTGAAGAATCCACAACGTCCAAAAGCATCTTTTGTTCAATGGTACGTTACAGAAGAAGCTATTGAGTTTTGTTCAGACTACCTTTCTGAAACAGAACCTATATGGATTCAAAAGTCTCTTCATGAGGGAAGATGTGAAGGTAAGAGACAAAAGAAGCCAAATTCGGGTAATTAGCGAGGTTCAATAGCTCAATTAGCATAAAACCTTAGCCTTTCTAGCCATAAAACTTGATAATCTAGAGGCATATCATGTATAAAGAGTTGCACGACTGCCCCAAGTGTGGGGTATCATGATACAAAGTGAAAGATGGTGATTCTAGTTGTGATGTGATCACAAAGGGTCCTCTTGCGAAGGTGTTGTGGTATCTTCCAATAAGTCCAAGGTTCAAGCGATTGTTCATTTATTTAAACGATGCAAAGAACATTAGATGGCATGCAGATGATAGGAAACATCATGGAATACTTCTCCATCTAGCTAATTCTGTGCAATGGGAGAGAGTTGATAGTTTGTTTCCGGATTTCGGAAATGAGCCAAGATACCTTAGGCTTGGACTTGCTACAGATGGAATGAATCCGTATGGTACCTTAAGTAGTATTCATAGTTCATGGCACGTTCTCCTCGTAATTTACAACCTACCTCCTTGGTTGTGCATGAAGCACAAATACATGATAATATCTAAGATGATTTCGGGCCCAAAACAACCAGGAAATGACTTAGATAAACATTTAAATCCCTTGATTGAAGTCTTGAAAAAGATATGGGTGGAAGGTGTTGATGTAGTTGATGGGTATTCTAACGAGACTTTCATGTGTGCCATGTTATTTTGCACCATCAATGACTTTCTAGCATATGGTTACTTGTCCGGGTATAGTATTCAGGGGCATAAAGCATGCCCTGTATGTAAAGAAGGAACATGCTTCACTCAACTGATGCATGGGAAGAAATTAGTTTACCTTGGGCATCGGAGATTTCTTAGCCGTGATCTGTAACATCCCTGACTGCTCTATGGAGTGACGACTGTCCCCACAGACACGCTTCCCAGGAAAACTTCCCAGGAGGTCACCCATCCCATAATTGCTCCAAGTCTAGAACGCTTAACTGTGAGTTCTTAAGTGACGGGCTCCCGAAAAGAAGATGCATCTTATCAGTATAGGTAGTATCAATCAATTCATATAAGCCTTCCTCAACTGTATAGTCTCATACTTGCACAGTCTCAGAATCCTTCTCATTCGGGTGTGTAATCGGTTCATTCATGTGTCCCTCCGCCTAGAAGCCTGCCAGGAGCCGCTCCTTGTCCGTGCCTTCTTGTACCGGCGATCACTCCCCGTCCTCGTCAGCACCCGGGTGTTACATGCCCACCAGCTTCCGCTTGGTTCGTCCCCGAACCATACCGTACTGGGAGAGGTGCCGCTCTGATACCATTTGTAACATGCCTGCTGCTTTATGGATTGATGACTGTCCCCACAAACCAACACGGGTCTTTTCAGCGTGCTTTGTCCTCACTCACACGCTTCCTGGAAAATTTCACCGGAGGTCACCCATCCCAGAATTGCTTCAAGTCAAGCACGCTTAACTGTGGAGTTCTTAAGTGATGGGCTACCGAAAAGAAGATGCATCTTGTTGATATGGGTAGTTCCAATCAATTCTTATAAGCCATCCTCAACTGTATAGTCCCATACCTACACAGTCTCAGGATCCCTCTCATTCGGGTGTGTAATCGATTCATTCATATGCCCCTCCACCTAGAAGCCTGCCAAGAGCCGCTTTTCGTCCCTGCCTTCTTGTACCAGCGACCACTCCCCGCCCTCGCCGACACCCGGGTGTTACATGCCCACCAGCTTCCGCTTGGTTCGTCCCCGAACCACACCGTACTGGGAGAGGTGCGGCTCTGATACCATAAATGTAACACCCATCGTTACATTAGTAATCCAAAATAAAACATAATAAAAAATAGCCAAAATAAAAAAATGTATAAAATAAAATGGTCTACAATAAATACCTCAAAAATAATATATAGCAATGTTAATGAATCCTTGCAAAATAAATTCATTTGCCTCAAAACTGGGCGTCTACTAATAAACACATCGATAAATAAATAAACATATCCAACCACAAATGACTCCTTATTCAACGAAATACGTACTAAGCAAGCTAGAAATTAACTAAGAAAAATCACTAAGTCTTCAAGCCCCTTCAATCTCAGTGACGTCATCCTCATGCTCTGAAAAAAATACTTTTAATAAGATATAATCCCAGTGAATAAAAACAAGTTCTAAAAAGGTTTTCGCAAATAGTGTTGTTCTCAGCCGGTGCGGTAACCGGAAAAATCATCCATGGTACCCGCTAATTTTCAAAATAATAAATATGATAAACCTCCAAAATAATAACATATAAATTAAATCAATATCAAACATTTAAACCACAAACTCATAAACTCAACTACGGTCACATCTCATTGCATTTAATCACACTCACTATGCAAACTCTATGCAATACAACTCCATAAACATGACTTGGTGATTCCCAGAATCACTTGACTTGACTCTTTGGTTCCCAGAACCGGTGTGAATCCCAGATCCACTAAGGTCTATGAGCTCATATCCATGCAATGGCGTCCCACTGCCTTCCCCATCCCAGATAGAGGTATCTAATATTCTATCACAGATGTGAATATTTGAATAATTTGATATCCTATCCCATATGGTGTTATCTCTCATCCTATTCCCGGAATAGAATGTAAAACCGTCATCGCTTCCCGGAAGGTGATGACCAACTCATGTATAATGCAATATGTCATCCTCGATGACTGCGTAAAGGGTCCAAAGCTCCATATATCAATAACAATGGTATAATGATATGCTAAGGCAACACTATAACATCAAATAATATAATCCAGTATGTCACGGCAACACTATAATATCATATAACATAACAGAGTATGTCAATCAACCATAAACTCACCAATTTCATATACAATCACACAAATCATAGTAATAATTACTTAATTTAATATTAATTTCATTTTTATACAAAACCCCAATTTAGAAAATAGGATTTGATCAACTATTCATGCTTGCATTAAAAAAACTTTCCAAAAATCATCATTCAAATTCAAAACCCAATTTCCCACATAGTTTGTATCATGGAAGAGTGAGAAAAAATTGTTTTTACTCACCTCTTATAGACCTCCAAAAAATCACAATCGTTTTGTATGAGTGAATCTTATTTATAAATGTCGTTCTTCTATCACATAAATAATGAAAGTCCTGTCATTCCACCTCTCTTGCTCTAACGGCGCTGTCCCAGCTATTATTTACAAAATACGTTTATCCCAAACCCTTGTGACCGAATGTGACAAATTGGTTAAAGCCAATTTCACCTACTAACTGTGTGGCCCCCTGTGTCTCCTTTGTTTCTCTATTTATTTAAAACAAATGCTAAAGGAAAGCAATTCTTGTACGTGACCTAAATTGTTACTCATCCTTTTTTTTAATATTCTTTCAAGTTAATTTGTTATCGTGGGTCCCTTTTATTTATTTATTTATGAAACAAATCTTCCAAGCCATTAGCATTACGTGACTACCATGTCAGTTGCGTTATTATCATTTTTTTTTAATTTTTTTTAAGAATTCCTATGAAATTCTCCTTGGCGCATCTCACAAATAGCAAAAGATAAGGCCTCCAGCCAATTTTCTTTTAATTTCATTTATTAATTTGTTTGTATATTTTTATTTTGTTTCAATTTTATATTCCTTTGTAATTACTAAATAATTCTAATAAATTCTTATACTATCAATTTCTTTATATGCACTAAAGCTCATAACAACTGAATATAATTATTAAAATAATTATATTGAAATTTTAGGATGTTACATTTTCTACCCTCTTTAAAGAATTTCGTCTCCGAAATTAATAGATCCTACCCAACAACCCACGATTGAATGCAACACTAGTCATGTACCTGTGCTAAAAAGATCTGGATAATGCTTCATCAAGCTCCACTTGGCTTCTTCTGGAGTCAACCCTTCCCAAATCACTTTCACCAATGGTATCGTCTTGTTCCTTAGATTTGGTGCTCTTGTCAATGATCCGAATAGGCCTGGGCTTAAAGATCAAATTATCCTTCAATTGTACTTACTCAGGAGTTATCACGTGTGAAACATCTAGTACGTACTTCTGGAGTTTAGAAACATGGAAGACGTCACGGAGATTTGACAACTATGGTGGAAGAGCCAAATGGTAAGCAATAGGCACGACTCTCTTTAAGATTTGAAAGGGATGAAACAAAGAATAGTTTTCTGAATGACATTGACCTCATCATCCCAATCTTAGGAGTGACTCTAGACTACATGTTCCTCTTCCTAAAATTCTAAAGGCTTTCTTTTCTTGTCGACAAAACACTTTTAACATATTCTGCGCAGTGCCCATCTATCTCTCAATTATCTATCCTAATTGTGGTCTCTTGGATTAAATCTGGTCCTAACGAGATCATCTCACTTACTTCACACTAACAAAACGGGGACCTACATTTCCTAATCGCCTCATCAATATATTTAGCCATAAACTATTTCACCATATAATAAGTGTACAATTCTTGGCACATTAACTATAAAAAAATATTTAAAAATGATGTCAAAAATAACATTTATATAGTAAAATAATGTACTTAAGAATTTGTTTTTGTCCATCCTCCTATAATTATAATAGCTTGACTTGCATTCCATCATTATAAGCATTCTCAAAATAATAGATTTATAACAACAGTTCACAAAAGAAATTGAAGTAAAGTTATTCCATCTGTACGTATATCTAATAGTCTCTTATAGAATCTACACTAAATTTCTTATATTATTTACAGAACATAGGATTTTATTTTATAATATAAATAAAAAAAAGAAGGAAAGGAGAAGCAGTAGTGACATCCATCCCACATACCAAGTCTTATCTAGCCCAAGGTGATAATTTCATAAGAAAAAGAAATAGTTCACTTTCTGTTGATAAGATTATCTTACTTAAAAGATATGTGATAAGAAAACCAAGAATAAAATTTGGTAAACTTGCAATTAAACGATGGAGGCATTGTGCAAAAACAACTGCAACAAAAAGAAAAACTCCATGAATAAACACCATAGTAGTACTAAGAAATCAGTTTCATCTTGATCTTTGAGTAGACACATACAATAATAAAATATATATTTTTTCACTTTTTGATAAGAAATATAAGTTTGTTAGGATTAGACATGCCATTAATCTATATGGCAAACAATTCCAAGGGGCATATTAATCACGATTAATGTTTGGTCACTTGAAAAGCAATCTGAAATTTCAAGAAAAGTGATTCTCTAAAAAATTATGTAACAAAATTACAACATAATAATAAATTTTGAGCATACATATACAATTTATTTAATACGACATTCATTTTTATTCCCGCCCACCAATACATCTTCTTTAAATTTTTATACATCTCGGTTATTTATACTATGCACTGCTGGAAACAAATAATGACTTCACATGTTACTTATTTTTGTTTCTTATACATACATACATACATACATACATACATACATACATACATACATACATACATACATACATACATACATACATACATATATATATATATATATATATATATATATATATATATATATATTTACGGTATATTTCTTTATTGTTATTATTGGAATTAAAGATTCATTTCATAATAACTTCTCTATTTTAACATAAATTTTCCAAACCACACACCAAGTACTAAGTCTATTAAGAGTTTCATGCATAATATAAATGATTTAGGGTCAAAGGAATAATGGTGTTTCTAGCCTGCCATAAAATAAATATTAATCCCAAAGATAACTCTAGATTATCTACAAGAATTATTCTTAAATCAATCACTTTTAAATTAGAACATCATACATAAGAGTCATAAAACAACATTCAAGTGTCAAACAATAATTAACATCACATCCTATCTTATCAATGACATTTTTTATTAAGAGAGAAAAAAAGAGTTTGTTCATATTTCAAGCGGCATAGCTGTAATAGATTTCTCTTCAACTATCTTTAGAGAAAATAAAAAGTTTTTTTTTTTGAAATAGGTTACCACACATGGAAGGATCAAATAAACAATTCACCAAGCTAAGAACTTATACATACATGCAACAATACATCATGATATCCATTTTTATTCTCATATATCAATAATTAGTTGGTCAAGTCATAATTCAATTTTCAATCATGCACAATAATTTCAATTAATTATTCATTATTGATGATTACGGTAACACATATTTTCAATATTCAAGACAGGTACTGACGTCAATATTTTCTTAAGCTCCCAGAAATTCTCTCCACACTCCGTATCTCGCTCAAAAGGTTTCTCTTTTCTAACTAACTTGGTAAGGGGTAAGGCTGGTCTATATAACTGCTCTATGAACTTTTTATACCTGTCAATCTTAGGAAACTCGTCAAACTATTTCTTAAGCTCATTGAACTCTAAAGGTGTAATCTTGAAAGGCACTATAGATATTGGTCCACTCTCTGACACTAGATCTATGCTAAACTCAACCACCTATTGAAACTTGCGCGCCACAGATATAGTCGCTACATCATTGTCTGCCTCTATAGTAGGAGTGAATGAGAGTATGTATCCTTGATCTCTCTAAACCAAGCACTTATCACAAGAACAACAAATAAAATATGGGTCAACACCGAAGATCAAAAGACACTGGATATGAAGAAAAAATGATAGTTTTGTCAGAGTACTTTATGGCAATGAGTCTATATTCCAATAAGTCAATACCAAGAAAAACATACAATCCAGACATATATAAAAGATCGATGACATAATGCATGTCCCGATGCACAAGAAAACAATTTAAACAAGCACTGGAAATAATAAGGTTATCCTCCATAGAAGTAGAAACACATGAATCAAGGACGAACGAAAGATAGGTAACTCCAAATTTCACACATGAAAGATATATCAAAGAATATGTTGCTCATGAATCAAACAATATAATAACTTTTTCTCCAATACGAGTAGAAGAAATTTAGTCTCCTTCGGATATAATTTGCCTCAGAATGATGGCGGATTGTTCTTCTTGAATTCGAAAAGCCCCACGTGCTAAGGGTACTAGGTTGCCACCACTTCATTAGTGACTGACCTCCATTCCCCTTCAGTTGACGAAGAGTCTCCGTCTGCACTTTCATAGCTTTGGTCATACAATCCAAAGCTGCTGCAAGTGCAACATTCATCCCTCGCCTATTAGTCGTCATAAATCTGCTCACTACCAATGAAATACTGAGTTGATCAGGTCCACTATCCCAAAGAATAGCATGTAGAATCTATAACTCTAACAAGCATCCGGTGCGCTCAAGTTTTGTTTTAGAAAAAGCCCCAATACCACAATCCGATTTAGAATCAAACTGCTCTGATACCATTTGTAACATCCCTGGCTGCTCTATTGATTGACGACTATCCCCACATACTAACACGGGTCTTTTCAGCATGCTTTGTTCTCACTCACACGCTTCCCAAGAAAACTTCCCAAGGGGTCACCCAGCCCATAATTGCTTCAAGTCTAGCACGCTTAGCTGTGGAGTTCTTAAGTGATGGGTTCCCGAAAAGAAGATGCATATTATTAATATAGGTAGTACCAATCAATTCATACAAGCCTTCCTCAACTGCACAGTCCCATACCTACACAGTCTCAGGATCCCTCTCATTCGGGTGTGTAATCGGTTCATTCATGTGTCCCTCCGCCTAGAAGCCTGTCAGGAGCCGCTCCTTGTCCATGCCTTCTTGCACTGGCGATCACTCCCCTCCCTCGTCAGCACCCGGGTGTTACATGATCGCCCATATCGTAGATTGAAAAAAGCTTTTAACGAATGCCAGGACAATGAACCTGCTTCGCTGGCCTTACATGGAGAACAAGTTTAGCAACGGGTGAAGGACGTCAATGTTATCTTCGGAAAGACTCAAAAGAAGGCTACTGAGAAAAACATATGGAATAATAGGTCTATCTTCTTTGATCTTCCATATTGGTGCAAACTTGATGTCAGACATTGTATTGATGTGATGCATGTGGAGAAAAATGTTTGTGATAGTGTAATCGGGATGCTTCTCAACATTCAGGGAAAGATAAAGGATGGTGTGAATGCTCATCTATACTTGGTTGCGATGGGTATACGAGAGCAGTTAGCTCCACAGTCAAAGGATGGTAAGCGGACATATTTGCCCCAAGCATGTCATACTTTGTCAAAAAATGAGAGAAGGAGTTTTTGTGTGCCATAGGGTTACTGTTCAAATGTCAAGAGGCTTGTCTCAATGAGCGATATGAAATTAGTTGGCTTAAAGTCTCATGATTGCCACATCTTGATGCAGCAACTACTACCCTTGGTTATTCGTGATTGTGCTCCTAGAAATGTTAGACATGCCATAACTAGATTATGCTTATTCTTCAATGCTATATGTAGCAAAGTCGTTGGTCCCTGGAAGTTGGATGAGTTGGAAAAAGAGGCTACCATTGTCTTGTGCCAATTGGAGATGTATTTTCCTCCTTCATTTTTTGACATAATGGTTCACTTAATTGTTCATCTAGTAAGGGAGATTAGATTGTGTGGCCCTATTTATTTAAGGTGGATGTACCCAGTTGAGCGATATATGAAGATCTTGAAAGGGTATATGAAGAATTCACAACGTCTAGAAGCATCTTTTGTTCAAAGGTACGTTGCAGAAGAAGCTATTGAGTTTTTTTCAGATTACTTTTCTGAAACGGAACCTATAGGGATTCCTAAGTCTCGTCATGAAGGAAGATGTGAAGGTAAGGGTACACGAGGTGAAAATGTTATGGGCAAGGGTCAGGAGGAAGTGCTTCAAGCACATTTGTATATATTGAATAACACCGATGAAGTTCAACCTTACTTATCTGAGCACAAAAGGAAAGTCAAGGAAGAAACCCTCGAATGAACGAAAAGTGGTTGTTGAACAAGCATAACAAGACTTTCTTACAATGGTTTAAAGAAGAAATTATGAAGGATGGTAGTGATTCTTCTGATACATTAAAATGGCTAGCACGTGGGCCTAACTTTAATGTCATGTGTTGGAGTGGTTACGACATCAATAAGTTTTCCTTTTATACAAAGTTCCAGGATGATAATAGTACCATGCAAAATAGTGGGGTTATGATCGGAGCTGAGTCCACGCACTTCTATAGTTCAAAAGGTACAAACCCCGTTATGGCACCCGACTCTTACTTTGGAGTCATTGAAGAAATTTGGGAGGTCATTTACACTAAATTTATAGTGGAGTTTTTAAATGTAAGTGGGTTGACAGTAAAAATGATGACAAACCGATGAATTAGGATTTGCATTGGTAGACCTTAACAAGGTTGGTCATACCAAAGAGCCTTTCATCAGGGCTTCCCAAGCAAAACAAGTGTTTTATATCCATGATCCTTCTAACAAAAGGTGGTCAGTGGTTCTCCAAGGAAAAAACATGCATAATGGTAGTGATATATGAAAATCAAGATTCAACTCTTGATATACCTGAGACTCATTCACTACAAGAAAAAATGAATTTAGCGAGGGCCAAAGGCCGTCGCAAAAAGCTTAAATCCGTCGCAAAACACATGTTTCTGACGGATTTGCGACGGCCATAAATCCGTCACATGTTGGGTCGTCGCAAAAGGTTTCTGAAGGTTTTTTAAATGACCGTCGCTAATTAGCGACAGCTTATTCCGTCGCTAAATTATGTTGATTTGCGACGGCTATGAGAAATTAGCGATGGCATAACCGTCGCAAATTATACAAATTAGCGACGGCCTAACCGTCGCAGATCAACGTAAATTAGCGACGGAATAGCCGTCGCAAATTGCAACACATTTTTATAAAACTAAATAATTTAATAAAGTAATTTTTTATTAATTAATTATTTAAAATATGAAGTATTTTTAATTAATTATTTAATATTTAATATAAAATTCAAAATTAATATAAACATTAGTTATTTTGTATATTAATTAGAATTTAGACTATATTATGATAAATGAATAATAATTTTAAACAATAAATAAAATTCATAAATAAAAGCAAATTGTTTTGACAGAGTGCGTACATCATACAAAATAAAATATAATATCAAAGAAACTAATAACCCTCTCTAAAGACCAGAACTAACAAATCTGTAAACGATTGATCATCTTCGTCACTCGGTCTGCGATGACCCTCAGCCGGGACGGTGGTGGCCGTGGGTGGGTGTGGCGAGAGGGGTGCTTGTGAAGGTGTTGGTCCTGCTGCGATCGTGGGCTGAGGGGTGCTGGTTCCTAAACGCAACATGAGCTCTCTCTGTGTAGCTGCCATCATCTCTATCTGCTCCATCATCTGTGTTTGTTGAGTAAGCAGCTGTCGATTGATCTCATCCTGAGCTGCCAGTTTCTGTCGCATCTTTACCATCTCTGCAGACTCATGAGACTGGCGAGGCCTAGTACTGGACGATGCTCGACTCTGCTGAGTGAAGATACTGGAGCACCCGCGTCGATAGTTACCGGCTAGGTCTCCCATACCATATATGCGACCCTTGTTCTTACCGCCAAAGAACCTCGACCCATGCCTCGCAACTCCACTGGGCTTCCACCTCTGGGTCAAGTGTGGTGGAAGAAGGGGAAGATGAGGCTGCCTGAGACCGAACCTGAGATAACTTATCACGATAGTCCTCCTGTCATTAAAATTGATACACATAATCATACAAAATGACCATAATTATTAAATATAAAATAAAAATAATTTCCAACAAAGAGACATGTAAATCACCTGAGTGCGTCTAGAACGCTCATCTACATACTCGCCGGTACCCTTCCTAGTATGAGTTCGGGCATGAAGCTCAACCGGCTTGACGCTACGGCCAAGCTCCCTAGCCTGCACCAAAAAAAAACTTGTTCATATTTGAAGTTACACTACCTTAATAGCCAGACATCTAATGAATTAACAAAATATGATGTTGGAACTTACAAGGCGTCGAGCATGCTCCCGACACGATGTTGCCGCCGGTGTGCGGGGCTCCCACCCTTTTCCGAGGCCCTGTTGAGCTTTGCCTCGGGCGGATTTTTTCTTAAATTCAGGTGTAGCCCAAGAAGCACATAGCTCCTCCCAAATGGGTGGGAAACACCATTTTGGACGCCGTCCCTTTTTCCGATATCTAGTCAACAACTCGAGAGGCGTTTGCTCACTTTTTTGATGAAAAATTATCTCTACATCAGCGGAATGCTCTACTCTCCAAGCAGCCTTCTCTCTGTAAATAAGGAGAATATAATATTTTTAGGATAATAATAAACTAAAGAAACATTAAAAGTAACTAAAAAATGGAAGTAAATTCAAAAGTACAAAATACCTTAAAAGCCGCAAAGAATCGATCCCGATCCTGATCCTCAAGCTCACTCCAATGCTTCCAGGCCCGATCAAACTGAGATGTAACTGCATACGTGACGGCCTCTGCAGATTTTCTCGATGGAAGGAACCTTATCAATAGAACATGAGAACAATCAATACACATACATATAAAATCTGCACTCAACAATAAAATAACAATATTTGAGATCTTTCTTACCCTTTACCGGTCGGGGTAACAATAACTCGGCCATCTGACATAACCTCGATCTCCTCATCATCTGATGATATAGGCGAGGAATATCCATAAGTCTCCTCGTCGTCACCATGAGACTGATGATCACCGGCCCATGGGTAAATCTACCCCCGATGCATCCTGGTTGTCCGGAATTGTCCGCATGGGTCCGAGTCGGAATCCTCGGGGTGGGCATCATCGTGATCCCAATGGAGGTGTCCATGAACTGAGTGGCTGGAGCAACAGTCGGTAGGGAGGTGTCGAACATGTGTAGGCACGGGTATGGGCGATGGACATGGTGTAGGAGCAACAAGGTGGGGGTGCTGGTGCCATAACATTTGGAGGAATGGGTGTGGGCGGTGGGATTAGTGTAACAGTTGTAGATTGGAGGGAAACGAATCCGTCATCGACTGTCCGTGTCACAAAGCGAGGTCGACCACGACGACGTGCCCCTCCAAGAGAGTGCCTTACCCTTTCCCTTACCATCACCATGTCTATAGTGAAAAATGATGCTAATAATAATTAATTTAAAGTAACCAAAACACAAATTTGCAAATAATGGAAATTGATGGTGATAATAATTAACTTAAAGTAAGCACAAACACACATTTGTAAATAATGGAAAATGATGGTGATAATAATTAACTTAAAGTAAGCACAAACACACATTTGTAAATAATGGAAAATGATGCTAATCATAATGAACTTAAAGTTATGACAATGACAATACTACCTAATACAAAATACATCACTAAAATAAATAAAGTAATTGTTATTCAGAATTTGAGCCAGTGTCATATTCATAGCCATCTTCATCTTCTTCATCTTCTGTTGATTCTGCTTCTTCAACATCTTCATCCGGAATGACTTGATTTGATGTCAAGCTGGAGGTATCCACTTCTTCCCCTACAACTTGTGTGTTTTGTAAACATGAGATTGGTTCTACTTCAATGACCTCATTTGCACGTGACATTTCATCCGTTTGATATGGCTCATCCAACTCTGAAACATCTATTTCAATGCGACCCCTTGGTTTTGTCTTGATTGCAACACACCAACCTCGTTTTTCTGTTTGAGTTGCTGGATAAGGAACGTAATATACTTGTCTCACATTATGTGCCATGATAAACGGATCAAACATATGATATCTTCTACTCATTTGGATGTCCAAAATATTATATTTTTTATTCAAATTAGTGCCTCTACTAGATGGATCGAACCAATTACAATAAAACAACACTATTCTCTTAGGGTAGTCTAAATAACGATATGACAACTCATATATGTGTTGTATGACACCATAAAAGTCATCTGCAACTCCGCCTGGCTCACCCTTTATGTAAACACCACTATTTATTGTTGTTTTGTCTTCTGTCCATGATTGAGTATGAAATTTGTACCCATTCACGAAGTATGTGTGCCATTCTTTGACTTGTGTCAGAGGACCGTCAGCCAAGTTTCGTAAATGTTGATTAATGACAGTAGGTGCCTCATTGTAAACCTATTCACAAAGTTTAACGACATATGTTTTTATCCGCATACATTATTAGTGAATAACAGAATGATAAATGGGGAGATACTTACTTGTTGCTTAAACCATTTTGGAAAATCTTCATGAGTACGAGCAGATGCATCACGAGAAGACAAGAATGAACTGAACATATATGGATAACATCAATGAAAATTGACATATGCTATCGAAGGAATAAAAATTATAAGCTCATACTTACTCATGGTATGGTTTAACCTCGGCGCAATTGATCAATACATGAACATGAGCTGAGTTCCACTCTGCCTCCGTTAAATAATGTGTCAACTCCTTTCCGGAATGACGATCGGGAAGACAAAAAATTGATAAGGTTCCAGGTAGTCTTCCACTTTCATTTTCCGTTTCGTTCCTTCTAGTTGTTGGAGACAAAACCATGTGTTTGAAATAATGAGAGCAGAAATGAATTGTCTCACGGTGTAAGTAAGACGCACATATCGAACCTTCAACCCTAGCCTTATTTTTCACCGATCGTTTTGACTCACCCATGAATCTATTAAAAAATGACGAGGTTATTATTAATTAACTAATATGCATGAAATAGGATCAATAACTGTGATACTTAAATTACCTTTCAAATGGATACATCCACCTATATTGAACTGGACCACCAAGTCTTGCTTCATATGCAAGATGAATCGGAAGATGCTCCATTGAATCAAAGAAGCCAGGGGGAATATTCTCTCCAGCTTGCACAAAATGAGTGGAATGTTTTGTTCCATCCTGGTCAAATCGTCTTCCCTTAAAGTTGCAGAACACAAGTCCTTGAAGAATTGACTTATTTCAGTAAGGGCATTCAAAACATGGGGGGGCAACGAACTGAAGGCGATAGGAAGTAAGCACTCCATAAACACATGACAATCATGGCTTTTCATCCCATGCAACTTGCCTTTTATAACATCAGCACATCTTGCCAAGTTAGAAGAATAACCATCAGGCATCCTGAGCCCCTTTATCCATTGGCAAACTAACCTTGCTTCCTGGATAGTCAAGGTATAATTGGCCTTTGGCTTGTACATCTTCCCATTATCCTGATGTCTCAGCTCCAAATCCGGTCTCCTGCAGTACAACTGTAAGTCCATTCTAGCCTTATCGTTGTCTTTGGTCTTGCCATGCACGTTCATCACAGTGTTGAAAATGTTGTCAAAGAAATTTTTTTCAATGTGCATTACATCAAGATTGTGCCTCAATAAATTATCTTTCCAATAAGGAAGATCCCAAAAAATACTCCTCTTTGTCCAATTATGCCACTGCCCGTAACCATCTAATTTGGAAACCCCAGCTTCAGTCACTTTTGGCAAGTCCCCGATTCTTATCCAAATTTGTTCTGGTGTTAACCTCGGAGGCGGTCCATCCATTTCAACAACCCCCTTCTTGAAGGCATTCTTATTCCTTCTAAATTGATGATCGTTCGGTAAGAACCTGCGATGGGAATCAAACCAGGACGACTTCCCCCCGTATTTTAAGGTAAATGCCTTTGTATGCTCCATACAATGCGGGCATGCAAGCTTCCCATGCGTCCCCAAACTGCACAACATGCCATACGCAGGGAAGTCATTAATTGTCCACATCAACGCTGCCTTCATTTTAAAATTTTGTTTTCGAGAAATATCGTACGTCATAACACCATTCCACAACCTCTTCAAATCATCAATCAAAGGTTGCAAGTATACATCAATGCCTGCCTTTGGATTAGATGGACCTTAATCGTGCAAGTCAAGAACATATATGGCTTTGACATACACATTTCGGGAGGAAGATTGTAAGGGGGTAACAACAACGGGCCAACATGAATAAGGTGATGCCGAGGCTTGGATATATGGGGTAAAGCCATCCGAGCATAACCCAAGTCGTACATTACGAGGATCAACGGCAAAATCCGGATGCACCCGATCAAAGTGCTTCCATGCTTCACCATCAGAAGGATGGCGTAACACTCCTGCATTCCTCCTATTCTCATGGTACCATGTCATTTTTCCTGCAGATCTGCATCGATGCAAACATCCTCTCGTAATCTAGGAATGATTGACAAGTAGAACATCGACTTTACCGGAACTGGTTTTAGATTACTTCTACTTGCGTTGCGCTGACGATACCTTGGTGCGTGACAAAACCTGCACTCAACCAATGCGCCATCATTTTTTTCGAATTCATTATCGTAAAAGAGCATGCACCCATTCTGGCAACAGTCAATCCTCTTGGACTCCAATCCTAACTTGGACATTAACCTCTTCGCATCATAATAATTCTTGGGTAATCCTCCTTTGAAAGGCGTCCCGGCCAAAACCATTTTGGCAATGAAATCCAAGCCTAACTCAGGTATGCTCCAATTGGACTTGGCAGACAACAGTTGAACACACATCGATAACGTCGAGTCGGGGGACCCTTCCCACAAAGGCTTATTTGCCTCTGTTAGGAGATTATAAAATTTGTGTGCATCTGCATTAGGAGGCTCTTCTGTATTATTGGACTCAAACGACCCGGACATCATAAGAGCGTCACACACCATCTCCTCCATGGAAACAATATGATCTCCATATCCAGCTTCTGCACCACTACTTGAACCACCTGTGCAATTCTGGTCAATGCCAAAATCAAATTGCGGCATTTCTTCTCCATGATTTGTCCAAATCCAGTAATTAGGCCTAAACCCAACTTTATACAGGTCGACCCTCACATCGTCTACATTCTTAATTCGGGTACAGTCACACTTCACACAAGGACATCTAATCAACCCCCCATTGTTATAAGTATCCTGCTGACTTGCCTTGGTAATAAATTCTTCAACACCATCTAAGAAAGATTGTTTTAATCCCCCTCTACGCGGATAAACCCTATCATACATCCAAGTACGATTCAAAGGAACAAATTCCATCCTCTGCATTTGCGCCAAAAAAAAAGATAACTATAATGAAATTCCAAATAGAGGAAGTATCCTCTTCAAAAATTAAATTCAACGGTTATATTCAAGAGAGCATCACATTCACACATTATTTATCATAAAAAAAAATACAACATACACTTGCATTGCCATTAAATCAGAGCAATGGTTTGATAGCAATGAAAGAAAAATGAACCAAATAGGATAGTCATTGTCTATATAATTTATCACATAGTTTATTGCAAGCTACTAACCATATAGTGAATAAGGAAAAACAAAGCACATGGTGTAGTTTATAAACGATAGCACAAGCATAAAAAAATTGTCAGGTTACATGCATAGTTGATTGTATAATATTCTTATCATGCTCATGTTTTTCCTCATTTATCTTATTTGTTAATGTTACATAATAGTTCATTTTTAAAGAGCAAAGACAGCATCAATAGTAACCACTTAATAGACTACATTAAACCACAAGGAAAAAGTAATTAAAATCACTTACCAATTAGAATGAGAGCAACACTAGCACAACTAGAAATGTATATAACTTTCACAAATCAAGAACCTGCCCAACAGAAAATTGAATATAATCATAAATATAAATATTTTGGCCATTACACAATCAGATTCGGATTCTGGAAAACATAGAAAAATTAGATTTTGGCAAAAGCATATTCGCTACTTGTCTTTGCCAAAAGAAATGGTTCTTATATTTAGTTTTCAAACACAAGACATCACTTACATTTCCCTACACTAAACAATGTTCCAAAACACATTTGTTTCAATCAAAACACCCTTTTTTGGATACAATTCATGTTCACATCATATGACATTTTATCAACATCAGGTCTCTAATCTATAAATAGGTCACTTAAGTTTAATCGTCCTCTCATTAGTAGACTTTCTTGAAGCATAGTGACAACAACAACAATTAAGAAATTAATACAATATTAGCTCTTGACAACAAAAAGATCTAACCTAAGACAAGATTGGATATAACATATTGCTTATATTTACTTGCACTCATTATAAATAAAAAAAAATCATAACTTCCACCAACCTACAAGCCTCAGTTGCATCTATAATCAAAGAAGAAAATAACAGACCTAAAAAAATGCATACAATTAATAAAACATTGTAGTCATAAAGCTCATGGCATTTGATCAGTAACTTAGGCATATTTGCATTAGCATTTATTAAACATCGCCCTTCATAGTAATTTTTTTTATAACAATATTCACCTGTCTATTATTAAACTCATTACTTTGTAAAGTAGCAGAGGTAGCACCATTAAAGTCATTGCTATAAATGATGTAAATATAAACAAAGCATGAGAATCCAAAAATTGCTTAAAATGACCATTCCAAAGTTAAGTCTCACCATGCAGTCATGTGCTAAATTAATTGACAGACCCTCTAGGTTTAATTCAAAATCAAGTAGAGCGCCATGTGTAAGCAAGAATGTTCATTCAAATATCACTTTGTAGACTAATGCTCATAATTGAAATCACTTTCATTCTCTTTTCCTGTCTTTTTTTTTGTTATTAAAATGACAAACAATAATTTGACTTACCAACTCTACCAAATACCCTATCCAAAACACATTCTGCAGTTCAATGGGACCACTAGAAAGCTTATTTTAGTGGGGGGGAAATGAGGAAAGTACACTGGTAACAATATTTTTGTAGAAATGCAAGTTAACCATACTATATACCAATAATCGAAGGCCAGAAGTAAATAATGCTAACATCCAAAAATAATTCCATCCTTATTTCCTTATCTTCTAAATCATAGGTGTACTTTAAAGTCAGAAGTACCATACTAAATGTATTCCTATATCAAGCCAATTCAAGATCAAAGTCATCAGTAAAAATATATATTAGTATCAACCCCATTTGAAAAACTTTTCTTCAATATAGATGAGAATGATAAATGGCAATGCATTATTGTATTGAAAATCTTACTCTAACTATATTTAGTTGAGGAAGGAAAAAAAAAAAAGTTAATATCCTTCTATGTGATCCATTTGTCAAGGTCTATTACATGATTAGGTAAAAACTGCTATTTATTTTCTCTACTACAAAAGGAACAACTAACATTGATGTTGTGTCATGCCAGTGAGGAGAATGCCTCCTACATGTTCCTCAATTGCACATCCACATACCAACTCAAATAAGAAGAAAAGAGCTTCACAATCACTTAAATTTCACATACATGTACGTTTCCTACATAAAAAAATCAATCCATGAAATCTCCCAAAGCAGAGTTGTTTCCCTCTAATATAAATCCATCTCAACATTTTTTTTGTGTGGAGAAACCAAATATGAAAAACAAATTCTGTAGAATACTTGAAATAACAGAGATGAAACAAAATCCAATTGGTAAAATTAATTGCACGAGATTGACATGATGATTTATCATGTAGTCATTCCAATGAACACTCATGATATTTTTTTTTCCCTTTACCTTTCCTTAACCTTGTCATAATAATGAAGTTTTCTTGATCACTATATAGATACAGTGCATAGAGATTTATCAAAAGGTGAGCATGATCACCTCAGATAGTCACTATCTACAAAACCAATGATCAACTCAATCTCATAATGGTAAAACCATTCTTTTATTCTTTTTATAACAAACTTGCCATCTTTCTATATACTAGATGAACAAAATCATAGTATAAAGAAGAAAGTTAAAACAGAAAACATGAATTTACCGAAGTATAAAATTGTGCATCAACTCAAGTGTAAAATGTACTTGTGCCTTAGCATCTCTAGTTACTTAAAAATACACATCCATAGGTCAAGATGACAGAAAACATGATAACCATACCATGTAGTACATATCCCTCACAATATAACAAAATTCACAATCCCAATTATCTCATCCACATTTTATAAATTACATGGGTCTAATTCATATATATCACCAACTAATCTAGATCGTACCACCACCTTGCTGCCATGTGGAGTCAGAAAACACAAGCACACAAGCGATTTTTTTTATGTAACTGGTCTGTATAGACCACAACAACATTCAGTTTACATGGAAACTGTTTACCCTGTGCTTAGGTAAGAAAACCTGCTTTTGGTTACAGCAGATTCCATTCATATTTGGATAGCACTTGAATATTAATAAGCTAATGCTATGTTTTATTATTTTTGCAGCATGTTCAGCCTTATGTTTCTACATTTCTTTCTTTATGGCTGCAACATTATTGCATGGAGAAAGACTCGTATAAACTACAGCTTCATTTTTGAGCTGGCCCCTACAAAAGAACTAAAGTACAGAGATATATTGTTGTATGAATAATATTTCACACCTGTTCCGGAGCTATCCAATTGTACTGTGAAGCATAAGTAACAATCCTTGGTATTTTACGCCGGCAATCGTAAAGAGAAGATGAACAAATTAGAAAGAAGAAATGAGGGAAGGTAGTGTAATATTTTGAAAGAAAAATGAACAAAGTAGAAATAAGAAGTGAACAAACTCGCCATTTTTGTTGCGTCTGGATGCTGCAGAACTGAGAACGAAACGCGCGGCGAAGAAGACAACTGAGGGAGGAAGAAAACTGTTCGAGTTACTTATTGGAAATTAGCGACGGCCTTTTAATATTAGCGACGGCTAGGCCGTCGCAAATTACGATTCCGTCGCAAACTGTGAATGACCGTCGCAAAATTACCATCCGTCGCACATTAGCGACGGCCATGCCCGTCGCAAATTGGCGCCAACATTTCGCGTAAAATGGCGGGAACATTACTGACAGATTTGCGACGGAATTTCCGTCAGTAATTTCCTCTACCATTTGCGACGGCTTAAGCCGTCGCAAAACATAAAATTAGCGATGGATTTGAGACCGTCGCAAAATTTCCATCGCTAATTAATCTTATTCTTGTAGTGATTCTTTCTCATCACGGATGCCTACTTTCATTGAGGAAGATGTAGCGGGCAGTGTACTTGCCACTCATGATGATCATAATGAAGGGATATTGATTTAAAATTGACCATAGTGTAGGTTATGCATATATATTTTATTTTATTTTGCACCATAGTGTAATTTATGTTTTTTTTAGGTATCCATGTTAATTAATTATTTTTTGTTTTTGTTGGTGACTTAATTTAATTAATGTTGAATCTATTTGAACTTGTGCAAGCTTTGGCGGAACAGGCTTGATGGAGCGTGGATATAGACTTTGAGCACGATGCATAGATTTATGTTTTAGGTACTTAGAACATATATTATTAGTTTGTGTATGTACTAGATCATGACTTAGTTAGCTTGATGAATTTTGGTTGTATATATTATGTCTTGTTGTAAGATATATATATATATATTGATTATGCCATCTAGTCTGAATTTTGGATGATCTTAGTTAGCTTCACTGTGTATATCTTTAAATTTTAGCAGGTGCATCTGGATGCTTCTATGTGTGTGACTATAAATTATTGCAGGTGCAGTAACTGAAAACAAACCATTTTTTTTTTTAAAAACTCTTGTAACATCGATTCTGGTTATAGCTGCTATTACAAGTTAACTTGTAATTAACATACTTTGATTAGACAATCCGCTACTTTTAAAGGCGGTTTTCCATAAAACCAGTGTTACAGGTTAACTTGTAACAACGGTTGGAAAATCGACGTTCCAAGTTAAACTTGTAACATCGGCCACCGTCGCCTTCGAAACCGACGTTACAAATCAACTTTAGCCCTTATAAAAAACGCTTCTTACACTACTGAATGTTGTTTATATACTTTCAACATCGGTTTACCTTGTAACCGATGTCTAATGCGAGACGTCATTTATTATTTTTTTATTTTAAGTTTCTACATCGGTTGTTCAAAACAATAGATGTTAAAAGTTTTAAAAATCGGTTAATAAGGAACCAATATCAAAAGTTTTGCAATTCAAAATGGAGTTGATTCACGGGTTAAATGTGTAGGAGGGTATGGTTTGGATTATTGCCAGATTAGTATTTTCCTTATATATTTTTGGTGATATATAGCATGGTCTGCGATGTGGATGGAGATCACGTGTCTCAAATAATGTTACATTGTCGTCTCATCCACTTAAATTATACCATGTCGTTCAAAAATGATATGTTTATAATAAATAATATAATTAATTTTTCAAGCGGCACAATCTAAGTGGGTGAGACAGGAAATGAGACACCATTTTGAGATAGGTGATCTCCATCTCTGTGACGCATCACTGATTTTATGTTTAATTAATCGATTCCCTTCGAACTAAAATTGGTCACAACTTATGCTTTAGTCGAGGGGAAAATTATGAATATATTAATTCTGTTTACTGTTTAGGTAAATAAAGAAAAAAAGACTAAATCAAAACATTTATGATATAGAAGACCTATTTGAAATTAAAAAATAACAAAAAAATAAAAAAAAATGTATTTTATCCTATAAGAAAACCAAAATGGCAAAACCAATATATAACTGGAACCATGAACATGTGTAAACCTGAAGCAAAACTACTTTATATTAATCTGTGTATGATTTTGACTACCATAACAACCGCTTATAACTATTTTGAATATATATATATATATATATATATAGCAACTGCCACTCTATTGAATATTCATTGTTAAGGGTCTTGGTACCTCCTTATACTATCGACCCCACAATCCCACACTATGATTGATTGATTGTATCTCTATGCAAAAGCATAAAATAATGCGAAGGTATAAAAAGAGTTATAACTAAAAAAAAGGGTTGGAATTATAGACATGCACATAAAGTATGAATCAAAGAAGACATAATGAAACCAGCAGCCAACCTCAAAGGTTTCACTCCAAATTCCGCACCTTGATTAGCAGACAAATCAGATTCAAGTGACCACTCAGATCTGAAATTAGGATTGGACCCATACAGAGATTGCACTCCCTTTATGTCATCAATGTTCAAATCAGCTCTCTTATCTCTCGGCCTCAAACTTGGATACATAACAGCCTCTTTCACCGAACTATGTGACAACCCCAGCAGATGTCCAATCTCATGTGTGGCCACCGACTCCAAATCTATCGCCACCTCCGACCTCGTTACCCGAAAGTCCACCGCCCATGTCTCAGCCGCATCGAGGTGGAGCCGCCCGCTCTCCGGTGAAAACGAATGCGCCAGCACACCAAGCACCCCATCAAAAGGCTCACCATCACCATGGTCACCATCGTAAAACCCTATTTTTATCTCAGCGAAACCATAGTCTTCTGATTCAACAAAACTAACCGGAATAACCGAAGCCCACCTCAGAAATGCACGTCGGAATGCTTCTCTTATCTCGCGCAGGCTCAAGCTATGATGGATCATGTTCACCGGCGAAAACGCATAGGTTAGTGTCATCGGCATGGGACGTGACCACCGTGGTTTTCCTGGGAAATAGACAAAATGCTTCGTGGAGCGCATGATGTGATGAGTTGTTGTGTCTGGAACACCGCATCTTGGTGTGATCATTTGAGAAACTGTGTTGGAATCGAGCTTACCAGTGACTTCGAGGCCAAGCCTTTGTTGGTATCTGATGATAGCCAACTCGAACCTTTCATCAAATTCATCTGTGAAAAAAGTGTTGTTGTTCTGCTGTCTAGGGAGATACCCAAAACGAGATAGGTATCTTTTGAATCCTGATATGCCTGGGATGTTGCTGCCTCTGCTAGCATTAGTGAAGGTTTGAATGCTGCGGTTTTTTATGGCAATTTTAGTGGATGGTACTGAAAATGACTGATCTAGCGTAGTTCTTGAAACAATGAATGAAGGTGTGAGGAGAAGGGGGAAGAAGAACATGAAGGAGTTTCTGAGTAAAAGCAACAACATGGTACTTGTTTTTTCGCGGGTTTGGTGGCAAAGAAGGAAGCTTTGATCGATGTAAAGCAATATAAATGGTAACGCTTTTTAATAATTAATTAATTAACTCCATTTAAAACACTTGCACATGGTTAATCAACTCCATTATATTTTCAACATTGGAAATCATAACAAATCCAGCCATACATATACATATACATATACATATATCAACGTGTTTTTATTTTAAATACTAAGATTGAGAAACATCAAAGTTAATAATTAGCAAGAATCTCCGTATTAATCATCATGGCTAGTTGATAGATTATGGATAACGTACTTTACATGGAGTTGACTGTTAATTATATTTAAAAAGAAAAGAGGCAACGAATTTAACTGTATTTACTTTAAAGAAAATGTAAGAAAAATTCTGAAAGTGGTATTATTGAATAAAGAATTTTAATGTAAAAATGACAAGAGTATCAATATCATCATTCTTTACCCTTACGGAATTTTGCCATACTCTTTTGGTTTTGTTGGGGTGTTAAAGCTGCCACTTCTGATCTGATTATCGTTTTCCTGCACTAATGTTTCTAAGATACATGGAAATGAAAAGGTTGTGATTTTTTGATTAAAGACTATTGGATAGCTCAAATTCGGTGTAAGTTTTTTCAACACTGAAGGGACAGGACATCCTACTTTTGACACCATAGGTGGATTGGTTTTTTTTTTTTGGTATACATGGATTGATTTTTTTGATTAAGTACCGCTTGATGCATGTTTTAATATATACTTTTAGTTCAGTTTATAAGTACCGATTGATTTCTTTATGAAAATTGAAAACCCTTTTTTCTAAGTACTTCTACACTGTCTTTTGGTTTTAAATGAAAAATGAAAAATAAAATAAAAAATCCCTTAACTTTGTAATTTTCTCTTTTGCTTTAAGTAGCAATTTAAATGGATCAAATTCAAATAAGACTAACTTAAGTAATCCTAGGATGTAACGTTTCTGTCACCTTCTGAAATTGCTTTATATAGTATGAAGTAACTTAAAGAACAAAGCAAATTCAGTTGAATGGAGTAAGTACGTGTTTGGATGAGCGTTTGACAAACTTGATTTTGAATGTAATCGATTTTGTAGAATTGATGTCAATATAATTGAGTTTGAAGTAAAGTGATTGATGTTTGGATGCTTTAATTCTGAAAGCAAGTTTGATGTAAAACTTAGTGTAATTTTTCAATCCAAAAGCAGAAGTTACTCCAAGCTGCTTCTGATAAAATCATTTCTAGATGCAAAATTGGTTCCAGGAACGTGTAACCAAACACCTCTTTTTCTACCAGAATCACGTTTTACAGGTGCAGAAGCACTTCCGGGATCTCAAAAAATGTAACCAAACACATACTAGGTAGGTTCCGCTGGGAAGTTGGCCAATCTTGCAAATAACTGTTTCAAGATAAAGTGCCAGTTCTGGTCTAACAGACACTATATAGTCTGCCGTTGTTTTCACTTGAAGGATGGGAAATTGAGTCACTGCTCTATCCAAGTAGTTACATTCCATCATTGTTGGTAGTTATCTCTCTCTCTCTCTCAGATATTTCAAACGTATTGTTTACTCAAAGTCACAGACGTATAAAACAAAAAAAAAAAAAAGGCAATGTTACAAACTGTCTTTTAAGGCTATAAACGTGAAAAACACTCAATTACTCAAGGTTCGGTTGGAGTACCAATATTAGCACAGTTGTTTGCAGAATTCTTATGCAAGGTCCCCTGCATCCGAATTGCATTGCTACCGTAATGTTTTGTGTTCTTCTCTTGTCGGTTACTTCATCTGGAAACAAAAAACTAGTGGCACTGACTAGTTGATGATAGGATCCCTACAATAGCTATTAGCTAAAGTGTATATGAGGATTGAGGGGTCACAATGTACGGGATTGTGACCAAGAGAGAGAAAATGGATGGTCATCCACTATGTAACTAACTGCTAAGTTGACGTTACAGTGATTAGTTGGAGAGTGATTGGGGGTTGTAATATATAAGGCTAAGGAGTGATTACCTGTGAAAATATGTTCAGATTGGCTGGGACTTTTGGGAGAGATTAAGAAATCTCTACCCCTCTGTTTGGTGGAGCAGAAAAAGAGGATGAAGAAGATAAAGGAGAGAGTTTGAAGAGAAAAGGTAAATTTCTTTGGTTTGGTTGCAAAGACAGAAGGGGGAGGTTTGCTGAGGTATGTACCCTGATTATACAAGCCGTTGCTTGATCCTGCTTCACTTGCCATTCTCTAGAATCTTTTCCTCTTCACTGTGAGGTGCTCAACCCAAAACTGGCTCTGATACCAACTGAAATGACACAAAACAACACTAGAAGATGGTTGAATAATATTTTCGAAAATCAAAGTTTAAGAAGGACAAAACAAAATCTGCAGGGATAAGACGCTTAGATACAGACGCCTTTCACAACTGATCAGCAACTATTTGATATACCCAAGTTTGTTAATAAATCAATTAAACAAACTGAATAATAAAGTAAGAGGTAGGGAAAGAAAATACTCAGAGATTTATCCTGATTCAACCACAAACTTTGGGCTACATCCAGTCCTTGGCTTTACCAAGTTTTAACACTATAACTGATCAAGGTTACAGACGAGTATTATTTGCACACCTAGCCTCTCCAGGCCCAACCACAAGTATTGTTTGCACACCTAGCTTCTTCAGGCTCAACAAGTATTCTTGAAACAAGCCTCTTCAGGCTTAGAGAGTTTTGAGTTTGAAGAGCTTCAAAGTTACAGTTGCAATTCAACCAATCTTAACACTAAAAGGGAGTGAATATGAACTTTGAACTTGGTGAGTTGCAGATGAGTTCTTCTTCAAATGATTTTCAGAGTGAGAAAAAGATATGTGAGTGATCGTTGCTTTCAGCTATTGGTTTCACTGATGAGTGTTGTTCCTGAATAGTATAGCTTTTTGTAGATGGGTATATTAGCTTTCTCTTAGATGTTCATCACTCTACTTTCAGGTCTTCGATCTCTTCTATTTATCAAGAGATCCGTTGAGATGCAATCGAAGGTCTTCAGCTTTAATCTTCAGAAAATAGTCGTTCTGACTTGATAATAAATGCTTAGAGGAACGTTGGAGATTCTTTGTTGACCTCAGAGTATAGCAGTCATGCTTTTCTAGCTTTAGGCATCGTTCTTTCCTTATTTGTGCAACACTTAGAAAAAACTCTGATAAAGTAGCTTTTCTCTTACTTGCATAAGGAATGCTTTTCTGTAGCCTTGCCCTTTTGTCTTTTTTTTTTCTGATATCAATTGAAGACAAGTTTATTTAACTATATTTCAAATCACATTTGCTTTTGAATCAGAGTTTAAGTAATTTATCCTTGAAGTGCTTCTTTCCTTGGCACGTGTGATAAGCCTTTAGCTTATCTAGTTTTACAGCTAGAAAAGCTAAGGCTTCTATGTTATTTGAGCAATTTAACCTCGCTAATTACCCAAATTTAGCTTCTTTTGTCCTAAGAAACGTTTTGAGTCTCTTAGATAAGTTTTAGGATATTTTGGTTATTTTTGAGTCAATAAAGCATTAAAAAGCTGCTTTTATGTTTCAGGTTAGAAATGAAGCTCGAGGAAACAAGAAAACATGAAGAAAACAAGCTTAAATACAAAAAGGAGGTCTTGCCCCCTGAGACATTGCTCACCTCGCGAGCCCGAGCTGTAGACTGAGTAGGAAAAAACAACTCTTCAGACTCGCCCCACGAGCAAAGGTTCATCTTGCGAACCAAACACAGGAATTCTGCATCTTCTCTGTCTCGCCTCGCGAGAATTCAAATTTGAACTGGAGCCAAAATCAAGTGCTCGCCTCGCGAGCACCTGTTCGCCCCGTGAGCGGGCGCTGATTCGGAAAATTATAAGACTAAACCCCCAATTTGGTCCCTGAGAAAAACACTAGGGTCTGAAATAGTCCTATCCAAAAAAAAAACAATCTATTTAATCCTTAATAATGTAATTACCAGGACACTTCAGTCCATCCGTGAGTTGACCACCTCTGACCTCAGGTTACCAGCTTATGTGGTGCTGAGCTGTCAGTTACCATTGTATTTTTGTATTCCTGCATGGAAATTATGATTAAAAAAAATTTAAAATTTAAAATATTTTTGTATTCCAGCATGTCATATTTGCCCCAACCGCCGCTGCTACCAGTCCTTGTCCATTCCTTGCCCTCCGCTACTACCAGAGCCCTTGCCCATTCCTCGCCACCGCACCGCCTGTCACTTCTCCTCCACAACAGCTTCGAACGTCACCATCAAAAATCTGGCCTTCGCCACTGACGCCAAAGGAACCCTTCATCAGAGACAACAAAATTGGGAAGAACAACATCTTCAACCAGAAACAGTACGCATAACCTCCTTCAAAGATATCAAGTTGACATAACAATAACCCAACCATCAAGCCTCCATCATAGCACAACTATCCTGCCAACATAGAAAGGAAACACCGATACAATATCGGCAACCTCTGTACCCATAGCCAGAATCAGAATTTATGTAATTCCAAACTCAAAAATCACAAGATAAACCAGTAAAATCAGAAGGCAAATCTCCCTTAATGGAGATGTGATCAAACCAATTTACTAGAGAAAAACCACCCCAAACAGATCACGAATCAAACCATGACTGTCCAAAGCATCCTAAACCATCCTCAGATCTGGCAAGAAAATTGCCTACCCAAGGGCCAGAAACTCGATTTTTGCGTCGGTGCAAGGAGCAACGGGTGACGCGACTCTTCTGCTGCCATTTCGAGGCGTGTCTTGGATGGGTGGGGGCGGGGTGTAGATGGTGGAGGAGAGAAGGGGTGGGGTGGCAGAGGAGAGAGAAGGGGTGGGAGATAGGAGAATAAGAAGGTTAATAATGGAGAGGGAGAAGAATTCATAGGGTTTTTATCAGTGAAACATCGAAGGTGAAGGAAGAAGAAGGTTAATAGGGAGGTGGGAGGACGAAACGACATCATTTCGTTGCATTCCCCTCCCCAGAACGCATGTGTTTTGTGACTTAGGAATTTGGGTTTTTATTTTTAAATTTTTTTAATCATAATTTCCATGCTGGAATACAAAATACAATGGTAATTGACAACTCAACAAAAACGTGGGCCACGTATGTTGGTAATATGAGGTCAGAGGTTGTCAACTCACAGATGGACTAAAGTGTCCCGGTAATTACATTCTTAATGATTAAATGGATCGTTTTTTTTTTGGATAATGACTATTTCAAACCCGAGTGTTTTTCTCAGGGACCAAATTGGGTGTTTAGTCAAATTATAAATAGCTTGTTTGAGCAGATGAGAAGGATCCGAATTTTGACCTATTTTTCTTGTTTTTCTTGGATCTGTGTCTCCCCTGGTTTTATTAGGATTATTTCAGTTGTAATGACTTTCTTCTCCTCTTTTGATTTGATTTTGATTGCTATGAAGAACTAATCATCTTTTTCTGAGGAAACGATGAAGCCGCTCATGACGGCATAGTTGATTCAAGTGGTGATTTCTTATTCCCTTTCTCTTAATCTATTGTTTCCTAATTCTCTTTTCATTGAGTTAATCACAAGCGCCCGTGTTTAACTAGTCAAGCGCGATGAGTCCGAGAGGAGATTCTCCCTTTAGGACTTGGGTTTGGAACACTGATTGAGCATTGCTAGAGATAGAGTAGGAGATTGGTGTAATCGTTATAGGGAACCAAGGGCTTAATGAATCTAACTTGTGGGTTGTCAGATAGAGATATAGGCAATTTGCAATTTGCATGCGTAGGTATGTCCTTTCGTGCTCGAGAGAGACATTAGGATAATTCAGGGTTCCTGGTTAGCAAAGAAATTGAACATAGGGATAAGAAGTTAATCACTTGGGGTACTATGCATGATTGGGTAGGTGGATTCGTGACCTTAAATCTCAATCCTTAATTGAATATTGTTTGTTGCTTGATAGTGTGATTTCACATCATAATTCATGTACATTTTTGCATGCATTTTCATATAGTTTAGGCATATTTAATTTGATTTTTAGTTAGTTTTTACCTTGGAACGGGTAAGGTGGTTTTGTGGTGTTGTTTTGCAGAAATTAAGGATTAAATGCCCAAAATGAGCCATGATGGAGCCTAGATTAAGTTGGAGCTTGAAAAGTGAAGATATTGGATTACTCCAATTTATTTTGGAATGGAAATATTTAATGACAATTGACAAAAGTCCAGCAGCAATGTAAGAGGCCTAATTGATGGATTTGATGATTTGGATATTAATGACTTACCATAAAAATAGAAGATGAAGATATTGATTGGACAGTTAATTTAGAAGATATGAAGTCATTAAAGAATATCAATCACCATATGCAAGGAGATAACGTCAGCATTAATTAGGGGATCAATTTATGATTTGGTTTTGATTGAAACATATCCAATAGATAATTGATTTGGGATTAAAAGAAGAATGTCACGGCTGCATTATAAAGAGAGCTAGAGAGGGCGCACAATAGGAAGAATTCTGAACTTAAAAAAAAAGAGAACTTTTAACAGAGACTTGGAGGCTACGGTTGGGGGCGAATTGGAACCCTAAAAGGGACATTTTCTCTGCTCTTGGATTGGAAGAAGATTGAAGGATTCGTCATGGAGTTTTCTTCTTCTCTTCTCTCTTTCTCTTTTGTAGTTTCTTTGACTATGGGTAGCTAAAATCCCTTTTTGTTGGGATTAGATGTAGCTTAACTGAACATTATGTAATTGCCTTGATTTATCAATCTATGTTTATGCTTTATCTATCAGTGTTTAATTCCTTTGCTAAATGCTTTTTGTGGCTTAGCTACCCATGAACTGATTTTGAGAATTAATTTGCAATGGGGATGTTCTTATTGATTCTTGATCTGGAATTATTCACCTAGTAAACCTCGCATCTAGGAATGAGGTTTGGTTTATTAGTAATCGCGTAATCCTTAATCTTAATGCAAATTCATTAAGCTAGGCCACCTAAGGAATTAGGGTCTATTAGTGGATTTAGGCTCTTGTCATCTGAGGAATCAGGGCTTGAGTAATTTCATGGGTTGATTTTAATATTTGAAGTATAAACTGGATTGGTGGTCTTGGTATTGCATGAGGCTAAGGTTTAGTGAAATTTAATCCCAACACCCCTATTTGCATTCCAAGTGTTTGATAAAAATTCCCAAAAAGACCAAAAAATATTTTATTGCTTTTATTGCTTTAATTTATGTTTTGATTTCTCTCCTCTTCATAGTTTAGTCTAGATAGTTGCTTGATTTGTGAATTGGTAATTGGCACCCGATCCCTGTGGATACGATAACCGGTTCTTACCGATTTATTACTTGCAATGACCCGGTACACTTGCCGAGATCGTCATCAAGTTTTTGGCGCCATTGCCGGGGATCGGTTTTGCCAATATCATTAGTAACAAAGAAGGCAACTAATTTAGACATTTTTTTATTTTTTTTATTTTTTGTGTATATTTGATTTTTTCTTTTGAGCTTTGGTTGTGCAAGGTGGATGCAATTCATGGACAACTATTATTATCCATCTGATGAGGAAGCCGCAAGTCACACTTGGGAGAACAACTGGTGTTGGGAAGATTACCCAGATTTGGGAAATTTTGATATCCCAGCACAAATTGATTCTGTGACGGGTAGGCTTGTATATAATTTCTCCAAGGAGGAATGGGAAACCTTTTGTTCATATTTACCACCTCCACCACCATGTTTACAAGTGATTCCCGAAGAGACACGTGAAGCAGAATTTGAGCAGAATATGGTTGTGGGAATGGATCAAAAGGAAGATGAAGTGGTGGTGGTAGACGAGCAACAACAAGAGGAATTACCTTCCATAAATCCTTGGGAAAGAACAAGTGAAGGGGCAAGTCAATTGGAAAACAGTCACTCCACCATGCTTGCTGAGAAATCTGAAATTGCAGCATTAGATAAATATGTTGGCTTACAAGCATGTGTGGACACTGCAAAGTTGGTCCCTTCCACTTGTCTGTCAAACTTCCTTGTGGAAACACCAACTGAACCGAGAGGAAGTGAGTTCATTACTGTAGTTAAAGAGGTCAATGGAGTTTCCACACACTTGCTAAGAGGAATAAAGGGTGGAGTCATATTGCTTCTGCAATCACCACTTCACAAGCTATGGGATCCGGGAGGAGGATCTTACATATTGAGCATATCTTGGCCCCTATGCTATAGGCAATGGGATCTTACACTTGCCGAGATCGTCATCAAGTTTTTGGCGCCATTGTCGGGGATCGGTTTTGCCAATATCATTAGTAACAAAGAAGGCAACTAATTTAGACATTTTTTATTTTTTTTATTTTTTGTGTATATTTGATTTTTTTTCTTTTGAGCTTTGGTTGTGCAAGGTGGATGCAATTCATGGACAACTATTATTATCCATCTGATGAGGAAGCTGCAAGTCACACTTGGGAGAACAACTGGTGTTGGGAAGATTACCCAGATTTGGGAAATTTTGATATCCCAGCACAAATTGATTCTGTGACGGGTAGGCTTGTATATAATTTCTCCAAGGAGGAATGGGAAACCTTTTGTTCATATTTACCACCTCCACCACCATGTTTACAAGTGATTCCCGAAGAGCCACGTGAAGCAGAATTTGAGCAAAATATGGTTGTGGGAATGGATCAAAAGGAAGATGAAGTGGTGGTGGTAGACGAGCAACAACAAGAGGAATTACCTTCCACAAATCCTTGGGAAAGAACAAGTGAAGGGGCAAGTCAATTGGAAAACCGTCACTCCACCATGCTTGCTGAGAAATCTGAAATTGCAGCATTAGATAAATATGTTGGCTTACAAGCATGTGTGGACACTGCAAAGTTGGTCCCTTCCACTTCTCTGTCAAACTTCCTTGTGGAAACACCAATTGACCCGAGAGGAAGTGAGTTCATTACTTTAGTTAAAGAGGTCAATGGAGTTTCCACACACTTGCTAAGAGGAATAAAGGGTGGAGTCATATTGCTTCTGCAATCACCACTTCACAAGCTATGGGATCTGGGAGGAGGATCTTACATATTGAGCATATCTTGGCCCCTATGCTATAGGCAATGGGATCCAGGTGGAAGCTCCCCAACGTCAAGCTAGTGATGTTAAAGAAGCGCTTATTGGGAAGCCATGTTGAGTCACCGGCAAGTGTACCGGGTCGTCGCAAGTAATAAAATAACACGGTAAGAATTTACCGAGGTCGAACTCAGGGATTGGGCTACCAATTTCACTAATCCGTGGGAAATCCGATGCGTTGGTCAAGCGAGGAAGGTGGTTGAGAGAGAAGATAGGATTGAATTCAAATTAACAAATCTAATAAAATAATTAACTAAAAATCTGAAATTAAAATATCCAAGGTCTCAAATCCACCTACCCAATCATGTATAGTACCCAAGTGATGATGAATTCCTCCCTAAGTTCAATTACAATGTCAACCGGGACCCCCAAATTCTCCTATATCCACTGTCGTGCTCAATAGGACGTATTCGACGATTGGATTAATTACTTACTAGGTCTCATAATCCTAATCTCGAATTCTATTAATTCTTGTTCCCTATAAGGTTGCACTAATCTCCTAAATCCACTGTCGTGCTCATTATTCGATTAGTGATCCCAATCCAAGTTCTAAAACGCGAATCGCCGATCAGCCTCAAACACGTTTAACTAGTCAATCACGCAACACATATGATCAACGCAATCAAATCAGAATTGGAAAACATAAATTGAGACAAGGGAGAAAGACATACATCACATCGAATCTACACCGCCATGGGCGGCTTCATTGCTCCCTCGGACGAGGGGATTAGTTCCTCATGCTCATAGACAAACAATCAGACATAATCTCCATATCAAAATAAGAAAAAGAAAAAGGGAGACGCAGCTCCAAAGAGAAAAGAAATCTGGCCTAAACGCTACTCTACAGTGGAAAAAACTAGGATTCGGATCTGGATCCAAAGCTCTCTAAACTCCTCCTTCCTTCTGATCTGAACAGCCTATAAATAGGGATTACGCTCGCGGGGCGAACAGGGTTTCGCTAGGTGAATCATTAGTTTTGGCGCGCTTTCAATTTGGATTTTCACGAGGCGAGAGTGTATTCACGGGGCGAGTCTTCCAACCTCAATCTGTCACAACCGTGACCTTCATCACGGCTAGGCCGTGATGGTCTCTGTCTTCCAGGGTCTTCAAACTCTCGCGGGGCGAGATTCATTTCGCGGGGCGAGACATCAATTCTAGGCTGTGACCTTCATCAAGGCTAGGCCGTGATGGTCTCTGACTTCCAGGTCTTCATGATTCGCGAGACGAGCATACTGTTCGCGGGGCGAGCCAGAGTGATGATTGTTCCTGCTTTATCTGATGTTCAGGCTCGCGAGGCTAGCATCCACTCGCGAGGCGAGTATCTCCAGAAGTGCTTTTTCCACTGCTTCTTGACTTTCCTTGACTCCCGGAGCTTCACTTCTAACCTGAAACAATAAAAGGACACAAAAAGCGTAATTCTATTCAAAATAGACTAAAAACTACTAAAAATGCCTAGAACGAGTAAAAGTCTGCTTAGGAATAAAACAAGGCCAAATTTGGGCGAAAACGAGATTGAACTCGAATAATTTGCACAAAAACCACAGTCCATCTAGTTATAAAACTAGATAAGCCGAAGGCTTATCAAAACACCCCAAACTTAAACCTTGCTTGTCCCCAAGCAAGCTAAAACTCAAAGAGGACTCAAGACTTGGCAAGCTTAAGGGAATCAATCGATTTCGCACAAATTTCATGCACTCAAAACAGTTTTTCTCCAATGATTTCCCCCCTACATCAACGTAATCCCCACATTCATTTACTTTAAACAATTGAGAACTTCATCATTCATGCAATCATTAATCTAAGTTGAGGATCAAAGTCACACACAAAAGGAAGATCACCAATTTCAAACAATTGCCTTCCTCACAAGGGTATGTAAAATTTCACTCATTCGCTCAAATTCGTCTAGGCTATCAACTTTTCCCTCAATTTCACATATCAAGAGCACTTCCCATGAATTTGATTTTCATCTCAAAAATGGTTCCCACGAAAACATGCATGCAACATCAGAAGGTCTTTTAAAGGTTGAAATGGGGCCTGGCTGAGGGTAGGATATTCAAGGATACTAGGCTTAAGTCCCTAGGAACTAAGAGAGCATGAGCATTAAACACATTTTCCACTCAAATTCCTTTTTCTATTTTTCTCTTTTTTTTTTCTTTTTTTTTTTGCCTCGGGTGACTACAACCTTTTCCTTGCTATTTTTTTTTTCTGTTTTGCCCCTTTTCTTTTGGCAGTTTTTTTTTAATCAACCTTTATTTTTATTTTTCTCACCCCCAATATGACACATCACCTTGTAGCCACCCCAAACTTAGTTCCTCACAACCATTCTCTTGCTATGCTTCCATGCTCTCCTAATCCTAAGATTGGGTTAACATGGTTTTTCAGATTTTGGCTTGTAATATAGGGTCATCAAGAAACAATAGGTCAATTAGGCTCAATGTGGCTAACTAGGGAACATGCATTAGGGATGGTCCTTTTTAGGCCAAGTAGTTATTCAAAGAAAATTGCCTAAATCATTTGATACAACATATAAACATGCAAACCATGAAGAGATTCAAGCAAATTCGGGAAAGTGCAACTTAATAGTGATTCACACAATCAAAAACAAAGTTGGAGGCTCAAATCCTCACCTGGACATTTTTGCAAATTGTTTGACCGAGATACAATTCCTAGTGTGTGCACCCCCTCACCCCAAACTTATCATAAATCAAGTAATCACAATAAAATTCTCAAAGTACAATTTTCAATTTTTCACATGGGGATCAACTTTTCTATTTTCAGAACCTAGGGGGAAATCATCGATGGTCAATATAATTCATGCAATCAATCTATGTTCAATTTAATCAAAATCCAACAAGCTTGCCGACACGACATTCATACACAAACTCTTGATCTTCTCAAATTATTCAAGAGTGACAAACAAAAACAAAAATAGAAACAAAACAAAAACAAGAGTGAGGAAAGGAGAGGGTGCTCCCTGATCAAGTTTCAATGGTTGCCTCCTCATCCAATTGGTCTCACTGGCTCCCTTCTGTTGCACAGCATCCTGGAAGAACTCCTGCAAATTAAAACCTCAAGTGCAGATTCGTGAGGCTAGAGACCACTCGCGAGGCGAATCTGGAAAAATTGTTTTCACACTTTCCAGAATAGCGAGGCGATTAGTATCTCGCGAGGCGAATCTGGAATTCCAACAGATGATGATGCCCAGAATCGCGAGGCGAAAGTATACCTCGCGACGCGAGACAGAAGCATGAGCAAGCCTCCGAGATTCAGGGCTTCTGTCTCGCGGGGCCACTGTGGATTCGCATGGCGAATCAAGTTTTTTATTTTTTTTTATTTTTTATATATATATATATAAATGAAAATAACATAGACTAAAAATAAAGGATGCCTAGCTTGGGTTGCCTCCCAAGTAGCGCTTGTTTAACGTCCCGAGCCTGACTCAAGTTGCATCCACCTGGATCCCATAGCCTGTGGCACAAGGGCCAAGAGATGCTTATCATGCGAGATCCTCCACCCGGATCCCATGGTTTGTGAAGTGGCCATTGCAGAAGCATCACGACTCTATCCATACTTCCACCAAGCCCGTGTGTGAAAATTCCATTGACCTCTTCAATTATGAACTCACTTCCTCTCGGGTCAAATGGTGTTTTCACGAGGAAGTGTGCCAGACAAGTGGGAGGGTCTAACTTACCAATGTCCACACATGCATGTAAGCCAACATAGTTATCCAATGCAGTAATTTCAGGTTGCTTGGCAAGCATGGTGGAGTCCACTACCACTTTATCTTCATTTTCAACTCTACCCCCTTGCTCCGGTGCCTTGTCCCTTGCCAACTCCTCTTCCTCCGGTTGCTCCTCCTCAACATGTGGTAGTTCTTCCTCAACTTCCTGAGAACTAGTTGCAACCCTGTTAGATCCCAACACCCCACTGCTTCTAGTTGTTGTGGCATCGCATTGGTTCTTAGGGTGGTTGTCGGTATCACCTGGGAAAGTCTCTGGGAGACGCTCATTTAGTTGCTTTGCGAGCTGGGCAACCTTCATCTCTAGATTCTGAATTGCCAACCCTGTATGAGTTGCCAACTTATCAATGGCTGTGCTTGAATCGATTGCCAACTTCTCAACTGCCGCATTCAGCTTCTCAAGAGCCAACTCCCAAGGTTGTCTTCCACCATCCGGTTGAGGTTGTTGTTGCCAGTTCTGTTGAGGTTGTGGTTGCCAAGCTAGACCATCGCCAGCATTACTCCAAGCGAAACCCGGATGGTCTACCCTCATATAACCCCAATTCTGATCCTGACTCTGATAGTTGTCCTGGGGCACGCTGTTATAGAAATTATGGCACGAGGCCACATATTCTTGAGAGTAGTAGAACGGACAGCTCCAAGTGTCATGGTCTCCATTACAATATTCGCAACCCGGAAGCATTCCTTCGTGTACCTCGCATACAAAACAAGGCAAGACCAAGTGGAATCAAAGAAGTAGAGAGAGATATAATAGTAAATAAAATTAAAAAAAAATAAGTAAAAATAAAAATAAAAATAAAAATAACTTAACCAAATAATCAAATTCCCTAAAATTAGGAAAATTGGTTGTGCCAATCCCCGACAACGGCGCCAAAAACTTGTTGAGTCACCGGCAAGTGTACCGGGTCGTCGCAAGTAATAAAATAACACGGTAAGAATTTATCGAGGTCAAACTCAGGGATTGGGCTACCAATTTCACTAATCCGTGGGAAATCCGATGCGTTGGTCAAGCGAGGAAGGTGGTTGAGAGAGAAGATAGGATTGAATTCAAATTAACAAATCTAATAAAATAATTAACTAAAAATCTGAAATTAAAATATCCAAGGTCTCAAATCCACCTACCCAATCATGTATAGTACCCAAGTGATGATGAATTCCTCCCTAAGTTCAATTACAATGTCAACCGGTACCCCCAAATTCTCCTATATCCACTGTCGTGCTCAATAGGACGTATTCGACGATTGGATTAATTACTTACTAGGTCTCATAATCCTAATCTCGAATTCTATTAATTCTTGTTCCCTATAAGGTTGCACTAATCTCCTAAATCCACTGTCGTGCTCTTTATTCGATTAGTGATCCCAATCCAAGTTCTAAAACGCGAATCGCCGATCAGCCTCAAACACGTTTAACTAGTCAATCACGCAACACATATGATCAACGCAATCAAATCAGAATTGGAAAACATAAATTGAGACAAGGGAGAAAGACATACATCACATCGAATCTACACCGCCATGGGCGCGGCATTTGCTCCCTCGGACGAGGGGATTAGTTCCTCATGCTCATAGACAAACAATCGGACATAATCTCCATATCAAAATAAGAAAAAGAAAAAGGGAGACGCATCTCCAAAGAGAAAAGAAATCTGGCCTAAACGCTACTCTACAGTGGAAAAAACTAGGATTCGGATCTGGATCCAAAGCTCTCTAAACTCCTCCTTCCTTCTGATCTGAACAGCCTATAAATAGGGATTCTGATTCTCGTACGCTCGCGGGGCGAACAGGGTTTCGCGAGGCGAATCATTAGTTTTGGCGCGCTTTCAATTTGGATTTTCACGAGGCAAGAGTGTATTCGCGGGGCGAGTCTTCCAACCTCAATCTGTCACAGCCGTGACCTTCATCACGGCTAGGTCGTGATGGTCTCTGTCTTCCAGGGTCTTCAAACTCTCGCGGGGCGAGATTCATTTCGCGGGGCGAGACTTCAATTCTAGGCTATGACCTTCATCACGGCTAGGCCATGATGGTCTCTGACTTCCAGGTCTTCATGATTCGCGAGGCGAGCATACTGTTCGCGGGGCGAGCCAGAGTGATGACTGTTCCTGCTTTATCTGATGTTCAGGCTCGCGAGGCTAGCACCACTCGCGAGGCGAGTATCTCCAGAAGTGCTTTTTCCACTGCTTCTTGACTTTCCTTGACTCCCGGAGCTTCACTTCTAACCTGAAACAATAAAAGGACACAAAAAGCGTAATTCTATTCAAAATAGACTAAAAACTACTAAAAATGCCTAGAACGAGTAAAAGTCTACTTAGGAATAAAACAAGGCCAAATTTGGGCGAAAACGAGATTGAACTCGAATAATTTGCACAAAAACCACAGTCCATCTAGTTATAAAACTAGAGAAGCCGAAGGCTTATCAGGCAACCCAAGTTTTCTTTTCGTTTCCATTCGTTTTTGATTTTTAACTCTTGAATAATTTGAGAAGATCAAGTGGAAAAAAATCGTAAATTAATAAATTTGTTAAGTGTTTTCAGGGCAAGGAGGAAGGAGAAGAAAAAGGGCAAGGAGAAACAAAATCAGCAACCATCACGCCTAGGCCGTGACACTGGTCACGGCCGTGATGAGCTTAATGAGAAGACCAGAAAGGATCACGGCCCAGCCGTGATACCCATCACGGGCGTGATGAGAGAGCCCTGAAGATCAGAGAGCATCACGGCCTAGCCGTGATGGAGGTCACGGCCGTGACAGGCAACCCCTATGGACCATAATTGATCACGGCCTGCCCGTGATGAGCATCACGGACATGACACATTTTTCATGCAATCCCTCTAACTAGGCATGTGAGCCAGCACCCGCTACCGCCTCGGTGAGTTGTTCCATTTTTCTCCCCTCTCCATCTTGATTATTTGCATTGGGAACAATGTAAGTTTTTAAGCTTGGGTAGGGGTATTTTTGCATACTTTTGAAATCTTTGCATTTTGCATGTTGCATTCATATAGGATAGTATTGCATGATCACATGATTCGATTGCCCTTGCTTAGATTATGCATCCAATTGTGAGAACTTAGTGCCAAATAAATTGAGACGGTGAATTGTTGAACCCAATTTTTTATTCTTGTGATAAGGCTACAAATAAAAGCTCTTGAGATGGTCTTTTATAATTTATAATTAGCACATGGTTCCGTAGATTTGTGTTTCTCATTGATTTTTGACCTACAAAATGTGAGACTTTGAGCCAAAAAGGGGTACTCACTAAATCTACCCCATTCTTTGTGATAGAGTGTTATTCCTCTTGGATTGTATTTCTCTAGAACTTGACTTGAAACCGTTTTGAAGCTTAAATTTTTTTGAAAATGATTGAGGCACTAGGTATTTTTCCGGTCTTCTGAGCTTTGATTGACTAAATGCTACCCCTTAGTTGCCCAATTTTGAGCCTAAAAGAATAAAATACTTTTCTTGGTACCTTGAGTTACTTTGATGAATAATGCTTGGTATGGCACCTTTTAAAGTATTACAAAAAAGGGCAAAAAGGTAGTTGAAAAAGTATGGGATGAGAAAAGTCAGAAAAATATTTCTCTTGAATTGAAAATCTCCCTTTCTCCAAATCAAAAAAATAAAATAAAATAAAATAAAATAAAAAATAAAAATATTGAGAAGGGGATGACAAAAGGAAGTGAGAAATAAAATGAAAAGAAAGAAAGAAAGGTGGAAAAATGAATCAAAACCCAAAAAGGTATTTTAGAAGGTGTCATGATTTGCAATGCTTGATATTTTGTGTAGCCTTTTGAAATTTCCTTTTCTTGATTTCCCCACCTAACGATTAATCCATGGCCCCGTTACAACCAAAGTAAAAGACCTCTTGATTCTTAATTGTTTTCACTAATAAAGTAGAGATTTGGTTGATAGTCAAGCTTATGGTAGAATTCATTCCTTGAGGAAATTGAGCGAATTGACATATATCCCTGAACACTTGAGTGAGGTGAGAAAGAGTGCCCGAATCAGTGAGAATATGAGTCTAGGAAACCTAAGCTTCTAATTGTACTTGAATTGATTGTCTCTCGCTGAATTATTTGAAATGCCTGTTACTTGGATTAGTTACTCGGGTTCTTGGTTCACTATCCGTGGTTTGATTATTTATCTCTTCTGGCCTTAGTGATTGCTTGAGGATAAGAAAATGAATAAGCTTGGGGTGATTTGATAGTGTGATTTCACATCATAATTCATGTAAATTTTTGCATGCATTTCCATATAGTTTAGGCATATTTAATTTGATTTTTAGTTAGTTTTTACCTTGGAACGGGTAAGGTGGTTTTGTGGTGTTGTTTTGCAGAAATTAAGGATTAAATGCCCAAAATGAGCCATGATGGAGCCTGGATTAAGTTGGAGCTTGAAAAGTGAAGATATTGGATGACTCCAATTTAATTTGGAATGGAAATATTTAATGACAATTGACAAAAGTCCAGCAGCAATGTAAGAGGCCTAATTGATGGATTTGATGATTTGGATATTAATGACTTACCATAAAAATAGAAGATGAAGATATTGATTGGACAGTTAATTTAGAAGATATGAAGTCGTTAAAGAATATCAATCACCATATGCAAGGAGATAACGTCAGCATTAATTAGGGATCAATTTATGATTTGGTTTTGATTGAAACATATCCAATAGATAATTGATTTGGGATTAAAAGAAGAATGCCACGACTGCATTATAAAGAGAGCTAGAGAGGGCACACAAGAGGAAGAATTCTGAACCTAAAAAAAGAGAACTTTTAACAGAGACTTGGAGGCTGCGGCTGGGGGCGAATTGGAACCCCTAAAGGGACATTTTATATGCTCTTGGATTGGAAGAAGATTGAAGGATTCGTCATGGAGTTTTCTTCTTCTCTTCTCTCTTTCTCTTTTGTAGTTTCTTTGACTATGGGTAGCTAAAATCCCTTTGTGTTGGGATTCGATGTAGCTTAACTGAACATTATGTAATTGCCTTGATTTATCAATCTATGTTTATGCTTTCTCTATTAGTGTTTAATTCCTTTGCTTAATTCTTTTTGTGACTTAGCTACCCATGAACTGATTTTTAGAATTGATTTGCAATGGGGACGTTCTTATTGATTCTTGATATGGAATTATTCACCTAGTAAACCTCGCATCTAGGAATGGGGTTTGGTTTATTAGTAATCGCGTAATCCTTAATCTTAATGCAAATTCATTAATCTAGGCCACCTAAGGAATTAGGGTCTATTAGTGGATTTAGGCTCTTGTCATCTGAGGAATCAGGGCTTGAGTAATTTCGTGGGTTGATTTTAATATTTGAAGTATAAACTGGATTGGTGGTCTTGGTATTGCATGAGGCTAAGGTTTAGTGAAATTTAATCCCAACACCCCTATTTGCATTCCAAGTGTTTGATAAAAATTCCCATAAAGACCAAAAAATATTTTATTGCTTTAATTTATGTTTTGATTTCTCTCCTCTTCATAATTTAGTCTAGCATAGTTGTTTGATTTGTGAATTGGTAATTGGCAACCGATCCCTGTGGATACGATAACCGGTCTCACCACCGTATTACTTGTACGACTAGGTATACTTGCCTAGATTCGTAGTCAACATTGCTCTCATTTTAATTACTTGAAATTTGATAATTGCTTAGATAAATATTTTTATCCCAACAACCTTGATAGTTGACTTGGTCAAACTGTTGCGATTTCCTATAAATTTGGTATAATTGGTAGCCCAATCCCCGTGTTCGATCTCGGTAACTTTTTACCATATTTTATCACTTGCTTCGATCTGGTACACTTGTCGGAGTCACATCAGTGTGCTTCAAAGATACAGAAGATGATTGGTGCTTCATGCCTTCTAAGCTTGTGGATGTTAAATGTCTTTTGAATCCATCAAGTTATTATGACAAAAGAGTGGTTCTGACTTTGTCAGAAACTCAGACACATTGTAAGAGATAGACGATTCTTTGAAGTGTGTCTTTTTGTCATGTTCTAGTCTGTAAGCTTGATTCATATTCTTTCAACTTCCTTCAGAAGATAGTGTTTGTATTCTTTGAATATTTGATCACGAATCTGACTGTGTACTACTTTGAGCTTCTTTGTCTTGAATAAGATCGGACAATCTTCTAGTAAATCATTGTTTGTAGCTTTCTTCCTTCCATTTATGAATGGATAAGACCTTTCTCTTTAACTTCCAATGAATATGATAATTGTTTGAATATTTTTCTTTTGTACTACTAGCTGCTCTTCATCATAGTTGATGAGTCTGAGAGAGATGTTGAGATGGGTTTCAGCTTGAGTCAGACTTCAGACGGATTATACTTTGATAGCTTTGAATCAGACGCTTGTACTTATGCTATTGATCCTTTCATAACATTTTGTTGAATTGATCTGCTAAGATAGAGTTATTTGTATACACAACTCAAGTAGATGGTTAGCATTATTCAGATGATTCAATGTAAAATAAATTGCTTAATGTTTGGGTTCATCAAAACACACAAGGACTACTGGAGTGTGAGTCAGACGCATGACCGAGTCACACGCTTTGTGACTTAACATTCTCCCCCTTTTTGATAATGACAAACATTCCCTTTTTGATAATGACAAACATTCCATTTTATTGTTAAATAAAATGTGTTTTCAAAATCATTTCCACAATCAAATCTTTACCAAAAATTAAAATCAATCAACCGATCAAGCTTTTTAAGAACTCGTGGCTTTGAGTTTCCCAGAACACCTGGGAATACGTAGGAGCAGAATCAATCATTCTGTCAAGCCAAAATTTTATTTTTCTTTTTGTTGTGTTTATTTTCTTTTTCTTTTTTTTAGTTTCAAAATGGGCCGGGGTAAAATGAATATTTAAAAAGTTATTAAAAATTTTACACAATTAACTTGAGGTACCATTTTTTAAACGGGCGATGCATGGTGCTTACACCTTCCCTACTCGTAATCTACTCCAAACTAAAATCTCTACCTTTTTTTTAAAGACCATTTTACTTAAAATAAATGGTTTTCACAATGTTTTTCCCGAATAAAATATTGGTGCCGACTCATCTATTTTTACCTTCTTTTCGCGTCGCCCGAACGGGACGCTCGCGACAGCTGGCGACTCCGCTAGGGATTTTTGAGAGTCGGGTCTGTCATAGTTGGTTGTGCAACTTCTTTTAATAGCTTTGAAAATATTAGTTTTATCCCTCTTTGTTTTATTCTTTTTGTAAATAGTTTTATATGTTCTCATAATTGCCTTGGTATATTGTTGTAACCCTAGCATAGAAAACTATTGTGTTGTTGTTTGTTCTTTTTGCAAGTGTAGTGTAGTTTTTGTTTTAATAGGTTTTGTGCAGGTTTCATTGCTCCCCGCACACACATCACCATCACATACTTCACACACTTTTGTGCTCTATCCCCGAGTCTTGGAATGCCATAGGATTAGAAGGGGTTTCGGTGGTGTTATTGTAATGCTTTTGCATCCCTGGCAGTCACTGATTCTCCTGCTCAGATTGTTACTGGTACTGTGGACTGCCATATTGTGACTCATTTGTCCCTGTGGTGAAATTCATGGATCTGGGTCCTTATCTTTTAGATGAGGACAATCTGGGAGCCATGATTTTTAGGATTCTAGACCCGTCCTATAATTCACTCATAGAGCAAACTTAGTGAGCAACCGGTTAGAGTCATGACCTTAGGTTTGTGCAAACATAAGTCTTACCTGTATTAGGACTCAAAGGGAGCATTTTTTATTTTTTTTACTCAGGTTCATTTTTTTTTTGTCAAATAAAAAATTCACATTTTTAAGTTTTTTGTGAAAGAAAAAATGATATACCTAAGTCCTTTTGCTTGTAACCAAAAAAAAAAAAAAACTTTTTCCATATTTTGTATCTCATGCATTTCCGTAAATAATAAAAAGGGACTTGTGTAAATCATTTTCTGAAACTCATTCATATTCTTTGTAGAAGAATAAAAAAAAATCACTCATTTTTTTCATGCATCTCATGATTATTTTTTTTTTTGGTCAATAAAAAATAATTTTCATGCACTAATTACTTTTTATGTCAATCTCATCATTAAAAAAAAAATCATCTCATGCGTTCATTACAAAAAAAAAATTCATTTATCTCAAACTTTCATAAAATAAATGTTTTGTCTAAAAAATAAGAAGCTCATCTCATGCATTGGCATTTTAGTGTCTTCATGCATCACATGCATTAAAAATTTTGAGTCAATAAATAGTTCTTTTTCATGCATCTCATATAATATTTCTTTTTAAGTTGAAAGTTTATTAAAATAATAATAATAATAATTCATTCCATGCAATTCATGCATTGTGCTCCTTTCTTGGAGAAAATGGAATCATCGCTCTTTCAATGAAAAGAATGACAATTTAACCATGGATCATGAAGTGAAGCTGGAAATAAGACTTGCTCAGGTGACCAGAAAGTGCGGGTCACAACCTTTTGCCTAATCATGGAGATTCAGATGTCAATGCCATAGAAGGGTTTCAAGTTGTGCAGGTTCAGGCACTGCAAAAAAACACCTGTTTAGCGATCGACAAATTCGACGCTAAACATGATAATTCGGTCGCTATTCGTTTTAGAGACCGAGTTAGAGACCAATTCATGGTGGTGGTTGAAACCCTGATCGCTAATGTTTTAGCAACCGAATTATAATTTCGGTCGCCAAATAGCGACCGATAACTCGGTAGCTAAGTTATAAAATGTGGTCGCTAATTAGTTGGTCGCATGATTGTGGTAACCACGTTTGGCGACCGCTATTCAGTAGCTAAAGCGGTTGCTAATTTTGGTTACCATTAACCAATTTAGCGACTGACACATCGGTCGCTAGACCACAATTTTTTTATTTTATTTCCCTATAACTAAAGTTTAGCGACCGAATTGTGGGTTGCTAATTCGGTCTCTAAACAAGTTTTTTTTTTAAATTTAATTTATAAAATAATATTTATTTATTTATTTATTTGCTTTAAAGATTAGCAAAATTACTAATGAAACCCACCAAATTACTAATGAAACACACAATTATAAAAAATATTGAATATATATAAAAAAAATAATCCAAAGCGTCGTACAATAATCGTTTAGAAATCTAAAAAATGAAAAAAAAAATCAATCATGATGCGGAGGTGGTGGAGGAACCCAATCATCATCAGTGTCTGTGCCACCGACGTCTGCCATCTCATCGTCCTCTACAGTAGCATCATCAGTACCAGGAGGCGGCGGAACTGGAGGAGCGACAGCAGGCGGCACAACTGTCTGAGCACAACCATCAGCAACTGGAGGCCGGATCCTCATCTGCTCCAACACCAACTGTAGTGTCTGGCCCTGCTCGAATGGCCCTCTGCATCAGCTGCTGGTGTGCCTAAGTCAACTGTGCAATTTGCTCCGCCATCCGCTGCTCACTCTCCCTCTTCTCTCGAAGCTCCGCGTTCAGCTGCGTGTTGGTGTCCTGCATTTGACTGAACTGCTCCTGAGGGACGGTATCCGGATACGAAGGAGCAGGCGTGCCAGACGATAAAGCGATAAACTCGATGCCCAAGTGTCTGAGGCCATACACGTGCCCCTTCTTATTCCTGCCCCCGACGACCTCCAAATAAATGGCATTATCGTCGACGGAGACAGGAGAGCGGGGCCCCTCACCAGTCAAGGCCTCATCCTGTGACTGTGAGGCACGTGATATGGCATCGTCCTTCTTCTCATTGAAGCCCGTCTGCAAAGTATAGATGAACAGATTTTGTTACAATTATTATAAATATTAACAAATCAATAATAATACATTATAAGTATATGTTTTTTACTTACAACATAGTTACGGGCCTTGTCGTTGACCCATTCCCCCGACTTCAACTTCTTCGTCCTCTCCACCAACTCCATAGCAGTGGGGGACCCGTTGTTTCTGTTCTTTCTGCACAGAAAAATATAATATTAAATTTATAACAATATTTTAAAATGAAACTCATGAAATAGTATACTAAGATATTAAAGTTTTAAGTATTACCAGCTCATCGAAGTGGGCGGCGGCTAATTTATAGCCTCCAGTCCAAGCATATGCGCCACCATTAGAAGCTCGGTTGCATCGACCTGCGGCCTAGATCTCCCTGAACTTATCACTAGCTCAGTACTGTTCCAGCTGCCTCCTAATATCAGGATCCACCCACTTCCCCTTATTCTTACCCTTCCTCAGTTTGTTCGTCAGATTCTTCATGACCAGTGAGCCTTTATGCTCAATTATGTCCCTGATGAGCAGCTCCAAAGCTGCGTTCCACCTATACTCTTTCTGCAACTTGTAGTTGTTAGGAAATTCGTAGATGTATATATATATATATATATAAAATAAAGTTTGAATTAATATGTAATGTAAATTTATTTTAAATAATATAATAAATTGTTACCTTAAACTCTTTAAACAACCGATCCTTATGGTCATGTGGGATGGCCTTCCATCATGTAGGCCATGAACCATCAAACTTGCCTTGTAGGATCTTCGATATCGAATCAGAATGGCCCTTTGATGTGAACAAGGATTGTTCACTAAGCATTTTAGGATCTTCTTTGATCTAATTGTTTCAAAATTAGAAATCAAACACAATTCAAGCACAATTGATATGAGTCTTGTTCTTCAAGTTAAGAATCGAGAGAAACATAAATGAGTAGAAGAGAAGAACAATTGATATATGACTAGAAAGTAAATTGCAAGAATTAATGTGCAAGAATTAAAGAACAAAAATAGAAAATGGAATAGGAAGAAGATGAAGGGAAAGACGCCACAATTGAATCATTTTTGAAAAGAAGATTGAATTCATAAGCCAAAGGAGGATTCACCACTTGAATATAGAAATTCAAGATAAGAATCAATGGTTCAACTCATGAACCAAGAAGAGGAGAACTCTCAACTCTCTCTAGAAATCTCAAGTGTGAGAAAACTCAATTGTATTCAAACTTGTAAAATGATTTATATGAAGCATATTTATAGGCTCATCCTACTTAAGGTGCAAGCTAGTCTAACTTGAGGTACAAGTTACTCTTACTTAAGGTGCAAGTTAGTCTAACTTGAAGTACACCTCTCCAAGTTCTAATGGGCTTGGAACACTCTTAAGCCCAATTATAAGCCTAACTAAATCAAAACCCGTACAGAATTTCGTGCTAAACTTGTTGCCCAATTTTAGTCATGAGAGACACCGAATCAGCTCTTGAGTCAACAATAAGATTTGTAGATAATCTTCTAAGATTTCCAACGCATCCAAGATCACTTCAATCGGACATCTACAACTCAAGAAACAACCAAAATAGTGAAGCAGGTTTGATTGGGATTTGCTTCAAAGTTGATTTGCCCCCATTTGCCCATTAAGGTTGTGCTTCCTAGGATCACATCACAACGTTATGGGAACCTAAAGGGTCACACACTTAGAGCAGATTAATCGTAACCAAAAGAAATTAGGTAGACCCAAATTTCTGTTGGGCCATGCTCATGACAAATGAGCCTAAGAGGGCTAGGTTAAACCCTTTTACATGAGTGAGGCGCCTACCTATATATGGTAGAGTTAGAGTGCTGAGTCGTATTGCACACTCTTTGGCTGCACTCAGTACTCTGCTTGCGTGAAAACGAAAACACCGTCATGTCTATTCTTGCACCTAGCAGTGCTTAGAGGCGCACTCCGATTAACATGTGAGACATGTTTATTTGCTCGTGTGGACTACGTAGAGGCATTGTTGGTACGTGCAGTGCTCGTGATTTGCAGCGACTAAAATCAAAGGTCCGCGTTAAAAGAGGTAAATTTTTGAAACATGAACCATGACTATTCGCAAGGATTCTTGATGAGAATTATTCTGTTGTGCTTGTTTGATGCACACATTCCCAACAAATACAGAGGACTAAATATGTTCGAAAAAAACAATAGGGACCAAAATCATACATAACCAATAATAAAAGGACCAAAAATGAAATTAAGTCTTACAAATTCTATAATTAGTATATTCTCTCTGTTCATCCTACCACATAAAACCAAATTACAACATAGATAGAAAACGAAAAAAGTTAAACCCTTTCGTTTCAAACACACACATTCAAGATTTATTCTTAAACATAATAAGAGAAATTCTGATATTATTCTTGTTTTCATAACATATTTATGAATATCTGAATTATATAGAATTTAATATATGAAATTATAAGAATAATATTACATATTTTATCGAAAAAAAGAATAACATTACATAATTTAATAATTAAATCGAAATAATTTCATGTTTTATATAAAATTATTAAATGGTGCAAACACTTTATCAATTGATCCAAATGACTTTTTTTTATAAGAAAAATATATTAAAATGAGTATAAGAATACTCAAATCCATGTAAAAAAATTAAAAAGATACAATCTATATCAACGATTACCACGCTTTATCTTGGGCAATTGCGCAATGCATCTAAAGACTGGACAACGTTAAGGATTGATTGGAAATTGATTGCGAAATGTTTTTTTGGCACTGACTTCGATAATTATACGTGACAACCGTATATGGGAACGATGATTCGGCTTTTTTTTTTTTTTTATTTATAATATTTATCTTTTTTTTTAGTACTAACATTTTTTGTTAGTTAGTTATAAATATTTGATTAATTATGTGTAAATATTTGGTTAATTTAGTTGTTAATGGGTCATTTTAATACTTACAATCATTTTTCACAATCATGTAACTATTTGACTAATCACGTGCAAATATTTGGTTATTTCTGTTCATTATATGGTTAATGGGTCATACTGAAGCTTACAATCATTTTTTACAAACATGTAAATATATGGTTAATCACGTGCATATATTTGGATATGGTTAATGGGTTACCCTAAAACTTATAATAGTTTTCCACAACCATGTAAGGTGAAAATATTTGCACGTGATTAACCATATATTGAACTACATTAATCGAATATTTACACGTGATTAATCGAATATTTACATGTTTGTGGAAAATGATTGTAAGCTTTAAGATGATCCATTAATCATATAATGAATTGAATTAATCAAATATTTGCACGTGATAACCAAATATTTACATGGTTATGGAAAATGATTGTAAACTTCAGGATCATCCATTAACCATATAATAAAATGAATTAATCAAATATTTATAAATGATTAATCAAATATTTATACGTAATTAATCAAAAATATTAGCACTAAAAAAAGTTATTCTTTCAAATTTTTTTAAAAAAATAAAAATTATAAATATACCACTACACAATAATTAAAATTAAGAAAATGTTACTATACAGTGAAAACATTACGAAAACACCACTAGAAATGGAGTTGACATAGTGGAGTTGTCTTGTCCACTGAGTTATCGTATTGTGATTTTCAAAATAACACAACTGATTGATTTATGACCACCCTTTTTCTCAAACACGCATCCATAGAATGGACAATGATACGTTATGGCCTGTTCGATATTAGATTGGAAAGTGATGAAGGGTTGCGGACCATGCTTATAGCAACAGTTAATCTAGAAAATGAGTGGATAGCATGATGGCATCTTTCATTGCACATAGACTCTTAATGGTTGATGCAAAATATCCTCTTTGTAAATCATTCAAATACAAATATAATGTTTTAAAATATTTATTTTTGAAATAATTGGAAGGAAATAATTGTTTTTTAAATAATATATTAATTCAAAGAGATTTTGATTATATATTATTTTTACCATAAAATAAGTTAAGGATATAACAACTATACATCAACGGTATAAACAAGTTTTATATGAATATTCAATCGCATTTAATTTAGTATCTTATTACATCATAACATTATTTCTTAAAATCTATGATAGCATCTTACAGTTTAGTGCAACTGAACTTTTGGTACTCCTTGTAACATAGTTTGGATGCTAGTCTTTAATATACTAGTATTTTTTTCATCCGCGGGATGTACGGGTCATCAATTATTATTATTATTGATAGTATTGTTATCATTAATAACTTGGATTGTGTTTCTGTATGTACGAAACGTTTTTTTTCACTAGTGCAGAAAAATGATTCCACATCGATTATTTTTTACTTTTCACATCGGTTTTCAAATTGATGTTGAAAAGATCGATGTTGTTTATTGTTATTTTTCACATCGGTTTTAAAACCGATGTTTAAAGTACAATTTTAACAGCGGTTTTCAAAATAACCGATGCGGAAAGTTCATTTGTCACATGGATATCCTATTGGAAATATCACTTTCCACATCGGTTTAGGCATAAACCGATGTGGAAATTAGACTTTACACATCGGTTTTCAAAAAACTGATGTGAAAATTTCAATTTCCACATCGGTTTTTATGAAAACCGATGTGTAAAGTCTAATTTTTTAAAAAAACTCTTTTTTTTACATTTCTATCATTCATTTCTCCTGTTTCAGTAATGGAGATCAATATCAGAATAACATATTTTAAATATTCTCAACACAATCACTTTTGTACAACAAAAACACACTAAATATTATTAATATATACTGAATTTATTACCAACAATACATATGTACTTCAATTACATTCAGACAACAAAGATAATTAGAAACCAAAAAACTACATGATATATTATAGATTTCATATCAAAATACATATGATCAGTCAAAAGTACACTATAGCTAGTACATGATAAGTTTTTAAACTAACTATACATATATACAAACTATGGTTGGTACACTTCAAGAAAGAAAGTTGCCCAATGCCTCCTTATGTTGTTGATGTCGGAATCAGATAATGGAGTTGGATTGTTGAATATCTGCAAATTTAATTGGACAAAAGATTATATCTTTTAAGTAATAAGCTAACATAAAATATATAACGAATATATAACCGTTACTTCTAATTGTTACCAATTAACATTTACCTCGTGTCATCTTTCAGTGATCCTGGAGGAGATAATTTCGAACATCCACTTCATCACATAGTATCCACATTCCCATGATCCACGTTGTATACGTGACTACGTACAAATGAAACCCAATTAGAATATGAGGAATTAAATAGAAATCAATAATTATACCCACTGCATTTGAAGTGTTTGAACTAATAAATATCTTACGTTAGGAATAATCCATCTGATAGCCCGACGCCTTTCACCACGCAACATGTGGTTTGCATTAATAGAACTACCAGGAGAACAAGCCATGAATTATGAATACTACTTAAGTTTCCATATGGATTCATTCCATCGGTAGCAAGTCCAAGCCTGAGGTTTCTAGGCTCATTGCCGAAATACGGAAACAAACTATCAATTCTCTTCCATTGCAAAGAATCGGCCGGATGGCGAAGCTGTCCATCACACTTCCTCTCATCTGCATGCCATCTAATGTTCTTTGCGTCATTTACATTAGCAAACAATCGCTTGAACCGCGGAATCAAGGGAAGATACCATAACACCTTCGCAAGAGGACCTTTGGTGACCATATCACAACTAGAATCACCATCATTCACTTTGTAGCGTGATACCCCATACCTGGGGCACTCGTGCATCTCTTCAAACTCTTTCCTGTACAATATGCAATCATTGGGGCAAGCGTGTATTTTCTTATACTTTATACCCATCGGACACAATATCTTATTCACCTCATAGTTTCGAGATGGCAATATGTTGCCTTCTGGAAGCATGTCTTTCAACAACTAAAGCAATTCAGTAAAGCTTTTATCGCTCCACCCATTTCTCGCCTTCACATTGAACAATCTTAACACCGCTGACAACCGTGTGAAATTAGTGCACCCCAGATATAAAGACACTTCCGTATCACTGCACAAAGTATCATACACATGTGCGCGCCGAAAAGACTCTTGCCCAACATCACGGATCATGTCCTCTAGTCCATCGTCCATTTCCACGTCATCAACTTCCTCTCTATCCGACACCCTCGGCCTGTCTAACGATTCACCATGACATATCCATGTTGTATAACTCATGCAAATCCCCTCATAAATAAGATGATCACGTATCTCCTCAGCTTCTAGTCGTCTCTCATTCAAACAGTTAAGACAAGGACAATAAAACCTTCTGTTACCACTATCAGTAGCATTTGTTTTTGCAAACTGTAGAAAATCTTCCACTCCATTCTCATACTCATCACTTGTCCGTCTAGCATTCATCCAACCGCGATCCATGACTAAACCAATAACTTCGTACTTAGTCCAACATATTCATCAACCACTTCTTATGACAGGGTAAGGCCCTATCTCATTCGAGAAGAAACATTTTCAACATTCGGTTAACAGTTAGTCCTTAACTCTCATGCTCATACTCGACGAAATTTCGGCAGCATTTCCCTTCGGTCTCCGACGTACACGACTTGAATGCGATGACATCCACCACGATAAAGTATGCACCCGGAGAACGAAAAGAAATGTATCAATCCGAACTTTCATCAAGTATATAACATTAGAATCAATGAATAACTATTTTAACTGAATGAAGAAATAGTTTTTTCCCAAACTGTCCAGCTTTGGACAATTCAAGATCCAACACAATGAGCGGTACATTAAGCACGTACACGTGTGCTCATTAGTATTGCATCTCAAACGGGAAACTAAGGCTTTACTAATTAATTAACATTAAGAAAAATAATAAAACACTCCAATCCCCAAGTACAATGCAAACAAAAACCAAACGAGAAAAATGGAGAGGGGAAAGCTTACCGGGTGTGGGAAGAACACTCAGCCGGAATCCGTAATGAATAATGAATATTCTGCTTAATATTCTGCTCGGAACTTGTACCGTAATATATAGTTTTAATAACAGCAAGTGTACCTATAAGAAATAGTTTCAATAACAATTATGTAGCTTGATTAGTATAGAAGCATAAATACAGAAGAACTAAGATGACAGAGATAAAGCACTGATGAATGTGATTTCACCTCATATTTCATTGACATTTTACATGCATTTTCATATAGTTTAGGCATTTCTAATTTGATTTTGGTTAGTTTTTACCCTGAAACGGGTAAGGCGGTTTTGTGGTTTATTGTGCAGGAATTAAGGATTAAAATGCTCAAGATTAACCATGATGGAGCTTGCATGAAGATGAGGCTTGAAAAGTGAAGAAAATGAGCCAAACGGAGCTCATCACGGCCTAGCCGTGACAGCCATCACGGCCTAGCCGTGACAGCCATCACGGCCATGATCGAGTAGAGCTGAAAAGAAAGAATGGAAAAGTCAAAACTTGTCACGGCCAGCCCGTGATGTCCATCACGACCGTGACATGCCAACTGAACCAGACGCTCACAGGAAGAACTGATCACGGCCTAGCCGTGATGGTGGTCACGGCCTTGACAGACCAACCAGTGAAGCAACCTCCAAGACAGAATCCGTCACGGCCTGGCCGTGATGGCCATCACGATCGTGACACGCAATATATGGATCTTTAGAAGCTGATTTGATCTGAATTTGTGATTGCTTGGGATTCAAGTTACCCTAATCTATAAATAGAGCACTTAGGCTCGAAAATAGGGAGACTTTGAGAGACTTTTTGGGCTGCTCCCTTAGGCAAAATTATGATTTTTTCTCTTCTTCTTCTTCTCTTTCTCTTCTCTTAGGTTTTAATTCATGTTTTTGTTAATCAAACCTGCCATGACCATGACAATGCTTGAGTAGTAGTTTTATTTCTAGTGAACAAGGTAATATATTCACCATTGATAAACAAACTAATTAGTCCTCATTTTACACTCAAGCAAAAAAACATTTTCCTTACCCTATTTAATCATTCAGGACTCTATGGACATTCACATTCTTAGTTATACACTAGTAGCAGTTATAGTTTACAAGAAAAAAAAGAGAGATAAGAACTGAGTTATACATAAAAATCAAATAACGACCGATCAGTATGAACATTCAATTGTTAAAATTTTAAGTGGATAATTATTTAACTTTCACCCACGAATATCTAGATCATTAGTCCTTTTCTTAGACTATGTAGTTTCTTTGCTGTAATAATTGGCTTGTTTTGGATAACAAACAGAAAGAGACACCTCTCCACCCACCAGAGTTATCTGTTTAATTTGAAAGCCAGGTAAACGAAGCCTTGCCATTATTAAAACTTTTCTCTGTTACAACACTACTCAATGGAAGACACTATCGCATAAGCATTTTGAACTTTTCTTTAAAAACAAAAATAATGGCGGAACCTATGTCACCCAAATCCTCACATTCAGCTGGGTACAAAACAAACTCAAGCTTATCTGAACTAGGATTGCAAACAGTGACATCAACTACAACCTTTTATGCCATATATGAGATTCACTTCACCTTATCCATGTTATCATGACTGCTACCTTACCATAATGGTCTCCCACGCCCCCAACACCACAAGACGAAAAACACCCCCTTTATTCTCATTTTACCATAAACAAACAAAAATGACCTTCTTATAGAATATCTGGCAATCAAATGTTGAATCATGCATGTATAGAAAATGAGAGTGGGCAATGGTATAGGGGCTAACCGTGCTAGAAGGGCAGAAAGGAACAAGCTTTGGCGTGGAGAAGAACGGAAACGAAGGAGAAGGACGCAAACGACACGCGAACGACGGGGAGGAGATGACGCACACAAACGGCGGAGACGGGAAGTCGAACAAGCTTGGGGTGGCGGAGGGTTTAGCTTAGGAAGGAATGGCAGCAAAGAGAATGAAATAGAACAAAATAAAGGGTGCGATCGATGGAGGGAATGAAAATAGGTCAAAATATGGACTCCATTACACGTCGGTTTTCCTTTAACCGATGTGGTTATTGTATATTACACATCGGTTCTAAAGAAACCGATGTAGCAACTCCAAAAATTTTAAAATTTGATTTTTTGTTTTAATTTTTAACATCGGTTATCTGAAAACCGATGTGGTTAATTTATATTACACATCGGTTCATCAGGAACCGATGTGGAAAGATAAAATTTTAAATTCTATTTTTTTTAATTTTATACATTGGTTATCACAAAGCCGATGTGGTTAATCTATATATTACACATCGGTTGAAAAAGAACCGATGTCAAAAGATAAAAAATTACAATTTAAAATTTTTTTGTTTTAATTTTAAACATCGGTTAAAATATAACCGATGTGGAAAATATTTACACATTGGTTAATTTTTAAACCGATGTGGAATCCTTTGCTTTTAATTTCAAAAAATGTCACCACCTCGTTTTACACATCGGTTTTTGGGAAACCGATGTAGAATCTCCGATGTTAAATGCATATTTTACACTAGTGTTTCCTTTATCCCAAATTAAGTCCACTATGTCAAACATTTTCTTGACTTATTTCATACATTGCTTTCAATATTTCCTTCTCACCCATAATGCTGGTACTCATTCATCTTCAAAGCTTTTTATTTAAAGACAAAAGTGATCAGCAAAAATCGCGAAACAATTTAATCTATAATTTGAGTGCAAAGAATTGAATATTATTTTTATTTTAAAATGATATTACAATACATAATATAACACTATATGTTAAGTGTTCATCTTTGATTATTACTAATGATCAACTAAACCTTTTAAATCATGTGGTAATGACACGTGTCACTTTATTAGAAAATCATCAATTCCCCTTATTAATTAGTATAGATATAGATTTATTATTTAAAATAGAAAAAACAAAGACAATGATGTAGAAAAAAATAGATTAGAAAATATGAATAGCTCTACCTCTATTTATGTCAATTCAGAGATTATCGTGTTTGACTCCCAAAACATTATACCTTTACCGGTTTGTAAATATTTTAAAACAAACAAAAAATATAAATTTTAGAAAATAAAAAATAATAATAAATTTTTTTCATCACTTGAGATGTGGCTTGCTCCACCGTGCTACACTAAAATCAACATTTTCCCTTATTAATTAGTATATATATAGATTTATTATTTAAAATAGAAAAATCAGAGGCAATGATATAGAAAAAAAATACAAAATATGAATAACCCTGCCTCTATTTATGTCAATACATATATTAGAAAAATAAAAAAGTAAATTAGAAAAACAAATAATTCGAAAAAAATTAGAAAAGTATATAAAAACATATTTAAAAAAAATAGGAAAATAATAATTAGAAAAAATATTCAAAAAATTAGAAAATATAATTAATTAGAAACAAAAATATTTAAAAAAAAATCAATTATAAAAATAAACATTTTAGAAAAAGTAAATTAGAAAAAAACTAATTCGGAAAAAAATAAATTTTTTAAAAAATATTATGAAGAATATATGTTTAAAAAATAAACAAATAAATTTAAATAATCCAAAATAATCACCAGTTGACAACTCCTTCTACTGTTACAGGAACGGTCGAAGAAAAGTTGTTAATTGATAAAGTGATTTACATATTGAATATTAAAATATAGTAATTGGTTCGGTTCAAAAATAACCGAATTAATGACTATTAGGTTTGGTTCAATTTGGAGCCGTAAAAATATAAATTTTTTTTAAAATATTATACAAAATATATGTTTAAAAAATAAATATATAAATTTAAATAATCCACCAGTTGACAACTACTTCTACCGTTACAGGAACAATAGAAGAAAAGTTGTTAATTGATAAAGTGATATACATATTGAATATTAAAATATATATAAATATTAAAATATAGTAATTGGTTCGGTTCCAAAATAATCGAATTAATGATCATTGAGTTTGGTTCAATTCGGAGCCGTGCACAAAAAAGAAAAGAAAAGAACCAATTTAATTGGTTGGTTCAGATTTTCAAATTCATCGAATTATTGGTTCGAGTCTTACGATCCTAAACTTTTTCGAAGAACACGGTAGTTTTGCTACCTTTATTGGCTAAAAATATTTAAATACAAATTTTTTTTATAAACTTTACAAAGTCAATAACAATATCCGAGTCAATTAAAATTGGTTTGGTTTGATTCGATTCGAACCGGAAAATATTAATATATATATATATATATTATAAAATTATATAAATATTAAAATATAAGTATATAAAAATTAAAATATCAAGAACACGACAACTCTATTTTACTGTTTGCCAATTTATGATTGGTTGACAGTGTAAAAAAATTTTACACTATCAGTTTATACAAATAAATTCAAAAAGAAAAGCATTAGCAAAAAAAAATTATCAGGGAAAAATTTTAAAAATAAAGGAAAACGTAAAAAAAAATCAATAATTAAAGAAATTAATTGTAAAAAAATATTTTAAAAGGAAAAAGAAAAAAGTGAATTAGAAAAAATTTAAAAGAAAAATAATAAGAATAAAAAATTATGAAAAAAAATATTTAAAAAAAATTAGGATTTTTTTTACAAAAATTAGAAAAATAAAATTAATTATAAAAAAATATAAATTAATTAGAAAAAATATATATTTAAAAAAAATTTAAACAAAATCAGGAACAAATATATTTAAAAAAATTATAAAAAAAGTAAATTAGGAAAAAAAAATTAGAAAAAAGTATATAAAAATATTAGGAAAATAATAGTTAGAAAAAATATTCAAGAAAATTCGAGAAATTAAATTAATTAGAAAACAGAAATATTTTAAAAAGATAAATTATAAAATAAACATTTTAAAAAAAGTAAATTAGAAAAAACTAATTCGGGAAAAAATAAATTTTTTTAAATTATTATAAGGAATATATGTTTAAAAAATAAATAAATAAATTTAAATAATTTAAAATAATCCACCGGTTGACAACTCCTTCTACGGTTATAGGAACAGTCGAAGAAAAATTGTTAATTGATAAAGTGATATATATATTGCATATAAAAAATATATAAATATTAAAATATAGTAATTGGTTCGGTTCCAAAATAACTGAATTAATGACAATTGAGTTTGGTTCAATTCGGAGCCGTGCTTAAAAAAGAAAAAAACGAACCAATTTAATTGGTTGGTTCAGATTTTCAAATTCATTAAATTATTGGTTCGAGTCTTACGACCCTAAACCTTTTCGAAGAAAAGGGTAGCTTTCCTGGTTAAAAATATTTAAAAAGAAAAAAAAATTATAAAATTTAAAAAGTCAATAACAATATCCGAACCAATTAAAATTGGTTTGTTCTGATTCGGTTCGAATCGGAGAATATTTATATATATATATATATAAATAAAAAATATAAAATTATATATACATTAAAATATAAGTATATAAAAATTAAAACATCAAGAACATGACAACTCTACTTTTACTGTTTATCAATTTATGATTGGTTGACAGTGTAAACAAACTTTACACTGTCAGTGTATTCAAATAAATTTTTAAAAAAAGTATTAGCAAAATAAAATTATTAGGAAAAAAATTTAAGGAAAACGTAAAAAAAAAATTTAGAACTAATTTTTTTTAAAAAAAATTTTAATGATTTTTTTTTAAAAAATAAACGTAAAAAAAGTTAAAAGAAATTAATGTTTTTTTTAAAAAAAGACAAAAAATCCTAGTACTGTCATGTGTATGTACAGTAAAATTGTTTATCCAACTTTTATATTAATATAGATATTTTTTGCTTTCCAAAAAACAAAAATTCTTAAAACCTATTTACATCATTGTGGAATATAATTGGACCTCTACATAAAATATTAATTATTTACACAGCACATATATAGTTATTTAACTTTTTTTTAATAAATGAGTTTAATAACTAATCTAAGCATTAATTATGAAAAGATTAATTTGCAAACTGCTATGAAAGATTTTTCATGTGAGGCGCAAAGAATTATTTATTTGACTTTCCTTTTCATAAGGAAACCAAATAAGGGAGCACAGCCTGGATAGGTGTTTGGAAGAGTTTATTTAAGCTTTTTTTGACTTATCTGATTGCATAAGTTTCTATGCAGTGTGTTTGACAGAGCTTATAAAAATAACATATGCTATCTCATAAGAAGTTTTTGACTTATTTTCATAAGTCATTGGGAGAAGCTTATGAAATTATCATAAGAGCTTATACACTAAACACCCTCTCTGTGTTTTTCACTATTCGAATCCTCTGCCTTACTTTCTTTTTCTTTCTTTAAGTGCTTATGGCATAAGCTCTCATGCAATAAGATCTTATGTCATAAGCTCTTAACTAAGTTGTTTACCCAAACGCACCCAAAGTGTACTTGCCCACCAGGAGTTTTGTTTTTTACTTGGAACCAAAAAATATCATATAGCAAGTAAAGTAAACAACAAAATTGTGTGTTGTGTCTTTCATTCCACAGATTCCTTGAAATCAAAAGTAGGATGGTGATAAAAATTTAAGAGCAGCTGAATAGCTAGAGGGAAGTAATACCGGAAAGAGGAGGAAGAAGGTTATAATATGGAAGGAAATTCTATAATGCCAGTTGAAGCACTACTATCGAAGCGTGTACAAGAAATGGTCCTAAATGGTGAGGAACTACCGCCACCTTATATTTGCAGAGATGATGACTATACACAAAATGTCCCTTCTGCATCATGTTCACTACCAATCATTGACTTTGCTACGCTCTCTTCACCATCACCACCAGCAACTAAACAAAAAGAGCTAGAAAAGCTAAAATCATCTCTTACTTCCTGGGGATGCTTTCAGGTCCATCCATGTCCCAACTGTTATTTTTTTTTAGACAAATATTAATATCTTAATTGTTATGTTAATTTTTGTCAAGGGTTTTTACCTTAGACTTCCACCTTCTTTATCTCCTTATACCTTTTAGCTCACAGCACTTGCCCCGAAAATTCCTATAACCTTCTATTGGTGTACTTTATTCTGTGAAATTTCAGGCAATAAATCTTGGAATGCAAATCTCCCTTTTGGACAAGGTTCGTCAAGTTGGAAGAGAATTTTTTGAGCAGCCAATGGAAAAAAAGAAAATGATATCCAAAGGGGTGGAAGAATTTGAAGGATATGGTGCTGATCCAGTTCCTGAGGAAGGCCAGTCTTTAGACTGGTCAGATCGTTTGTTTCTTGAAGTATACCCAGAAGATAAAAGGAAGCTCAACTTGTGGCCAGAAAATCCACCATACTTTAGGTAAATTAAAATCAAAATTATCAAATATTAGACTAAGTACCTTCTTAATGCTAATTATGCAAACAAACGTTCAAAATTTATTCAAATCTTCAGCTACCTTGTTTGTGTTGGTTGAGATTGGTGTCTATATAATTGAAACTTTGAAAGTTATTAGTTAGTCACACTTCTACAGGGATGTTCTGGAAGAATACACCCAAAAGATGAAAGAGGCAACAAATATTATTTCTAGAGCCATTGCAGGGTCACTGGATTTAGAAGAAACCTGTTTCCTGAATCAGTTTGGTGAACAAGCACTGCTGCAAGCGAGGTTCAACTACTACTCTTGTTGTTCACGGCCTGATCTTGTTCTTGGACTTAAACCACATGCAGATGGATCAGGGTACACCATTATACTGCAAGATGATGTTGAAGGCCTCCAAGTCCATCAAGATGGAAAATGGTTCACACTTCCAACAATTTCTCATGCCCTTTTAGTCCTCATGGGCGATCAAATGGAGGTATCTATGTGTTAGTTATCCATTTTTATGACAATTTTCCACATAGAATAAGTTTTTCATCCTACACATTTTTGTTCTTTGTTGCATATTTAGCAGTTTTTTTTTGGTAAAGGAAAGGTAAAGAAAAGAAAAAAAAAAAACAGCTACAATCTAGCAAAGGCAATAGCCATCGAATCAGCTAGCAATATCTGAGAAATCTTGGCGGCAGGGTATCCAAGAGAAGACACGAGTGAGATCCCTTAGCACTCTGCTTGCCTAGCAAACCAGCCACTTGGTTGGTCTCACGAAGAGCACTCTACTTGCCAATCATGTCCAATCAACACCCTTAAATTGTTGATGAAGCACCGTGGATAGTTAGATCGCCTTACTCTTGGATGAATCAATCCTAGGGTCTTGAGTCTTGACTATACCTTTGAGCAATAACATTGCCTCTCATTACTATAATTCATGTCTTATGAACAACCGGGGAATTAGTCATTTAATTCCATATATTATTAATAAGCCATATTCATTTAATTAGAGTCTTATTAACATTAACCACGTTAACAACTCAAACATACGTTCATCCATTGCATGACAACATCATCATCAAGCATTCATTCATATCATTCACAATTAACATGCCAATCATATAAAACGTAGATTTAAACATACAAACAATTAGGCAAATAGCACACAACAGGATCATAGGTTAACCCTTCATCTTACATTACTCATAATGCCTACATGTTCATACTATCTCTTCTTCCCATACCTGATATGAAGATTCCTCTAACACCGACACACGAAGCTACTTTTGCTCCCTCGAACGGCTCGACGAACTCTTTAAGCCTTCGCCAAACGCAAGATGATTAATCAATTAATCTCCAATTTAGGAAAAGGGAAAAGGAGATTAAAAGAGGGATAACTATTACCTTCAATTGGCACTACCAAGTGACTCCTCTCCCAAACAGCGCAAGAACTCCAAGAACTTGATGGGTTCGAAGGAAATAGGGGTTGCAGCCGTACTAGTGTTGCCAAAAGTACCAATATAAGGGTTGTACCCGTAACCCTCACTAAACCTCTTCTTTTTTATAAGATCTGACCCCGAGCAAGGCCGTGCTCCACTTAAGCACGGGCGTGCTTAACGTGATCACGGGATCAATAATTGAGCTGATAAAATTGTGCTTATCTAGAAGAATGAATTTTAGGTCAATAACTTGAGCATGGGGTCAATAATCGTGCTTATCTAGGAGAATGAATTTTAGGTTTTTCCATATTTTTTGGTGTACCCTGCCAATTGCTTAATTCGAGTAGCTCTTAGAAATGACATGATATATGTAGTGTACATTAAGAATGATACATGTGACAATAAATAATATTATACGTCCTCCAAATATTCATTTCTTATACTGCAGATAATGACTAATGGAGTTTTCAAGAGTCCGGTACATAGGGTACTAACGAACTCCAAGAGGGAAAGGGTATCTGTTGCAATGTTCTATACCCCCGAGCCAAACAAAGAGATAGGACCAGAACAAGGTTTGGTGAATGAACAACAACCGAAGTTGTTCAAGAAAGTGAAAGATTATGTTGATACACATTGGAAATACTACCAACAAGGAATGAGAGCACTTCACGAAGCAAAAGTATGACATCACAGTTATAACTGTACTACTGAAGCTCTGAATTTGTGATTATAAACCTGAAGTTCCAAGTTACTCTGTGTATTTAGAGTGTTTTTTTTTTTTGCTTGATTTATTGTGCTTTTATGTATGCATGTTCTATATTTTATGTGATTTTTTTTATACGCAAAATTGTAATGAATAGAGTATTAGGGATACTCTCACCAAAATACAATGTTACAATACAAAGAACAATGGGAAGGAACAAGGTAGATGTTCAACCAAGAGCTCAAAACCATACCACTGGATTGAACATATAACTTGGCCCTAAACCCTTTATAAAGTATTATAACAATAACCCCCCACCAATAATTGAAACCTTTACTACAATACATTCCTATTATGTGAGAAGGGGTGATATGCAAAGGCATTACCATGCCAAACTTTTAATGCATCACAATAGAAGCCCTTCTTTAAGCACCATCATTTAAAAAGGAGACAATTCCTTATCTTTAACTTGTAGAGGAAGTGTCATTTACCACCAGCTAGACCTTCCAAGCCCTTCAACTTATTCGCAATACAATTCCAAAGAGGACCACCACCTAATTCTTCATGGTTAAGCATGTTTGTTGACCCCACCCTCCCAAAGTAATTACATTAGCGTCACCACATCCCTGTTCCACCTTACCCTGATCACTGTGCATCCATAAATGTCTCTGTTTGATTTTGCAGAAGATAAAACAAGATTAAGTAAAGAACCTCACATGAGACGCAACAGCAAGTCATAAACATCCTATTTCCATAATGTTCCTGGAAAAGCTAAGAACTATTATCTTTTACATCTTTATGGCTACTTAACTAGCCTTGTCCAGCAAGAATGTGCTTTTCATAAACCATTCCTTCTCAAGGAGCAGTAGACAGGACAACTTCGTAGCTGCTGCCCCCAACACACTTACTATTGTGATGATCAAAGTTTTGGAATTACTTGTACCTTCCTCACTCGATTGCCTAGCCATCAGAGATCAACACCAAAACTCACCTCTTCCAAAACATCAAAAGCCAAGGCCCTCGGAACTTTTTGTCTCACATCTCTCTCTCAAGACTCTCAAAGTGTATCTCTCCACACATGATTTCCACCCATAAAACTCCTCACCTCAGTGTTTATCTCTCAATCACCCCCTACAGTGTTTAGCTCTCATATTCCCTCACCTTAGTGTTTAGCACTCATACTCCTACAGCAGTACAGTAATAACATGTTAATACCTACAAACCTGTAATTCATTTCAGATCTGTTAATACCTACAAATCGGCATACCAATAGTGCTGCTCTAATCATCTGAAACATATGAAAATAGTCACTAGTAATTTACCACAAAATCATTTAAATCCTAAAATTCCATAAACCTTCCTTCTGTTGACCCTCCTCATTAACTCACCCCGCCACTCTAATACTTCATACACTCCACCGGATTTATACACCACTGCTGCAAACTGAATCTTCCTTTCCTTTTCCACTGCCAACCATGTCCACGTTCTACACTTTATTAGGATGGATTATTCTTTAATGTAACTTTGGCTCTTACTTTGATCTTTGTGGTTTGGATTTGGGGGCGGTTGATGTATTCTTTAGTAGTGTGGTCTTTTGTTTTGGTTTAACTTAGATATGATCCGGTTCCTTTTAGGGATGGTATCATGTTTACATAGGTTTTTTTTGGCTTTATTATAATTGAGTTGGGTTACCCCAAGTACTCCACACACATATATATATTTAATATATATATATATATATATATATATATATATATATATATATATATATATATATATATATTCGAGAATATTATTGCATTCCTATGCAACCACACAGACCCCACCACAAAATGCCACACCACCAAACCTCTTTTCCTCCCCTTCCTTCCTACCGAAAGACCTTTATGTTGTATATTTAATTCTTTAATATAATTATTACATTCCTATTCATTTTAATATATAAAAATTTCAAGCATCATAATTTCCCTTGTGAAATTTATGCGTGAACTATTGACACATACAATTCAAACATGCATTTCTAAAAATTGTCTATCTTTAAATTGCTCCCTGATCTTAAGAAGGAAAAGCATAAATAAATAGTAAAAACTAAAAACAAAGCAAGATTCTCAGTTCAAAAGTAGCTTGCAGTTTATTCTGAATTAAATTTATGCCATTTCACTTCTTGTTCTTTTAAGAAGCACCCGGTGCTCTTATTCTTGGGGTTTGATTTGTTGATTTCAAAATCTTTTACGTCAGAGTAAAGAAAACAAAAACGAAAATATATTAACTCTAGTTTGTAGTAAAACTGTTAAGTTAGTTACAAAGTGGTTAAGTTAGTAGTTAGTAACTGTTTCCCTTCAGTTCTTGCTAATTATGTATTTGTATATAATTGACACAGTGCATCATATCTCTTGAGTGAATGAGTATACAATTCATATTCACTTCTCTATCTCTCGAGTGTTAATCTTGATATGGTATCAGGAGATTTCTTCCGCAATCTCTGTGTTTGAGAAAGTTCTTCATTTCTTGTAACATTCGTGTTTTGGAAACCCTAGATTAGATGTTAAGTATGTATGTTTCCATGTTTAAGTGTTTGAATGTATGCATGAGAGGTACGCGATCGATCAGCTTCGAATCATACGAACGCGCAAAATAGGTCATGCTGATTCGCACACTCAAGCGTCCAGGACCCAACGTTAGATCAGGGGGATGCTCAAGCGTGGCCTTGGTGATTGCTTAAGCGTGGCCTATTCAATAGACAATGATTGGACATCGAGGACACGTGGCAAATGGAGTAGGGACGTGTGGATGAGAGGGCGGTGCCTTCACCCAGAAGGACCCTCAATGCTCAACCATTGGAGGAACTAACTCTCAAGCATTGGAATGATTAAGCATGGGGTCTCCCAACGCTCAAGTGTTCCAATGCAGCAAGTAAAAATAAAAAATGTTAAGTGAAACACCCTTTCGCCATATCAGTCCAGAGAAATACAGGGAGAGACCAGAGAGTTAGTTGGAAGTTCCGAAGCTCAGTAATGAAAAAGTGGCTAGTGGATCGCAAAAAAAAAAAAGCACGGTTGCACTCGTGTCTTCGTTTGTTTCTTATCCATACCATTGTTTCTTCGATTAGGCTAAGGTGAGCCTAAGTTAGTAAGCATGTCGACATGTCGATGATGTTTGCATTGATGTTTTCGTTAGTTTCTCAACCTGGTTATCATTTCTCATATGCATTCGGGTTACCGACGTTGCCTGCTTATGTTTTGGTTGTTAGGGTGAAGAGAGTAAGTTGGAAGTTCCGTAGCTCAGTAACGAAAAAGCGGCTAGTGGGTCACAAAACAAAAAGCATTGTTGCACTGATGTCTTCGTTTGCTTCTTATCCATACCATTGTTTCTTCGATTGGGCTAAGGTGAGCCTAAGTTAGTAACCACGTCGACATGTCGATGATATTTCCATTGATGTTATTCGTTAGTTTCTCAATCTGGTTATCGTTTCTCATATGCATTAGTGTTACCGACGTTGCCTGTTTATGTTTCTGTTGTTAGGGTGAATTTTGGAGCAGCGAGGAGCTCAAAACCGAATGAGGCTTCGATTGGACAGTGAGGGTAGAGGTGTGTACGTGATCTTCGTGTGACCCCGGTGTACCTCAGGTGGGAGAAAGAACCTTATTATCGTCGGAGAGGAAAAAATAGTGTAAAATATAATGATAGGTGTAGGTTGTAATATCCGTGTTTTAGAATCCTAGTTTAGATGCTTGTTGTGTATCTTTAAGTGTTTTAGATCATGTTTAAAAGATCTGGCATCAATTGGCCTAGAATCCGACAAACGCGCGCGAAAACGACACTTCTGACCAGGCAGCACGCTCAAGCGTGTAGTGTCTCCACGTCCTAGCGTAAGCACACTAGAGTGTGGCCCTTATGGAAGCTGGAGTGTTCTCGGTACTCAGTACGTGTATAGCATGTGTCAAGCAGTGGCAGGCGAGGAGCGACGGGTGGCGAGAAGACTTCGTGAAGAAGTCGTTGACCAGACCCCAGGCAAAAGTGTGGGAGGGAATGGGCATCTCTAACGGGAATGCGGATGTGCACTTATGGCCATAGTTTCAATGAGGCAGCATAAAAGGAGTGCCCGCTCACACGACTGACTAACATCCCTAACGGGAATGGAGGATGTGTGACAGGATTGTAGATGGCCACATCAGCATACAGGATCAAATGCATGAGTGTTTAGTGGTAGAGGATGATGCAATAATTTGATGATGGTTGCTATCTACATGTGTTGCATGTCTTTCCACTGTTATTGTATTTTCTGCTATGTAACATTTTACAATGCATGATGATAGCATAGTTTCTTATCTCTATATCCCTTTCTCTGTATGTTTCGCTATCTACTTGTGGAGCAGATACAGTTCAATAGGATGCCACACTTGCATCACCTATGGATGGCCGAGCCTACGAGGGTCCTGATCACAGGGACCATTGAGTTAGAGTTCCATGATGAAAGAGGTTGGCGGATAGATCAGCCACCTTCCTCTCTGTATATACAAGGCTACAGATTGTTTATATGAGTTTGGCGATGCTCTATACTCTTTCTTTATCGGAGTATTCGGGTTGGGGCAGTGCCTACCCTTCCATCACTTTTGCATCCACTTGGACCACCGTCGCATCCATAGGATTTATCGCAGAGCTCTGAGGTGGTGGGACCCGTTGGAGTGGTTCCCAGAGGACGTGCACGACGCAGCTTGCAGTATCAACAGATGCACCAATGTCGTTGAGTCATCATCTTCGATAGAAGTGAGGCGACCACATTTGCACAACCACAACGACCACCATGGAGAGTCTATAGACGCAGGTTTGGGGAGAGTCAGGGTAGCAATAGGTATCCAAGCTAGTGGTAGTGTGTTGACGAATCTGGGCAAGTATACCCAGTCGTGCAAGTAATACGACGGTGAGACCGTTTTATCGTTCCCACGAGGACTGCAACAAGTACTAGCACGTACCAATTCAACTACTATCTAAGCGATTCATGGATTGAAGAGAGTTCTATGCTAACAAAAGTTAAAACTAACAAAATAAGAAAAACAAACTCTTTTTGTAATTTTCTCAAATACTTGGAAGGCAATAAAAGAAGGTTTTCAAATATGATAAAAGATGTTGAGATTAGGTTCACTAAACTTCATCCTCATGCAATGAAACAACTAACAAACAGTTTCTACTTCAATTATGACAATCAATCCACTAAATTACTCAAGTCCCGATCTCTCGGATGACAAGAGCCTAAATCCACTAATAGACCCTAATTCCTTAGGTGGATTAGATTAGTGAACTTGCATTAAGATTAGGGATCATGTGATTGCTAATAAACCTAGTTCCATTCCTAGATACAAGGCTTATTAGGTGATTAATTTCAGTTCCGGTTTTAACACGAATTTTCCAATTGCATATCAAAACACTAAACAAGTCATGGGGGTGCTAGCCATAACAAGCATTAAGTACAGAAATCAATCACTCAATAACAAAGCAGAAACTGTATTGCAAGATTAAATCAAATACATGAGAATTCAGAAATAGCTACCCTAACCCCAACAATGGAGGTTTAGCTACTCATAATAATAGCCACAACCAAAGAAACATAAAGGAAGGAGAGAAGGGATTCCATGGGGGCAATCCTCCAGAAGCTGCCTCTGGTTCCCTGAGCCTTTTGGGTTTCCAAACTCGTAGCCTCCCCTGTCTCCAAGGTGTCCCTTCCAATTCTGCCTTAAACAGCTTATAACAGGGGTTCTGGTTTTCGCACACTCGCGGGGTGAGATATATCTCGCGAGGCGAATATTAAACTTCTGTTCTTCAGTGATTTGATCTCTCGCGAGGCGAGTCACTGTTCGCGTGGCGAGACAGAACAGGTTGCATTTTCCTAGCACAGTCATCTTTCAGGGTCGCGAGGCGAGGTGTGATTCGCGGGGCGAGACAGAAAGGATGCCATTCTGCTGTTTCTGGCTGTCTGCAGTCTCGCGGGGCGAGTATCCTCTCGCGGGGCGAGCATTCCCAGAATTTCATTCTCCACTGTTTCTTCATTCCCTTGGCTCTAAGTTAACCAGATTTTTCAGTGATTCCTGCAAAACAACATCAAGAAACCGTTTCACCCGTTCCAAGAGAAAATCTAACAAAATAAAATAAATAATGCCTAATCTATATGAAATACGCATGCAAAAGTGTACAGCAAACATCATGTAAAATCACACTATCAAATCACCCCAAGCTTATTCAATTGCTTGTCCTCAAGCAATCACCAAGGCCAGTAGAAGAAAACAGAACATGGATAGTGAACTAAGAACCCGAGTAAATGATCCAAGTAATAGGCAATTCAAACAATTCAGCAAGAGACAATCAATTCAAGTCCAATTAGAGGCTTAGGTTCCTTAGACTCATGTTCTCACTGATTTGGGCACTCTTTCTCACCTGAAGCTCACCCCAAGCTTGTTCTTTTGCTTGGCTCTCTTTCTCACCTCACTCAAGTGTTAGGGAAATATGACAATTCACTCATTTTTCTCAAGGAAAGAATCCTACCATAGGCTTGACTATCAACCAAATCTCTACTTTATTAATGAAAACACCTAAGAATCAAGAGGTCTTTACTTTGGTTGTAACGTGGCCATGGGATTAATCATTAGGTGGGGAAATTAAGAAAATGATTTTTCAAAAGGGCTAACAAAATATCAAATATTTCACACATGACCTTCTAAAATACCTTCTTGGGTTTTCGAATTATTTTTCCACCTTTCTTTTCTTTCTTTTTCTTTTTATTTCTCATTTCTTTTTGTCATCCCATTCTCTAATTTTTTTTTATTTTTTTTATTTTTCTTTTATTTTTCTTTTGCTTGGAGAAGGGGAGATTTTTCAACTCAAGAGAATTTTTTTTTTCTGATTCTTTCATCCCAAATTTTTTTTTCCAACTACCTTTTTACCCTTTTTGTAATACTTTAGAAGGTCCTATCAAACATTATTTATCAATAAATTTCAAGGTACCAAGAAAAGTATTTTATTCATGTAGGCTCAAAACTGGGCAACTAAGGGGTAGCATTTAATCAATCAAAGCTCAGAAGGCCAGAAAAATACCTAGTGCCTCAATCATTTTCAAAAATGTTTTCAAAATTTTTAAGCTTCAAAATGGTTTCAAGTCAAGTTCTAGAGAAAACAATCCAAGAGGAATAACACTCTAACACAAAGAATGGGGTATATTTGGTGAGTACCCCTTTGCCTCAAAATCTCACATTTTAGTTCAGAATCAATGAAAAACACAAATCCACATAACCATATGCTAATTATCAACTATCCAAGATTATCTCAAACATTTTCATTTGCAGCCTTAGCCATATCACAAGAATAACAAATTGGGTTCCACAATTCACTATCTCAAGTCATTGGGCACTTAGTTTTCACAATTGGATGCAAAATTCAGGCAAGGGGCAATCTAATAATGTGAACATGCAAAGCTATCATGCAAAACTATATGAATGCAATATGAACAAATGAAAAAATATCCCTAATCACCCCAAGCTTAAAAATTTACATTGTCCCCAATGTAAACAATCAAGTTGGAGAGAGGAAAAAAAAATTGGAACGGCTTACCGCGGTGGTAACGGGTGCTTAATTTGCTTTTTCTTATCTTTTTGCTCTTCCCTCCTTCCTTCTTACCCTGCAACACTTGGCAATTCTCAATTTATTATTTTTCCTCTTGAGCTTCTTAAATTATTCAAGAGGTTAAAATCAAAAACAAAATTATTAAGAAAATGAAAACAACTAAAGAGAAGAGTTAAGAAACTTGGGTTGCCTCCCAATAAGCGCTTCTTTAACGTCACTAGCTTGACGGGCTTCTTTCAATTAACCGGGGTTGGCTGGGCATAGAAGTGCAAGAGCACTTTTCTTCCATGGAACTCCTTTAAAGAACTGATTTTGCTTATAAGGCCAACAATTGTGCTTCTGCTTTGCCTTTTTCGCTCTGAGCCTCTTGCCCTTTTTCTTACTCCTTCCCGGTGGAGGTTCTGTTTTCACAAGATGAGCAGATCCAACTTCATCACCAACTGATACATCATTTGTCTTGCAGAGCTTCAAATTTGCTTTCATGTTGAGCTTTTCCTTCTTCTCAGGAGTAGAGGGGTGGTGCTGATGTGCAACGACTTCTTTAGCTACTGTATCCACAATGTCCATGCGGAAACAATCCTCTTCATCGCTCGTACGATGCATAGCTTCCAATACATTGAAAGTGACTTCTTTGTCTTGCACTCTGAACCGCAGCTGGCCTTTTCCTACATCTATCAAAGCTCGCCCAGTTGCTAGAAAAGGTCTCCCCAGTATGAGCGGAACTTCTGCATCCTCCTCCATGTCTAAAACCACAAAGTCCGTTGGGAAGACAAACTTATCCACCTTTACCAGAACATCTTCCAAGATACCATAAGGATGCTTGATTGATCTGTCAGCTAGTTGCAATGCCATCCAGGTTGATTTCACCTCTCCTCCTCCCAGCTTATTCAAAATTGAAAGTGGCATCAAATTGATACTCGCTCCCAAGTCACATAAGGCCTTCCTGATAGCAACACTCCCAATAGTGCAAGGGATTGTAAAACTACCAAGATCTTTTAGCTTCGGAGGTAGCTTCCTTTGCAATATCGCACTGCACTCTTCAGTTAAGGCAACAGTTTTGCCTTCTTTAAACTTCCTTTTCTTCGTGAGCAGTTCCTTCATGAATTTTGCATAATTGGGCATCTGTTGCAGTGCTTCAGCAAAGGGTATGTTGATTTGTAGCCTCTTGAAAATGTCAAGGAACTTAGCAAACTGTTCTTCTTTCTCCTTTTTCTTGCTCAAGTAAGGATAGGGCAACTTCACATAATAATGGATCACTTGAGGTTTGTCTCCATCCTTCAAAATCTGACTCTTAGTTCTCCTCAAAATTGAATTCTCATCTACTAGCTTCTCCCTCTTGTCTTGTTCACTGACCTTTTCTTCTTCCTCAACTACAACATCTTTACCTTTTTCTTCTTTTTCCTCAGCACTCAATTCTGTTTTTCCATCAACTTTTTGATTCTTCACCAAAGGTTCACCGCCCACATTCTCAAGACTTTTACCACTCCTCAAAATAATAGCATTGCAATGCTCCTTAGGATTAGTTTGAGTGTTACCTGAAAAACCGCTGCTCGATTGCTCCGCTAGGTGCTTTGCAATTTGGCCAACTTGAACCTCCAAATTCTTTATAGAAGCATCGATATTTTTCTGGTTTGCCATGGTCAATTGCATGAACTGATTGAGGGTGTTTTCCAAGATAGAAACCTTGTCTTGAAGCGGTTGTGTAGGAGGAGGTTTGCTTGTTTGCCCGGCATCTTGATTCCAACCAAAATTTGGTTGATTCCTTCACCCTTGGTTGTTGCCTTGTTGCCCATAGTTCCCCATATAATTGGCTTCCTCATGGGAACTAGGTGGTGCCTCACATCTTCCATTCTCATGATCACCTCCACAAAAATCACATCTCATTACCTGTTGTGGTGGCATGGTCGTCCCTTGAACAGTTTGGAGTTGTTGTGGGAGTTGAGCTAGTTGCTTGGTAAGAGACTCTAGTTGTTGTGTCATGAGCTTGTTCTGAGCCAACAATGCAGTTTGTGAATCTAACTCCAATACTCCCCTTCTTTGTGTGGGACCCCGATCATGATGCATCAAATAATCATTAGAGGCCATAGCCTCTATCAAAGTCAAGGCTTCCTCTGCTGTCTTTGTATTCATGGAGCCTCTAGCTGAGGCATCCAACATGTACCTGGTTGATGGCCTCAATCCATTACAGAATGTTTGCATCTGAGTAAGATCATCAAACCCATGATTTGGGCATCGCCGAAGCAATTCCTTGAACCTTTCCCAGGCGTCATGCAGCGTCTCACCTTCTTGTTGAGCAAAGCTCATGATGTCACCCCTTGCCTTTACAAATCTTGAGGTGGGGAAGAACCTTGCCAGAAATTTTGCCTCTAAGTTGTCTCATGTAGTGAAGCTCCCCCTTGGTTGTGATTGGAGCCAAGACTTGGCTCTATCTCTTAGATAAAAAGGGAACAATCTCAGGCAAATTGCATCATCGGAGGCACCATTTATCTTCACTGTATCACACAACTCTAGGAAAGTGGGGACATGACTGTTAGGATCTTCCTTCTCCAACCCAGCAAACTGATTTTGTGAAACCATATTGATGAGATTTGGCTTGATTTCAAAATTGTTGGAGTTCACCGGAGGTCTCACTATGCTAGTGACATGCAGGTTGACATTTGTATTGACATAGTCACCAAGTGTCCTCCGTGGTGGTGGAGTATCTTCACCATTGCCTGCCATCTTGAGTTCTTCTTGACAAACCTGAGAGATGAAAGTCTCTTGTTCTTCTCCTTGTTGTCTTAACAAATTCTGCTGTCTTGCTTGCTTCCTATTCTTCCTAGCCGTTCTTTCAATTTCTGGATCGTATAGGAGTTGGTCAGCTGGAATAGTACCTCGCATACACAAACAGTCTAGCAACAAGAGTGTTAGCAGTAAAGGTTAGCACACAACAGCAAACACACCGGAAAAATGACAGCAAACAGTTTATAACAGAAAAGAAAAATTTTAAAACAGAAAAATTTTGTGCTCAAATTAGTAACCAAAATGGATATGCTAATATTGAGACGCAGTCCCCGGCAACAGCGCCAAAAACTTGTTGACGAATCTGGGCAAGTATACCCAGTCGTGCAAGTAATACGGTGGTGAGACCGTTTTATCGTTCCCACGAGGACTGCAACAAGTACTAGCACGTACCAATTCAACTACTATCTAAGCGATTCATGGATTGAAGAGAGTTCTATGCTAACAAAAGTTAAAACTAACAAAATAAGAAAAACAAACTCTTTTTGTAATTTTCTCAAATACTTGGAAGGCAATAAAAGAAGGTTTTCAAATATGATAAAAGATGTTGAGATTAGGTTCACTAAACTTCATTCTCATGCAATGAAACAACTAACAAACAGTTTCTACTTCAATTATGACAATCAATCCACTAAATTACTCAAGTCCCGATCCCTCGGATGACAAGAGCCTAAATCCACTAATAGACCCTAATTCCTTAGGTGGCCTAGATTAGTGATCTTGCATTAAGATTAGGGATCATGTGATTGCTAATAAACCTAGTTCCATTCCTAGATACAAGGCTTATTAGGTGATTAATTTCAGTTCCGGTTTTAACACGAATTTTCCAATTGCATATCAAAACACTAAACAAGTCATGGGGGTGCTAGCCATAACAAGCATTAAGTACAGAAATCAATCACTCAATAACAAAGCAGAAGCTGTATTGCAAGATTAAATCAAATACATGAGAATTCAGAAATAGCTACCCTAACCCCAACAATGGAGGTTTAGCTACTCATAATAATAGCCACAACCAAAGAAACATAGAGGAAGGAGAGAAGGGATTCCATGGGGGCAATCCTCCAGAAGCTGCTGTTGTGACTCCGGCAAGTGTACCGGGTCGTCGCAAGTAATAAAAATAACACGGTAAGTAATTACCGAGGTCGAACTCAAGGATTGGGATACCAATTCGACTAATCCGCGGGAAGTCAGATACGTTCGGTCAAGTTACAGAAGGTGGTTGAGAGAGAGAAGATTAATATCGAAATTCAATTAACAAGTCTAAATAAACTAATTAACTAAAAATCAGAAAACTAAAATGTCCAAGGTCACAAATCCACCTACCCAATATGTACACCCAAGTGATGATGAATTCCTCCCTAGGTTCAATTACAATGTCAACCGGGACCCCTAAATTCTCCTAAATCCACTCTCGTGCTCATTATGACGTATTCGACGATTGGATTAATTACTTACTAGGTCTCATAATCCTAATCTCGAATTCTGTTAATTCTTGTTCCCTATATGGTTGCACCGATCTCCTACTCACTCTCGTGCAATATTCGATCGATGATCCTAATTCAAGTTCTAAACGCGAATCGCTGACTAAGCCTCATCACGTTAACAAGTCAATCACGCAACACATATGATTAACACAATCAAATCAGAATTAGAAAACAAGAACTGAATTAAAGGAGAAAAACATACATCATATCGGATTTACATCGCCCTGGGTGGCTTCATCGTTCCCTCGGACGACGGGGATTAGTTCCTCATGCTCATAGACAAGCGATCGGACATAATCACCATCGTAAAATAAAAAGAAACCAGAAAAGGAGACGCAGCTCCAAGGAGAAATAAGGATTCGTAACTACTGCCCTAACCTAAGTGGAAAACTGCATTCTAAAGTTGGATCCCCGGTTCTGATATGCAACAGCCTTTAAATAGCAATCCTGATCTGCGCTCTCTCGCGAGGCGAGTAGCCTCTCGCGAGGCGAGAATTAAAATTGGCGCGCTTTCAATTTAAACTCTCGCGGGGCGAGCAGCCTCTCGCGGGGCGAGTCTTCAATTCTAGGCTGTGACCTTCATCACGGCTGGGCCGTGATGGTCTCTGACTTCCAAGTCTTCATTCTCTCGCGGGGCGAGCTTCCTCTCGCGAGGCGAGTCTGAAGTGATGACTTTTGCAGCTTTGTTGACTTTTAGGCTCGCGGGGCGAGCATACACTCGCGAGGCGAGTGTCTCCAGACTTGCAATTTCCACTGCTTTTCGACTTTCCTTCACTCCCGGAGCTTCACTTATTTAACCTGAAACAACAAAAGCACCCACAAGCGTAATTCTATTCAAAATAACCTAAAAACTACACAAAAGACGCAAAACGAGTCAAAGTCCAACTTGGGAACAAAACAAGGCAAATTTGGGCGAAAACGAGAGTGAACTCGAATAAATAGGCACATAAACCCTAGTTCATCTAGTCATAAAACTAGATAAGCCAGAGGCTTATCAGCTGCCTCTGGTTCCCTGAGCCTTTTGGGTTTCCAAACTCGTAGCCTCCCCTGTTTCCAAGGTGTCCCTTCCAATTCTGCCTTAAACAACTTATAACAGGGGTTCTGGTTTTCGCACACTCGCGGGGCAAGATATATCTCGTGAGGCGAATATTAAACTTCTGGTCTTCAGTGATTTGATCTCCCGCGAGGCGAGTCACTGTTCGCGTGGCGAGACAGAACTGGTTGCATTTTCCTAGCACAGTCATCTTTCAGGGTCGCGAGGCGAGGTGTGATTCGCGGGGCGAGACAGAAAGGATGCCATTCTGCTGTTTCTGGCTGTCTGCAGTCTCGCGGGGCGAGTATCCTCTCGTGGGGCGAGCATTCCCAGAATTTCATTCTCCACTATTTCTTCATTCCCTTGGCTCTAAGTTAACCAGATTTTTCAGTGATTCCTGCAAAACAACATCAAGAAACCGCTTCACCCGTTCCAAGAGAAAATCTAACAAAATCAAATAAATAATGCCTAATCTATATGAAATACGCATGCAAAAGTGTACAGCAAACATCATGTAAAATCACACTATCATAGTGGGAGGCAGAGCGTCAAAGTAGATAAGTGTGTGTGGTGAGCCCATTTTTGATGTATTTTGAGTGGGGGTTGGGCTTGTGTGGAGCGTTGTGAGGGTGGCGTCATTTTGTGTCATTTCTTATGTATCTTTTCTTTATTTTCAGTAGTATGATAGTGTGTATGATACATGGACCAACTAATGGGGAAACTCGGACATGTTTATTGATACATATATATATATATATATATCTGTGTGTGTGTGTGTGTGTGTGTGTGTGTGTGTGTGTGTGTGTGTGTGTGTGTGTGTGTGTGTGTGTGTGTGTGTGTGTGTGTGTGTGTGTGTGTGTGATGTGTTATATCTCTGTTCGTTTATGCTTTAAAGTTTTAATATCATTGCTTTTCTGTTATACGCATTTAACATTAATATCATGATTAAGACTTAGTTAATTAGATTTTCTTTAATGGGACATTGGGGTGTCTCATAGGGGAACCTAAACCCTACTAGTGGTCGAGTAATCGACAATGTCAAAATCACATTGATGACTACACCATGGTACCAATGATGACTTGGGAATTGTTGGTTTATCGTTGTTAGAATGATTTTACATAAATCGAGGATGTATGTTAGTTAAGGTTGTTTTGCTTGCTATGTGTTGTTTGAGTTGCTATGCTTAACATGCTCAATGATGTGCTCTCTGTCGCAACTTTCCCGTCCGGGCTTCGCGATGAAAAAAATAAAGTCTAGTCGCCACCAATTTTTATTTTTATTTTTTCTCATAAAAAGGGATTTTAGGCATTTATTCACATTTTGAGTTTTATTAAAGAATGATTTTTTTAAAAGTATTTTTTTAATTTTTTTGGAAAAAAATCAATTAAAAAATAATAAAAAAGCATAAGAGTGATCGTCTTCTACTAAACTTGTAAAGCAAATGCACACCGGAGATGACGGAAACGTGATGGAACAATGATGGCGGGGTGGAGATTGGTGATGCTGCAGTTCACTTATTCATGGTAGTCGAAGAGGTTACGTGTTGCTGTTCTGGTGGGTGGAGCTCTAAAGGCTTGGCGGTGGCGAATGCGTTATGACTGTTTGTGGAGGAGATGATGATGGATGGTGAATAAGATAAAAATGGATTGAGGAGGAGAGTGGCCAAGACAGCAACACGTAATGGAAGCCTGTATGTTACAGCGGCGAACTGGTGCGGGGGTGGAATTGGTGCGGCAATGGGATGGCGGAAGAGAAGAAGATGGTATCTGTGGGAGAGGTTGGAGGAAGATATGAAGATGGTATGGTGAATGAAAGGATGATGCAGTCAGGAAGAGGTGATAGAGAACAAGTGATAAAAGTACCAGAGGCTGAGTGGTGGAATCCAAAATTTTCTCCCCCCTGCATGCACCTACGTGCTCTACTCTTATAAGGCAATGTGCAACAGAGTTATCCTCTTTTTTTTTTTTTTTTTTTTAAGATAAAGAGTTGGTATCATTATCACAAATTAAATCATGATAATAATGAGATGGATAACTGATAATCAGGTTTATCAAAATTATGAATTATCACTCTTTATCTAGTCAAGCTAACTCCAACTAAATTATCATTATCACCTCTTATCGGATCCCCATTTTTATTTTCTTTGAATTTATTTTTGCCTTTTTTTTATTCATTTTTTATTGTTTATCCTTTTTATGAATTGAAAATAAAAGAGTTCGAAAAAATTGGGTGTTCACATCTGCCTCTCTTTACTTGTTTCTTATTAGATAAGAGGTGTAACTGTAGTTACCCTTTTATCAATATGAGAAGCAAGTAAAGAAATGAACTGCTATTTTGTTCGAAGAGAGATTATATATATATATATATATATATATATATATATATATATATATATATATATATATATATATATTATTTATATATTTTCATTTGTATATTCAGAAAACGGTATCCAAAAAATATTAAAATGAAAGAAAAAAGAAGCTCATGGAGACGGTTTCCACAGTAGCTTGAAAGGAAAGATAAGACAAGTTCACGGAGACGGTATCCGCAGGAACTTGGAAAGAAGCTCACGGAGACGGTTTCCGCAGGAGCTTGAAAGGAACGATGAAAGCTTACGAGACCCTATACCTGCTAAAGCTAACAAAGATGCATCTTAGGGGCTCTGTGCCCGTTAAAGTTGACCAAAGATAAAAGAAAGCTTACGATGCCCTATGCCTGCTAAAGCTAACAAAGACACCAGCTTATGAGCCCTATGCCCGCTAAAGCTGAACAAAGACAAAAGAAAGCTTAGGAGGTCCCATGCCTACAAGGCTAACAAAGACACTAGTTTATGGCCCTATGCCAGCTTAAGCAGAACAAAGACAAAAGAAAGCTCAGGAGGCCTATTTATGGCCCTATGCCCACTTAAGCAGAACAAAAGAAAGCTTAAGAGGCCCTATGCTTGCTAAAGCTAACAAAGACACTGCTTATGGGCCTTGTGTCCACTCAAGGTAGCCAGATGTGATGCAATGCATGATGGAAGAGATGCCATTTTTTTGTGTGTGATTGATAGAAACCTTGATTCTTTTTTAATGTATGATGCAATAGATACTTTTGATGAAAAACCTTGATTGATTTTTTTCATTGCATGAAGGAGGATATTTATTTTTTATTTTTTTGTGATTGATAAAAAACCTTGATATTTTTTCCAATGCATGATGCAGAAGATATTTTCAATAATTGAAGATAATTTTTGTAAAAGGCTTTGCTCATTGACCTCTTAAAGTTTGGACCACTACCAAAGTTGAGGAGGAACTAAAACGAGGCTTGTTGATCTGATTTATCACTTGCTTGTTCAATTGATGCCTTATTTCTCGCTAGAGAAATGCTTCTTTCAAAATTATCTCAATGGATGGGGTTATCTGATCAACTTCTAAGGAGGCGACTTGCCCCAGTTTTCATGATTTAAGCATATTTTAGGAAGTGCAATCGTAAACTTAAACTTCCCTAGTTTACCAACTTAAGGAGACTTTTTATCCTTTGATTGTATTTGACCCTAACTTTTGCGTAGGTCGCTCTTTGTGAGTTTTCAACCTATCAGGTTACTCTAACTTTTGCCTAGGCTGCCTTTTTAGGTTTTAAGCTTGGTGGGCCTCTGTCTTCTCTCTCTCTTTTTGCTTTTTTTTTATTTCTTTTCTCTTCTTGCAATACTCTCAAGCATAAAATGTAACTGGGTTTGAGGCTGTGGAAATCTTTGATACCCTTAACGACGAGGATAGATATTTTTTCTAAAGAACCCTTCACAACATGAGGTTGCTTATATGTTGGAACCGACTTTTGATAATCCTTTTGAATGGGCAAGTTCCATTTGAGCATAAGATTTCCTTCTTCAAATTGTCAAGGGTGCACCTTTTCCTATATGCTTCCGTTGATCATTTCGTGTGAAGCATGTCATCATAAAGTAGGATTAATCCATTTCCTTCAACAAGATTAAATCGTTAAAGTTGATCTTCGAATTATTTGCCTTCCTCTAGAAATGCTTGACGAATCTCTTGCCAAACACATTTTTCTCAACCTTCTTTGTTGGATATGTCTCCTATTGAAGCTTGTGATACTTTCTAAAACATTCCACTCCCTCTTGTTTGAAAATTCCATCGAGGATACCATATCCTCTTTATATTCAACATTTAGAATCAGAGTTGTTCATCAAGGGGTTACCATGAGAGGGTTAAATTTTACTGTTGAACTCATGTTCACCTTACTTGAAGCATCATGTAACAAACTTGCAAGGATTCAAAAATGTGACAGGAAACAACATTGCTTGTTGGTTGTGGCTTCTTAATACTCAAGAAGGGGGGGTTGAATCGAGTATGGATACTTTTAAAAGCTTTTCCCCTTTTTTCAAAATCTAATTCCTTTCTTTAACTTTGAAAAGGTTTTTGTCAACCAGAAAACCAAAAATTGTTTTCGCAAAAGTAATTAATGCAAGACTTGAAATTTAACAAGAAATATTAACAAAGAGATTTATTTCTGATATGAACAAACAGATTATATCATGCAGGTTTCCTTAACCAATTACTTAAACATACATTCACCAATAAAGCAAATCAAGAGTTAAGGGATAGAGAAAAATGCAAACAGATATTTTATCCTGGTTCAGCTACCTCCTCTGGTAACCTACATCCAGTCCCCACATTACTGTGAGCTTCGTCCACTAAATCAATAATCAATTACAAGATTCTTTGCAAGCTTTAACTCTAGGTTCCTTCTACCTAATGACAACTTTTCCAAACAAAGCAATCTTGCAATTCCCAAGAGTCCCTTCTACTCTTGTCAAACCACCAAGATCCCATTCTACTCTTGATCTAAACAGCGAGAGAACCTTCTCTCTTATTTCTCTTTTTCAGTAAGAAAATATTTGATTCAGATTCTAAGAAATCAAATATCACAATTTGAAGTTCTATAGAAAAACTCAAGTTTCTCAATGAAAAGCTCTCTCAGAAAAATTCATGCTTAATCTCAGTGTTGAATGAATTGTTTTTTAGAAAGTGTTTGCCCATGCCTTTATATAGTTATATTTCAAAATAGATCTGTTGGGCACACTTTATAAATTAGTTAAGATCAAAACAAACTATAAATTCAGTTTATCAGTCAATCGATTGTATAATCGATGTATTAAACAAAGATTTCACTTTTTAGCCTGTGTACATCGATTGCCCAATCGATTGTGTTCTTGGATATTCTTGATCTTGAATGATACACAGATGTGTACATCGATTGTGTTCTTGAGGAACTCAAGCATTTTCAGCCCAGAAGTCTTTACATCGATTGATCAATCGATTGCATGATGATTATCAAAAGTCACTAGTGGAAAAGATATATTAGACGGTAAAGGTTTACGTTAGTTAACCAAAAACTAGACGTTAAAAAGGGGGCGGTGGTAGTTTTGTAAATATTAGACTTCATTAATTCAATTTTAACGTCAGTTGTTTTAAGGACTGACGTTAAAAGTGAAGTGACTCATTTTTAACGTCAGTTCAATAAACAACTGACGTTAACAGTGAACGTTTTAACGTCAGTTCTTTATCGAACTGACGTTAAAAGTGAGTCACTTCACTTTTAACGTCAGTCCTTACATCAACATACGTTAAAGGTTATTTTAATAATTTTTTTTATCTAGTATACGTACCCTTCCACATTGCCTTCCTCAAAGTTTCAGTTTCACAATTGCTTTGATGTTTCGTGTTTCTGTTTTGAAAACTAAAATATATGTGCGAAGTATAAGTTGAATCAATAACCCAAACCGGATCTCATTCATGAAGTGTAATACTGAGATCTGAGAAGATTGAAAGGGTTTAAAATCCTATAAAAAGTTACATTGAAAGGGTTTAAAATCCTAAACATTAAAGCTACATCCCATCGGAGAGTTTTATGAAATATGCCAAAGGGAAAACTATACTCCGAAGACCTCAGAAAACTGGGGGGCATGAGAGAGCTCAAGAGAGGCCAAAACAGGTGCACTAGATCTGTTTCAAGCAAAGGCAGTGGTTCTAGAGACTTCCATGACGGTCACTTCCTGCCAAAGCTGAGGTTTTGGAACTGTGACGCCCGAGCACCTGATTTGCCCTCCAGCAGCTGATTCTCCGGAAGGATGATAAGGTGAGAAACTCACATAATGTGGTTTACACAAGCTTATCACCCATGTAATGTGATTTACACAACCTCAGAAGTTGTTTGACCATTAAGACAAAGATCTTTGAGTCTAGGAATAGGAAGAAAGAGTGATGAAGTTAATCTCCATGGCATAGCCATATTGTGAAGCCGAAAATTAAAAGGATGGAAGGAAGCTTTTTATAGGACCAGGGGATGAAGTTACTAAGCTATTCTGATTTTCTTCAAAACTTATCTATAAACTTAATGCTCATTAAGAGGATTAAGTTACAAGGTGCATGGGTAAGTAGCACAGTAGTCAAATGAATGAATGTTTTTGCAGATATCTATACACTTTTAACGTCAGTTGTTTAAAAAAACTGACGTTAAAAGTGTTTTTAAAATAAAAAATATTTATTGTTAACGTCAGTTTTTTATACAACTGACGTTAAAAGTGTGATTTTTTACTTCAGTTAAATAAATAGCTGACGTAAATAATCCTATATATTATAAACGTGCAGAATGAATATTGGAAATAATGTAATTAATATACGGGAACTTGGTAGTCATAAATTAAGTTGACGTTAAAAATGAGGTGGTGACAGTTTGTAAATATTAATTCACTATTTGCGTCATTTCTATAAATAACTGACGTAAATAATTATGAAACTCATTTCATTGGTTGTCATGTCCCTGTTGTCCCTCTTAACGCAGATCACTCCATATAGTGCAGTTTATTTCTAAACCTTTTTTTTAAACAAGTTTATTTTTAATTTTTATTAATTAGCTTGAATTAGTAAACAAATTCTTGTGCAAATTAAAATAAATAAACACTTAACATAAAACAAGTTATATGTATAATCAAATCGTATCTCATTGAAGCGATTCATAAGTTAAAATTACATGATTAAAAGATAAAAAATTTCTGTAACATAGCCCTAAAATATAAAAAAGTTTCTGCTTCAACATCATTTTCTTCTCAGTCCTGTCATCAGAAACTCCAATGGATGCATCGCCTCCCTCACTTGAATTCCATGATGCAAAGTAAATCCTCAGTCACTAGCAGCGAAAGCAAAGTGAAATGGATCTTTGCATCTTTCTTCTTCACTGGAATTCCTTGATGCATCGTCTTGAATCCACAGTCACTTGCTTCCAAAGCAAAGTGAAAGGGATGACGGGGATGAAATAAAGTGAGAGAATCACATTACGTGATTCACCCAACCTTACCACCCATGTAATGTGATTTACACAACCTCAGAAGTTGTTTAACCATTAAGACAAAGATCTTTGAGTCTAGGAATAGGAAGAAAGAGTGATGAAGTTAATCTCCATGGCAGAGCCATATTGTGAAGCAGAAAATTAAAAGGATGGAAGGAAGCTATTTATAGGAGCAGGGGATGAAGTTACTAAGCTATTCTGATTTTCTTCAAAACTTATCTAAAAACTTAATGCTCATTAAGAGGATTAGGTTACAAGGTGAATGGGTAAGTAGCACAGTAGTCAAAGGAATGAATGTTTTTGCAGAAACTATTAAACTTTTAACGTCCGTTGTGTAATACAACTGACGTTAGAAGTGTGAGTGTTTTTAACGTCAGTTTCTTAAGACAACTGACATTAAAAGTGTGAGTGTTTATTAGTTTTTGCAGAAACTAATAAACTTTTAACGTCCGTTGTGTAATACAACTGACGTTAGAAGTGTGAGTGTTTTTAACATCAGTTTCTTAAGACAACTGACGTTAAATATATGACCTTTAACATCAGTTTTTACTAACAACTGACGTAAAATGTTGTTTTATTTTGATTAATTATAACGTTTACACCCGCGCGGCTTATGCACTTCTACGTCTCTTTTCTCTTTTCATCACGCTCAACCCTCACTCTGAACCCTCACTCTCACTCTCACTCTGCCCTAATCGCGAGCTCATCTCCACCGCAACCACCACGAGGGCTTCTTCGCCACCACCGTGAGGTACACTCTTAACCCCTAACTCTGTATTTCCCGCTCATTCTTTGCAATAACTTGACATCTCTCTTTCCCCTTCCCACGAACTAACTCTCCTTGTCCCTCTGCTCTCAGTAACCACATTGAACGTTGGCCACCACTCGAGCTTCCCACCCACCACCACGCGAGCACCTATTTCTGGTGAGTCTTTAGGGCACATTTTTTTTATTTTTGGTTTTGAGTGTATGTTGAAACTGTAGTCTCAGTAGTTGAAACTTGAAACTATGAGTTTGAGTTGTTTGGAATGTCTCTATTTTTGGTTTTGAGTGTATGTTGAAACTGTAGTCTCAGTAGTTGAAACTTGAAACTGTGAGTTTGAGTTGTTTGGAATGTCTCTATTTTTGGTTTTGAGTGCATGCATGTTGCTCTGCTGGTTGATCTGTCACGGCTGTGATCAGTTATGCCCTTGAGGTTCTGGTTCATTTGGCACGTTACGGCCGTGATGGACATCACGGCCAGGCCGTGACCAGTGCTTGGCAATCTTCAAAAACTATAGTTTTCAATCTCCCGTATTGTCCTTATATTGGATAGATGTTTTGTATATCTACATGACCTATCTAGTTATTTTTATTTATACTTCTGTATTTATTTTGGGTTATAACCTATGTTAATACATATATATTGTTTCTGAACAGGCATACATATGGATCACATCTGATGCAAGGCTTAATATCCAACCCGGAATTCAAGCAGGCGCTTGCCAAAGAGATTTCCTCCGTCGGTACATCCCAGGACACCGCAGGGCATGCCAACCCTTCACATGTGAGCACAAAAGAGAGTTTTAGTAGGGAACATGTGGAGGACGATGAGTTGGCAGCTAGGGAGCGGGAGTTCAAAGTCCAACGCCATGAGCATGAGTTGGAAATGAAAAGGCGTGAGCTTGAGTTGGACTCCAAACGACGTGAGCTCGAAATGTTAACAAAGGTATGTATTCATTATTAATGTCCAAATTAGTCAAATAATTACTTGTGTTTTTTTTAATTATCAACAACTTATCTAATTTATTTTTCCTAAATTGAAGGCCAAGTCGACGTCGGTGTCGCTGTCACCTATCACTCGTTTGTTATCACTTGGTGAGGATTATGCGTTTGAGATTTTTGAATGTCCATTGGAGCACGATGGATGGGTGGCACACCCAGATCAACAGATGATATTTACCTTCTGTGGTGACGATCTCGGGAACACCTGCAGAAATAACGTCTGGATGAACAACAATGTTTTGAGTCTCTGGTGCACGTAAGTTAATTTTCATTTTATAACTTATTTATTTTTGGTATTTTTCCATTTAATAATTTATTTTAATTTCAATATATATATATATATATTATGTAATTAACATCCACACCTTTTCATATCTTAGGTATCTCCATCGTTTTCAGCTTGATAAGGGTGTTGCATCAGTTTACGGCTTCTTAGATCCGTCAGTCCTTCTGCCCCAATTCTTTGATGGCGATGTATTAAGTAAATACATAGGGAACTTGTTGGGAGACAATCAGAAAGAATTATATCTGGCTCCCTACTGTATGAAAAACCATTGACATTTGTTCGTACTTCACCCGTCTAGGCATACTGTCATATTCTTCTGCTCTCTCCACCAAGATCCGCCACCGAAGGTGGTGGAAGCTGTAAATAAGTAAGTAACTAATCTTAAATTTAATTTAAGTTTTAATATCAGTTGTTTTTAGTTTATTACACACATGATATATGAATTTGTTAATTGATCGACATGATTATTTGTTTATGATAGCGCGCTGAAGGCGAGTAGCATAAGTTGCGCCAACGGGAGAAGTAGGGCTTCTAAGGCTAAAGCAAATCCTGCATGGAACATCCTCAAGGTTTGGTAGTTTATTTATCAAATAATTAATATTATAATTACTAATTTATATGTATATTCAACTGATGTTGAAATTAATTTTGTTGGTAGTCTCGATTTCAAAATGACGGGTGGTCGTGCGGCTATTATGTGATGCTTCATATGCTGAACATAGTCTCCACATCTATTACGGATGGATGGATTAAGGTAATATTTAAACAACTTGTTAAATTATATATTATAGTTTTGAAGATGACTTGCATTGATGTTATTGTTATTATTTGAACGTGTGTAGGCATTTAACGACCAATCGCCTATTAAAGAAGATGAGTTAAGAGACTTGAGGATGCGCTTCGCTGAATTCTTCTTCAAGTATGCGGCTGAAAAAGTAATTGACAAGATACCTCCGCAATACTTAGATAAATAGTTTTTTTGTTAGACTTTAGAAACTAATTAATAACATGTATATATATATCCTTAGATTGGTAGTTTTGTTTTTTAGACATTGGAACTAAAATTTATTTATATATATACATGGGTTTTGGTTTTAAGTCCCCCCATTGTTCCATTTTTCCTTTGCAATTCTGTAATGTGTGTGATATTACGTATTCTATGGGATATTTACTGAATGCAGGGATAGCGGAGGGGAGTGATATTTTAAAACTGAATTAAAAAAAAAAACCTATTAACGTCAGTTGTATCAAACAACTGACGTTAATAGTATTTTATAAAATATACAGTACACTATTAACGTCGGTTGTTTATTACAACTGACGTTAAAATTAAACCTTTAACGTCAGTTCTTTATAACCACTGACGTTAGTTTTAACAAAATTAACGTCCGTTGTCTTAAAGAACTGACGTTAATAGTTTTATGTTTAACGTCAGTTGTTTAAAAAACTGACGTTAATTTTTACCAAATTAACGTCAGTTGTTGAAAAAACTGACGTTAATTTTTACAAAATTAACGTCAGTTCTCAAATGACGTTAAAATATTAACTATTAACTTCAGCTGTATTTACGTCAGTCAGTATTCTGACGTAAAAAATCAATTTTAACTGACGTAAAAAGCACTTATTGCACTAGTGAGTCCTTGCCTCTGTTTGGGCTTATGCATCGATGTATCAATCGATTGTTTCTTCATTTCAAAAAGACCTTGCTTCTGTTCTGGCTTATGCATCGATGTACCAATTGATTGTATGCTTATTTCAAAAAGACTTGGCTTCTGTTTTACCTTATACAATGATGTACTAATCGATGTACTGAAGCTAATTTGCATACTAATCAAGTAAGTCCAGAATCAATCAATGTATATATTGATGTATAGTATATATACATAGATGTACACATAGGTTTTCATTAAAAGTTAGTTAATTAACTAAAAGTACATCGATGTACCCATAAATGTACAAAACTTTCAATTAATCCTTTTTCATTTTTAGTTCATTTTAACTTGTGAAAACCATTTTAATTAGTTTTGAGAGCTTAATCAAAGAGAAAAACTTAAATGCTTTTCTTTACATAAAATTCCTAATGATCTTGCTTGATGTCCATCTTCATGGTGCTTTATCTTCAAGCCTTTCTTCCCGATCCTTGCTTTGCTCCATGATCCTTTGCATCCCCTTTCCTTGCTCCATTGAAATCTTATTGAAAACTTAAGCTTGGCAAGTAATTAGTGAATCAAAGTAATAATCAAGTTAAGTTTGGTCATTAATCAAAACATACTAGGGTCATTTATCCACATTAGTGACTGAGCAACTTCCTGATTTGGAAGTTTGACAACTCAAGATAAAGTAAGACTCAAAGTGACACATAAGTCAAAGGGATATTGCCCCAGTTTGGATTGATTTGATCTTGGTATCACGATTGTTTGCTCGGTTTGACCTTAATGTGAGATATTTGAAAGTGAAATTGACTCAACATATGCCGCTTGACAACAAAATTTGCCCCAAAGTAGGTTCCTTGAGAATGGAGTGCCCCAGTGTAGGGCAAGTGAGAATGAAATTACCCCAATGTAAGCCACTTAATAAGGAAGAATTGAGAATGGATTTGCCCCAGTGTAGGGATCAAAGGGTGAAAGCTGGGAATAGAAAATATCTTAGCATATGGCCATTGAAAGCAAATTTTGCCCCAGCGAATGCAATGCCGATCTTGACCTAAATTTTGCTTAGACTACCCTTGCAGGTTTTTCAGCCTTATGGGCTTCCTTTTTTTCTTTTCTTTTTTTCCTTTTTTTTTTGTTTTTGCTAATGTTTTCTTGATTTTTTTTAGTTTTCTTTTTGAAGGAGCAATTAATTAAAAACCCAGAGGAGCACAAATTTTTTGTTTCGGTAGATAAAAAACTGCAATCATTCATTGATCAGAATGGACTTTTCGAGGCTTGTAATGTGGCTATGGTTGAAGGTCATGAAAGGAAGGATATAAAGCTCAAACATGTGTTTTGGGGGTTGATTAAGCGCCCTCCGTATTTCCAAGAACATTTGCTTCAGACTTATTTTTTCTTCTTTTTCCTCTTCCACTTAATCATTGGTTTTTGTCATGAACTTCTTCATCCTCATTCTTTCTTTTATTTTTATTTACACTTAAGTCTTCTATCATTTTTATCATGCTCGCCCCCTTGTTTAGGGGTGATCCTTGTACAAGGTTCTTTGAAGAAAATTTTCAAGCTCAAAAGAGGTAGCAAGAGATAATGATGATATTTTGTGAAGGTTAGAGAAAAATGGCCATTCTTCATTTCAAGTCCTTACTTCTATTTTGAAAATTTTAATTCAGAGACAAAAGGATGGTGCACGCCAAGTGATTATTTATTTGCCCCTCTTTTATTTTTATATATTTTTTATTTTATTTTTTATTTTTTGCTAGAGGCATTGGCACATGTGAGCTTTATCAATGACCCACAAAGAACTTTCCAAGAACATGAGCCCATCAACCAAACCAAGAAAGGTACTCAGAAGAAAGTGAGGAGATAAGAGATGAGAATGACGAAGGAAACACTATGATGTGGATAAATAGATGGGAGAAGGAATGCATGCAAATCCATTACATTAATACTTCAAGAAAGTGAGCATAGTTCAAGCGTATGGTAAACCACTGATAAAAAAAATATAGCTTTGATTACTTGGAAATTTCCAAAAAGGACTGGAAGCATCGTCCATTCTCAACCGTTAGGATGTGAATCTCTCGTGATTAGAGAAAATCTTTCATCTTGAATTATCAATAGTTCGTTGAGATCATTTCCATCGTGATTCCTTTCTTACTTAATCGGGACCTATGCTATCCAAACTTGCGAATATCTCCAAAAATCACTTCCATTAGAGTCTTAAAAATGCTTTATCGAACTTCATTGGAACAACTTGAAATCCACTCCATGATCAGGCAAAGAGTTGTGATTTCCTTCAACTGCTTGAACGAGTCTTGTAGATAGTTCCTCCCCATGATCCAGATATTTAGAAGTGCAATGCATGATATGTATGAAATGAAATTTTCTTCTTTTTTTAATACAAAAAAAAAAAAAAAAATGCATGAGATGATGGAAAAGTGAGTTTCTTTTTTATCAAGAATATTAATGCACGAGATGCATGGATTATTCAAAATCAATATATGATGAGTTCTCTCTCTCTCTTTTTTTTTTTTTTACCTAAAAAAGTTATTAATGCATGAGATGCAAAGAAAAATGATTTTTTTAATCAGGAATTTCCATGCATGATGTGAATGAATTTTTTTTTACCACAAAGTGTGAATGAATGATGACTATTAAGAATATGTCATATGGTCAAATGAATGCTTTTGATTAACTATTCCTAGAACGTCTCGTTCAAAGGTCTTAGTTTGGTGAATATTTTTAAAACATCTCGTTCAAATGCACTTGGTTGTGAAAATAATTACTTAACCATTCCTAGAACGTCTTGTTCCAAGATATTAAGTGTGAATATATTTAATTAATCATTCCTAGAACGGCTCGTTCCAAGGTATTAGTTAGTGAGTAGATTTAATTGACCATTCATAGGACGTCTCATCCAAAAGAAAATAATTATTAATGGTGAATTGTATACATAATTAAAAAGAAGACAAGGAGAAGGTATACCCCCTTTGTGTCTTAAATCGGGTCACATCGTAGGACTATATCCTAATGATTTCTGGAACTTTAAATCATGAACTCCTGTCAGGGTGGCTATACAATTCCAATATTCTTTGGTCACTAGAGCTAAGATCCCAATTCATGACGTTGATCAAGACAGTAGGTGATCTACCAGCCATGGAACATCATAAAAAAGGTCACACTCTAGCTAAGGTTTTCATGATACCCAGATAGGATGTATATCCCAAAATGGCTACCACTACGCAACCTATTTCTTAATCTTAGGGTTACCAAGACCCGGGTATATGGCCTCACTCATAAGTGTGTGCTCAATGTGAGAGTGTAGTGTGTGGGGGAGCATACAAATCTATACCAACCCTAAAAGTTAAGATCTAGTATGGCAAATTGTAACAATATATACAAGTATGTATGAGAAAGAAATAAAATAATATTTACAATGTAAAAATGGTAAAACAAACATATAAAAGTTATTAAAATTTTGAACAACTAACTACGATAGGCTGACTCTCGAAAGTCCCCAGTGGAGTCATCAGCTGTCACAACTATCCCGTCTGGGTGCGTAGTTCTTCTAGAAAATGTTTGGTTGGTTAAATTTTTAGTTTTTGTGAAAAAAATGTATTTCTTATTATTTTCAAAAGATTTGTTTTTAGTAAAATAAAGAAATAAAAATCTTTATTTAATTTATTTTTTAAAAAAGGATATTTTTATTTTTTCTCATAAAAGGGATTTTAAGCATTTATTCACATTTTTAAGTTTTATTAAAGAAATATTTTTTAAAAGTATTTTTTTTTAATTTTTTTTGGAAAAAACCCAATTAATAAATAATAAAAAAGGAGAAAAGTGATCTTTTTCTTTTACTAAACCTGTAAAGCAAATGAACACCGGAGATGGCATCAACATGATGGAACAATGATTACGGGGTGGAGATTGGTGATGCTGCAGTTCACTTATTCACGATAGTCCAAGAGGTTACGTGTTGTTGTTCTAGTGGGTGGAGCTCTTACGACGTGGTGGTGGTGAATATGTGATGGCTGTTTGTGGAGGAGATGAAGATTATAATGGATGGTGAATGAGAGGAAAATGGATATAGGAGGAGAATAGCCAAGACAAAAGCACGTAATGGAAGCCTGGATGTTATAAAGGCGGACTGGTGCGGCAGTGGAATTGGTGCGGCAATGGGCTGTCGGAAGAGATGAAGACGGTATGTGTAACATCCTTGACTACTTTATGGATTGACGGCTGTCATCACAAATCAACACGGGTCTTTTTAGCGTGCTTTGTTCTCACTCACACGATTTCTGGGAAAACTTCCTAGGAGTTCAGCCATCCCAAAATTGCTCCAAGTCAAGCACGCTTAACTGTAGAATTCTTAAGTGATGGACTGTCGAAAAGAAGATGCATCTTGTTAGTATAGGTAGTACCAATCAATTCATATAAGTCATCCTCAACTGTATAGTCCCATACCTACACAGTCTCAGGATCCCTCTCATTCCGGTGTGTTCATTCATGTGTCCCTCCATCTAGAAGCCTGCCAGGAGCCGCTCCTTGTCCTTGCCTTCTTACATCGACGACCACTCCCCGCCCTCGTCAGCACCGGGTGTCACACTATGTGTGGGAGAGGTTGGAGGAAGATATGAAGATGGTATGGTGAATGAAAGGAAGATGGAGTCAGAAAGAGGGTGATATATAACAAGTAATAAAAGTACCAGAGACTGAATGGTGGAATCCAAAAATTTTCTCCTCCCCCTGCATACCTATGTGCTCTACTCTTATACAGCAATGTGCAAAAAGTTCTCCTTTTTTTTAAAGATAAGAGTCAGTATCATTATCACAACTTAAATCATGATAAGAGAGTGAGATAGATAACTGATAATCAGGTTTATCAAAATTGTGAATTATCACTCTTTATCTAGTCAAGCTAACTCCAACTAAATTATCATTATCACCTCTTATCTGATCCCCGTTTTAATTTTCTTTTTTTTTTTTGCTATTTTTATTTATTCATTTTTTAATTATTTTTTCTTGTTTATTCCTTTTTATGAATTGAAAAAAAACGAGTCCTGACAAAATTGAGTGTTCGCACTCTCGGATAACATACTTAATTTTATTAGTATTTTAATATGCCTAAATCCTCAATATGCTTGACATGTGTTTTTTATATTTAGCGGGCATGTAGATATGTGTTAATCGGGAGATGTGCATGTGGGGCGATTATGCTTTGACATGTAGATGTGCCTGACCTAATAAAATATAATTATATGTGATTGACCAATGTGGTATACTATGAGGATATATATGTGTCGTGGTGAAAGGTTGACGCACTAAGTAATGACCCAATAAGAGTCGGTGAGACTGATACTACAATGCATGATGTTGTTCACAGCCATGTGAGTGGAACACACGTGGTAGGAGTATCTGAGTTCAAATACTGAATATCACGGGATAGTTAATTTGTGATTCTATCGTGATACTCTTGTAGTTTTTGACAGGCTGCTCCAAGTTATGTATTGTAACACCTAATGTAACACCCTCCTCGAGCGCTACATTGTCCATGAAATTTTAAGGCCGAAAAGTATGTTAATTAAAATTGGCTTTCAGATGTGTAACATTCTCATCGTTCAAAACATAACGTGATGTACCTCATAGATTAAGCTCTCTTCCGGACTTATGTTGTATTAGTGAGACGACATGAGAAAATACTCAAGGCAAATCCAATTTAAATTTATGAAACTCAGAGTACATTCGGACAATTCGAATGTCAAACCAAATAAGGTATATAGATATCAAATAAATCCTGACATCTAAATGATGTGAAACTCCGACTATATATCTAGTGGCGATTCTAACACACCAATGATAAAATGAAAACTTAAACTTGAACGAGAAGTTTTCGGAAAGAGAGGAATAAATCCCTCAGTTCCACTCTCATGAGAGAGAATAAATTAACATGAAGAGATGACAGAGGGTATTCAATATGCAAAAAGGGTCTTTAATAGGTTCCTGAATGTAAAAATGCGTTGTACATCCACATATTTACAAACGTGACTCTAATAAAGTTTCTCCTTCCACGAGAACTTCCTTCGAAAGACAAATTTGAAAATAATATATTTTTTTTCCTCACAAGAGTCTAGAATTCAAGTCTAAAATACTCTTGGTATTTAAGGAAGGAAACAATAAAACTTATCGAGTTCCCTCACTTGAAGTAACTCCGATTCACTTGGCATAAAAAGGATGAAACAAATTTTCAAGACTTCCATCCCCAAGGGAATTTTCTGACTTTTTCCTGTGAAAGCTAACAAGATGTGATCTAAAATAGATCATTCCATTTCTCGGTTTTTATCCATTTGAGGAAAAAGACAAATGATCAAGTTCACAAAAATTAGTTCTCCACAACAGCGTAGAATTCAAACTAATTTAACCAACAAAGATGGGTTAACATGAGAATGTAAAAGATAGCCATGTCAAAATGACAAAAGAATACTAATTCAAATTAGTTTGTCTGAAGCATAATCAATAGGAAGTAAAATGTTGAAATCAATTCAACTCAAAGCAAGATCGCAACAAAGAAATAAGCAATAAAGAGACATGTGATCAGAATATCTCACATATTTACAGGGAATTTAATGACTCATGTTCGAACCAAACAGTATAGTCGAAAGCTTACTCTCTATGGTACATTTTCCCACAGACTGGTCACACCTACTTGTTGTACGTCCCGATTCTCCATATTGAGGACAGGCAAGACCTCTGAGGATGTAGTGACTTCTTTTGTGATCACTCCCACAGTCATGCAACGTAATGTTGCAGTCACGGGTTGGCTAACTCTACCAATCCTTCTAGAAAGTTGCTGCTTACAAACTTTTCGCAATGTGATCCGGCTTTCCACGTTGAAAACAAACGATCTCCTAATCGTTGTAGTTCCTAGTTGCATATCATTTACCACATCTCTGGTAGCTTTGAAAAGGTACAATGACTTCACTAGTTTTCTTATCACTCCTTATTTGAGTTCATTGTCGTTGCGACTGTTTCCTCAGTGATTTTAAAAGTGATAGCTGATGGAACTCAAAACAACTAACATACTCTAACAAACAATTTATCTTGGCATAGTTGCAGAACTCCATTTTTCGATACGCCTCAAACTTTGTAAGAAATGAACTCGTTCAGAAGATCATCCTGAAAACTTCCTTAGCAACGATTATGTTCTCCGCTTCAACTAATAGACAGTCAATCCTTACCAAGGTTAAGGATGAAAAACTTAAAGCATAACTAGGCATCAAAATTCTTCCACTATCATTTCTCCTTAGAAACAATAATGAAAAGAATACCAAACATCGTTGTCTCCCTTCGTAACAACGTCACGTAAACAGGAACACAAACATGGATAACCAAGATCGTCATCCTTTCAAGCATTGGTTCTTCATGAAACCAAGAACACATAACAACACAGAAAACAATCAGAGAAAACACAACACAAATGACGACAGACCTATACCCCAAACCCAAAAAACTCGGCCAGCTCTGATACCACCTAATGTAACACCCTCCTCGAGCACTACATTGTCCGTGATATTTTAAGACCGAAAAGTAGGTTAATTAAAATTCACTGCAATATAATAGGGTAATTTTTTTCTTTTTCACTATACATCAATATAAATACTTGGAATTAAGTAAATGTACAATAAAATATTTCGTAATCATAATTAAGGTTTTAAGTTCTAAAATTATTTACATAAAAACCCAACCCGACTCATAAACAGAAAACTTAAAGATACACAGACCTAACATAAAGCTATGGAGACACAGCTCCTAAAATATAATATACTTGGAGTCGCAGCTCCATAAACAGTAACATTAACTCCCAGACATCCAAAGCTGGCCAAACTAAAATATAAAAGACCATCCTCTCTCGTACATCGTGAGAAGGACAAACGCAACTGACGAGATTTAGTAGAAACTCTATTTGAGTCCAATACCGACATCGTCACAAAAGACACTACTAGAGCCACTACAAAGGTAGCTCTCGGACTAAGCCTTTTCCCTTACCAAGGAGAAAGTCATAGCCTACAGACCAACGACAATCATGTCTGTCTCAAGAAAAGAAAGGTCAGGCATGACAGAAAACACAAAGATCATCATCTTGGACCATCTGAAAGCTGGAAGACGTCCACTAGAACTCCAACATATAGTCTGCAAGCTCGAACCTTAACCTCTATGATGAATCAGCCAAGCGACGTCTTGACATCTCAGTCTTCTCTAATGAACACAAAAGGCACATAGCCAGCCGACATAGGCAATACAAAATAAGGAGGAGAGGTTCCCAAACATCACAACATATGATAGATATGAAAATAGCACGACACAACATAGCATACATTCATATCCATGTAAGCATATATCTCAGTCAAACAGTCCAGTATATAGAAGTAAGAGATAACACATGCACGTATAGCCAACAATACACAATATCAATGTAACCATAATCTCATCAAGCATGACTGGACATTGTTAGTTCATAGAGACACGAGAACAGAGGTAACTAATTGAAACTGCATAGTCCTATACCTACACAATCTCAAGGAAGATTTGACCCTAACTCCGGAGCTAAGAGAACATTCAGAAAGAGTGATTAGAGCATATGTTTCACAACTTCCAATATTAGGCATCTTGTGCGTTCAATAGTAACAGCCACATGGTGGTACTATAATTGATTGTGAAACACTCTTGATAACCTTGACCGGCTAGCATCTAGTCGTTGATGTCAGTGTATTGCATGGAACGCCACGACCAAGAAGAATCACCAACTGGCCATTCGTGACCCTCCTACCATGACCATCCCCAAGACCATTTAAGATCGTCACTAGTACGTCCTCATGCGCACATGCATGTCGGCTCAACTTCCTAGGCACAAAGGACTTATGGAACATAGTATCAACTATGTGTTTAGGGAATAATTTCGTTAATGGCGTGTGCGTTCATATTTATCTACCGGATAAATTTCGGGGTTCCTTGCAGAAACCAAAAACCATTCTAGAGGCAAAGCAGACAGTACCAACCTGTTGGGAATCACCCTTCATTGGACTATTCGTGTTTCAATGATTTATTACATTATGAAGGTTGGTCATTCGTCACCAACTCATTATGCCTCTTTAAGTGCATTCTCGAATGAGATTACTTGTCGAGCAAGTAACCTTAAAATACTCTTTGTCATTAAGTATTATGGATGTAAGGATGAGTGAATCGTCCTTACTTTACGACATATGGTCTTACTACACCATGAGTCATAATCATTAAGTCTTTGTTTTCACCAAGCCATTCTTGACTTAGGTTTTCCATTTAACGTGAAATACTAGTCTTGAAGACCAAAACCACTTTTATCCAAAATCAAAACCCTTTGACTAAAACCAAATCATTTTGTAAGTAAGATTGACTCATAGGTATATTAATACCAAATCTTTAAAATGAGTATTTCAAAACCTGTAAATTATTGAAAGACGATTTTCCCCCTTTTACTTGATTTAGGGTCGAAACCCTAAACTTTCAAAATAAGCTTCTTTTACTCAAAAGCATTACTTACTTAGGTTCTAATACTCATTTTAAGGTATTAAAATACTAAGTTAAGACCTTGAATAACATTTTACTAAAAAATCCTAAAACTTGATCGAAAGCCTCTAAGTTTGAAAATTGGGAAATTCCTTTCCATAAACTCTTTGATTCTAAAGGTTAATAATTCATTTTGGAATCTTAGGACACTTAGTTAAGTGTCAAAACTAGTTTGTAACTCATAAAAACAATATTGGTCGAATTATTTACTTTTGGTCCATTTTGCCATTTCGAACTCTTTAAAAACTCAATTTCATTATGTCTTGAAACACGATTGTATTCCTTTACGACTTAAAAAATTATCACAGTCTCCTAAGGTTGAGATGGTTGATAATTTGTTCAAGAAAGTATCTGAAAAGGATGATAAAGTCATAATCAGGGAACTTCTGATTGATTTCTACACAAGTTCTGGGAAAAGGAAGCCAGATAATATAATCATTTGAACACATCTATACCGTTCTAAACACTGTAAAAACAGTTTTGGAAAACAACACTTTCTTCTTATTTTCATTGATCCTTAAAACACTTATTTCTTTAATTTCTAAGGCATCATTTAGGTAATTCAAAACATAACGTAAGATCAAAATATTTCTCAACCATTTCTAAAACCTCAACAAAAATCAAAGTTCCAAAATAATTGTTCAAAACATATCCTTTTTAGTTTATGAATTTAACATTCATTTTCTCACTTAAGGATATTAAAGTCGCTTAAGTTTCAAGGATTGGAGTTAAACTCCCGTTTCCATTCACATTTGGCCAAAAGCCCATCACAACCAAAGTGAAGGTTACGCTTCCCCAAATAATCTCACAATTACACATACACATCAATATATCAAGTTATATCGAATGATCACAATAATCAAGTTATTTGCAATAACCAAGTATTAAATCCTCACTTTGATCCAATGATCAAAGTGATGGTTTTCAACATGCTATAAATTATTTTCCAACCAATCAATCACACAATTGAACATAAATCCAACAACAATTAACTACTACAATAATGTCCTCATAAGGAACTAAATTAACAAAGTGGATAATCCTTGATTTAGGATTTTCCGACAACCAGATAAATAAAGTCATCTTCACATACACCAATATGGTGTGATGTGGTTCACTTCCCCTTACCTCTTGTAGACAAGAGAGGATCATTTCCTTGTTTTTCAACAGCCAGTTTCCATCAAAGTGAAGCTGCACAAGGCTAAACTCCAATTAATAACCCGACTAGACGTTCCAGTTTCCTCTGACACCTTGCAGCAGATGCAGACAACTCCTGTAAGCTCTCGAAAAATATAAAACCTGCTTCCCCAAGTAAACACAACCACGACAACATCCCAGAGAGGGAGTCAAAGCATTTTCCACAACCAGACAATTCAAACAGTCAACTATTCATCATTAAACCCATTAATTTAATTTGTCAATATACTTAATTTCACAAACAGGGTCACTTTCTACAGAAATTAGATTTGGGGAAAATAGTGTTCATCACCAAAAATTGGGGGAAATGAGATTTTATCATAAAATTACAAAATCAGTTTGGTAAACATAAATTAACAGTCCCAATTGTATAGAAACACAGTTAATTTCACAGAAAACATAATCAATTTCAAATGAAATCAAACTGGGGCTTTAGGGTTCATAATCCAATTTGGGGAAATCAATCTACCCAAACAATGATAAAATTAGTTTAAGATAACACTAATTCACTGTCTCAATTGCATAAAACAAAAAACTTCATTTTCACCCACCACTCAAATCTTCACAAAACTGTGCCTCCTTCCTCTCATTCACTCTTCAATCCTCTATTTTATTCATAGCCATCACTATCCACACACTCAATCATGCCAAATCAGAAGTCTTATGGGTTTTCCAAACCTCCAAACAAACGGAAGAAGTCCTCCACAGAGCAAGGACAATCATCTGAGCCATCACAAGAGCAAGTTCAAACTCCGGTACCTCGGGCCGTTTCTCTCGTAGGTAAATACTTTACCTCAAATATCCAGTACCACAAATTTAAAGAAATTGTTGCTACCGGGAGTATAGACAAGCCCATGGTGTTAGATTATGATTGGTTTTTCGAGCAATCTAGGTTCCATTTTTTTGAAAAATTGATAAATTTGGACCTTGTTAATTTTATGAAATTCAAGGGTCCATATTATGTGGAACCAATCAAAGCTTTTTATACCAATCTGAGGTTTATAGAAGATGCTGGTTTGTTGATATCTAAAGTTAAGAGCATTAAGATAGAAATGACCCTAGAAGAATTTGGGAATATCGTAAATCTGCCCACTAATGGGGATATATGTCTTGATTTTAAACCCCCTGCACACTAGACTGATTTTGATTCTTACAAGGTCCTTGATAGCTTCAAACACTTAGAGGATGGTTTCACCAAACCAGATCTCGCTAAATCCCTCACTGTTTAGAATCGGCTGATTCATTACAGTATTGTGCATATTCTCATTCCAAAATATGGGAATTATGAACAAGTTAATCACAACCAAATCTTGTTGATGTGGATCATTAAAAATCAAAGGCGAGTTAATTGGGTACACCTTGTTGCATATCACATGAATGAATCCAAACTCAGAAAAGGGATAGATCTGCCATATGCTCTGTATATCACTCGTATTTTGGAACACTTCCATGTTCCACTTAAGGGTGAAATCAAAGTCAAAACATAAAAATCACACACATTGTTCACTGATGGCTCTATAAATCACATGAACATGAAGCAGATAGATGGTGATTGGGTTTCTCCCAACCTTGGATCCGTCTCAAATGAAGAATGGTCTTCAAATACGTTGTTTAAAGAATTGGAGCGAAGGCTTAAGGCAGCTAAAGATCACCGAGGCAACAAGCTGTAAACAGAGATGCTAGAGGGACACAAGGTGCAGCCTCCTCAAGTGTTGATCCCTTGGAGCAGATATTCACTGAGATGCGGGAAATGTGCCAAGAGATGCAGGAGATGTGCCAAGAGATGCGAGAGTGCTTTGATCGTCTTGAGCGTCAACATTGCAGTTCCTCTCATGATGACTTCATTGCTCCAGATGATATGTCTGCACCACCTGGGGATGACTTCTTCTATGGAAAGCCTGATTCTCTTGCCTTCTATGTTTTTCATCTTATGATGTTTTGGATGTTAGTGCATGGACTTGTTTGTTCTATTATTTTGCTATGGTTTAAGACTTTTTTTTCATTAAGACTAACTAGTTTCTTTAAGGCATCACCAATCATGTATGCCTTTGCTTTTTGTGGATGAATGATGGAACTTTAACTTTACTTGGATACTTTATTATATCGTTGACATGTGTGATTGGGTTATGCACTCCTAATGTGGTTGGACTTATTATATTTTTCTGGATGCAAATGTGGATGCTAATGGTATGTATAATTGTTGATAATTTCAAATCTTGATTGATAAATACCATGATTGAATAATTCTACATTTTTTTTTTGATAATGATAAAGAAGGGGAGAGATATGCATTGGAATGTTGCTATATGCATTGGATTATTTTTGTATGAAATAGATACATTTGAATGAATATCCATATACTTGGAAAATTGATTCGATTGAATGAAAATAGATTTGAAAGACAATTGGAAGGATTATTTGCTTGAAATAGGCAAAAATATATTTGAATGAATTTGGATGAAGATAGAAATGAATATATAGTTAAATGGATATATTTGCAATGTTTAGAAAAACATAGTTATGCCATTTTTCTCAATGTACTTGAACTTGAAAACACTCTGAATGCAATGTGACTTAAATGACACTTCTTGTGTCATTGGAATTAATTTTCATATCCTTATTATATGGCACTAAGTAAGGGGGAGTTCTAAATGTTAATTTTTTTTTATATACCCCATTGATATATGCACTTAGTTAGGGGGAGTTTTTGCACTTCATGCTTCTCAAATGCGCTTACCACTCGGATTATATTTTATAAGACATTTGTGACTAACCTCCCATCTAAGTTTTTCAAAAATGTTAATATTGTTTTGTCATCATCAAAATGGGGAGAATGTGGATGCTATGTACTTTCAGGAAATTAATTTTGATGATGAGCAACAAAAGGAAAACAATTGATTGAGAAAGTGAAAGTGCAAGATCAAATAAAAGATCATCCAAGACCAATAGAATAACTTCAAGGGTATATAGTTTAAGTTGGGTCTTAGGAGTTTATGTAAGACTGATGAGTATGATTACACCTCATATTTCTTTATCATATTGCATGCATTTTCAAGTAGTTTAGGAATTTTTAATTTGATTTTTGTTAGTTTTTACCTTGGAACGGGTAAGGCGGTTTTGTGGTGTTGTTGTGCAGGAATTGAAGATTAAAATGTTCAAGATCAACCATGATGGAGCTTGCATGAAGATGGAACTTGAAAAGTAAGAAAAATGAGCCAAACAGAGCCCATCACGGCCTAGCCGTGACAGCCATCACGGCCATGATCGAGCAAGGGTGAAAAGAAAAGTACACAAAAGTCAGAACCTGTCACGACCAGGCCGTGATGGCCATCACGACCGTGACAGGCCATCAGTGCCAAGTTTTCCAAAACAGAATCTGTCACGGCCTGGCCGTGACAACCATCACGGTCGTGACACACAATATCTAGAATTTTAAAACCTGATTTGATCTGATTTTGTAATTGCTTGGGATTCAAGTTACCCTACTCTATAAATAGAGCAATTAGGCTCGAAAATAGGACTTGGGCTGCTACCTTAGGCAAAAACTAGGATTTCTCTTCTTCTCCAATTTCTTCTCTTCTCTTAGGTTTTCTTTTATGCTTTTGTTAATCAAGCTTGCTATGAACATGGAAATACTTGAGTAGTTGTTTTTGTTTCTAGGAATTGGGGCTATGCCCAAGATTTGTTTTATGTTATGAATTGACATTTTACTTCTTGTTAATTTCAATTCGCTTTCGATTTGATTCCTATTGCATGAATTACTTGTGAATCTGGTGCGCACTTATTTGCATGTCATAGATACTCTAAGGAGGAACCTAGCGGTGAACTTAGGTATTGGATCTATAGGGATCAAACTTAGGACTTAAATCACGAGAGTTAGAAGCGGTCCTTCGAGGGTTCACGAATTGTCACAAAGCTTAAAGGGTTCAATTTAAATTCAATTACCACGAGAGTAGGGGTTGGTGTAATTGGGCACGGTTCTTATATCCTGAGAGGGAAATTAACTTATTTAGGATAAATTCGCCTTCAAAGCAATTTTGATTTTTAACAAGAGGATAGTCAATTTAGTAGCATGAGCAGTCTTGTTGGAAATCCAATTCCTGGGAATCTCTTTTGATATTGAAAAATCTCAGATTTGATTTACTTTCCTCTTTTGTTTGATTGTGTTTTAGATATTTGATTTGTTAGATAATCCCTTAAAATCCAAATCTTTTCCAAATCTTTTTCTAGTCCATTTTAATTGATTTAATAATTGATAGTTATTTAAGATCATGGTCCCTTTGGATTCGATCTTTTTATTATTTGACGACGAAGCCGTTCACTTGCGGATTCGTGACCCATCAAGTTTTTGGCGCCGTTGCTGGGGACTGTGCTTTCTTGAATCTCTATTTAATTTTTAAATTGATTTTTCTGGACCTTTTTTTTATATTAAATTTTCTCAGTTTTTTTTCATTTATCTCTTTTTCTTTTTCTAGAGTATCTACCTCTCTCTTTGCAGGAATTTTTCTCTTATGGAAAGATCCCAAAGTCTCGAAAATCTTATTGAAGTTTACCTTGAGATTGAAAGGTCCTTTCATAGACATGGGAGACTACAAAGACAAAGAACGAGAGAAATGTTGATTCCCATTCCACTCATGGCGAATCTACCAGATACCAAACCACTGAAGGACTACACAGCCCCAAATGCTAGGGGTTTACGAACTGGGATTGCTAGGCCAGAAATTGAGCGGAGAACTACACTATACCCCCTTTGTTAATTGGCATGATTAGGCAAAATCAATTTGGAGGATTACCCTCGGAGGACCCGACTGATCATGTGGAGACATTCTTGGAGTTCCCCGATGCAATAAGAATTCATGGTGCCCCGATTGATGCTATTCGCTTGAGGTTATTCCCATCCTCTCTGACTGGAAAGGAAAAAGCTTGGTTGAAGCAAGTGCCAGCTAATACTTTGTCAACTTGGGACCAACTGGAGCAGGCATTCTTGGAAAAATTCTTCCCTCCATCCAAGACTGCTTACCTACGAGCTCAGATCACCGGCTTCTTCCAAAAGGACGGAGAATGCTTATCCGAAGCTTGGGATCGTTACAAAGGATTGCTACAGTCTTGCCCACATCATGGGCTTGAGAGGTGGTTGTTAGTGCATACCTTCTACAACGGATTGGATTACTCTTCGAAGGTGTCACTTGACTCCGCAGGTGGTGGAACCTTTATGAATAGACCACTGACTGAAGCGTTCAATATCATTGAAAACGTAGGCACCAACTATCACCAATGGGGTTCAGAAAGAGGTAATAACCTGAAAAAGCTTTCGGGGGGTAAGTTTGAAATGAATAGCACTGATCTAATTATGTCTAAATTTGACTCATTGAATAAACGCTTTGATAAATTTGAAAAGGCTAATGTGAGTTCAGTAGGTGCTACTGATGTTGTTTGTAAGATTTGTGGAATGCAGGGACATGACGTAATGGAGTGCCCACATGGTATTGCTCCTGGATCTGGTGCTTCGGGGGAACAAGTGAACTCTTGTCACAACTTCTATGACACGAACCCGAAGTTGCCAAACTATGCTCCTCCAAATCCTTACAACCAAGTGAGGAAGAATAATCCTTATCTCTCCTATGGGAACTACAACAACACGTTGAACCACGAATTCCAGGAAGGCCAAGGTAATAGGAAACCCGCATTGGGGTATCCTCAGGTACAAAAGTCTAAACTTGAGTCTCTTTTGGAAAAATTTGTTGAAACTCAAACAAAGCAAAATGAAGAGTTTAGGCAACAAGGTAGGGTAGTCAATGAGGCAATAAAAGAGTTAACATCTAAGGTAGATAACTTAGCCATCCATAATAAAATGTTAGAAACTCAGATTGCCCAACAAGCTAGTACATATTCTAGAACTAAGGGTACGTTTCCAGGACAACCCGAAGTTAATCCCAATGAGCATTGTATTGCTATATACTTAGGGCTCGTTTGGTGGTCAGGATAGGATAAGGGCGGATAGGATAAGAGAACATGATATGAGTAGGATAGGATATGAGAAGGATAAGTTGTTATCCTATCCGACGTTTGGTATCCACCAGATAACCAACTGGACAGCATTATAATTTAAGTATGAATTTTAAAATTTTTCGTTTTTATTCTAAATGTTTTCATCTTTTATTAGATTTACTTTTTTTTTATAATTTTCATTATTTAAATTTATATAAAAAAACAAAATTATCCTTGTGATAAAATTACATATAATGTTTTAAAATTTTTAAATATTGTCTAACTAAAATTATTTTTTATAATTTTTAAATATTCATTTTTTGTTTTTACTTTACATATAGTTAAATTATTAGAATAATTTTTTATATTTTATAGTTTTTAAAAATAATATAAAATAACAAACTTAGCATTGTGATAAAATAAAAATAAATTTGAGAATTGATTATTAATATTTTTATAATTTTAAATATTTTATATTTTATTATACCTTTTTTGGTAATCATGTTAAATTTTATTATACTTTAAATTATTATTTTATTATACTTTAATTATTTTATATATTATATATTTTTATATTTTATTATACTTTAAATCACCCTATCCTACTTGTTACCGGAAAAAAAAACCACCTTATCATATCCTATTGAGTTCTAACCCAGCCCTCCCCTCAGGATAGAATTTTAACTAGATTGACAGGATATGATAAGTGACAGGATTGACTTATCCTATCCTGCTGGCTCACCAAACAACAGTTTCAGACAGGATATGATAGCTTATCCTATCCTGTCTCTCTTATCCTGACCACCAAACGGGCAGGATGATAAGCTTGGGGTAGTCGAAAAGGATGTGGAATGTGAGGAGGACATGAGTGAACATGAAGAGATAGAGCCAAAGTATGGCCCCCCACCACCTTACCAACCCCCAATACCTTTCCCACAATGGTTGGTCAAGAAAAAGCAAGTAGGAAAAGAAACTAAGAGCTTAATTGAGGAGCATGATGCCATGATAAAAACTAATATGCCTCCTAAACTATAAGATCCAGGAAGTTTCTCTATTGCTTGCTCAATTGGAGAAGTGAAAATAGACCAAGCCTTATGTGACTTAGGGGCTAGTGCGAGTTTGATGCCACTTACCATCTTTGAAAGGTTAGGAACCAAGGAATTGAGTCCGTCCAAGTTCTCTTTACAATTTGAAGATGGCTCAACTAAAACTCCTCTAGGCATACTAGAGAATGTTCCCATAAAGGTAGGGAAAATTTTCATTCCTACCGATTTCATGGTGTTGGATATGAACGGAAATTCTAAATTCCCTATCATTCTAGGAAGATCATTCTTGACCACAGCTGGAGCAATAATAGATGTAAAAAAATGGTAAGCTCTCCTTGAATGTAGAGGAAGGTATGGTGGATTTTGATTTGACTAACTCATATAACAACTCTCATTTTGAGAGTCATGTGTGCAGGATTGAGATAATGCCTCCAAAGGTGAAGGAAGAGCTTAATATAGAAGCAACTCCGAAACTTTGCATGACAAATGATGCACCAAATAATGATGAAGTTGGAGTTGCTCAACATGTGGAGTTAAAACTTCTGGCGGAAGGAAGTAAGGCCATGAAACTCAGAGTGAAAAGAGCAAAGCGAAAGTGCATGTGGCCATATGAAAAAAATAGGCTATTTGATGGACTTCCTTGGAAGAGAGGTGTTCTTGCACTTCCAAGCCCAGCTGATCCCGGTTGATCCAAGGGAGTATGGTCAAGCTTAAGACCGTAAGTAAGCATTTCTTGGGAGGCAACCCAAGTTTTCTTTCCCTTTTAAATTTGTTTTTGAATTTTGTCTTTGAATAATTAAAAGATTAAGAGAAGAAATATCACTAATTGATGGTTTTGCCAAGTTTTTCAGGTTATGAAGGCAGGAAGAGCAAAAAGGCATGGAAAAATAAAGTCAGAGGACATGACGGCCTAGCCGTGACGAGGATCACGGCCGTGATGGGACGGAAGCTGGAAACCAGAAGGCATCACGCCTAGGCCGTGATAGCCATCACGACCGTGATGTGAAAAGCAGGAAGTCAGTATTGATCACGGCCCGCCCGTGATGAATGTCACGGTCGTGACGCGTCTTCCAGCAGCTCAATGACTGGCATCTGTGCCACCACCCTCCACCACCTCGATGAGCTGTTCCATTTTTCTCCTCTCTCCGACTTGATTATTTATATTGGGGACAATGTAAGTTTTAAAGCTTGGGGTAGGGGTATTTTTGCATTTTTCATGTTGCATTCATATAGGCATAGTTTTGTATCGTCACATGATTAGATTGCCCCTTGCTTAGAGTATGCATCCAATTGTAAGAACTTTGTGCCAAATGAATTGAGGCAGTGAATTTTTTAACCCAATTTTTGTATTCTTTTGATAGGCTAAAAATAAAAATGCTTGAGATGATCTTCTGATAGTTGATAATTAGCATGTGGTTCCTTAGATTTGTGTTTCTCATTAATTTTAAACTAATAAATGTGAGATTTTTTTTTGAGCCAAAAAGGGGTACTCACTAAATTCACCCCATTTCTTGTGATTGAGTGTTTTTTTGAAACTTAAAATTTTTTGAAAACATATTTGAAAATGATTGAGGCACTAGGTATTTTTATGGTCTTCTGAGCTTTGACTGATTAAATGCTACCCCTTAGTTGCCCAATTTTGAGCCTAATAGAATGAAATACTTTTCTTGGTATCTTGATTTATTTTGATGAATGATGCTTGGTATGGCACCTTTTAAAGTATTGCAAAAAGGTAGTTTGAAAAATAAAATTGTGGGATGAAAAAGTTAGAAAAATATTTCTCTTAAGTGGGAAATCTCCCCTTCTCCAAATTGAAATAAAATAAAATAAAATAAACAAAAAAAATAGAAAAGGGGATGAGAAAAAGAAATTGAGAAATAAAAAAAAAGGGAAGAAAGAAAGAAAGGTGGAAAAGTGAATTAAAGCCCAAAAATGTATTTTAGAAGGTTGTCGTGCTTTGCATTGTTTGATATTTTGTTTAGCCTTCTTGAATTTTCCCTTTCTTGATTTCCCCACCTAACAATAAATCCCATGGCCCCATTACAACCAAAATAAAAGACCTCTTGATTCTTATGTGTTTTCATTAATAAAGTGGAGATTTGGTTAATAGTCAAGCTTATGGTAGGGTACCTTCCTTGAGGAAATTGAGTGAATTGTCATTTACCCTTAAACATTTGAGTGAGGTGAGAAGAGTGTCCGAATTAGTGAGATATGTGAATTTAGGGAACCTAAGCTTCTAATTGGACTTGAAATTGATTGTCTCTTGGTTTCTTATTGAATAGGCCTGTTACTTGGATTTATTACTCGGGTTCTAGGTTCACTGTCCATGCTCTGATTGATTATCTTTTCTGGCCTTAGTTATTGCTTGAGGACAAGCAAAATCTTAAGCTTGGGGTAGTTTGATGAGTATGATTACACGTCATATTTCTTTATCATATTGCATGCATTTTCATGTAGTTTAGGCATTTTAAATTTGATTTTTATTAGTTTTTACCTTGGAACGGGTAAGGCGGTTTTGTAGTGTTGTTGTGCAGGAATTGAAGATTAAAATGTTCAAGATCAACCATGATGGGGCTTGCATGAAGATGGAGCTTGAAAAGTAAGAAAAATGAGCCAAACAGAGCCCATCACGGCCTAGCCGTGATAGCCATCACGGCCATGATCGAGCAAGGCTGAAAAGAAAGTACACAAAAGTCAGAGCCTGTCACGACCAAGCCGTGATGGCCATCACGGCTGTGACAGGCCATCGGTACCAAGTTTTCCAAGACAGAATCTGTCTCGGCCTGGCCGTGACAGCCATCACGGCCGTGACGCGCAATATCTGGAATTTTAAAACCTGATTTGATCTGATTTTGTAATTGCTTGGGATTCAAGTTACCCTACTCTATAAATAGACCAGTTAGGCTCGAAAATAGGACTTGGGCTGCTACCTTAGGCAAAAACTAGGATTTCTCTTATTCTCCATTTTCTTCTCTTCTCTTAGGTTTTCTTTTATGCTTTTGTTAATCAAGCTTGCTATGAACGTGGCAATGCTTGAGTAGTTGTTTTTGTTTCTAGGAATTGGGGCTATGCCCAAGATTTGTTTTATGTTATGAATTGACGTTTTACTTCTTGTTAATTTCAATTCGCTTTCGATTTGATTCCTATTGCATGAATTACTTGTGAATCTGGTGCACACTTATCTGCATGTCATAGATACTCTAAGGAGGAACCTAGTGGTGAACTTAGGTATTAGATCTATAGGGATAAAACTTAGGACTTAAATCACGAGAGTTAGAAGCGGTCCTTCAAGGGTTCACGAATTGTCATAAAGCTTAAAGGGGTCAATTTAAATTCAATTACCACGAGAGTAGGGGTTAGTTTAATTGGGCACGGTTCTTGTATCCTGAGAGGGAACATTAACTTATTTAGGATAAATTCGCCTTTAAAGCAATTTTGAATTTTAACAAGAGGGTAGTCATTTTAGTAGAATGAGCAGTCTTGTTGGTAACTCAATTCCTGGGAATCTCTTTTGATATTGAAAAATCTCTGATTTGATTTACTTTCCTCTTTTGTTTGATTGTGTTTTAGATATTTGATTTGTTAGATAATCCCTTAAAAACCAAATCTTTTCCAAATCTTTTTCTAGTCCAGTTTAATTGATTTAATAATTGATAGTTATATAAGATCACGGTCCATGTGGATTCGATCTTTTTATTACTTGACGACGAAGCTGTTCGCTTGCGGATTCGTGACCCATCAAAGATTCAAGTGTAGGATTGGCTATTAAAATTGAAATAACTAAAATTGGTTTTAAAATTGAAAATAGGCTTAAGGTTGTTCAAAGGCTTGGAAAAATGATTTCAATAATTTATGAAATGAGCTAAAGGTTAAAAATGGTTTTCTTAATAGTTAAGAATGTTTGTAAGGTTGAAAAACATCATCTTTGTGATAAAGGAAATGGTATAATCGATTATCATATGTCCATAATCGATTATTGGGTTATGGGAAATTTAGAACAGCAAATAGAAGTCTCTTAATCTATTATCAGATGGCCATAATCGATTACAGGAAGTCTCGTAATCGATTATATGTTGCAGAAAGTGCAGAAAACACGTGACAGCTGTTCAAAACGGTCATATTTTCACCCATCACTATAAATACTTTGTAGCAGCCCGAAAAACCCTAGGTTAACACTCTAAGAACACTTGCCCAACATATCTAACCTCAATATTCAATCTTTCACTCTTGAAATCAAGATTTGAGCCAATCATACACAAGAGTCATAGTGCTTCAACTTGTATTGATTCAACCTTTTAATGTATTCTTCTTTGTAATCACTTTTGCTAGATTTTGTTGGTTAAAGAGAGTGAGAAATCTCTCTAGTTTGTGATTGTAACAAGGGTGAGGTATCCCTTGGTTTAATTTAGAGGCTCTTGCACAAGGGTCAATTCACCCCTCCCTCTTGAGATTTAAGCTACTTGGTAACAAGTGGTATCAGAGCAGGTCATGGGTTCGATTCCCATGTAATGCACTGCTGACGCTGGGGGGGGGGGGGATTATTGGTAGTAGGCCAATATCCTACCTTGGCAAGGCCCAGGTGCGATCGGAGTCAGATCGAGGTCGATTCTCGGTAAGGCACGACATGTGCTGGGAGGGGGAATGTTGGCGGTGGGCCAGCATCCTGCCTTGGCGAGGCCTGGGTGGGGCCGCAGTCAGGTGTGGCAAGGCAAGGTAGGGCCGTAGTCAGATTGAAACACGGCGCTGACTGCTACTAGGCTTAAGGAAAAAAAGTTGTGCCCTGACTAACAGCTATAGCTTTTAGCCTGGTGGTAAGCGCTTGATCCTTCAAGAGGCTTGTTTCAAGAATACTTGTTGAGCCTGAAGAGGCTAGGTGTGCAAACAATACTTGTGTTGAGCCTATAGAGGCTAGGTGTGCAAATAATACTCATTTGTAACCTTGATCAGTAATAGTGTTAAAACTTGGTGAAACCAAGGACTAGATGTAGCCTAAAGTTTGTGGGTGAACCGGGATAAATCTGAGTACTTTTTTTCGTTATCTCTTTACTTTTTTTGATTGTGTTCATTTATTTATCCTATTAACTAATTGGGGAGTGTTAATAGCTGATGTTCAGCTTGCTCAGAAAGGCATCTGTGTCTAAGCGTCTTATCTGTACTGAATTTTGTTTTGTGCTTGAAAAACTTTGATTTCCAAAAACACTATTCAACCCCATTCTAGTGTTGTTGTGCGCCATTTCAGTTGGTATCAGAGCTCAGCCTATGGGTTGGGCACCTTACAGTGTAGAGGACCAAAGTATGGAGAATGGCGCAAGTGAAGCAGGTTCAAGCAACAATATGTACAATCAGGGTACATACCTTAGCAGACCTTCCATGTTCAATGGAAAGGATTATAAATATTGGAAAAGCAAGATGAAAATGTACATAGAGTCAACCGATTTGGATCTATGGGAAATCATATCTCAAGGACCTTACAGTCCAACTGATGAGAATGGAAATATCATTCCAAGAAACAGATGGACAGCAGATCATAAGAGCATGGTTCAGCTTAATGCAAAAGCCAAGTATCTACTTGTTTGCTCTCTCAGTAGATCTGAATATGACAAAGTGAGTAGCTGTGAAACAGTCAAAGACATCTGGAACGTACTTAAAGAATTCTATGTTGAGGATACTGTAGTCAAAGAAACTTTCGAGGAGAAGTCAGTAAAAATTGATGACAACATTCCATCTTCAAGTATACCAAAGGATCAACATTCTCAAAATGATGATGAGGCTGAAGAAATTTTTGAAGCCACTAGAAAGATGAGAAAATGATGGAACAAAATTAGAGCCAGAAAAGCAGCAATCCAAACTGCTAGTGACAATATGCCTCTATTAAAGAAAATGATCACTTGGGAAGATCTAGACAAGGAATCATAAGATGAGTTCAAATGCCTACTAGGAGATACTGACTCAGATTATGAGGTAAATTCTGAATTTGAGGATTTACAAGATGCTTATAATGAACTTCTCAGTGAATCTAACTGTATTCTTGACAAGTTCAAATAACTTAAGAAAAAGTATGTGAATCTCACTAAGGAGCATGAACAGAAAAATCTTGAGGTTGATGAACTAATCAAAGAAAACAAAAAGCTTAAAGCAGAAATACTGAAAGCTGAGATCATCAATGAAACACTACCATCTGAAGAAGTGTTAAAGCTTCAACAGAAAGTAGAAGAGCTTACTAATGATCTTACTAGATTTGTCAATGGCAAGAATAATCTGATGAAACTTCTTGGAAGTCAGAGATCTAGCTTTGACAAAACTGGTATAGGATACATTAAAGAGAATCCTGATAAAGTATTTGATAAATTCTCAGATAACTTAAAAAATATGGACATTCTGTGGTAAATATGGACATATCACGTCCAAGTGGTTTCACAAAATAAAAGTTGTAACACCCCATCTTTTGTAAATAAGCTTAATGCGTTTATATATGTTATATATATGTTTGTAAATACTTGTTATATTTGTTTTTGATGTCTAAGTTTATGTTTGGAGAAATTTAGCTTTTGAAAGGTTCAATCCTTTTAGAGTCCTAGTAATCTGTTTCACCGTTTTGGCCATATCTTGAGTTCTACATGTCTAAATAATGTGATCTTTGATGCGTTGGAAATATAAGAAAATTATCTACAAGTCTTGTTTTATGTGTTTTGGCCATTTCATTCGTTTAGATGGTCTCTCAGTGCAATCGTTGATCGCCCCGTGGTTAAAGTGAGCACGGCCGTGCTCAGGTCACAGAGTCTATAAATAGAACAGTTCCGTGAGGGTTGCGAGCCAAACCCTATTTTGGCACTATGAGAAATCCTAGTGCGACAAAAACCTTTTCTCTTTCCCTTCCTTGAACCCCTTGAAGTTCTTGGAGTTTGTGAGTCCGTTTGGGAGAGAAGTTACGCGTGTTAGCATCATTTAAGGTAACGTAGTTACCCATCCTTGAGGAACCCGTCAAGCAGCTCGAGGGAACGACACCAGTTTCTTTTATGCATAGCTAAGGGGTTTGATCTTCATACCAGGTATGGGGAGAATGAATAGTATTGACATGTAGGCATTGGAGGTAGCGTAAGATGAAGGGTTAACCCATGACCATGTCCTATGTTGTTTGTCTATTTGATGTTAATTGATTTATGTATAATATGATTATAACGTCAATGGCATGCTTTAATTGTTGTACGGTTTGATGTTAATTATTGATGATGTATGATTAGATGTTATTGGTATGCCCAATTGAGTATGATGTTTAATGATGCCATGAATGTTCATGATGATGATGATGCTATTATGATGATGATGTTGTTATGATAATGATGAGGTTGTTATGATAATGACGATGATGCGATGCTCTGGATGAGCGTTGATTGTTGAGGATGTTAATGCCAACAATGACGTTGATAAGACTTTAACCAATTAATAAGGCTTATTAATGATGTTAAGACCTTAGAAGAGATGTTAATTAAGATGAATGCATTTAAGGTATGTTTTCCCAGTTTGTTCATAAGACATGAATATAGTATGAGAGGCAAGGTTACATTCATAGGGCTTAGGAAAAGACCCTAGGATTGATTAGTGAGTGCTTAAAGGACGTTAGTAATTAAGCTGGAAGTAAAAGACATGGGAACAATTAAAGATAATGAAACTGATGATTGATGGTGTAGTTTAAACCAATAGGTTTGATCTTTGAATGTCCTAGGAAACTTAGTAAGGGTTGTTCAACCCTTCTTCCTAGAAACAGTAGTCCACGCTCCATTGAGCACGATCGTGTCAACAGTCAGAATGACTGTGCTTGACTTAGTAGTTGGCACGCCCATGCTGGGGGAAGCATGACTACGCTTCCCTGTTCCCCAATACATATAAGAATGCAGAACGGTAACAACGGGTGTTTTACCCCCAAACGCTTGTAATAATGAAGAAGACACCAAACCAAGTAAGGACAAGTTAGATAACTTAAAGATAATAATGTACCTTGGTAGCCGAGTGGCCAAAGAGGCCTTGATGCTCAATGGTCAAGGTGTTGAGCTCTGGTGCCTATGGGCCAGAGTGTTAATAAATAAAGTGAAAAGATGTTGTTCTTTACCTTGGTAGCCGAGGGGCCAAGGGGGCCTCGATAGCTGAGTGGTTGAGGTGTTGAGCTCTGGTGCTTATTGGCCAGAGTGTTGTTATTCTGTACCTTGGTAGCCGAGTGGCCAATGGGGCCTTGATGCATAATGTCAAGGTGTTGTTAAAAGATATTGGACCTTGGTAGCCGGGTGGCAAAGGGGACCTTGATGCTTAATGGTCAAGGTGTTGAGCTTTGGTGCTTTTTGGCCAGAGTGTAAGTGAAAAGATTATGTGATAAAAGATTAAAGACTAAAGATGAAAGATAACATTGATGATGATGATGATGAACTTGGGTAGTCGAGTGTCCCAACCGGAGGTGGTGATTGTTGGCTGTGTGCTGTGTTGCTTATTCGTGCATTGGAGTAGTGGAGTAGCATTGCATCGCATAACATACCTTGTTTGGAATGATATATATATATATATATATATATATATATATATATATATATATATATATATATATATATATGATATTGATGTGATGAGATGGTTATGTTTGATATGCTATGTTTTTATAATGCATATTCATCTTGCTAACTGCTTCCATGCCATTATGCTGATACATATGTTTCTTACTCCCCGTCTTTTGTTGTTTGTTTGAATGTATCTTTTGGATATGCAGAGAACGGTGAGAATCTTGTTTAGGTGTGACTCTGAGGAGCCGTTACTCGTAGTTTAGTTTGTTTCAGTTTTAGTTTGTTGTCCGAGTTATTTTATCGGATTGGTTATATTAGCTTTGTAATATGACATCGAGGTTGGGTTTCATTTATGTTTCAGTTATGTTATGTTTTCTTTTTATAAACATGTTTTGGTTTTCCACTTTTGAAGTTATGTTACAATGCGGCAACCTCTGCCCGGTTTTTATTATTATGATATAATATGCATGCGTTCCTTTGTTTTATATCTTTTACGCTTTATGAATGCAAGTATGGTAGAGGGTGTCACAAAAGCGAAGTCTTCACAGACTCATAAATGTAACAAGAAAGGACCCAAGAAGGTATGGGTACCAAAGCATCTCAATGTTCCTATTGCAGATTTATTAAGTAGAACAAAGAGAACTCCTATTATAGAGATTGGAAAATGGACTCCTACTACACACAATTACAAGAGGGTGTATGTAACACCCCATTTTTGGTTAAGCGCTTTTGTGTGTGCCTTGTTTGTTAGGAAGGTTTAGAATGAGCTAACTGGGGTTTAAGGTGGAAAATGCCTTTCTTAGGCTTGTGTCTTGTGACTGTCTGAGTCACAAGCACGGCCATGCTCAACAGAGAGCCCGACCGTGCTCATTGGGCTAGCACATCTCGCTGATGCTAAGTTGAGCACGCCCGTGCTCAAGAGCAGGCCATGCCTCGTAGGCGTTAAGTTGAGCAAGGCCATTCTCAAGGAGGAGCACGACCGTGCTCGGGTCTGATGCTTTATATATAGAGCAGTAACCGTGGGTTTTAGCTGTGAACCCTTTTTTGGCAACAACAGCCACCCTAGTGCTGCTGAACCTAGTTTTCTCTAAACCCATTACTTTGTTGGAGCTTTGGAGACTTGTGGGAACGTCTAGTTAGTCAGTGCCAATCATAGTAAGGTAATAGTTCTTCCCTTTTAGTTTCCCTTTTCTTGTTCATGATTTGGGAACTGATTGGTTAACCTTTTCGTGTTAGCTAAGGGTTGGGGATTGTTTGTCGAGTCGTTCGAGGGAACCAGTTGGTGATCTGCGTTAGTTAACGGGATTCTTCATACCAGGTATGGGGAGAAGGATAATGTATTCATTAGGAAGGGGGTAGCGTAAGATGAGGGTTTCCCATGGCCCCATTGTTTGATTATCTGTTATGAATGTTATATGTCATCAATAACTATGCTTAAACTGTTGTCAATGCCATGTTCTGTTTGGTTGTATGGATTAATTTCTATAATTTTTAGATTGCTATGATGTTATATGCCAAATAGTGTCTATTGACGAATATTACTATGTTGAATGCCATTTGTTTATTAATGATGATGTTATGAGAATGTTGTTGGCTGTTGTTATTGATGATGTTGATTGACTGAGTGTCGATGTTGAACTGTTAATAAGACCCTAATCGTATTAATAGGACTCTTAGTTAACGTAACGGTTTAGGGATTAATTCCCCTAATGTTTCATAAGACATGAACTGTTAGTGAGAGGTGAGGTTTGATGCCAATTGGATTAAGCAAAGGACCCTAGGATTTGATTTGAGAGTGTTAGGGAGTTTTGGCTCCAAGAACATAAGTTGAGTCTGTCCAGAATAGTACGGCTGGCCCAGGAGCACGACCGTGCTGAATAGGGAGCACGCCTGTGCTCCCAATTGAATTCTGGAAAATGGCGCGCATTGAGCACGACCATTAAGGACAATGAGCATGACCGTGCTCCACTTAAGTGGCAGCACGACCGTGCTGGGGTGAGCACGCCCGTGCTCCCCTTACTGGTCAGAATCTAAGATTAACGAAATTAAGGGGTGTCTTACCCTAAATGTCCCCAATAATGTAATAATACACCAATCGAATGAAGAAGAGTTAGATAACTTAAATCATAAGATTAATTAAGGTAACTAAGGATAATAAGTTTGTTAAGCCGGTGCCCAATGGGTTGCCGTACATTGATATGCTTTGGTGTTTTTTGGCCATAGTGGCCTCGATGCTTTTGTGGTCGCGGTGTTGATAAGTTGGACCTTGGTGCTTTTTGACCAAGGGGACCTTGACCCAGAAGGGTCAAGGTGTTGATGTTGATGTTGACATTGGTGATAAGTCTTGTGTGCTTATTGGCCCAAGCAAAGGAGGTGGTTGCCTTGTTTGCTGTTGTGCTCATGCATTCAAACATTGAAGTTGTTAGTGGGGGAAGTTCAACATAGGGGAGGTCATCCTAGAGTTCGACGATCTGGCCAAGTCTCGGGTGGTTCACCCAAGGTTTGGTGAACTATGCGCCCCCACGGTGGCGCATCCTCATTATGATGCATCGGCTATCCAAGGGGTTCAACCATGGTTTGGTGGACTGTCGGCGTTGGTGCTTTTATGGCCAATGTCGATATGTAACTCCGAAGTTGCCTTCCTGAGATAGTTTGGTTCCACATGCATAATGGAGTAGTGGAGTAGTGTTTCACCGAAAGGCATATGTTGGTTGATTGAATATGTTGATATAATTATATGTTGATGCTAAATGATGAAAATGCTGTGTATATGATGTATGTTCATCTTGCTTACTATCTCCATGCCGATGTATTTATATGTTTTATTACTCCCCGTTTTCTCTGTTTCTGTTGTTGGCATGTATCTCTTTATGCAGAGGTTGGTGATCAGCCAGTGGAGGAGTGACTCTCAGGAGCCACGACTCTAGTTAGGATTTATCAGTAGTTATAGTTGTTTTTAGTTTCAGTTTCAGTTGTATTCTAAGGATTTTATTCCGGAACGGTTATTCCAGCTCTGTATGTGACATTGGGGTTGGGTTATGTTTTATGCTTTTGATGTTCATGTTTACGTTTTATCTTGTTATAACTTGTAATGTTGTTCCGCATTGAGATGTTACAATGTGGTGCTTTCTATCCGATTTTTATTTTATGAAATAAATGCATGTTTTACTTTTATATCTTTACCTTTTAATGCTTTGTATAACATGCGGGGTAGAGGGTGTCACATTTAGTGGTATCAAAGTAGGTCTATCCTATCAGGCCGTGGTATGAGTTTGTTGTGAGTCTGTTATGTGCTTTTGTTTGTATTGTCTATACTTGTTATAGACGATGTTGCTTAATGTTTTGAGCCTATCGCTTTTCCTACTTAAGTTCTCTGTATTTAATGGTTGTTTTGGACATGTACAGGAACTCATGGCAGGAAGAGGCAGAAACGATCAGGCATTGGCTGACGTCTTGGCACTCCTTGGCAATGCGATAGGTCAAGTTTAGAACAACAACAATGGAGGACCAGCTGAGTTTCAGGGTCTCGACAACTTCCAGCGAAACAATCCGTCGTCTTTTAGAGGAGCTTATGACCCCAAGGGAGATTTGTTGTGGATGAGGGAGATTGAGAAGATCTTCAGAGCTATGGACTGCAATGATTAGCAACGGGTTATCTTCGCCATGTTTATGCTCACTGAGGAGGCTGAGCACTGGTGGGAGAACTGTCGTCAGAGGATGGTGGCTGAGGGTACAACAGTCCCCAGGGCTGTGTTCAGAGATAGGTTTTTGGAGAAGTATTTTCCTACAGATGTACGTGACAAGAAGGAAATGGAATTCTTGGCGCTGAAGCTGGGAAATATGTTAGTGGGCGAGTATGCGGCAAAGTTCGAGGAGCTGGCTAGGTATTACACACCTTATCAAGTCATGGTTGATGATCGGTCAAAGTGTGTAAAGTTCGAGGATGGCCTTCGTCCGGATGTCAAGCAGGCGATCTGTTACCAAGAGATCGGAGTCTTCACAACCTTGGTGAACAAGTGTAGGATCTTTGAGGATACCTACAAGTCCAGGGTTGCTAGTTTCAGAAATTCAGATAGTTAGGGCAGCAAGAAGACCGAGCAGAAGGACAAGGGCAAGCAGCGTTACGCTCCAGCTGGCCGGGATTTCAAACAGAGTGGCAGGAGGCCACAGTTTTCTCATGATAGGTCTAAGGGTGGTAATTCCAACGCCTCTAGGCCCATGAATTTTGGCAATTGCGATGCACAAGATCATCTCACAACCCAGAGCAAGGAATCAGACGTCATTTGCTTTAGGTGTGGCAAGTCTGGCCACATCAGTCGGGATTGAGGAGGAGCAAAGTCAGAGCCTCAAAGTGCTAGCAAGAGTCAGCAGTCTCAGGCTAATCGACTGAAGACCACTGGGAGAGTCTTTACTCATAGTGGAGCTGAGGCCTCCGAGTCTGATGACTTGATTCAAGGTATGTGCTTAATTGATGGAACTCCTTTAACTGTATTGTATGACTCGGGTTCTACGCACTCGTTTATATCACATGATAGGGTTAAGAGTTTAATTTTTACTGTTACCTTTCTTGAGTATGATTTGGTTGTTTCCACGCCTACAAACATGCTTGTTCTTACGTCTCATGCATGGAAGAACTGTCATATCACCATTAATGGTAGAACTTTTATTGTAAATCTTGTATGCCCACCTTTAAAGGACCTTGATGTCATTCTTGACATTAACTGATTGTCTTCCAACCACGTCCTTCTGAATTGCTTCGATAAAAACATAGTTTTGGAACTCCCATGGAGTCTAAGGATCCAATCTTTCTCTCTGCCAACCAAGTTAAAGCTTCGATGAAAGACGAAGCTCAAGTGTTCATGATGTTTTCTTCCATGGAATTAGAGAGCCCTCCTGATGTTGGAAGTGTGACTGTTGTGCGGGAATTTCCTGAAGTGTTCCAGGGGGATGTTTCTAACTTACCCTCTGAGAGTGATGTTGAGTGCACCATATATTCAGTACCTGGAACCAGACCGATATCCATAGAGCCCTATAGAATGTCTCCTCTAGAGCTAGCTGAGTTGAAGAAATAGATAGAGGATTTGATCCAGAAGCAGTTTATTAGGCCTAGCGTATCCCCTTGGGGAGCGCCAGTGTTGCTAGTAAACAAGAATGATTGCAGTATGAGGTTGTATGTCGACTATCGACAGTTCAACAAGGTGACCATTAAGAATCGGTATCACTTCCCTAGGATCTATGATCTTATGGACCAATTGATAGGCGCTTGCGTCTTCTCGAAGATAGATTTGAGGTCAGGGTACCATCCGATTCGGGTTAAGTCTGAGGACATCTCGAAGACAACATTTAGGAGGTGTTATGGTCACTATGAGTACTTGGTTATGCCCTTTGGTGTGACCAATGCTCCTGCTGTGCTAATGGACTACATGAACAAGACCTTTACCCTTACTTGGATAAGTTTGTGGTGGTTTTCATAGATGACATCTTAGTGTACTCCAAGACCAAGGAGGAACATGAGGAACACTTGAGAGTTGTCTTGCAGACCCTTAAGGAAAAGCAGTTGTATGCTAATTTGTCTAAGTGTGAATTCTGGCTAGGAGAGGTGAGTTTCTTAGGACGTGTCATCTCTAAAGGTGGCATAGCCATGGATCCACTAAGGTTGAGACGGTGCTCCAGTGGGAAGTGCCGAAGTCAGTGACTGAGATCAGGAGTTTCTTGGGTTCATGGAAGGTTTCTCTATGATAGCTTTACCCTTAACCCGTCTCACCAAGAAGGGACAACTCTTTGTGTTGGACTCTAAGTGCGAGGAAAGTTTCCAAACCCTTAAGGATAGGTTAACATCAGCACCAGTGTTAGTTTTGCCAGATCCTAGTAAACTTTTCATAGTGTACTGTGATGCATCGAAGCCTGGTTTAGGTGGAGTGTTGATGCAAGATGGTAAGGTAGTAGCTTATGCCTCTAGGCAGTTGAAAAACCATGAGAAGAACTACCCTACCCATGACCTAGAGTTTGGAGCTGTGGTTTTTACCTTAAATATTTGGAGGCATTACCTTTATGGAGCAAAGTTTGAGGTCTTTAGTGATCATAAGAGTTTGAAGTATCTCTTTGATGAGAAGGAGTTGAATATGAGGCAGCATAGGTGGATGGAGTTTTTAAAGGTTTATGAGTTTGATCTAACCTACCACCCAGGAAAGGCAAATGTGGTGGAAGATGCTTTAAGTAGGAAAACCTTGCACGTCTCCGCTTTGATGGTTAGGGAGATGGATCTGATTGAGGAGTTTAGAGACCTGATTTATCTTGGGAAGTTACCCCTAAGAGCATTAGGATTGGAACCTTGAAGGTTACCAACAGTTTGATAGATCAGGTTAGAGAGAGTCAGAAGATAGACCAGTTTCTCTTAGACCAGAGAGAGTTGCTCGCTTAGGGTAGAAACCTTAGTTTTAAGGACGAAAGTGATGGAGTGTTGAGGTTCAAATATAGAGTCTGTATACCAGACTTCCAGGAGCTTAGAAAGTTGATCCTTGAAGAAGGACAAATGAGTGGACTAAGTGTGCACCCAGGTGCCACTAGGATGTATCAGGATCTTAAGCGCATGCTTTGGAGGCCTAGGATGAAGATAGATGTGGCTGCATTTGTCTATGCGTGCTTAGTGTGCCAGAAGGCCAAGATAGAACACCAGAAGCCATATGAAAAGTTGCAACCTTTGAGTATCCCAGAATGGAAATGGAACAATATTTCCAAGGATTTTGTGTCTGGACTCCCTAGGACTCCAGTTGGTTTCGAGGCTGTATAGGTTGTTGTGGATAGACTGACTAAGTCCTCCCATTTCATCCCTATGAACATGTAATATCCTTTGGAAAAGTTAGCTCAGTTGTACATCAGAGAGATAGTTAGGCTACATGGTGTACCTTCTAGCATAGTTTCGGATAGAGATCCGAGGTTTACCTCTAGGTTTTCGAATAGTTTGCAAGAGGCCTTAGAAACGAAGCTAAGGCTTAGTTTAGCTTATCACCCACAGACTGATGGTAAGTCTGAGAGAACCATCCAGTCCTTAGAGGACTTGCTTAGAGCTTATGTGCTAGAACAGTCGGGTCTGATAGAGTTTACCTACAACAATAGTTTCCATTCCAGTATTGGGATGTCACCTTATGCAACTCTTTAGGGGACGAGATGTAGGACACCCTTGTGCTGGAGTGAAACTGGTGATAGTGTTGTATTAGGACCTGAAGTGGTGCAAGAAACCATCGATAAAGTGAGGATGATTCAGGAAAAGATGAAAGTGGCACAGAGTAGGCAAAAGAGCTACCATGACAAAAGGAGGAAGGCGCTCGAATTCCAGAAAGGTGACCATATGTTCTTGAGAGTTACCCCGACAACTGGGGTTGGTAGAGTGATGAAAGCAAGGGAACTTACTCCTAGATTCATTGGTTCTTACCAAATCCTAAAAAGAGTCGACGAAGTCGCCTACCAAATAGCCTTACCATCGTTTTTATCCAATATTCATAGTGTCTTTCATGTGTCTCGGCTCAGAAAGTACATTCATGACCCTAGTCACGTGATAGTCCCTGATACCATACAGTTGACAGAGAACTTGACTTTTGAGGTATTAACCCTTCGAGTCTAGGATAAGAGGGTGAAGTCGCTAAGAGGCAATGAGATTCCCTTGGTCAAAGTCGTTTGGAGTGGGACTACTGAGGAAAGTACGGAGCTCGAAAGCAAGATGATGGAATCGTATCAACACTTTTTCGATCGAGGTAAGTAGAAATTCTGAGGACAAAAGTTTTATAACGGGGGTGGAGTTGTAACACCCAGTTTTTGGTTAAGCGCTTTTGTGTGTGCCTTGTTTGTTAGGAAAGTTTAGAATGAGCTAAGTGGGGTTTTAAGTGGAAAATCCTTTTCTTAGGATTGTGTCTTGTGACTGTCTGAGTAACAAGCATGGCTGTGCTCAGCAGAGAGCACGACCATGTGATAGTGTGATTTTACATCATGTTTCCTGTATATTTTTGCATGCATTTTTCATATAAATTAGGCATTCTTTATTTGATTTTAGTTAGTTTTTCCCTTGGAACGGGTGAAGCGGTTTCTTGGTGTTGTTTTGCAGGAACTTAAGGAAAACTGTGCAGATTTGGCCATAATGAAGCTTGGATGAATTTAGAGCTTGAGAAGAGAAGAAATTGAGCCAAGCAGAATTCTGAAGATTTGCCCCGCGAGCTACCATTCACCTCGCGACCCTGAAAGCTGACTGTGCCAGAAAATGCAACCATTTCTGTCTCGCCACGCGAACCGTCTCTCGCCCCGCGAGCCTGAGGAACAGAAGCCATCACGCCCAGGCCCTGATACTCATCACGGGCGTATTTGAGAAGAACCTTTCGGTTTCGTCCCGCGAGCATCTCTTGCCTCGCGAGAGATCCAATCACTGAAGACCATATTTTAACTTTCGCCTCGTGAGCAGTGTTTCACCTCGCGAGTGCGCGCAGAACTGATTGGTATAAGTTGCTGTTTTAGGACAGAAAGAGGGGTTTTTGAGTTTTAGTTTTTGGAGAGTCTTTTGGGAGGCACTTGGAGGCTGTGACTGGGCTAGGGTTCCAACCCTAAAAGGGAGCTGAGTAAGGGGGTTGCTGTGACGACAGTGGGAAGCTTCAATGGAGTTCTCCCTTTCTTCCTTTCTCTACTGCTTTTCTGGTTTGGCTTTCTCTTTTATGAGTAGCTAATCCCAGTTTGTTGGGATTAGATGTAACTAAACTAAACTTCATGTATTTATCTTGACTGATTATTCTGTGTTCATGCCTTCATATTAGTGATTAATTTTCCATGCATAATGCTTGTTGTGGCTAGCACCCCCATGACTCGATTTGTGTTTTGATATGCAATTGGGAAATTCATATTAGAACCGGAATTGAATTTAATCACCTAGTAATCCTTGCAATCTAGGAATGGAGTTTGGTTTACTAGTAATCGCGTAATCCCTAATCCTAATGCAAATTCATTAATCTAGGCCACCTAAGGAATTAGGGTCTATTAGTGGATTTAGGCTCTTGCCATCCGAGGAATCGGGGTTTGAGTAATTTAGTGGATTGATTTTAATATTTGAAGCATGAATGGGAGGTATCTAGTCCTGGTATTGCATGAGATAGAGGTTTGGTGAAGTCTAGTCCCAACATATCTTTCTGCACTCCAAGTGTTTGTCAAAAGTCCCCAAAAAGACCAAAAACATTTTATTGCTTTTGTTGCTTTATTTTTCTGTTTTGATTTCTCTTGATTTTTAGTTTAGTCTAGATAGTTGCTGAGTTTGTGAATTGATAGTTGACATCCAATCCCCGTGGATACGATAACCGGTCTCACCACCGTATTACTTGCACGACTGGGTATACTTGTCCAGATCCGTCAACAAGTTTTTGGCGCCGTTGCCGGGGATTGGTTTTGCCAATATCATTAGTAACAAAGGAGGCAACTAATTTAGACATTTTTATTCTTTTTTATTTTTCTGTATATATTTGATCTTTTTGTTTTGAGTTCTGTTTTTTGCAAGGTGGACGAAAGTCATGGAAAATTTTTATTATCCACCTGATGAGGAAGCTTCTAGTCATATTTTGGAGGATAACTTGTGTTGGGAAGACGATATAAATTTGGGAGAATTCTTCGAGGAGTTTTCTCTATCTCATAATATTCCATCACGAGTCGATCATATGACTGGTGAGCTTATATATATATATACTCCAAGGAGGATTGGGAAACCTTTTTGTCATATTTACCCCCTCCACCACCGTGTATTGTGATTCCCATAGAGACACATGAAGTAGAGGTTGAGCAGAATCTGGTTGTGGGAATGGATCAAATTGAAGATGAAGTGGTGATGGTGGATGAGCCACAAGAAGAGGAAGTACCTTTCACAAGTCCTTGGGGAGGAACAAGTGAGAAGGCAGGGCATTTGGAAAGCATTCCCTCCACCATGCTTGTTGGGCAATCTGATTTTACTGCATTAGAAAAATATGTTGGCTTGCATGCATGTGTGGACACTGGTAAGTTAGTCCTTTCCACTTGTCTGGCAAACTTCCTGGTGAAAATGCCATTTGACCCGCTAGGAAGTGAGTGCATTATTGCAGTTAAAGAGGTCAATGGTGTTTTCACACACTGGCTAGGTGGAACCGAAGATAAAGTCATTTTACTTCTGCAATCTCCACTCCAATTTCCATTTGATCCGGGAGGAGGATCCTAGAACGTCAAGCTAGTGACGTTAAAGAAGCGCTTATTGGGAGGCAACCCAATTTTTCTTTTCCTTTTTCCTTTTGTTTTTGATTTTCAACTCTTGAATAATTTGAGAAGATCAAGAGTTTTCTTTTACCAATAAAATTACCAAGTGATTTCAGGGTAAGAATGAAGGAGGGAAGAGCAAGAAGACAAGAAAAAGCAACCCAACTTTCATGCAGTTTCTGACTGGAATGTTTGCCAACACCCGCTACCGCCTCGGTAAGCCGTTCCAATTTTTCTCCTCTCTCCAACTTGATTGTTTACATTGGGGACAATGTAAATTTTTAAGCTTGGGGTAGGGGTATTTTGCATTTGCATTTTGCATGTTGCATTCATATAGTTTTGCATGATAACTTTGCATGTTCACATGATCAGTTTGCCCTTGCTTAGATGATGCATCCAATTGTGAGAACTAAGTGCCAAATAATTTGAGGTAGTGAATTTTTGAACCCAATTTTTTTTTATTCTTGTGATATGGCTGCAAATGAAAAATGCTTGAGATGATCTGTGATAGTTGATAATTAGCATATGGTTCTATAGATTTGTGTTGCTCACTGATTTTTGAACTACTAAAATGTGAGATTTTGAGCCATAAAGGGGTACTCACTAAATATACCCCATTCTTTGTGTTAGAGTGTTATTCCTCTTGGATGATTTTCGCTAGAGCTTGACTTGAAACCATTTTGAAGCTTAAAAATTTTTTAAAACATTTTTGAAAATGATTGAGGCACTAGGTATTTTTTCGGCCTTCTGAGCTTTGAATGACTAAATGCTACCCCTTAGTTGCCCAATTTTGAGCCTGAAAGAATAAAAATACTTTTCTTGGTACCTTGAAATTTATTGATAAATAATGCTTGATAGGATACCTTCTAAAGTTTTACAAAAGGGTAAAAAGGTAGTTGAAAAAGTTTGGGATGTAAGAATCAGAAAAATAATCCTCTTGAGTTGAAAAATCTCCCCTTCTCCAAACAAAAAGAAAAACTGAAGAAAAAGAAAATATATCGAGAAGGGGATGACAAAAAGAAATAAGAAATAAAATGAAAAGAAAGAAAGAAAGGTGGAAAATAAATCAAAACCCAAAAAAAAGGTATTTTAGATTGTGCATGCTTTGCAAATGTTGATATTTTGTTAGCCCTTTTGAAATTTCCTTTTCTTGATTTCCCCACCTAACGATTAATCCCGTGGCCACGTTACAACCAAGTAAAAGACCTCTTGATTCTTAATTTTTTTCATTAATAAAGTAGAGATTTGGTTGATAGTCAAGCCTATGGTAGATGTCATTCCTTGAGGAAAATGGAGCGAATTGTCATATATCCCTAAACACTTGAGTGAGGGAGAAAAGAGAGCCAAGCAAATGAACAAGCTTGGGGTGAGCTTCAGGTGAGAAAGAGTGCCCAAATCAGTGAGAACATGAGTCTAAGGAACCTAAGCCTCTAATTGGACTTGAATTGATTGTCTCTTGCTGAATTGTTTGAATTGACTATTACTTGGATCATTTACTCTGGTTCTTAGTTCACTATTCATGTTCTGTTTCTTCTTCTGGCCTTAGTGATTGCTTGAGGACAAGCAATTGAATAAGCTTGGGGTGATTTGATAGTGTGATTTTACATCATGTTTCCTGTATATTTTTGCATGCATTTTTCATATAGATTAGGCATTCTTTATTTGATTTTAGTTAGTTTTTCCCTTGGAACGGGTGAAGCGGTTTCTTAGAGTTGTTTTGCAGGAACTTAAGGAAAACTGTGCAGATTTGGCCATAATGAAGCTTGGATGAATTTAGAGCTTGAGAAGAGAAGAAATTGAGCCAAGCAGAATTCTGAAGATTCACCCCGCGAGCTACCATTCGCCTCGCAACCTTGAAAGCTGACTGTGCCAGAAAATGCAACCATTTCTGTCTCGCCACGCGAACCGTCTCTCGCTCCATGAGCCTGAGGAACATAAGCCACCACGCCCAGGCCCTGATACTCATCACGGGCGTATTTGAGAAGAACCTTTCGGTTTCGCCCCGCGAGCATCTCTCGCCGAAGACCAGATTTTAACTTTCGCCTGGCGAGCAGTGTTTCGCCTCGCGAGCGCGCGTAGAACTGATTGGTATAAGTTGCTGTTTTAGGGCAGAAAGAGGGGTTTTTGAGTTTTAGTTTTTGGAGAGTCTTTTGGGAGGCACTTGGAGGCTGCGGCTGGGCTAGGGTTCCAACCCTAAAAGGGAGCTGAGTAAGGGGTTGCTGTGACGACAGTGGGAAGCTTCAATGGAGTTCTCCCTTTCTTCCTTTCTCTACTGCTTTTCTGGTTTGGTTTTCTCTTTTATGAGTAGCTAATCCCAGTTTGTTGGGATTAGATGTAACTAAACTAAACTTCATGTATTTATCTTGACTGATTATTCTGTGTTCATGCCTTCATATTAGTGATTAATTTTCCATGCTTAATGCTTGTTGTGGCTAGCACCCCCATGACTCGATTTGTGTTTTGATATGCAATTGGGAAATTCGTATTAGAACCGGAATTGAATTTAATCACCTAGTAATCCTTGCATCTAGGAATGGAGTTTGGTTTACTAGTAATCGCGTAATCCCTAATCCTAATGCAAATTCATTAATCTAGGCCACCTAAGGAATTAGGGTCTATTAGTGGATTTAGGCTCTTGCCGTCCGAGGAATCGGGGTTTGAGTAATTTAGTGGATTGATTTTAATATTTGAAGCATGAATGGGAGGTATCTAGTCCTGGTATTGCATGAGATAGAGGTTTGGTAAAGTCTAGTCCCAACATATCTTTCTGCACTCCAAGTGTTTGTCAAAAGTCCCCAAAAAGACCAAAAACATTTTATTGCTTTTGTTGCTTTATTTTTCTATTTTGATTTCTCTTGATTTTTAGTTTAGTCTAGATAGTTACTGAGTCTGTGAATTGATAGTTGACATCCAATCCCCGTGGATACGATAACCGGTCTCACCACCGTATTACTTGCACGACTGGGTATACTTGCCCAGATCCGTCAACACCATGCTCAACAGTGAGCATGCTCGTGCTCAACAGTGAGCATGCCCGTGCTCAATAGTGAGCACGCCCTTGCTCAAGAGCAGGCCGCGCCTCGTAGGCGCTAAGTTGAGCAAGGCCATGCTCAAGGAGGAGCACGACCGTGCTCGGGTCTGATGCTTTATATATAGAACAGTAACCGAGGGTTTTAGTTGTGGACCCTATTTTGGCAACAGCAGCCACCCTAGTGCCGCTGAACCTAGTTTTCTCCCTATTTTCTCTTAACACATTGCTTTGTTGGAGCTTTGGAGACTTGTGGGAACGTCCAGTTAGTCAGTGCCAATCGTAGTAAGGTAATAGTTCTTCCCTTTTAGTTTCCCTTTTCTTGTTGGTGATTTGAAAACTGATTGGTTAACCTTTTCGTGTTAGTCAAGGCTTGGGGATTGTTCATTGAGTCGTTCAAGGGAACCAGTTGGTGATCTACGTTAGTTAATGGGATTCTTCATACCAGGTATGGGTCGAAGGATAATGTATTTATTAGGTAAGGGGGTAGCGTAAGATGAGGAGTTCCCATGACCCCATTGTTTGATTATTTGTTATGAATGTTATATGTCATCAATAATTATGCCTCAATTGTTTTCAATGCCAAGTTCTGTTTGGTTGTATGGATTAATTTCTATAATTGTTAGATTGCTATGATGTTATATGCCAAATAGTGTATATTGATGAATATTGCTATGTTTATTGCCATTGGTTTATTAATGATGATGTTATGAGAATGTTGTTGGCTGTTGTTATTGATGATGTTGATTGACTGAGTGTCGATGTTGAACTGTTAATAAGACCATAATCGAATTGATATGACTCTTAATTAACGTAACGGTTTATGGATTAATTCCACTAAAGTTTCATAAGACATGAACTGTTAGTGAGAGGTGAGGTTTGATGCCAATTGGATTAGTCAAAGGACCCTATGATCTGATTTGAGAGTGTTAGGGAGTTTTCGCTCCAAGAACATAAGTTGAATCTGCCCAGAACAGTACGGCTGGCCCAGGAGCACGACTGTAATGAATAGGGAGCACAAACCCGTGCTCCCAGTTGAATTCTAGAAGATGGCCGCGCATTTAGCACGGCCGTGCTGGACAGTGAGCACGACCGTGCTCCACATAAGTGGCAGCACGACCGTGTTGGGGTGAGTACGCCCGTGCTCCCTTTACTGGTCAGAATATGAGATTAAAGAATTAATGGGTGTTTTACGCCAAATGTCCCTAATAATGTAATAATACACCAATCGAATGAAGAAGAGTTAGATAACTTAATCACAAGATTAATTAAGGTAACTAAGGATAATAAGTTGGTTAAGCCGGTGCCCAATGGGTTGCCGCACGTTGATATGCTTTGGTGCTTTTTGGCCAAAGTGGTCTCGATGCTTTTGTGGTAGAGATGTTGATAAGTTGGACCTTGGTGCTTTTTGGCCAAGGGGGACCTTGACCCAAAAGGGTTATGGTGTTGATGTTGACGTTGACGTTGGTGATAAGTCTTGGGTGCTTATTGGCCCAAGCAAAGGAGGTGGTTGCCTTGTTTGCTGTTGTGCTCATGCATTCATACGTTGAATTTATGAGTAGGGGAAGTTCAACATAGGGGAGGTTGCCCTAGATTTCGACGATCTGGCCATGTCTCGGGTGGTTCACCCAAGGTTTGGTGAACCATGCGCCCCTGCGGTGGCGCATCCTCGTTATGATGCGTCGGCTATCCAAGGGGTTCATCCATGATTTGGTGGACTGCCGGTGTTGGTGCTTTTATGGCCAATATGGTTATGTTACTCCGAAGTTTCCTTCCTGAGATAGATTGGATCTACGTGCATAATGGTGTAGCGGAGTAGTGTTGCGCCGCATAGCATACGATGGTTGATTTAATATGTTAATATAATTATATGTTGATGCTAAATTATGAAAATGTTATGTATATGATGTATGTTCATCCTGCTTACTATCTCCATGCTGATGTGTTTATATGTTTTCTTACTCCCCGTTTTCTGTTTGTTGTTGGCATGTATCTCTTTATGCAGAGGACTGTGATCAGCCAGTGGAGGAGTGACTCTAAGGATCCGCAACTCTACCAGCTCTGTATGTGACATCGGGGTTGGGTTTTTATCTTTTTATAACTTGTTATGTTTTTCCTCGATGAGACGTTACAATGTGGTGCTTTCTATCCGGTTTTAATTTTTTGAAATAAATGCATGTTTTTCTTTTATATCTTTACCTTTTAACGCTTTGTATAACATGCGGGGTAGATGGTGTCACAGTGTATATTCCAAAACCCCCAAATTGATAAGGAAATATCACAAAGAAAAGGGCAACGACAGAAGAGGTTAGTGATTTTATGAGACAAATCAAATACAAGTAAGTATTCAATCTGTATCTTAGAAAATTATTTTATGTATGAATGTTTGAATAATGCGTATGATTTATTGAGATTCGTCTGATATGACGTGGATCTCATTAAAGTCTGAGAAGGACAAAATTAATTTCAAATTCTCAAGTAATTAAGTTGGAAGTTATCGAGAAAAACTTTTCGGTCCCGCGGCTAGTTTCCTCTCCACTCACACAACCCTTCATCTTCAGACTCTTCTCTCTCCCAAAGTTCTCACCTTCTCGCATTCTCTCAAGCCCTAATCTCTCTATTCACTACCCGAAATGGCGTCAAGAAGAGCAGCAAATCCTTCTGCTATCTCAAACATGGAAGAAGCCGATGCTAGAAAGATAACTGTGGAGCATGCAGTTAACTTCGAGGAAATCAGAAGCGCTGGTCAGGATGTGTCTTCTGAACTAGAATATGCTGGATGGACAAATTTCTTCACTATCAGAGCAAGGTTTTTGCACTTGCTTCTCACTAGATGCGTCACCCCGAGAAAAGGCTCAGTCAGTATTATCTCAAGACCAGATAAGTTTGCCCTATATCACCTTCTTTAGTTTAGTAAGATTGATATAAATGATCTGATTTTTATAGTTTGTCGCAATAGTCCCGAAGGGCACCGCCAAAAAATATAGGCGAAAGGTTAATTGATTAGGAAAGAGATTTTGGAGTCGCCACCGATCGTTTTATCCATAAAAATGGAATGGTGCAATTGGACACCTAAAAAAGATGGTCTACGTTTCACAGTTTGGGTTCGGGAGTCGATTATGAGTAGGGAAGGTATTAGCACCCTACACCGTCCGTTTAAAACGGTTGCCTCTAACTAAATGTGTAAAATCATATTAACTTTTACAAATTATACCCCTAAGAGAACAATGACCTCAAAAGACCTATTTATTTAATTAGGTTGTTTTAAGTCAAAAAAAAAAGGTTGTTTATTTGTATAGCTCGACATGGGTGGTCCCTGCTCCTACATATCCCTTGGCGAGTAGGGAAATAAAGCTATGTAGTTCTTGTAGAAAATGATTATGGGTTGGTTGATTTTATTTTTTTATGTATTTATTTTATTTTAAATTTTTTAAAAAGGAAGCTTTAAGATTTATAGGGTGTCGAACCTCATGCGTCTTACAAATGGAATCGACCTAGTTGTCACAACTAGATGACCTCTTGAGATGATTTAATTTTACCATTTTTGAAAACGTGTTTGTTTAAACTTAATCGTTTTTAGGTGCTTAGGATTTTAGAGTTATCGCAACTCTTGCATCCTATAAAAGTTATAGATTTAACCTTAGTTGCCACAACTAAGTTAATCTTTTGAAGTAGTTTTTATAATATATATATATATATATATATATATATATATATATATATATATAATTTTGTCTATATTATATTTGTTTGAAAAAACAAAATTTAGGATTTCCGAGACGTCGCAACTCTTGCACATCCACATCCTAAAAGATATAGGATTAACCTAGTTGTCACAACTAACTTAGTCCTTTGAAATGGTTTAGAATTATCATTTTTAAAAGAAATGAGACTTTAGGATAATAATAGTATTAATAATCACATAATATTATTTTAATAAACAACGGTTAATAATAATAATAATAATAATAATAATAAATAAATAAATAAATAAATAATATATAATAACAATACAGTCTAGTGTACTATATCAAATAATGTATTAACACCGTATCACATGCAGTTAACTAAAGGTCAACAAGGATAAATTTTAATAAATAATAAGAATGAAAACATAAAGGTGTGGCTGCCTCACATCCTTCTTGTGGCGCAAGAGTAAGAGAAATTCAGGGAACATTGCTTTTAAGATTTGAAAGCCTTTTGGCAAACATAAAATGAAGGCTATCACTAATGCATGATGCATTACAAGTATACAAGTCCATTCACACACATGCATGCCTATTGACACACACCAATCTTTAGTATTTACTAATTCCATGTGATTTTCCAGGATACAGATTATTCCAAGTTGAAACAAATTTAAGTTAGAGACCTACACATGTATTAGTATACAAACCTCAAAATTCTTCCGCTAACAGAGCTTAGTGCATGTTGTTCCTTCACCCTTTGAACAAAATGGTTTAGTGACATGCTTGTGGATAAGCAAATCAGGGAGTAAAGCTATGGTGGCAGGGAGGAGGATTGGGAAAGTAGAGACAATTCTCGTAGAGTAACGTGATGAAAAAGAGAGAGATAGAGAGTATGTTGACCGATTAGAGTGTGCCTTACCATTTTGTTCTGAGGTTTTATTTATAGGTAAGGTGATATGTATCTTTTCAATTTTTCATGATAAAAAATATTTCTTCAATTGCACTTTAATTTTGAGATCAAATCATATTAGTTAGTTGATTTTCTCTTTAATTTATTTTAGTTGTCTGATACAAAAGATCAAATCAAAATAACTAACTGATTCTTTTTTTAAGAGTTGATTTATTTTTACTTTTTAGTTGATCTTGAATTAAATAAAGGAAAATAAAATATTTTAAGATAATAAAATGCTAAAAATAGCATAATCCTAACTTAAAAACACTATTTATTCAAATCACACTTATTTGATTTCAAATATTGTCATAATCACCAAATTGAATCTACATTGATGTCGAAATTTGAATTATTTTCAAATCAAGTAGGCCAATTAAAAAAGATATTTTCATTATTAATTCACCTTTTATTATTTTTTATTTCTTTTATTATATTTATATATATTTTTATTTTTATATCAGGCCCAATTTTGACTTACCCAAAAACACATGGTCCAAAAATACCAGGACAAATTTGGGTATCAACATAGTTCAAAGTAACAAAACATGTTATCCATATGGCATGTTATTGACTAGAATGATCAGAAATAAAGGCACTACTCTAAATTATGAGATTCTGAATGAGATTCATATTCTGTCTGTGGCAACTCTTGCTGATGAAGAATGAAGCTGGAGAAACTTTCTCTGTTAACCCTAGGATTTCTGAAATTCCTGTTTCTACAAATCATGTTTTTGAAAACCGTGTTGAAAGGATTTCTGTAGATTCTGATAATGACAAGCCCATTGCTTGTGTGTTGAAAATAAAAAGGAAAGATGTGTTTGAGGTTCAAAAGAAGAAGAGGAAAGTTAAGAAAGTCAAGACCGGTGAAACTTCAGTCTCTATAACAAGTTCTTTACTTGAGTTAGTCGCTGGACTATCTAAATGTTTCAACAAGAAGAAGAGAGTAACAAGAAAAAAGAAAAGAAAGGAAAAATGACAGGGAAGAAGGAAGGTTGAGTAAAGGAATAAGAATTTGTGAACCAATGCAAGAAGAGAAAGTTGTGCAGGAAAGATTGGTTGAGGAAGGCTGGGAAGGATAGCAAGAAATCTTTGAGGGATCAAGGGAAGAAGTTACTAAAGAAGGGGAAACAGAAGAAGAAAGAACAAAAAGACTACAATAGGTTGAAGAAAGATGGAACAAGTGTAGACAAGGATGGTGTGCCAGATATAGGCCTGACCAGGACACCAGTCCCCAACCCATCAAAACAATTGAAGAGATACCTCTAGAAGCTCTGGAAGCACTGGAATCCTTGAGAAAGCCTGTGAAAGACAGAAAATTCATTGCCAATGACACTCATGTACCTTTATCAAGGTATCTTCTATCTGATCATCAAAGGAAGCACATCATAAGAAAAATGAAGAAAGGTGAAAGCACTGGAAGGGATGTAGCTCTTTTTCTGGAAGATAAGAAGGGTCAAATGGATGATGAGGCATCAGGTTCTGGTTTGACAGAATATCACAAGTGGACGACTCCAACAAATAATTGTAGGTTCGGATTTGTTGCTTTGCAACATTTCGGGTATGCTGGACCTTCAAATCCTTTACCTTTGTACACTTGCTACAAAAATTATGTCTTCTTGATTGTCTCTAGTCCTAGTATTTATCTCCTTGAAAATACATTTTTCTTCTGTTGTACTTGAGACACCCTGTTGTGCCCCGTTGTGTTATTAAATTAAAACTTCATTATTTAATTACTTAATCGCGCACTTAACGTGAAAATACGTAAAAATTAAAAACTTAAGTTAAATAACATACAACATTGTTTAATCAAAACAACACACCATATTTAGGTTATACCTACACGCATAAGTCTGATAAACATATTACAAAACACTGTTGTGGATATCCTCTCAGTAGGATCCCTCATAGGCATATACTCAACAAAAGTCTTACTTAGCAGAAAATATAAAAAATCTTGATTAGACACACTGGCCATACTGTCTATACTATAATCACCATGGGTCACAGCTCGACCTCCAGTCTCTGGTTCGTAAGGAGTTCCATCCAACTCCTCAACAACATCTGTTTCATACAGAGTTCCGTCCAGCTCCTCGGCAACATAATCCTCCACCGGGTCTTCTAACGTAAATAAAGTAGACATACAAAAATACAAAAATATAGGGGATAAGAAGCAATTCTATCATCAAAAAGCAGAAAAGAGTCATAGTATATGATACAATAAAAGTCACATACATATCATCATTCAAAACCAACTATCCTCCATAAATCACTATATCAACCTCTACCCTCAACTCATGCACTCTAAACCTTTATGATGACGTGGCCACTAATCCCCCATTACAGTTAGGGATGTTAGTCAGTCGTCCAAGCGATGTGTCCCCAAAACCGGTGCACACCCTTATTCATGGTGAGAATGCTCATGCAAAGCAATGACACTATAGCTGCACGGCACAGTCGGTGCACACCCTGGATCAAGGGTGCTCATGCATAGCAATGACACTATAGCTGCACTGTACAGTCGGTGCACAACCTCATCCATGGCCATGGTAAGAATGCTCATGTAATACAATGACACTATAGTTGCACGGTACAGTCGGTGCACACCCTGGTTCTCTCTCTCGAGGGTGCTCAAGAAAAGCATTGACACTATAGATGCACGAATTAAATCTAACATTGGACAGTCCCACAAGGACTTTGGACCTCGCATGTGTCAAACATACGGTTATAAACACAATACAACTTATGAACCTCGCTGAATTTTATCAATAACAACCTAGTGCCTCAAGCTTCCATCATATCCTCGACTCACTTCCTATTGTTGTTTTGGCTTCAACGACTCGGGGGGGGTGGGTGGTGTGAATTGAGTTTTCAAAAATTCTTCCTTTTCAAAATCTTTACTTTTCAAATCATAGTTGCCTCAGGATCTTTTACAAAAACAGTGAAGGGCTTTTTATGAAATCTTGAATAGAAGGTGATGAGGATAAGAAAGATTGATTCAGAATTAATAGATCACAGAATAGGTTCAGGTTTAATACTCAATAATAACAAAATACAGAAACTGATTAAGCCTTTAAAGATTAAGAACAAGTTATGAAAGTTTCAGATACAAGCATTAACAATCAAGAACAAACTTGCAGGTTCAGTTTCAGTGATTAAGAAACAGAAATTAAGCTACTCGAATTTGATCACATATGATGCAAGATTCAATTCAAATATTGATCCTTGAGAATAGAATTGAATACACAGTTATTATTACAGTTTACTTAAGGTTCAATACTGATTATGCATATCAAGAACTGATATCAATTGAATACTTAGAACATCAAGATCACAGTTATATGCGCAAGACAGAAATTAAAGAGTTTGAGTTTAGAGATACTACACAACTAGATTTATCCTGGTTCAGTCACCACCACTGTGACCTACATCCAGTCCCCACTCCACCTGTGAGTTTTCACACACTAACACAACAAGCTTTAGCCAGGTAGCTTGAAAAACCTTTACACCACAGAGTACTCCTTCACATCGAGATACCACACTCTTGTGAAGAGCCTCGATGTTCTTCCTTAGGGATACCTCACCCCAATCACACAGAGAGACTCCCTCTCTCTTTACAATCAAATAGAATGAAAAATTGATTCCTAACTCTCAATAGTCAGATATACAAATTGAAGCACTTATGAGAATGACACACTCTTTTCACAATAAGCTCAAGAAAGATGATGAATGATTTTCACAATTGATCTCTCAAATTGATTTCGTGTAATTCTGATATGTTTTGATATATGTATTGATATTGTTATGATATATGTGTATATCTTGTGAAAGTTTTCCTTTGATCCCTCTATGTATAGAAAACAAGTTATAGGCGTTGGGATCAATCAAAACAGATTTGGGTCTGATAACAATCCGTTTTCTTGATTCTGGTTCTTGAAATAACATTTTACATCGGCGTCGTCTTCAATCCTTAGGGATCGTAGTTGATATTAGATGAGCTCCGTATGCCACGTCATTGGACGGATACTCATTTAACTAGTTGAACGTAATCTAGTAGACGAGCTCCATATGCCATGTCATTGGATGGTGCTTCTCATTAAGTACTTTAACAAGTCCAAAGACTTGTGTGGATGAGCGCTTCTGTCACTTGTGTGGACGAGCGTTTCTGTCACTTTAGTGGACGAGCGATTGTATCACTTTAGTGAACGAACACTTCTGTCACTTTAGTGGACAAGCATTTCTGTCACTTTAGTGGACGAGCACTTGTATCACTTTAGTGAACGAGCACTTCTGTCACTTTAGTGGACGAGTTCTTGTATCACTTTAGTGGACGAGCACTTTTGTCACTTCAGTGGACGAACACTTTTGTCACTTTAGTGGACGAGCACTTCTGTCACTTTAGTGGACGAGCGCTTGTATCACTTTAGTGGACGTGCACTTCTGTCACTTTAGTGGACGAGCAGAATTAGAATCATGTGTGTTGAGTTTATTAGACTAAAAACACAAGGGATCCATTCATGAACCTCTATACATCCATTGATTATATGGTTGTACCTGACAAATAATTTTCTTATTTCCAAAAATCATTTTCATTAACAAAAACTTATTCCTTTTAATGCAGGTTATGAAAATTGATTTTCTTCATGCATCTTTTTAGTTGAGCTATTTTGTGACTAAGAGATTTCTTTCTCTTACAAATCATCTAAGACTTAAATCTAAAATTCTCCGTTAAGCTTGGTCTTGATGATCCTTTGATCTTTGACTTTGCTCTTTTGATTTCTTTATGCAGCTCCTTGATTCCTTCAAGTTATTCCTTGAATATTTTCCTTGAATTTGCTTAATGAACTTGTTGATCACTGCTTGATACCTGTCTTTGCAATTTGACACTAAAACACTTGCACAGACATTAAATTGTATTTGTCATATATCAAAATCTCTAAGTCATTGAGTCTTACACCTATGACACGTTTTATCTTTAAAATAACCAATTTAAGCTAAGTACTTCTAATTCACAGATACTTACTCACCCAAACCAAATCTTCCAAATCAAGATATATCCTCGCTTAAATGCCACTAAGCATAGTACTAATCCAGGTAGATCATGCATAACATATTATCAGGAAATATTCAAACACCAAAAATAATACGTCACATGCATGCAATGGAATACCTCTACCAACGTATCACAATCAATTCTATAAACATAAAGTCAAACATCATCAAAATGCTTAAAATCAACCTAATGTCGATAAACCTATAATCCCCGAATCACCATTGGTTTTACAGAAAAGGTTTCAAATGTGATTTTGGTCTTGTCGATTACTCGACTACTAGTAGGGTTTAGGTCGCCCTACACAATTATTATATAATATACTACTTATCGATTCCGACGACAAAGTGATCCTTTCCCCCACCTGAGTTATCATTGGAATTCTGAATCTGACGTTCCTCGTTATCACACCACAGTTTAACAGTTTCTCATTCAACCAAACAACATAATCATAATTAATCAAACAAAACCACCCTTAACTATAATAGGCTAGATTCGGCCAAAGGGTTTTTGTGGGGTTTGGGGTTTTTATTTTCATTCATACTCTTCAATACAACATGATAGAGTCTTATGAAGATGAAATAAAGAATCAAGCTTCATGGACTTTTCTAATATAAGAACTTATGATTCATGTTCATGGGAGATATAAAATGGATTTCCAACAAAATGAACATGAAAAGAAATAGATGAACTCAAGAGGAAGAACATGATTAAGTTACCTCCATTTATGAAGATAGAAGAAGAAATTTGCTCTTTGGAGAAGATGAATTTGTAGGAAGATGAAGATGAAGATGAAAGTGTGTGACTGATGTAGATGACCAAACTTTAATGGTGGTGAGGTTTAGAGTGATTAACTTTGAGGTTTTCTCTAAAAAAATATGAGGTTTTCGCCTCAGAACTCCAGTTTTTCACGTTTGGGGTCGGTCAAGAGGGGCTATATATAGATTTTACAGTAGATAATCGATTATCTAACGATATATAATCGATTACACATATCATAATCGATAATGACACTCCTCATAATCGATTCTGGAGGTTCTGTTTTCAGGTTTTTCAGTTCCAGACAGCTCATAATCGATTATGGGTGACATATATTCGATTATGATGATTATGAACTTCAGGAACTCAGTCCAAAAACCTTGTAATCGATTATGGTGGTTCAAATAATCAATTATTAGGCCAAAACAAAGAAGAAACTTCAAAATTGATTGTTTACAAAGGATCAATAAGGTTATTAAAACACTTAATAGGTTTTAGTTTAAAAACAGGCTGTTACATTACTACCCCTCTTAAAAAAATTCCATCCTCAGAATTTACATACCTTAGAAAAGATGTGGGTATTGTTGTTGCATATCCGCCTCGTATTCCCAAGTAGCATCTCCAGTAGTTTCATCCCATATGACCTTAGCTAAAGGAATTTGTCTACCGCAAAGCTTATTAATCTCTTTATCTGCTATCCTTACAGGTAGAGCCTCATATTCTAGATTCTCTCATAGTTGTATAGACTCAGATTCAATAACATGAGATGGATCAGGATAATACTTTCTTAGCTGAGAGACATGAAAGACATCATGAAGGTTGGAAAGATTAGGTGGTAAGGCAATATGGTAAGCTACTGGACCAATCCGTCGAAGAATCTGAAAAGGTTCAATGAATCGAGGAGTAAATTTTCTGGACTTGATAGTGCTGGCAATTCCAGTTTTTGGAGTAACTCTCATTAACACGTGATCACCCTCCTGGAATTCTAATGGTCTCCTTCTCTTGTTACTGTAGCTCATCTGCCTATCCTGTGCTTCCTTCATCTTTTACTTTATCTTCCTGACTTGTTCCGTAGTCTGTTGCACCGCATCTGGACCTAAAACTTGGCTTTCACCTATCTCATAACAACATAACGAGGTTTTGTACTTCCTGCCATACAAAGCTTCGTATGATGCCATTCCAATGCTACTGTGGAAACTGTTGTTATAAGTGAATTCAATCAATGGTAAGAACTCATCCCAACTGCCAGCATGCTCTATCACACAAGCTCTCAATAGATCCTCCAATGATTAAATTGTCCTTTGATTGTCCGTCAGTCTGGGGATGATAAGCAGAACTCATTCTTAACTTTGTCCCCAATGCATTTTGAAATTATCTCCAAAATCTAGATGTGAATCTAGGATCTCAGTCTGAGACGATGCTCGATGGCATTCCATGCAACCTAAAAACTTCGTTGATGTAAATCTGGGTTAACTTCTCCAAACTATAACTTTCACCAATAGGTAAGAAGTGAACACACTTCGTCAACCTATCAGTGATAACCCAAATCGCATCATGCCTCTTCGGAGTTCGTGGTAATCCAACCACAAAATCCATAGCAATACTATCTCATTTCCACTCTGGGATATCTAACGATTGTAATAATCTTGTCGGCTTTTGATGTTCAATCTTAGCATTTTGACACACCAGACAAGATAAAACATACTCTGCTACTTCCTTCTTCATCCTTGTCCACCAAAACATTTTCTTCAAATCCTGATACATCTTAGTGGATCCAGGATGAAAACTCAGTTTACTCTTATGTGTTTCTTCAAAAATCATTTTCCTAAGCTCTACATCCTGTGGCACACATATCCTCTCTCTAAACCTTAACACACCATATGTTCCTTTACTAAACTCAAACTTTACCTTCATCTATACTTCTACATACTTCCTGTAGATATTGATCCCGAACTTGTTTATCCTTAAGATTTTTCATAAAATCACTATTAATAGTGATCATACTCAAACAAATTTTATCCTCAACCAACTCCATCCATGAGACACTCCGATGTCCCATTAAAGAACAATCATAATTAACTAATCCATAATCCGTTTATTAGCGGTAGCGCGATTATTAAATACAAAAATATTATACTTTGCAAAAGCTGGAAAATTAAAACTTATAAAACAAGCACAGTGGAAAAAAAATAGAACGACGTATATATATAATATGTATAGCAAGTCTCCAAAGTACAGTCGATCCCAACAGGGGGATCATAATCCTAGAACAACTGTACAACTGGTAAAGTAAGAGAACTGGTAAACAAGTCATAGAACACTGGTCTTAGAAAAGATATAAAAACCTATCCAGACAGTATCTACCCGCCCTGTCTCACACAAAATACATCAAAATCCAAAATAACTCTCAGAGGCTCTCCCTGTAACACACCGTTTTTTTCTGTTCTTCAATAACAGTAAATATATATGTTTATATTATTCTTTTTGGTTTGAGTAATTTTAATTACTCATTTAAAATGATTTTGTTAAGTGCATCAGCACTGCTTTATTTCAGTGCATGCACATTTACTAGACAATAATGTCATGTTATTATCATTATTAGTTTTATTTAGAAAAATATGCAGCCCGCAATTGAAGGACGTGTACCTTGCAGCGATCCTTAACACAATTTGGTCCATATGGTTTTGCAGGAACCAAAGTAGATTTAGTAATGTCAAAATTAGTTGGAGATCAGCCTGCTCTATGATCCAGGCTCAAACCTCTTTAGCTGGCTCATTATCTAAAGGCCATATGTTCTGTTCAATTGCGGAGTTACAGGTGCTAAAGGGCTTTGCCATAGGAACTCATGCTCCGAAAGCTCCCTCTATTAAAAAAGTAGACTGGTTTCCTCCCTCCTTTGGTTGGTTAAAGTGCAACACTGATGGGGCTGCTAAGGGATACCCTGGTCGTGCTGGTGCTGGTGGGATTTTCAGAAACTCCCTTGGGGATTCCTTTGGTTGTTTCTCCTCCTATGTTGGCATTACATCTGCTTTCCATGCTGAGCTTAGTGCTGTCATGATTGCCATTGAGTTGGCCTCCAAGAAAGGTTGGAAAAACATTTGGTTTGAGTTCGACTCTACTTCGGTTGTTGCTTCAACCAAATCTCACTCTCTAGTCCCTTGGAAAATCAGAGACAGATGGAGAAATTGCATAAAGATTGGTGATCATTTGAATTTAGTCTTCACTCATATTTTCAGAGAGGGTAACCAGTGTGCTGATAAGTTAGCTTCCTTTGGTGCTTCTGATTCTAGTTACACTTGGTGGGATAATTTTCCGGATTTTGTAAAGACCGATTTCTATCATGATAAGCTGGGTTTACCTCAGTTCAGGTTTAGATAGCTCTCCATGGGTCTTGGCATAGTCCCCCCATGTTTTCTTTTTGTATCTCTATCTCTATATTAATAATATCTTGTAGGTGTGCTGCAGATGATTGGTAGGGTCTGGGGTGCCAACCTAGTTGGGATGCCTTTCCCTATTGTGATGCCTTTGCATGCCTAGCCTTTTATTAAAAAAAGATGATTGAAAGAAAAATATTTTCATATTTACTCTATTTGATTTTAGATTTGAAAATAAATTGGTTTGAAATTAATCGGAGATTAAATATTGGACCGTGGATTTTCTTAGTTGATTAATTCAACTATCAATCTTTACTCTAATTCAAATATTGAAATTATATTTGTGTCACTCATTATTTTTAGATCCAACGATCAATATTATTTCAAATTTTCCGTACACCAATCTATATGGGGACATCCCCAGTGGAGTCTCGAATGCTGTTCTATAAGCCCACTGAGCTTCATCCAAGTGGGAGGACCAATCCTTCCTACATGGATTGACCATTTTTTCCAAGACTCTCTTGAGTTCCCTGTTAGACAACTTAGCTTGGCCATTAGTTTGGGGATGGTAGGCTGTGGTAACTTGTTGTGACGCCGGCAAGTGTACCGGGCCGTCGCAAGTAATAAAATAAACACGGTAAGTAATTACCGAGGTCGAACTCAGGGATTGGGCTACCAATTCTACCAATTCGCGGGAAATCCGATACGTTTGGTCAAGTAAGAGAGAAGGTGGTTGAGAGAGAGAGATATTAATAGGATCGAAATTCAATTAACAATCTATTAAACTTATTAACTAAAAATCTGAAATTAAAATATCCAAGGTCTCAAATCCACCTACCCAATCATGTATAGTACCCAAGTGATGATGTATTCCTCCCTAGGTTCAATTACAATGTCAACCGGGACCCCTAATTTCTCCTATATCCACTGTCGTGCTCAATAGGACGTATTCGACGATTGGATTAATTACTTACTAGGTCTCATAATCCTAATCTCGAATTTGGTTAATTCTTGTTCCCTATAAGGTTGCACTAATCTCCTAAATCCACTGTCGTGCTCATTATTCGATTAGTGATTCCAATCCAAGTTCTAAAACGCGAATCGCCGTTCGGCCTCAAACACGTTTAACTAGTTAATCACGCAAAACATATGATCAACGCAATCAAAACAGAATTGGAAAACATTAATTAAGAGAAGAAAAGGAAAACATACATCACATCGAATCTACACTGCCATGGGCGGCTTCATTGATCCCTCGGACGAAGGGATTAGTTCCTCATGCTCATAGACAAACAATCGGACATAATCACCATCGTAAAATAAAAAGAAAAGGGAGACGCAGCTCCAAAGAGAAAACAAGGATTCGTAACTACTGATCTAAACAAGTGGAAAAACCTTTCCTCTAAAACTAACCCCCCTAATTCTGATCTGAAACAACCTTTAAATAAGGATTCTGTTTCTCGCACGCTCGCGGGGCGAGCTTATCCTCGCGACGCGAATTTTAGTTTGGCGCGCATTCAAATCTTGGATCTCGCGGGGCGAGCGTCTATTCGCGAGGCGAATTGCAGTTTTGGCTCCATCCTGAGTTTGAATGATCGCGTGGCGACTTGTGATTGGCGAGGCGAGTCTCCAAACCCTAATATGTCACAGCCGTGATATTCATCACGACTAGGCCGTGATGGTCTCTGTCTTCCAGGGTCTTCAGGATCTCGCGAGGCGAGACACCTCTCACGGGGCGAGACTTCAATTCTAGGCTGTGACCTTCATCACGGCTAGGCCGTGATTGTCTCTGACTTCCAGGCCTTCATGTTTCGCGGGGCGAGAATAGTTTAGCGGGGCGAGCCAGAAGTGATGACTTTTGCTGCTTTGTTGACCTTCAGGCTCGCGGGGCGAGCATCCACTCGCGAGCCAAGTGTCTCCAGACTTGCAATTTCCACTGCTTTTTGACTTTCCTTGACTCCCGGAGCTTCACCTATTGACCTGAAAACACCAAAAGCAACCAAAAGCATAATTCTATCCAAAATAAGCTAAAAACTACACAAAAGACGCAAAACGAGTCAAAGTCCAACTTAGGAACAAAACAAGGCAAATTTGGGCGAAAACGAGAGTGAACTCGACTAATTGGCCTATAAACCCTAGTTCATCTAGTCATAAAACTAGATAAGCCAGAGGCTTATCAAAACACCCCAAACTTAAACCTTGCTTGTCCCCAAGCAAGCTAAAACTCAAAAACGACTCAAGACTTGGAAAACTTAAGGGAATCAATCGATTTCGCACAAATTTCATGCAAGCAAAACAGTTTTTCTCCAATGATCTCCCCCCTACATTAACGTAAGCCCCACATTCATTTACTTCAAACAGTTGAGAACTTCATCACTCTTGCAATCATTAATCTAAGTTGAGGATCAGGGTCACACACAAAAAGAAGATCACCAATTTCAAACAATTGCCTTCCTCACAAGGGTATGTAAAATTTCACTCATTCGCTCAAGTTCGTCGAGGCTATCAACTTTTCACTCTATGTCACGTATCAAGAGCACTTCCCATGAATTTGATTTTCATCTCAAAAATGGTTCCCACGAAAACATGCATGCAACATCAGAAGGTCTATTAAAGGTTGAAATAGGGCCTGGCTGAGGGTAGGATATTCAAGGATACTCGGCTTAAGTCCCTAGGAACTAAGAGAGCATGAGCATTTGACACATATTCCACTCAAATTCCTTTTTCCATTTTTCTTTTTGCCTCGGGTGACTACAACCTTTTCCTTGCTATTTTTTCTTTTTTGCCCCTTTTCCTTTGGAATTTTTTTTTTTGTGCCTTGGGTTTCAACCTTTATTTTTCTTTTTCTCACCCCCAATATGACATATCTCCTTGTAGCCACCCCAAACTTAGTTCCTCACAACCATTCTCTTGCTACGCTTCCATGCTCTCCTAATCCTAAGATTGGGTTAACATGGTTTTTCAGATTTTGGGCTTGTAATATAGGGTCATCAAGAAACAATAGGCTAATTAGGCTCAATGTGGCTGACTAGGGAACATGCATGAGGGATGGTCCTTTTTAGGCCAAGTAGTTATTCAAAGAAAATTGCCTAAATCATTTGATGCAACACATAAACATGCAAACCACATAGAGATTCAAGCAAATTCGGGAAAGTGCAACTTAACAGTGATTCACACATTCAAAAACAGAGTTGGAGGCTCAAATCCTCACCTGGACATTTTGAAAATTGTTTGACCGAGATACGATTCCTAGAGTGTGCACCCCCTCACCCCAAACTTATCATAAATCAAGTAATCACAATAAAATTCTCAAAGTTCAGTTTTCAATTTTTAAGTGGGGATAAACTTTTCTATTATCAGAACCTAGGGGGAAATCATCAATGGTCAAAATAATTCGTGCAATCAATCTATGCTCAATATAATTAAAATCCATCAAGCTTGCCGACACACATTCATACACAAACTCTTGATCTTCTCAAATTATTCAAGAGTGACAAACAAAAACAAAAATAAAAAACAAAAAATAAAAACAAGTGAAGGGTAAGAAAATTTTTATCTTAATGGGGCCCGAGCGGACCCCATGCTCTCAGCTGATTTTCCTTCCTCTTTCCATATCTCTACTACCCCGCTTCATAGTGGGGCTAGTTTCGGCCTCATCCTTGCCCAATTGATTGGCCCTTGAGGTTCCGGGCACTCCATGTAGTTCCATTCACAAACAAACATGAACGTTAAGCAAAAATATATCAGAATAAATATATAATCATCCAAGTTTGCCAGTAAACAGTCAGTAAAAATAGTTTCTAGCTAGCAAAATAATGTACAACCAAATCGAATCCTAGCTAGAACTATAAGTAAAGAGTGCAGGGGCCCGGATCAATGATCGAAGTCGGTGTCGTCCACCGGGTCACCCTGATCCTCTGGTGCCTGCTCGTCCTCTGGATCCTCGGGTACCCCCCCTGTGGCATAGCACCCTGGTCCCCAGGGTAGTCCTGCCACCCAAGCCGAGGGGACAGCTCCTCCTCGGAGGGGTATACGGGCACCCGACCCTGCTGCTGTTCCAGCGACATCTCTCTGAGAAACTCCCGCAACACCTCATGCTCCCTCCTCATAGCCTGCTGGTTCTGCAAGAGCAGAGCCATGTCTGATGGTCGTGGCCTCTGAGTGGGTAGGGGTGGCGGCCTCCTAGGTGCGGCCGGGGCTACGTAGCAGAAGCGCCGGATGTAATCCTGGTCGATGGGCTGCCTCGGCACCTTCTCCATCACCCTACTCACCGGTACCCCCGCTCGGCGGATAAGCTCGGTGATCAGCAAACCGTGCCCCAGGCTCTCCTTCAATGCTCGGGAGTTTGCCTTCATCTGAATGTCTGAGGCGATGACTCCCCCTATGCTCATCGTGCTGCCTGTCAATATGCCATAGAGTAGGTGGGCTCTGGCGGCGGTGACCGTGGACTCATGCGAGCTCACTCGAAGGTCGGCGTGTAAGAACGCCGACCAGACCTTGGCCTCTGGGGTGAGGTCCTGCCTCCTCAATCGCAGGAGGTTCCCCGATGTCCCCACCTCCCAGGCAGCTCCTGGGACACAGCACGTGTCTATGATAGCCTGAGCGAGGGCCTGCACTGCTGGGAGCTGCTCATAGTCGCAGGGCTCCTCTCTCATCGGGATCCCCAAGCAGGAGTTAATGTCTGATGCGGTGAAAGTGATGGGGACCCCCTGAACCTCTGTAACGCAGCTCGGGCCTGTGACCTCGAGTTTGAGAGCGTTGGCATAAAATTCCTGCACCAGTTTGATATCATACTGGTGCGGAAGATTAGCCAACATCTCCCAACCTCGGTGGCGAATCTGCTCGGAGATGGTGGCATAGGTGTTGCCCACGAGGGACACACGCCTCTCTAAAACCATCTCCTTCCTCACGACCAGGTTCCAATGCTCCCTGTGATCAGGAGAGCGGAAACTGGGAGAGTAGGAGGTGGCCCTAGAGGAGGTGCCCGGCCCCGAGGGCAAAACTACGTCATCCCCCTGAGCAGATCCGCGCTTTTTGCGCTTAACCGGCTGCTTTTCAGCATGGTTGCTCTTAGGAGGAGCCATACCTGAAAATCAGAAAAGTCCCAATGCAGTTTATATTTAGCAATTTAGAATAAAACCCAGGCACATTACAGTATTAACCCCCCACTGTCCTACTATCATACAGATCTGCAATAAAAATCATGACAGTATCCCCACTATATTCATAACACTCAGAGCAAAGACTATGCCTAGCAGCATTCCTAAGACTATATCAGTTCATGAACATGGCCTCTACCCTATTACCAGTCATAACAATGAATTTCGTGCACAGTGTGTGTAGTGACTATTTGCATTCCTAAGAACAAGTTAAAGTCAAGTGAGTGTTCTTACCTCGCAGAGACAAATGCGTGATGGTGAGAGTGAACTGAGTGAATGGACGTGGGGTAGTGTGTGGTAGTGATGGGTGATGAGTGTGAGAGAGAAAGAGAGGAAGAAGAAGAGTTTCAGAGAGTAGAGAGGAGGGAGGAAGATAGAGGGTCGCGCAAATGCTTCGCGACCCGCTCGCGAGGCCTTATAGTTTCCCACTTTCGCGAGGCTAGAGCATGCTCGCGACGCTAATTTTCAAATTCTTCCCCAATTTGAAAACCCTAATTGCAGATTCACGAGGCGAGACAACACTCGCGAGGCTAATCTGGAAAATTGTTCTTCACATTTTCCAGAATCGCGGGGCGAGTAGTAACTAGCGGGGCGAATCTGGAGTTTCCATTTGCTGCTGATGCCCAATTTCGCGAGGCTACCATGATCTCGCGAGGCGAGCCTCTGTATTTATTTATTTATTTATTTTTTTAGAAAGAAAGTAACAGACTTAAAAATAATAAAGGATATCTAGCTTGGGTTGCCTCCCAAGTAGCGCTTGTTTAACGTCCCGAGCCTGACTCAAGTCGCATCCACCTGGATCCCATAGCCTGTGGCACAAGGGCCAAGAGATGCTTATCATGGGAGATCCTCCACCCGGATCCCATGGTTTGTGAAGTGGCAATCGCAGAAGCAATACTACTCTTTCCACAACTCCACCCAGTCAGTGTGTGAAGACTCCATTGACCTCTTCAGTTATGTACTCACTTCCTCTTGGGTCAAATTGTGTTTTCACGAGGAAGTGTGCCAGACAAGTGGGCGAGTCTAACTTACCAATGTTCACACATGCATGTAAGCCAATATAGTTATCCAATGCAGTAATTTCAGGTTGCTTGGCAAGCATGGTGAAATCCTCTACCACTTTATCCGCATTTTGATCTCTACCCCCTTGCTCCCGTGCCTTGTCCTTTGCCAACTCCTCTTCCTTAGGTTGCTCTTCCTCAACATGTGGCTGTTCCGGGGCCTTGTCGCTTGTCAATTCCTTTTCCTCCGGTTGTTCTTCCTCAACATATGGTAGTTCTTCCTCAACTCCCTGAGAACTAGTTACATCCCAGTCATATCCCAACACCCCACTGCTTCTAGTTGTTGTGGCATTGCATTGGTTCTTAGGGTCGTTCTCGGTATCAATTGGGAAGGTCTCTGGGGGATGCTCATTTAGTTGCCTTGCGAGTTGGGCAATCTTCATCTCTAGATTCTGAATTGCCAACCCTGTATGAGTTGCCAACTTGTCAATGGCTGTGCTTGTATCAATTGCAAACTTTTCTATTGCCGCATTCATCTTCTCCAGAGCCAACTCCCAAGGTTGTGGTTGCCAATTCTGTTGAGGTTGTGGTTGCCAAGCTAGACCACCGCCATCATTACTCCAAACGAAATCCGGATGGTCTCTACTCATATAACCCCAATACTGATTTTGACTCTGATAGTTATCCTGGGGTACGCTGTCATAAAAATTATGGCATGAGTCCACATATTCTCGAGAGGAGTAGAACGGACAGCTCCAAGTGTCATGGTCTCCATTACAATATTCGCAACCCGGAAGCATTCCCTCGTGTACCTCGCATACAAAACAAGGCAAGACCAAGTGGAATCAAAGAAGTAGAGAGAGATAATAGAAAATAAAAATAGAAATAAGAATAAAAATAAAAATAACTTAACCAAATAATCAAACTTCCCTAAAATTAGGAAAATTGGTTGTGCCAATCCCCGGCAACGGCGCCAAAAACTTGTTGTGACGCCGGCAAGTGTACTGGGTCGTCGCAAGTAATAAAATAAACACGGTAAGTAATTACCGAGGTCGAACTCAGGGATTGGGCTACCAATTCTACCAATTCGCGGGAAATCCGATACGTTTGGTCAAATAAGAGAGAAGGTGGTTGAGAGAGAGAGAGATTAATAGGATCGAAATTCAATTAACAATCTATTAAACTAATTAACTAAAAATCTGAAATTAAAATATCCAAGGTCTCAAATCCACCTACCCAATCATGTATAGTACCCAAGTGATGATGTATTCCTCCCTAGGTTCAATTACAATGTCAACCGGGACCCCTAATTTCTCTTATATCCACTGTCGTGCTCAATAGGACGTATTCGACGATTGGATTAATTACTTACTAGGTCTCATAATCCTAATCTCGAATTTGGTTAATTCTTGTTCCCTATAAGGTTGTACTAATCTCCTAAATCCACTGTCGTGCTCATTATTCGATTAGTGATTCCAATCCAAGTTCTAAAACGTGAATCGCCGTTTGGCCTCAAACACGTTTAACTAGTTAATCATGCAAAACATATGATCAACGCAATCAAAACATAATTGGAAAACATTAATTAAGAGAAGAAAAGGAAAACATACATCACATCGAATCTACACTGCCATGGGCGGCTTCATTGATCCCTCGGACGAAGGGATTAGTTCCTCATGCTCATAGACAAACAATCGGACATAATCACCATCGTAAAATAAAAAGAAAAGGGAGACGCAGCTCCAAAGAGAAAACAAGGATTCGTAACTACTGATCTAAACAAGTGGAAAAACCTTTCCTCTAAAACTAACCCCCCTAATTCTGATCTGAAACAGCCTTTAAATAAGGATTCTGTTTCTCGCCCGCTCGTGGGGCGAGCTTATCCTCGCGACGCGAATTTTAGTTTGGCGCGCATTCAAATCTTGGATCTCGCGGGGCGAGCGTCTATTCGCGAGGCGAATTGTAGTTTTGGCTCCATCCTGAGTTTGAATGATCGCGTGGCGACTTGTGATTGGCGAGGCGAGTCTCCAAACCCTAATCTGTCACAGCCGTGATATTCATCACGGCTAGGCCGTGATGGTCTCTGTCTTCCAGGATCTTCAGGATCTCGCGAGGCGAGACACCTCTCGCGGGGCGAGACTTCAATTCTAGGCTGTGACCTTCATCACGGCTAGGCCGTGATTGTCTCTGACTTCCAGGTCTTCATGTTTCGCGGGGCGAGAATAGTTTAGCGGGGCGAGCCAGAAGTGATGACTTTTGCTGCTTTGTTGACCTTCAGGCTCGCGGGGCGAGAATCCACTCGCGAGGCGAGTATCTCCAGACTTGCAATTTCCACTGCTTTTTGACTTTCCTTGACTCCCGGAGCTTCACCTATTGACCTGAAAACACCGAAAGCAACCAAAAGCATAATTCTATCCAAAATAAGCTAAAAACTACACAAAAGATGCAAAACGAGTCAAAGTCCAACTTAGGAACAAAACAAGGCAAATTTGGGCGAAAACGAGAGTGAACTCGACTAATTGGCCCATAAACCCTAGTTCATCTAGTCATAAAACTAGATAAGCCAGAGGCTTATCATTACTTTATGCTTAACTCCATATTTTGCAAGTAGTTTGGAAAAAACTTGGTTGCAAAAATGGGTTCCTTCATCACTAATGATTGTTCTAGGGGTTCCAAATCTAGAAAAGATTTTTTTTTTTTTTGTAGAAATTTTGATACCACCCTAGCATCATTTTTTATTGTTGCCACAGCCTCCACCCATTTAGACACATAATAAACAGCTACCAGAATGTAAAGGTTGCCAAAGGATGGAGGAAATGGTCCCATGAAGTCAATCCCACATACATCAAAAAGTTCAATTTCCAAAATGGTATTTAGGGGCATCTCATTTTTATTAGGCACATTTCCTACCCTTTAGCACCTGTCATAGTGCTTAACAAATTCACGTGAATCTTTAAAAAGAGTAGGCCAGAAATAACCTGATTGGAGAACCTTGGCAGCAGTTCTCATGCCATGAAAGTGTCCACCATATGCTGCAGCATGGCACTAAGTTAGAATATTTTGGAATTCTTCATCTGCAGCACATCTTCTGTTCAGATTTTCTGGGCACATCTTGAAATGGTATGGTTCATCCTAGACATATTGCTTGGCTTGATGGAAAAATCTTCTCTTTTGTTGAGAATTCATGTCTAGGGGAACCACACCACTGACCAGGAAATTGACCAGATCAGCATACCAGGGTGCTGCAGCATCCTGCATTGCTAGAAGTTGTTCATCAGGGAAAGATTTATCAATGATACTCCCATGGATGCCACAACATCCTATGGCATTCTTGAGAGGTGATCAACTACTTGGTTCTCCACTCCCTTCTTATCTCTGATTTCTAGATCAAATTCTTGTAGCAGCAACACCCACCTTATCATCCTTGGTTTAGCATCGATCCTTCTTGTCAATTAAATATTTGATTGCTGAGTGGTCTATGTAGACTACCGCTTTTGTACCAACAAGATAGGATCTAAACTTCTCAAATGCCCTATCGTGCACCAGCAACTGACACAGTGGCTTAGAAATCTTGGGAAAGTCTTTGATGAATCTTCTGTAAAACCCAGCATGGCCTAGGAAGCTTCTGATTCCTTTCACATATATGGGAGGGGGAAGCTTTTCAATAATTTCAATCTTTGCCTTATTCACTTCAATGCCAGTTCTGGAGATTATATGTCCCTGCACAATTCCTTCAATTACCATAAAGTGACGCTTCTCCTAAATCAAAACTAGATTTGTTTCTTCACATTTGTCTAGGATATGCTCCAGATTCATCAAACAGGTTTGGAAAGTATCTCCAAACATTGAGAAATCATCCATAAACACTTCCATTGATTTTTCAATCATATCAGAGAAAATGGCCATCATACATCTCTAGAAGGTTGCTAGAGCATTGCACAAACCGAATGGCATTTTTCTGAAAGCAAAGGTACCATAAGAACATGTGAAAGTAGTCTTCTCTTGATCCTCTGGTGCTATAGCAATCTGGTTGTATCCCGAGTATCCATCCAGAAAACAGTAATAGTCTATCCCAGCAAGTCTGTCCATCATCTGATCAATGAAAGGCAAGGAGAAATGATCCTTTTCTAGTAGCTTTGTTCAGTTTCCTATAATCCATGCAGATTCTCCAACCAATCACAGCCCTTGTGGGGATGATCTCATTCTTCTCATTAGTGATGACAGTCACACCTCCTTTCTTAGGCACACATTGGATTGGACTCACCCAAACACTGTCAGAAATAGGATAGATAATCCCGACATCCAGCCACTTGATGATTTCCTTTTGGACCAGCTCCTTCATGATTGGATTAAGCCTTCTCTGACTTTCAATGCTATTCTTTTAACTTTCTTATAAGAGAATTATGTGCATGCATATTGATGGACTAATCCCATTGATATTTGCTATCTGCCACCCTATTACCTTTTTGTGTCTTTTCAAAGTTGTCAGTAATTGCTCTTCTTGCAGAGAATTCAGTGAAGCAGATATAATTACAGGCAAGGTTTCATTATCACCAAGATAGGCATACTTCAAATGACTTGGCAAATTTTTTAGTTCAAGAGATGGAGCTTTAACAATGGAAGGAATATTATCTTTGAACGTATCATCAGTTACCTCCAATGACTCGTATTTTTTGCTCCATAGATGTTGAACCACCTTGATGTCCAGAGACTTTTTAGTCTCATCATCAGAACAAGTGTCATCTTCCACTGATGCTGCAACATAGTCTGTATGGTTCTTGAGAAATTGTTGTTGCACCAGTTCATCAAATGTCTGAATGCGAGAGCATTCTTCCATTCCTTCATCAGGATACTTTAGGGCATTTAACACATTAAATGTGACCTGATGATCATTAACCCTCATTGTAAGTTCACCCTTCTGGACATCAATCAATGTCTTTCCTGTTGCTAAGAATGATCTCCCTAGGATGATGGGAGCCTCTCTGTCTGCTTCAAAATCCAGAATGATGAAGTCCACAGGAAATACAAATTTATCAACCTTGATCAACACATCTTCAATTTTTCCCTTTGGATATGCAATGGATCTGTCAGCCAGCTGAAGTGAAACAGATGTAGGCCTTGCTTCCCCAATTTCCAGCTTCTTGAAAAAAAGACATGAGCATAAGGTTGATGCTTGCTCCCAAGTCACATAGAGATTTACCACAATAAGTATCTCCAATGGAACATGGTATGGTGAAACTTACAGGATCTTTCATCTTCCTAGGCACTTTATTCTGCATCAGCATACTACATTCTTCAGTCATAGCCACAGTTTCAAATTCTCCCAATCTTCTCTTCTTAGTGAGTACATCTTTCATGAACTTTGTGTAGTTGGGCATCTATTGCAAGGCTTCTACCAAGGGTATGTTGATATGAAGCCGCTTCAGTACATCTAGGAACTTGTTGAACTATTTCTCTTGGTGAACTTTCTTCAACCTCTGAGGATAAGGTGGTGGAGGTCTTTCTAGAATCAGCTTAGGTGCAGGAGGGGTTGCAGCAGCATCAGGCACCTTCTTAACAATTTCTGGTTGCTCCATTGTAGCATCTTCTTTAGCTGTTTCTTTCTCAAATTCTGAATTATTCACCTTCTGTTTCATCTTTGGTTCTATAACTTCTACATCTTTGCCACTTCTCAAATGGATTACCTTGCACTGCTCCTTTCCTCTTCCAGACCTTGAGGCTTTAGGATCTTCGGTAGGAGCAGGTAATGTTCCAACTTGCCTTGAATTGATTGCATTGACTAGTTGTCCCACTTGAGTCTCTAAGTTCCTCATTCCAGCGTTAGTTTGTCATAATTGCCTTCAGCACAGATTCTAAGGATGGTTCTGGAGCTTTCTGTTGAACTTGTGGTTGCTGTTGCTCTATTGTTGTTGCTGCTGATAACTAGGAGGTGGATTCAGTGTGTTACTGAAATTGGAGTACTTAAGATTAGGATGTTGTGATTGCTGCCATCCTGAGTTACCAAGAATTATTGCCCCGATAATTGTTATTTCCTACATAGTTGACTGCAGTAGGATTTGAAGAACAATTCTCAAATAAATGATCTCCTCCACAGTAAACACATGATACAGTCTCGGCCTTGAAAATTTGCTCATTCACCATCTCTTCAGTCAATATGGGTGGAGCAGAGGAACTTCCTTTATTTGCCATGGTCAACCCCCTAACCATATTAGTTAAGGAGGTTATTTGAGCTGACAGTGCTGAAACTTCACTCACTTCATATGCCCCTACAGCAGCATTGCCTTTTCCAGAAACTTGTCTTACTGTTGGCCAATGATAGCTGTTAGCTGCTATTCCCTCCATCAGAGCATGAGCTTCATTGTAGGATTTAGTGAGGAGACTGCCTCCAGCTGAGGCATCTAGCATCATCCTTGAACTAGGTGAAACTCCATTGTAGAAGTGCTCCATTTGAATACAGAATGGGATACCATGGTGAGGGCACTTCTTAATCAATTATTTGAATCTCTCCCAAGCCTCAAATAGTGGTTCATCATCATGCTGCCTAAAAGAAGTGATGTCAGTTATCATCTTTGCATTCATAGTTGGTGGAAAGAACTTGGTTAAGAACTTCTCAGCAAGCTTATTCCAAGTATCAATTGAGTTTGCATCCAAGGAATTCAACCTGTTCATATCCTTGCCTCCCAAAGAGAATGGGAACAATCTCAGTCTGAATGCATCATCACTGACTCCTGGAATTTTGAAATTGCTTGCCACATCCAAAAATTGCTTCAGATGCAAGTGAGGATCTTTTGTTGCAACACCATTGAATTGTCCTATTGTTTGTAACATTTGGAACATCACTAGCTTGGACTCAAACTAAGGTGCCGTGATGGGAGTCCTCACTATTACAGTATTCATAGATTCAGGGTCAAACACATCATAACCCCTAATAGAACAATATTTATCATTGGCCATAGCCATACTATCCTTTGGTGGTCCTTCTTCAGTCATCTCTGAAACAACAGGGGACAATGCTTCAGAAGAATCTGGTGTGGAGTTGGTTGGAGTGTTCTGAACCAACTCAGGTAATGGCTGAGATGATTGACCTCTTATGAACCTTCTGAATATTCTTTCTATCTCTGGATCAAACCTGTATTCAGGTGACAAGAACCTGTACATACAGTTTCGGTACCCTGTGCTACAGCAAAGCACTAAGAGTGTCAGTACCTCTAACTATAGAACTAATAATCTGGAAACAGAATTTTAACACCAATTACAATCCCCGGCAACGGCGCCAAAAACATGTTACCTTAAAAAACAGTTGTTCTTAAGCTTGTGCAAGTATACACAAATGCCTCAAGTAATATAGAAGTTTCATTCAGATATCGTTCCCACAGGGATTAAATTGATGCAACAAAATTCCAGTTCAGATTATATATTCTAGGAGTTAGGATTGAGTAACCAAAAATTGTTGTGTGTGGACAAATTAAAATAAAGGGTATGAGTGATAGAAAAATAAATAAGTTGTGAATTGAAAGTAGAAATGAAACAAGTTAACAAAGAAATGATTTGTTGATATAGATGATGAAAATAGCTTCAGGTATGCTGCAGCATAAATCCTGTTTAGCCCTCATTATGCTCTGACTATGCTCTAGCATCTGGCTCTAGGAAATTAAAGTTTTTTTTTCCCAACAATACAGGGTCAGGGTCATTAACTTTGTTCTATTCCTATATTCAGATTAATTACACCTCCCTCTTAGTTAAGCACATTCCATCTAGCTTAGGGACAAGAATAGTTATTCCTAGCCTATCCAACATCAATTAATTTTCCAATTAATGACTTAATCCTTATTTTCTATCAAGTTCCATTTACTTAACTTTTCCAAATCAAGCAAACTAAATATTCAATCAAGTTGATCACTCTTAATAAAACGACATTAAATGCGTGATAAAAGAAGATATAGAACATAGTCATTACATAAATCAACTAAACATTCATTATATTAGCATTCCTAAAGCTTAAAGTATTTAGCTCATAATGAGCTTACAAAGAGCAAAAATAAAAAATAAGCAAGAAACCATTACAATGGATGAACAACGAAAACGCAGCAGCAGCATCTCAGGAAGAAGAAACCAGCGCAACACTCAAGAGGACAAGACAATGTGTAAGAAATTCAAAAGTCTCCTCTACTAGGGTTTGCTAAATGCTTTTATAGTACACACAAAACCCTATTCTCTTTCATTCCATTGTGGGCCAACATCCAAAATATTAATAAAATAACCATAGCCTATTTCCGAAAAGTGTGGGGCAGCTGATCCTAGGCACGTGTGCCTCCTTAAAAACAACAGTGCCAATGCCCATGAGGAGAGAGGAGAGTTGTCCTTGTAATATTTTTTCTTTTAGTGAAAAGCCACTGGAAAAAGGGTCATGCTGCAATATCTGATAGCTTAATCTTTTCTGCTTCGGCTACGCTTCAGCAAAAGAACTGCATATACAGACACATAAAATTGAGACCATGATAGAGCATTCCGGAGCAAAAGCTATTAATTACAAAACTTAACACAAATAACTTCAACCTAACAATTCCAATCAAAATCAAGACTCAAAACCTCAAAGACAAACAAAAGTAGGAGTCAAAAGGAGCAAAATAACTCTTCATTCAAAGAGTTATCACCTATGCTCCAGTTCAAAATCCCGAAAGGGCATGCTGCTTAAGCACGCCCGTGCTCAACAGTCAACACGACCGTGCTTGACTGTGAGCTCAGCACGCCCGTGCTGAGGGTGAGCATGCTCGTGCTCACTTGTCCAGAACAGAACGCAGAAAGCTGAAACAGGGGTGTCCACCCCAAATAAGTGAAAGATCTAATAAGACACCAAACGAACATGAAGACAAAATAAAAGTGATAAGATGTTATACCTTGGTAGCCTAGTGGCCAAGGGGGCCTTGATGCATAATGGTCAAGGTGGTAATCTCTAGTGCTTAATGGATAGACTGTTAATTAAAGATTGTAATGTACCTTGGTAGCCTAATGGCCAAGGGGGCCTTGATACCTGATGGTCAAGGTGGTAATCTCTCGTGCGAAACGACCAGAGTGTTTAAAAGACTAAACAATGAAACGATAACAATAATCCTCGATAGTCGAGTGGTCAAGGTGTTGATGGTGATAAAACTTGGGTAGCCTAGTGGCCCAAGCGGAAGTGGTGGTTGTGCTTGTGTGGTATGTTGTTGATGGATTCACGTATCAAAGATGTTAGTGGGGAATGTTCAACATAGGGGACATCGTCCGAGAGTAAGGCGATCTGGACATCCGCGGTGATTCATCCGAGAGTTAGGTGAATCGTGCGCCCCCGCGGTGATGCATTCGGGAGAAAGGTGCGTCGGTTATCCCAGGTTCCATCCAAGGTAGGTGGATTGCCCCAACGTTGGTGCTTATTGGCCAATGTGGATATGTAACTCCGAAGTTGACATTCTGAGGTAGAATGGATCCTAGTGCATAAAGGAGCAGTGGAGTAGCATTGCATTGAATAATATACGTTAATGTAAGATGCTTAATTGTTTATATTGTATGTTGTTGTTGTGATAACATGATTGTTGTGATGCATGCTCGTCTTGCTTACTGCTTCCTTGCCATTATATTCATATTCATGTTTCTAACTCCCCTTTTGCTATGTTTGTGTTTTGTTGTATATATATTTTATGCAGAGGACGACAATTAGCCAGTTGAGTAGTGACTCTGAGGAGCCGCGACTCGTAGTTAGGATTTCCAATTTTATTAGTTTAGTTTGTTTCAGTTTGTATCCGAGGATGTTTTACGGATTTGGTTATACCAATTCTCTATGTGACATCAGGGGTTGGGTTTGTTTATGTTATTTTTTTCCGCGTTTGAGACTTGTTATAATGTGGTACCTTTTAACTTGGTTTAATTTTATGAAATAAATGCATGTTTTTATTTTATATCTTTAAATTAAATGCTTCTATATGTTTGTGGGGTAGAGGGTGTCACATTTAGTGGTATCAAAGCAGGTCTGTCCTATCAGGCCGTGGTATGAGTCTGTTGCGAGTCTTTTGTGTTCTCTTGTTTGAATTATCTATATTTATTATAGATAATGATGCTTAGTGTTAGTGGCCATTAACTTTTCCTGCTTTAAGTTCTATGTATGTAATAAACTGCCTTGGCATTTAAAGTAACTTATAGCAGGAAGAGGAGGAAGAAATGATCAGACTATCGCGGATGCCTTGGTACTCCTTGCCAATAAGATAGGTGATGAGCCTCTGTTTGACTGGTTTTATAACTAGTAAAGACCTTGGCTTTGTGCTAATTTTATATCATTTTTACCCAAATTAGACTTGATTGTCTCTAAGTAGTATTTTGAGTCTGTAAAGTATTTTTAGGTTAATTTAGTTGATTTAGAGTTAAATAAAGTACTTATGTTATTTTCTTATTTTCAGGTTAATAAAAAGGAAATAATTCCGGTTCGCCCCGCGAAGGATATCTCGCGTCGCGAGTCACCCAGCCCTGAAAAGTCAGAGACGATCACGGTTTACCCGTGTTGAAGATCACGGCTATGGCAGTTTTGAAGTTGAAGCGTTCGCCTCGCGAGCATCCATTCGCCTCGCGAGCTTGGAAGTCAGAATGTATCACGGGCATAAGCATCACGGCCGTGACGCGCGGCCCTCTTATAAAAACAGAAACGCAGGAGTCAGAACATGAAAGCTAAAAGGAAGCCCAACAACTTTCATGAAGAACTCAGATGCTGAATTGGATGTATAGTGGGTCACATTGGGCCTTGAAGTCAGAACATAATTGCTGTCACTGGAACCTGAACTGGTCATGAAGATTGGGCCATAACTTGGGCTGTAGATGTCGGTTGGAACTAAAACCGGTGGCAAATGAAAGATCAAACAAAGAGCTTTAACTCTCATGAAGACCATTATTCCAAACAGAGCCGTTTTGAAGGGCTTTAATCCATGTGAAGTCAGAGGCGTTTCAGCTGCCCTATGAGTTGAATGTGGACATAACTCCCTCATCTTAATTCATAATTAAGCAAATTAAGTGGCTTTGGAAAGCTAAGAGGCAGAGGTTGAATTTAATAAAAGGAGCATTCAGATATTGAGAGAGGAGTTAGTCATAGTTAGTCAGAGTTGGCTAGTTTTAGCCAGTCTTAGGCTGTAGTAGTAGTAGTTTCCAGTAGTCTATTTTCTTTTCTTTTTATGTCTGTAATGGAGAGCTAGTCTCCTAGATTAATCTACTGTAATTGGTTTCTATCCATACTTGAGGTTCTTGTATTTCCTGTTTTTATTTCCTTTTCTCTTTTCAATGCCATGATTTATATTTCTGTTTGCTTAATTCAGGAGTATATTGTGTTGTGTTGGTTTATCTCGGTGATATCATGTTCCTATATATAATCGCGTTTGCTTAATTCGTGTGTGTACGTTTCGTGTTCGCTTAGTTCACGAAGTGCTTAACCCCGTTTGCTTAATTCGGGAATAGGGACATATATCTGTAGTAGTGGTTCCGCTTGTGAATTATTGCTACAACCGGGAGGGGATTAGAATCTGCTTAGGGCTTGGATTTGCTTGAACCAATGATAGTGGGAAACCATGAACAGTAGGTTAATCGTCTTTAGTTTATTTGTTAATCTCTTTTCTTACTCTGTTTTTATTTTGTTTTCTTTATTTTATTTCAATCTCAAAACCCTCCAAAAACTAACTTTTGATTTTCTGTTAATAATAACAACACTAAAGAGTCCTTGAGAGACGATATCCGAGTTGTCGCTCTATACTACATTATTTTTCGCTCGTATTTTTGGCGCGTGGCGACAGCGCAGTCAATAGGCCAGAACCAGAACGTCAACAACAACGGGGGACCAGCTGAGTTTCAGGATCTTGACAAGTTCTAGCAGAACAATCCACCGTCCTTCAAGGGAGCTTATGATCCTGAGGGTGCCCTATTGTGGATGAGGGAGATTGAGAAGATCTTCCAAGCTATGGGATGCAACGACCATCAGAAGGTCATCTTTGGATCCTTCATGCTGACGGTGGAGGCCGAGCACTGGTGGGAGAAATGTCGCCAGTGCATGCAGGCTGAGGGTATTATGGTCACATGGAATGTCTTTAAGGACATATTTATAGAGAAGTACTTTCCAGCCGATATCCGCGACAAAAAGGGGATGGAATTCTTGGTGCTAAAGCAGGGTAACATGTCAGTGGGAGAGTATGCGGCTAAGTTCGAGGAGCTCGCACATTACCATACTCTGTATCAGTATGTGACAGACGACAGCTCTAAGTGCGTGAAGTTTGAGGATAGTCTGCATTCGGAGATTAAGCAGGCTATCAGCTATCAGGAGATCAGAGTCTTCCCAGTCTCGATGAACAAGCGTAGGATCTTTGAAGATGCCTACAAGTCTGGAGAATCAGTCTCTAAGGGATCAGACAGTCAGAGCAATAAGAAGGGTGATCAAGGGAACAAATGGAAGTTGTGTCTCGCTCCAACTGGCCAAGACTTCAGGCGGGATGGTAATAAGCCCTAGTTTTCTTTAGACGGGTCCAAGAGATGGGATTCCTCTGATTCCAGACCTAGGAGCTCACTCGTTACCATACTCTGTATTAGTATGTGACGGACAACCGCTCCAAGTGCGTGAAGTTTGAGGATGGTCTACGTTCGAAGATTAAGCAGGCTATCAGCTATCAGGAGATCAGAGTCTTCCCAGTCTTCATGAACAAGATTAGGATCTTTGAAGATGCCTACAAGTCTGGAGGGTCAGCATCCAAGGGATCAGACAGTCAAAGTAATAAGAAGGGTGATCAAGGGAACAAATGGAAGTTGTGTCTCTCTCCAACTGGCCAAGACTTCAAGCGGGATGGTAAGAAGCCCCAGTTTTCTTTTGATAGGTCCAGGAGATGGGATTCCTCCGATTCCAGACCTCTTCGGTGAGGCAAGTGTGGACAGGGCCACTTTACTACTGATAAGCCTCTAGTTATCTAGTTTTATAACTAGTAAGATCATGGTTTTTGTGCTAATTATTCGAGTTTAATCTCGTTTTCGCCCAAATTTGGATTTAATTGTCCTCAAGCAACATTTTGAGTTTCTTAAGTAATTTTAGTTAATTATGAGTCAAATAAAGCATTTACTGCTATTTCATATTTTCAGGATAAAAGGGAAGCACTTAGAGTCAACTAAGTGAAGAAAACACTGGAAAATGTAATTCTGGAAGTTTCGCCTCGCAAGAAGCTACTCGCCTCGTGAGCCTGAAGACCAGCTTGAATAGCAACAGTCACCCTTTCTGTCTCGCCTCGCGAATCACTATCTCGCCACGCGAGCCTGAAGGCTTGACTGTGTCAGAGAATGTCACCCTTTCGGTCTCGCCTCGCGAATCACCATCTCGCCTCGCGAGAACCCAATTTTGAACTTGCGCCACTTTTAATGTTCGCCTCGCGAGAGGCTACTCGCCTCGCGAGCGGGCGCAGAATCTGAAAGTTATAAATTGTTGTTTTAGGGCAAATTAGAAAAAAAAACTTTTTATTCACTGTTTTACGAATTTTCTAGGTTTTGTATTACATTTTTGATGGAGAACTAATCACCGGAGATTAATCTGCTGTAATCGGTTTCCACCGACACTTGAGGTTCTATAATTCCCAATCTTATTGCTATTCCATTTCAATATTACCCTATATGTCTTGTTTCCTTAATTCAAGTTATATAGAAAAGTATTGATTTATTTCGATGATCATATGTTCCTTACTCTAATCACGTTTGCTTAATTCGCGTGTGTACGATCGTGTTTGCTTAATTCACGATGACCTTAATCCATTTGCTTAATTCGGAATAGGAACGTATATCTCGTAGTGTCAATTGCGCTTGTTTAATTGCTGCTACAATCGAAAAGGGATTAGAATCCGCTTAGGGCATGGAATTTATATGAATCAATGATAGTTGGGAAACCGAAAACAGTAGATTAATCACTTTTAGCTATTTATAATCACTTATTTGCATTGTTTTTATTAATTGAATCATTCAACTTCAACCCCCCCTTACCCCCCCCCCCCCCCCCCCAAAAAAAAAAAAAAACTGATTTTGAGGTTAATAACAATCCAAGAGTCCTTGTGATACGATACTCGAGTTGTCGCGCCCTAACTACAGTTTTTGGAAACCACTCGTTTTTTACCCGCGTGCGACAGCGTGTCAAAATTGGCACCGTTGCCGGGGACTCTTGTTGTTATTTTCGCATTTTCTTTTTGATTTTCTGCTGAATTAGTTCTGGCTACTAGGTTTGGTTGTTCTGACTTGTGTGATTTTGATCCTGAAATTGAGAGAACTTTGCACACACGCCGTAGAGCAATTCAGGCTAGCACTAGTTCACCAACCAGTAGTGATTATGATTCTGTACTTGCTTTTGATAACATGGCTGATCAAAGAACACTAAGACAGCTTGCTGCTCCTGATGTTAATTATAATGGTTTGTGTATTGAATATGCTGATGTTGTTACTCCTTTTGAATTAAAATCTGGTTTAATACACTTGTTGCCAAGGTTTAGTGGTCTTGCAGGTGAGGATACGCACAAGCATCTGAAGGAAATCCAGGTTGTCTGCTCTACACCTTTGAGACCGGAAGGAATAACAGAAGACCATATCAAGCTGAGAGCCTTCCCATTCTCGCTTCAAGGTGCTGCGAAGGATTGGTTGTATTACCTTGAACCGAATTCTGTTACAACCTGGAATGATTTGAAGAAGGTCTTCCTAGAGAGATACTTCCCTGCCTCCAGAGCTGCATCAATCAGGAAGGAGATATGTGGTATTAGATAGGGCAATGAATCATTGGCCGAGTACTGGGAGAGGTTTAAGAAGTTGGTGTCCAGTTGTCCTCAGCACCAGATTTCCGAGCAGCTCCTTATTCATTACTTTTATGAGGGATTGCTACCAATGGATAGGAACATTTTAGATGCTGCTAGCGGAGGAGCGCTTGTTGATAAGACTCCAGCTGCCGCCAAGTCACTGATTGAGAACATGTCACTCAACTCCCAGCAGTTCACAACCAGAAACAACTCTGTGGAGACAAGGGGTGTGAATGAGGTCCATGTTTCTTCCTCCAACAAAGCCCTTGAAACTAGACTTGATGAGCTCACCTCTTTAGTTAAACAGTTGGCAGTGGATAAAGTTCAAACAGCAAGGTTGTGTGGTATTTGTACTTCTCCTGAGCACCTGACCGATTCATGTCCCATTCTGAAAGATGAGTGATGAGCCTCTGTTTGACTGGTTTTATAACTAGTAAAGACCTTGGCTTTGTACTAATTTTATATCATTTTCACCCAAATTAGACTTGATTGTCTCTAAGTAGTATTTTGAGTCTGTAAATTGTTTTTAAGTTAATTTAGTTGATTTAGAATGAATAAAGTATTTACTTTTATTTTCTATTTTCAGGTAAATAAAAAGGAATAATTCTGGAGTTTCTCGCCCCGCGAGAAGGCTGCTCGCCTCGCGACCCCGAAGCCTGACTGTTCCAAGAAATTGCTAAGTCTCTGGTTCGCCCCGCGAAGAAGGACTCGCCTCGCGAGTCATCCAACCATGAAAAGTCAGAGACGATCACGGCTTGCCCGTGTGGAAGGTCACGGTCGTTGCAGTTTGGGAATTTGAAGCGTTCACCTCGCGAATCTATACTCGCCTCGCGAGAAGACAAAGAGTTGCAGACCTTTCATGTCATTCGCCTCGCGAGAAGTGCTTCGCCTCGCGAGGACTTGGATTCCAGAAACGTGTATAAAAGCCTGTTTAGGCAGAACTGAAGAGCTAGTAGTTTTAGGGAGTCAAAGAGTTAGCCAGTTTTGGCTAGTTCTAGGGGGAGTAGTGTGGCTAGTCAGTTTTGGCTAGTCTCAGTTAGTAGTTAATTAGTTTTAGTTTCATTTTCTCTTCTTTTGTTTTACTTTTGTAATGGAGAATTAGTCTCCTAGATTAATCTACTGTAATTGGTTTCTGTTAACACTTGAGGTTCTGTGATTCCTCTTTCATTTCCTTTTCTCTTTTCAATGCCATGCTTTATATTTCTGTTTGCTTAATTCAGGAGTATATTGTGTTGTGTTGGTTTATCTCGGTGATATCATGTTCCTATATATAATCGCGTTTGCTTAATTCGCGTGTGTACGTTTCGTGTTCGCTTAGTTCACGAAGTGCTTAACCCCGTTTGCTTAATTCGGGAATAGGGACATATATCTGTAGTAGTGGTTCCGCTTGTGAATTATTGCTACAACCGGGAGGGGATTAGAATCTGCTTAGGGCTTGGATTTGCTTGAACCAATGATAGTGGGAAACCAAGAACAGTAGGTTAATCGTCTTTAGTTTATTTGTTAATCTCTTTTCTTACTATGTTATTATTTTGTTTTCTTTATTTTATTTCAATCTCAAAACCCCCCAAAAACTAACTTTTGATTTTCTGTTAATAATAACAACACCTAAGAGTCCTTGAGAGACGATCCGAGTTGTCGCTCTATACTACATTATTTTGTAATCGCTCGTTCTTTTTGGCGCGTGGCGACAGCGCGGTCAATGAGTCGGTCACTGATTTACCTCAAGCATATGTAGCCAATCTTTACCATCAACGCAACAATCAGAACAGGTACATCATTCTTGACCTCTCCACTAATAAGTACCACCCCAACTGGAGGAACCATCCAAACCTTCGGTATGGAAACTCATCCATACAACAACAACAGCTGATGTTACCACCACAGAATCCACCCCAAGTGACCACCTCTGCACCTCCCGGACTTTCACCAGAGGACCTTGTCAAGCAAATGGCTGCACAAAATCTCCAGTTTCAGCAGCGAACAGATTCTAGTATTCATGCTTTGCAAACACAAATTGGATAGCTTGCCACTTCGATGAATGCCATGCAGCAAGCTCAAGGATCGAACCAACTACCTGCTCAACCAGTAGTGAATCATAATGTCCCAAATCCTAATGTGAGTGCAATGACTTTGAGATCCGGAAAAGTTGCAGAACCAGCCCCTGAAAATAAAAAAAACTGTTGAGGTAACACCTGAACCTTCTGTCGTTGTTGAAGCTGAGAAAGAGTATGTGCCACCAATCCCCTTCCCGCAAAGAGTGCTGAAAAGTAAAAAGATTGATGAGGAAGACAAAGAGAAAGAGATTCTGGATGTATTCAGAAAGGTGGCAGTGAACATTCCGCTCCTTGATACGAATAAGCAGGTTCCGAAATATGATAATTTTATGAAGGATTTGTGCACACACAAGAGGAGGTTGAAGGGAAATGAGAGAGTCAATTTGGGACGAAATGTTTCAGCCCTCATTCAACCTAAACCTGCACCTGAGAAAGTTACCGTTTCAGCCCTCAGTCAGGCAATGCCACAGAAATGCAAGGATCCGGGAACTTTTGCTATTCCATGCACCATTGGGGACAGTAAATTCGACAATTGCATGTTGGATTTAGGAGCTTCTATTAATGTCATGCCCACTTCTGTTTTCAACAATCTTGATCTTGGTCCTCTGCAACATACGGGTCTTACTATTCAGTTGGCAAACAGGACCAATGCTCGCCCCATTGGAGTGGTAGAAGATGTGCTTGTTCAAGTCAATGACCTGATTTTCCCTGCTGATTTTGACATCCTGGACATGGTAGGGGAAACAAATTCAAGCAGATCACCAATCATTCTGGGCAGACCGTTCATGAAAATGGCGAAGACAAAGATTGATGTTGATGATGGAACCATGTCCATGGAATTTGGTGACATTGTTGCAAAATTCAACATTTTCGATGCTATGAAGCATCCCTTGGAAGAGCACTCTGTCTTTCAAATAGAGTTGCTCTCTGAAATTGTTGATGACACTTATGATGACTTGGTTGCTGATTTTCCATCTATTTCTGGTTTTGATGATGTTTATTCATGTGCTGATTGTACTAACACTGACACTTGTGCTGTTTGTGCTGAGATTGATGCTACCTTGCAGGGTGACAGTGTAAGTGAAGCTGTTTGTTCAGTTGAAGTTCTTGACAGCACGACTGCCCCAAACATACCATCCATTGAGCAGCCACCCTCCCTAGAGCTTAAGCCACTTCCTGAAAATCTGAAATATGCTTATTTAGAGAGGAATGAAAAACTTCCAGTTATAAGTACCTCTAACCTTGATTCTGACAAGGAAACTAAGCTCTTGGAGGTTTTGAAGAAGAATAAGAAGGCAATTGGGTGGACCTTGGCCGACATACCAGGCATTAGCCCATCTAGGTGTATGCATAGGATTCTGTTGGAGGATAGGGCTAAAACAGTTAGGCAGTCCCAAAGGCGGCTCAATCCCTTGATTCTTGATGTTGTGAAGAAGGAGGTAACAAAACTCTTGCATGCGGGTATCATATACCCTATCTCTGATAGTAATTGGGTGAGCCCAGTGCAAGTTGTACCTAAGAAATCTGGACTCACAGTGGTGAAAAATGAAAATAATGAACTTGTTCCCACTAGAGTTCAGAATAGCTGGAGAGTTTGCATTGATTACAGGAGATTGAACCAGGCTACTAGAAAGGATCACTTTCCTTTGTCGTTCATCGATCAGATGCTTGAACGACTAGCTGGTAAATCACACTATTGTTTTCTTGATGGTTTTTCAGGTTACTTCCAGATCCACATTGCACCAGAGGATCAAGAGAAGACAACCTTTACGTGCCCCTTTGGCACGTTTGCTTACAGGAGGATGCCATTTGGTCTTTGCAATGCTCCTGGCACATTCCAGAGATGCATGATTAGTATTTTTACTGAATATATTGAGAATTGCATGAAAGTGTTCATGGATGATTTTACTGTTTATGGTTCCTCATTTGATGCATGCTTGAACAGTTTGAATCTGGTTTTGGAAAGATGCATTGAAACGGACCTTGTTTTGAATTATGAAAAATGCCATTTTATGGTTGAACGGGGAATTGCTTTGGGGCATATTATTTCTGAAAAAGGTATTTCAGTAGATCCTGCTAAGATTGAGGTGATTTCTACACTGCCTTACCCATCTTGCGTTCGTGAGATTCGTTCTTTTCTTGGTCAAGCAGGTTTTTATAGGCGCTTCATAAAGGATTTCATCAAGATAGCTCTTCCTCTATCAAACTTGTTGAAAGATGATGTCATTTTCAACTTTGATGACAACTGCAAGAAGGCGTTTGATTTCTTGAAGAAGGCATTGACCTCCACTCCCATCATCCATCCTCCTGACTGGACCCTCCCTTTTGAGATTATGTTTGATGCCTCTAACTATGCTGTGGGGGCGGTCCTTGCACAAAGGGTGGGCAAGGCTGCCCATGTTATTTACTATGCTTCTAGAACTTTAGATGCTGCGCAGGCTAATTACACCACCACTGAAAAGGAACTTCTAGATATTGTTTTTGCTCTTGATAAATTCAGATCATATTTGCTAGGTTCCAAGGTTGTTGTTTTCACTGACCATGCAGCTTTAAAGTACTTGTTGAAGAAACCAGAAGCAAAACCGATATTGATTCGGTGGATGTTGTTGCTCCAAGAGTTTAGTGTGGAGATTAAAGATAAGAGTGGAGCTGAGAATTTAGTAGCTGGTCACTTGAGCAGAATAGAGAGGGATGAGGATCCTTCTCCCATTCAGGATGACTTTCCTGATGAGCACCTTTTACAGTTGCATGGGGTAACTCCTTGGTTTGCTGATATTGTTAACTATCTTGTTGCTGGTGTTTTTCCGACAGGTGCAACTAGGTCACAAATTCACAAACTCAGGAGTGATGCCAAATATTTTGTTTGGGATGATCCATATCTTTGGAAATTTGGCAGTGATCAGGTAATTAGGAGATGTATCCCCGACTATGAGATTGAATCTATTATGCACTTTTCTCATGCTTCTCAAGTAGGGGGACACTTTGGGCCACAGAGGACTGCAAGAAAAATCCTAGATTCAGGTTTTTACTGGCCCACCATTTTTAAAGATGCTTATGAGGTTTACCGCACTTGTAGAGAGTGTCAGACAGCAGGTACAACCATCACTCGTAAGAGTGAAATGCCTCAGCAACCTATGCTTTTCTGTGAGGTGTTTGATGTGTGGGGAATTGACTTTATGGGTCCTTTCCCTGCATCTTTTGGTTTTCTCTATATTCTGCTTACTGTTGATTATGTTTCAAAGTGGGTGGAAGCTATCCCCACTAGGACTAATGATTCTAGAGTTGTTGCAAATTTTGTCAGGTCCAATATCTTCTGCAGGTTCAGAATACCTCGGGCTATCATAAGTGACCAAGGCAGTCATTTCTGCAACCGCACCATGGAAGCTTTACTCCGGAAGTATGGAGTTGTGCACAAGGTCTCCACTGCATATCATCCCCAAACTAATGGGCAAGCTGAGATCTCAAACAGAGAAATCAAACAGATCTTAGAGAAAGTGGTGCAGCCAAATAGGAAAGACTGGAGCCGCCGTCTAGAAGACGCACTTTGGACTCAAAGAACAGCTTTCAAGACACCAATAAGGATGTCCCCCTATAGACTTGTGTTCGGTAAGGCATGCCATCTTCCTGTAGAGATTGAACACCGAGCTTATTGGGCGGTCAGAAGCTGTAATTTGGAAATGCAAAAGGCAAGCATTGAAAGGAAACTCCAATTACAGCAGCTTGAGGAGCTTAGGTTGGAAGCCTATGAAAGCTCTCGAATTTACAAAGAGAAAACCAAGCACTTCCATGATAAGATGATTTCTAGGAAGGAATTCTCTGTGGGCCAACAGGTTTTATTGTTTAACTCCCGCCTGAATGTGATGGCTGGGAAACTTCGATCCAAGTGGATTGGCCCATTTGTTGTCACTAATGTTTTCCCTCATGGTGCAGTAGAAATAAAAATTGCAGGTAGCAACAAGGTCTTTAAGGTTAGTGGGCAGCGCTTGAAGCTATTCCATGAGAGCTCAGTGCCTGAAGATGCAACCGTTGAAGAGCTCTCCTTGGGAGAGCCCGCCTACACTACAACTTGATCAGGGAGCACCTTCTCCTTTCCCTCACTCTTATTTTATATTTGTGTTCTTTCATTGAGGACAATGTATGACTTAAGTGTGGGGGAGGGAACCAATTGTTTGTTTTTGTTTTGTTTTCCTTGTTTATGTTGCTTTGAGTCGTATGTGTGTTGAGTCTTGTGTCGGTGAGCTTGTTGGATTTTAATCAAATTTTGCGTAGATGGATTGCATGATATGTGTTGGCTGTTGATGATTTCCCCCTAGGTTTTAAAAATTGAAAATTGATCCCCATGTGAAAAATTGAAAATTGAACTTTGAGATATTTTGTTGTGATTGCATAATTTATGATAAGTTTGGGGTGAAGGGATGCACACACTAGGGATTGAATCTCGGTCAAACAATTTGCGAAAAATGTCCAGGTGAGGATTTGAGCCTCCAACATGTTTTTAATTGTGTGAATCACTTTTAAGTTGCACTTCCCCATATTTGCTTGAATCTCTTCATGGTTTGCATGCTTATGTAGTTGCATCAAATGATTTAGGCATTTTTCTTTGAAACAACTACTTGGCCTAAAAGAACCATCCCTAATGCATGTTCCCTAGTTAGCCACATTGAGCCTAATAAGCCTATTGTTTCTTGATGACCTTATGCTATAAGCCAAAATCTGGAAAAACCATGTTAACCCAATCTTAGGATTAGGAGAGCATGGAAGCTTAGCAAGAGAAGGGTTGTAAGAAACTAAGTTTGGGGTGGATACAAGGTTTGATATGTCATTCTGGGTTGAGAAAAAAGAAAAAAAAATAAAGGTTGCAGCCAAAGGCAAGAAAAAAAAAAGAAAAAGAAGAAAAGAAAAAAAATGTCAAAAAAAAAGGATTGGAAGAAAAAAAGGCTGTATTCACCCAAAGCAAAAAGAAAAATGGAAAAAGGAATTTGAGTGGAAATTCAATGTGTCAAAATGTTCATGCTCTCTTAATTCCTAGGGATGTAAAGCCTAGTACCTTTGAATAATCCTACCCTTAGCCAGGCCTCATTACAACCTTTAAAAGACCTTTTGATGTTGCATGCATGTTTTCCGTGGGAACCATTTTGAGATGAAAATCAAATTCATGGGAAGTGCTCTTGAAATGTGAAATTGAGTGAAAAGTTGATAGCCTAGACAAATTGAGCGAATGAGTGAAATACTAAATGCCCTTGTGAGGAAGGCAATTGTTTGAAATTGGTGATCTCCCTTTTGTGTGTGACTTGGATCCTCAACTCAGATTACTGATTGCATGAATGATGGAATTCTCAATTGTTTAAAGTAAATGAATATGGGGATTACATTGTTTCAAGGGGGGAAAGCATTGAAGAAAATTTGTTTGTTAAGATTGAGTCTTTTTGAGTTTTAGTTTGCTTGGGGACAAGCAAAGTTTAAGTTTGGGGTATTTTGATAAGCCTCTAGTTATCTAGTTTTATAACTAGTAAGATCATGGTTTTTGTGCTAGTTATTCAAGTTCAATCTCGTTTTCCCCCAAATTTGTATTTAATTGTCCTCAAGCAACATTTTGAGTTTCTTAAGTAGTTTTAGTTAATTATGAGTCAAATAAAGCATTTACTGTTAATTCATATTTTCAGGTTAAAAGGGAAACACTTAGAGTCAAGGGAATGAAGAAAACACTGGAAAATGCAATTCTGGAAGTTTTGCCTCACGAGAAGCTACTCGCCTCGCGAGCCTGAAGACCAGCCTGAACAGCAACAGTCACCCTTTCTGTCTCGCCTCGCGAATCACTATCTTGCCACGCGAGCCTGAAGGCTTGAATGTGCCAGAGAATGTCACCCTTTCGGTCTCGCCTCGCGAGAACCCAATTTTGAACTCGCGCCACTTTTAATGTTCGCCTCGCGAGCGGGCGCAGAATCTGAAATTTATAAATTGCTGTTTTAGGGCAGATTAGAAAAAAAAATTCATTCACTGTTTTGCGAATTTTCTAGGTTTTGTATTACGTTTTTGATGGAGATCTAATCACCGGAGATTAATCTGCTGTAATCAATTTCCGCCGACACTTGAGGTTCTATAATTCTCAATCTTATTGCTATTCCATTTCAATATTACCCTATATGTCTTGTTTGCTTAATTCAAGTTCTATAGAAAAGTATTGATTTATTTCGATGATCATATGTTCCTTACTCTAATCGTGTTTGCTTAATTCGCGTGTGTACGATCGTGTTTGCTTAATTCACGATGGCCTTAATCCGTTTGCTTAATTCAGAATAGGAACATATATCTCGTAGTGTCAATTGCGCTTGTTTAATTGCTGCTACAATCGAAAAGGGATTAGAATCTGCTTAGGGCATGGAATTTATATGAATCAATGATAGTTGGGAAACCGAAAACAGTAGATTAATCGTTTTTATCTTATTGATAATCACTTATTTGCATTGTTTTTCTTAATTGAATCATTCAACTTAAACCCCCCCCCCCCCCCCCCCCCCTCCCAAAACTGATTTTGAGGTTAATAACAATCCAAGAGTCCTTGTGATACGATACTCGAGTTGTCGCTCCCTAACTACAGTTTTTGGAAACCACTCATTTTTGACCCGTGTACGACAGCGTGTCAACTACTCAGTGCAAAGAGGCAGAATGATGTGATCAACGATTGATCACTAAACATTTGAGGATCTTTCTTTGAATTAATTGCTTTAAATTCAAGATCAAACACAAAAAAGAACAATGGAATGAAGCTTGATTCTCAAGTGAGAATCAAGAGAAACAAAAAGGAGTAGAAGATCATAATTATATATGAATTGAAATGACAAGAACAAGAATAAAAGTAGAGAAATTAAAGAAGATTGAATTTGATAAGCCAGGGGAGGATTCACCACTTGAATAAGGATATTCGAGATAAGAATCAAAGGTTCAACTCATGAACCAAGAAGAGGAGAACTCTCAACTCTCTCTAGGTCCTTGGCTTTGTGTGTCCATGTCCACATCATCCCCTCCTTCTTGAGGCACATTCGTCCACGAATTGTGTTGATCATCATCTGTGTCATTTTCAAAAAGACTTAGATCAGACACATTAAACGTGGCACTCACATTATAATCATCAGGTAGATCTATTTTATATGCATTATCATTTATTTTCTTCAATACTTGGAAAGGTCCATCACCCCTTGGTAGGAGTTTGGACTTCCTTTGTAAAGGAAACCTCTCTTTTCTTAAGTACACCCATACCCAATCACCCGGTTTGAGTAACACTTGTTTTCTTCCCTTATTCACTTGCCTTGCATTGTGCTCCCCTTGTTTTTCAATATTCAATTTTATTTGTTCATGGAGCTTTTTAATAAATTCGGCCTTAGCAAGCCCATCTTCATGCAACAAAGATTGGTCAATTGGTAATGGAAGCAAATCAAGTGGGGTTTGTGGATTAAAACCATAGACTATCTCAAAAGGGGAGTGCTTAGCAGTAGAATGTTGCACACGGTTGTATGCAAACTCAATGAAAGGTAAGCACTCTTCCCAAGACTTTAGGTTTTTCTTGAGGATGGTTCGTAGGAGAGTAGAAAGAGTCCTATTAACCACCTCGGTTTGCCCATCAGTTTGTGGGTGGCAAGTAGTCAAAAAGAGTAATTTAGTTCCAAGATTGCCCCACAGAGTTCTCCAAAAGTGACTTAGAAACGTTGTATCTCTATCGGATACAATGCTTCTAGGAATCCCATGTAGTCTAACTATTTCCCTAAAGAAAAGGTTGGCTACATGGCAAGCATCATCACTTTTATGATATGGAATGAAATGAGCCATCTTGGAAAACCTATCCACAACAACAAAGATTGAGTCATTCCCTCTCCTAGCCCTTGGCAATCCCAATACAAAATCCATAGAGATATCAATCCAAGGAGAAGAAGGACTAGGTAATGGAGTGTACAACCCATGTGGCTTACTCTTTGACTTTGCCTTCAAACATTCGATGCATTTTTCACATAACTTTTGGACTTGGATTTTCATTTTTGGCCAAAAGAAATGTTCTTTCAAAACCTCTAAAGTCTTGTGAACACCAAAGTGCCCTATTAATCCCCCTTGATGTGCTTCTCTTACCAACAACTCTCTTATAGAAAGTCTTGGCACACAAAGTCTTTTGTCTCTAAAAAGGAATCCTTCATTGATGAAATATCCTTTATGTGCCATGGACCCTATTTGAGTGTAAATTGTAGAGAAGTCCGGATCATACAATTCCTTTATGTGATTAAACCCTAGAAGTTTAGTTTCAAGCGTTGAAAGTAAGGTGTGTCTACGTGAAAGCGCATCGGCCATAACATTGCTTTTACCTTGTTTATGTTTAATTACATAAGGAAATTGTTCTATGAATTCTATCCATTTGGCATGTCTCTTGTTTAATTTTCCTTGCCCCTTTAAGTGTTTTAATGATTCATGATCACTATGAATTACAAATTCCTTGGGCAAGAGATAATGTTGACAAACTTTGAGACTCCTTACTAGGGCATAGAGTTCTTTATCATAAGTTGAATAGTTCAAATGTGCCTCGGCAAATTTCTCACTAAAGTAAGCAATGGGGTGTCCTTCTTGAAGCAAAACGGCCCCAATGCCCACATTAGAAGCATCACACTTTATCTCAAAAGATTTCACAAAATTTGGAAGCGCGAGAATTGGTGCATTAGTCAATTTTTCCTTTAAGATGTTGAAGGAATTTTCTTGGTCTTGACCCCAATGAAATGGCACATTTTTCTTTAAAACCTCATTTAGAGGACTTGCCAAAGTGCTAAAGCCTTTGACAAATCTCCTAGCCAATCCATGGAAACTCCTAACATCTCCAACATTTTTAGGTGTTGGCCAACTATGGATGGCCATTATTTTTTCCTCATATACTTGCACACCTTGTTCACTAACAACATAGCCCAAAAATACCACTTTGGTGGTGCAAAAAGTGCATTTCTCAAGGTTGGCAAATAGTTTTTCTTTTCTTAGAGCTAACAACACTTTTCAAATGTTCAAGATGGTCACTTAGTGTTTTGCTATATATCAAAATGTCATCAAAATAGACAACCACATACTTTCCTAAGAATTCTCGAAGGACATGATTCATGAGCCTCATGAATGTACTTGGTGCATTGGTGAGACCAAAAGGCATCACAAGCCATTCATAAAGCCCATACTTGGTTTTGAAAGTGGTTTTCCACTCATCTCCATCTCAAATTCTTATTTGATGGTAGCCACTTGTTAAGTCAATTTTGGAAAAGATTTGGGACCCATGTAGCTCATCTAACAAATCATCTAATCGTGGTATTGGATGTCTATATTTGATGGTTATGTTATTGATGGATCTACAATCCGTGCACATTCTCCATGTACCATTTTTCTTTGGTACTAAAATAACGGGCATTGCACATGGAGAAAGTGATTCTCTTATCCATTCTTTTTCTAACAATCCTTCAACTTGCCTTTGAATTTCTTTTGTTTCCTCGGGATTGCTCCTATAGGCTGGCCTATTAGGAAGAGATGCACTAGGAATTAAGTCCATTTGGTGCTCAATCCCCCTCATAGATGGCAAACCTTTAGGAAGCTCTTTTGGAAAAACATCTTTAAACTCATCCAAAAGAAACTCAAAGGGTTTTGGTAAATAAATAGATGGTGTAGAATTTTCACATTCACTTTTGGTGTAAAGTAAAAACATTGGTTGATGTGTCAATAATAATTTCTTTACTTCCTTTTCTTTTAGAAATAAGCACTATTTACCATCTTTTTCTTTACCTCTTTGGTTTTCAAAAAATTTTGCCCACTTGTGCCATTTGCCTTTTTTTTTTTTTTGTGGCACGCTATTTCCTTTATTTATTTCTTTTTCACTCTTGGATTTTCTCTCAAGCTCCCTTTTTTTCTCTCATTTTCTTTTGGTCCTCACCAATTTCTTTAGGAGATAGAGGTACAAGAGTAATTTTTTGTTGTTGTTCATGAAAGTAAATCTATTGGAAAGGCCATCATGTATCACTTTCCTATCATATTGCCATGGTCTTCCTAGCAAAACATGTCCCGCTTCTATAGACACCACATCACACATCACTTCATCATGATAAGAGCCAATAGCAAAACTCAACAACACTTGTTGGTTCACCAAGATTTCACCCCTCTCACTCAGCCATTGTAATTTGTATGGCCTAGGGTGTGGATTGGTTTTGAGACCAAGTTTGGTTACCAATCTTTGGCTAGCTACTTTGGTGCAACTTCCTCCATCAATTATCAATGCACATAATTTTCCATTCACCATGCACCTAGTGAGAAAAATATTCTCTTTTTGGCTCTCATCCTCCTCTTTCACTTTGACTCCTAAGAGTCTTCTCACCATCAAAAGGTCTCCTTCAAGTGGAAAGACTTCATCTTCACCACTCTCATAGAAGACTCATAAGAAGAGGCACTAGTGACCTCAATATCATCATTACATCTAGAGATCATTGTTCTCTTGTTAGGACATTGTGATGCAACATGTCCCTTTCCTAAGCATTTAAAACATTTAATGTTTCTAGCTCTAGAAGAAGCGGGGGTATAAGTAAAAGGTTTAGAGTTAGAAGATGTGGACTTGGATCCACCTTGACCATAACCCTCTAATTGTTTGAATGAGTTACCCTCCTTCTTGGAATTATCCTTCCAAGATGAATTGTTGTTGTTGAAGAAAGGTTTCTTGAAAGACTTCTTCCTCTTGACTTGAGCTTCAACCTTGATTGCATGATGCACCAAGTCTTCTATTTCAACATAGTTGTAAATTTCAACCATATTTTGGATGTCTTGGTTGAGTCCACCCAAGAACCTAGACATAGTTGCTTCTCTATCTTCTTCTATGTTTGCTCTAATCAATATGACCTCCATCTCTTTGTAATATTCTTCTACACTCATGCTTCCTTGCCTCAATCTTTGTAGCCTATGGTGTAGGTCTCTAGTATAACTTGAAGAAACATATCTCTTTCTCATGACTTTCTTCATTTCTCTCCAAGTACTAATGGGTTCCTCATCATACTTTTTCCTCTCTTTACATAATTGATCCCACCAAATTAAAGCATAATCTTGAAATTCTAAACTTGTTACTTTTACTTTTTTTCTTCACTATAATTGTAACAAGAAAATATATGTTCTAATTTGGTTTCCCATTCTAAATAAGCATCGGGATCACTCTTCCCATGGAAGCTAGGGATCTTCACCTTCACATTATGCAACTTGTCATCCTTGTCATGCCTTCTTCCTCTATGCTCATGTCTAGGTCTCCATCTATCAAATCTAGGTCTTTCTTCATGGTTGTCTTCGAAATGTGATGAAACTCTATGAGAGTTGGTATGCCTTGATCCTTCTTTGTTCTCAAGTATTTCCAACCTTTCAAGCATTCTTTCCATGTGGTTTGTCATTTTATCCAACTTCCTATTCAAGTACCTTGTCCTTGGTGATGATGTAGGAGAATCTTCAATGTCTTCTTCATGTATGGAAGTCATGGTGCACTTACAAATTCAAAAATTACATAAAAAATCCAGCAAATAAAAAATTACATAAAACAAATGAAGATTACACCAATGAGAACAATTACATCACCAAAAATCAAAAGAATTAAGTACAAACCAAACTAGTGACAATTACACTTAAAGAATCAAAGAATTACAAGAAAAATGAAAGTACAAGGACCTCACCACTCACTCACTTCACTCAAAGATGGTCACTCGTGTATATCACTCAAGTAGACTTTTACAAGATGTTTTCACTCTTGTCTCTTTTCACTCAAGAGTTTCCTCCTCAAAGGATCTACAAATTGAAACAAGATTCTCAACTATTAGTCCACAAACAAGTGATAGAGAAACCAATAAGCAAATCAATTTCAAGAGGTCAAGAAAGTGGAAAACAACTAATACAAAACTAATGCAGTTTAGAAGACAAGCAAGAAAATGTTCAAGAAGAATTGCACACTCAAATTGATGTGAATAAGACAAGTTGAAAGAGTTTCAACAAAGTGTAGTTCAAATTTAATCAAAGTGTTTGTGAACAAGTAATGATCAAAGTGACTTGTGCTACACCAATATGTGAAGGATCAATACAAATATAAGCATGTGGAATGGTGGCAAGTCTTTTACCTTTGCTGAATTTTTTCAGATTTCGCACTTTTGCCTCAAAACTGTGTATATTTACGGTTTTGGCACACTTTTTCTTTTTACACCATTTTTTTTAATTGCAGCCACTTGACTTTTCCTAATTACACTTCCACAACAATTACAATGAAAATTTCGAATTACAAAACAAATCCTTCAAGCATGAATAAACTTGAACAATATTGGTGTAAGACTTGGAAATAAGAACAACTCAAGTAGTGTAAAGTAATTTCCAAGTGAATGAGCACAAATCAAGTAATTAGAAAACCTAGATCTTTCATTCAAGAGGATGATAAACACATCATTTCCAAAACTTAAATTTCATGAAGATCTATTAGGTTCTAAAAATTTGAAATCATTGAAGCACTTTTGACTAAAATTTGAATTAATCTTACTATTGTGAATTGAAATTTGAATTTGAATTTGAATTTTTCAATTCTTCAAATTCACGAAGTAAGGAAAAGAGATTTATGCTTGAATTTTCAATAAGCAACCAAAATTCAAATGTAATTTATGAATACATTCAAAAAAAATGGAGCCTAAAAGCAAGAGGTGAAAAGTGGAGGGAAAAAATTTTCACCAAAATTCAAGCAATATCAATTCAAACTCATTTCAAATTCTAGATCCATGATCACATTTGGATTCAAATTGAATTTCATCATCCAAATTTCAATGACTAATGGCGCCAACAACATGTGAATTTTCAACATGAAAATGGCTCCAACTCAAAGATCATCATAGAATTTGAAAATTTTGATCAAAAATTCAAAACAATTGAAGATCAAAGAACTAGCTCTGATACCACACGATGTGGCCAAGGATTGATCACTAAACATTTGAGGATCTTTCTTTGAACTAATTGCTTTAAATTCAAGATCAAACACAAACAAGAACAATGGAATGAAGCTTGATTCTCAAGTGAGAATCAAGAGAAACAAATAGGAGTAGAAGAGCACAATTATATATGAATTGAAAAGACAAGAACAAGAATAAAAGTGCAGAAATTAAAGTGCAGAAAATTAAAGAAAGAAAGTAGAAAATGGAATAGGAAGAAGATGAAGGGAAGGCGCCACAAATTGAATCATCTTTGAGAAGAAGATTGAATTTGATAAGCCAAGGGAGGATTCACCACTTTATTAAGGATATTCAAGATAAGAATCAAAGGTTCAACTCATGAACCAAGAAGAGGATAACTCTCAACTCTCTAGAAATCTCAAGTGAGAGAAAACTCAATTGTATTCAAACTTGACAAAATGAATTACAAGGAGCCTATTTATAGATGAGCAAGGTGCTCATCCTCCTACAAATGCAAGGTAGCACCTCCTACAAGCTAAACCCAAGTGTGGGCTTTGATTTGGGCCTAATGTTTCCTACTTAGATGCTAATGACCCAATATGCCCAATTCCTAAACTAGTCTTAAGTGCTTTTATGAATAAGCACTTCTATTACATGGAGTCTAATCTATGCAAAGGTCCTAGTTCCTATATTTATTACATAAAGTCTAATCTATACAAAGTTCCTAGGTCATATCCATAACTAGGTGGTCAATGGCTCAATGCATAAGAGGTTCAAAGTGATACCCTCTTCATGAAGTTGCCTATGAGACAAGTGATTGACCACCATCTTCTTGAGTGTTTCTTGGACTCTTCTAAGCTTTTCCCTTGTCATAGGTCCATGCAAGTATTGAATGCTAGGTCCTTGGCTTTGTGTGTCCATGCCCACATCACGGAATTCATCTGCTTCAAGTGTGGCAAATATCGCCACATCAGTCGAAACTGTGAAGGAGGAAAGTCAGGGCCACAGAGTGCTAGCAAGAGTCATAAGCCTCAAGCCAACCGACTGAAGACCATAGGGAGAGTCTTTACTCTCAGTGGATCCAAGGCCTACGAATTTGAAGATTTGATCCAAGGTATGTGCCTCGTTAATGGAATTCAAATAGCTGTATTGTTTGATTCGGGTGCAACTCACTCGTTCGTATCACATGAATCTGTTAAGCGTCTTAAATTGACTGTGACACTTCTTGAGTGTGATTTGATTGTTGCCACACCTATGAATAAACCTATTCTTCCTGCTCATGCATGCATGAATATTCTTGTTACCATAGATGGTATAGATTTTATTGTTGATCTTGTATGCTTACCCCTAAAGGACCTTGATGTTATTGTTGGCAATGACTGGTTATCTTCCAACCACATCCTTTGAAATTGTTTTGATAAAACAATAGTTTTCGGAACTCCCGTGGAGTCTAAGGATCCTAGGTTTCTCTCTGCCAACCAAGTTAAGTCTTCGATGAAGGAAGAAGCCCAAGTGTACATGATGCCATCCTCCCTGGAAGTAGAGAGCCCTCCTGATGTTGAAAGCATGCCTATTGTCCAAGAATTTCATGAAGTATTCCTGGGGGATGCTTACGAACTACCCCCAAAAAGGGATGTGGAGTTTACCATAGATTTAGTGCCTGGCACCAAAGGGATGTGGATTTTACCATAGTTTACCTGATGCAGATGCAGTTCATTAGGCCTTGCGTATCCCCATGGAGAGCGCCAATGTTGTTGGTGAAGAAGAAGGATGGCAGTTTGAGGTTGTGTGTCGACTATCGGCATCTCAATAAAATGACCGTTAAGAATCGGTATCCCCTTCCTATGATTAATGATTTTATGGACCAGTTGATAGGAGCTTGTGTCTACTCATAGATAGATTTTAGGTCGGGGTACCATCAGATTCGGGTAAAGTCGGAGGACATCTCGAAGACAGCGTTTAGGACGCATTATGGTCACTATGAGTACTTGGTTATGCCCTTTGGTGTGACCAATGCTCCTGATGTGTTCATGGATTACATGAACAAGACCTTTCACCCTTACTTGGATAAGTTTGTGGTGGTTTTCATAGATGACATCTTAGTGTACTCCAAGACCAAGGAGGAACATGTGGAACACTTGAGGGTTGTCTTGAAAACCCTTGGAGAGAAGCAATTGTATGCTAAGTTGTCTAAGTGAGTTTTGGTTGGAGGAGGTGAGTTTATTAGGTCACGTCATCTCTAAAGGTGGGATAGTCGTGGATCCGGCTAAGGTAGAGACGGTGCTCCACTGGGAATCGCCAAAGTCAGTAACCGAGATTAGGAGTTTCTTGGGTTTAGCAGGTACTATTGGAGGTTCATAGAAGGTTTCTCTAAGATAGCCTTACCCTTAACCCATCTCACAAAGGGACAGTTGTTTGTGTGGGACTATAAGTGTGAAGAGAGATTCCAAACCTTGAAGGATAGGTTGATATCAGCACCAGTTCTAGTTTTACCCGATCCTAGTAGACCTTTCGTAGTGTACTGTGATGCATTGAAGCAAGGTTTAGGTGGAGTGTTGATGCAAGATGGTAAGGTAGTGGCTTATGCTTCTAGGTAGTTGAAAACCTATGAGAAGAACTACCCTACCCATGACCTAGAGTTAGGCATTGTGGTATTTGCCTTAAAGATTTGGATGCATTATCTTTATGGAGCTAAGTTCGAGGTTTTTAGTGATCATAAAAGGTTGAAATATTTGTTCAATCATAAAGAACTCAATATGAGGCAACGTAGGTGGATGGATTTTCTTAAGGACTACGTGTTTGATCTAACCTACCACCCAGGAAAAGCCAATGTAGTGGCTGATGCTTTGAGTAGAAAAACCTTGCACGTCTCCGCTTTGATGGTTAGGGAGATGGATCTGATCGAGGAGTTTAGAGATCTGAGTTTAGCTTGGGAAGTTACCTCTAAGAGCATTAGGCTTGGAACCTTGAAGGTTACCAACAGTTTGATGGCTCAAGTTAGAGAAGGCTAAAAGATAGATAAGTTTCTCTTAGACCAAAGGGAGTTGCTTACCCAGGGTAGAGTCCTTAGCTTTAAGGAAGGAAGTGATAGAGTCATGAGGTTCAAAGATAGAGTTTGTATACTAGATGTTCCTGAGCTTAGGAAGTTGATCCTCGAAGAAGGACATAGGAGTGGTTTGAGTGTGCACCCAGGTGCCACTAAGATGTGTTAGAACCTTAAGCGCATGTTTTAATGGCCTATGATGAAAAAGGATGTAGCCGAGTTTGTGTATGCTTGCTTATTGTGCCAAAAGGCTAAGAAAGAACACCAAAGCCATCAGGAAAGTTGCAACCTTTAAGTATCCCGGAATGGAAATGGGATAGTATCTCCATGGATTTTGTGACTGGACTCCATAGGACTCCAGCTGGTTATGAAGCGATCTGGGTTTTGGTGGATAGATTGACTAAGTTTTCCCACTTCATCCCTGTGAACATGGAATACCCTTTGGAAAATTTGACCAAGTTGTACATCAAAGAGACAGTTAGGCTACATGGTGTGCCCTCTAGCATAGTATTAGATAGAGACCCTAGATTTACCTCTAGGTTCTGGAATTGTTTGCATGAGGCATTAGGAACCAAGCTTAGGCTAAGTTCAGCCTATCACCCACAGACTGATGGGCAGTCCGAAAGGACCATCCAGTCCTTAGAGGACTTGTTGAGAGCGTATGTGCTAGAACAGTCTGGGATGACTCCTTATGAATCTCTTTATGGGAGGAGATGTAAGACACCCTTATGTTGAAATGAACCTAGTGATAATGTGGTACTAGGACCTAAGATAGTGAAAGAAACCACAGAGAAAGTGAGGATGATTCAAGAAAAGATCAAAGTGGCACAGAGTAGGCAAAAGAGCTACCATGACAAAAGGAGGAAGACGCTCGAATTCCAGGAAGGCGATCATGTATTCTTGAGAGTTACTCCAACAACTGGGATTGGTAGAGTGATGAAAGCGAAAAAACTTACTCCCAAATTCATCGTCCCTTACAAAATTCTTAAAAGAGTTGGTGAAGTTGCTTACCAAATAGCCTTGCCACCGTTATTGTCCAAAATTCATAATGTGTTCCATGTGTCACAACTTAGAAAATACATTCATGATCCGAAATATGTGATAGTACCCGACACAATTCGGTTAAAAGAGAACTTTACTTTCGAGGTACAGACCTCGAGTTGAAGATCGGAGGGTGAAGCAGCTGAGAGGCAAGGAGACTTCTTTGGTTAAAGTCGTTTGGAGCGGGGCAACTGAGGAAAGTGCTACATGGGAGCTTGAGAGCAAGATGATGGAGGCGTACCCGCATATCTTCGTTCGAGGTGAGTAGAAATTTCGAGGACGGAATTTTTATAAGGAAGGTGTAATTGTAAGACCCCGTTTTTCATATAAGTGATATTGTGCATGCCTTGTTTGCTTTAGTTTTGTCTTTGGGGCTAAATGGGATTTTCTAGGCTTAGAATCCCTTTCTGATACATGAGCACGCCCGTGCTTGATGCACGCGTCTTGTGCTGCCTGAGCCACAAGCACGACCGTGCTCAATATGAAGCACGACCGTGCTCGATAGGAAAACGCGTCTAGCTGATGCTAAGTTGAGCACGACTGTGCTCAACAAGGAGCACGATCATGCTCAGGTCTGAATCTTTAAATAGACAACAAACGGCAAGGGTTACAAGTTAAACCCTCAATTTGGCACTTTTAGGAAACCCTAAGTGTGACGGCAACCTCTCCCTTCCTTCCCCTTTGAACCCAATTGTTTCTTGGTGTTCCATTCGTGTTTGGGAGAATAGGATCACGTGTTAAGTGCTAGTACAAAGGTAATAGTTCTTCCCTCTTCTTAATTCCTTTTCTGTCCTTGGTTTGGGAATTAATTGGTTGACTTCTTTTGTGTTAACCAAGGCTTGGATCGTTCGTCAAGCCGTTCGAGGGAACCAGTTTAGAATCGTCTTCAGTTTAACAGGAAATCTTCATACCAGGTATGGGGAGAAGGAATAGTATGAGTATGTAGGCTTAGGGGTAGCGTAAGACGAAGGGTTCCCATAACCCTATTGTTTGATAACATGTTGATATGCCTATATGCCTAATTGCTATTTGATGTTTAACTATTTGTGATAATGATATTGGCATAATTGTTATTAATGATAATGCTGTTTGTCATAACATATTGATTTGATGATTTATGAATGTGTTATTATAATGATGATATCATGATGTTATTGGCTGATGGTTGTTGTTGTGAACAATAAAATAGTAAAAAGATAAATATGTTATTAATGTTAAGGGAGGTTGTTCCCCGTTGTTCATAAGACTGAATGATAGTAATGAGTGAGGATTATGCCAATGGTTTAGTCAAAGACCCTAGGGATTGATCTATGAGTGATTAGGGACAAGTAATACGAACTGAGATTAAAGGAATAAATTCCCTTAATTATAAGACATGGATATCTAATCAAGATTAATAAAACTGATGTTCAATGAATTAGTAAAAGCCAATAGGTTTGAATCTATGAACTATCCCAAGGATTTGGCAAGGGTCTGTAACCCTTCTGCCCAGATCACTACAGTCACACTCCAATGAGCACGGTCGTGCTTAACAAGGAGCACGCCCGTGCTCCAGTTCAAAATCTAGAAAGGGCGCATTGCTTAAGCACGCCCGTGCTCAACAGTCAGCACGATCGTGCTTTACTGTGAGCTCAGCACGCACGTGCTGAGGGTGAGCACGCCCATGCTCACCTGTCAAGAACAGAACGCAGAGAGCTGAAACCGGGGTGTTCACCCCAAATAAGTGAAAGATCTAATAAGACACCAAATGAATATGAAGATAAAAGACAAGTGATAAGATGTTGTACCTTGGTAGCCTAGTAGCCAAAGGGGCCTTGATGCATGATGGTCAAGGTGGTAATCTCTAGTGCTTAATGGCTAGAGTGTTAATTAAAGATGGTAATGTACCTTGGTAGCCTAGTGGCCAAGGGGGCCTTGATGCCTGATGGTCAAGGTGGTAATCTCTTGTGTAGAACAACCAGGGTGATTAAAATACTAAACAATGAAATGATAACGATAATCCTTGATAGCCGAGTGGTCGAGGTGTTGATGGTGATAAAACTTGGGTTGTCTAGTGGCCCAAGCGGAGGTGGTGGTTGTGCTTGTGTGTTATGTTGTTCATGCATTCACGTATCGGAGATGTTAGTGGGGAATGTTCAACATCGAGGAGGTCGTCCGAGAGTAAGGCGATCTACCCGTCCACGGTGATTCATCCGAGAGTTAGGTGAATCGTGCGCCCCCATGGTGGCGCATCCGAGAGTAAGGTGCATCGGCTATCCAAGGGGTCCATCCATGGTAAGGTGGATTGCCCTGCCGTTGATGGTTATTGGCCAATGTGGATATGTAACTCCGAAGTTGACATTCTGAGGTAGAATGGATCCAAGTGCATAAGGGAGTAGTGGATTAGCCTTGCATCGCTAGCATACGTTAATATATGATGCTTAATTGTTTATATTGTATGTTGTTGTTATGATAACATGATTGTTGTGATGCATGCTCGTCTTGCTAACTGCTTCCTTGCCATTATATTCATATTCATGTTTCTTAATCCACTTTTTATATGTTTGTGTTTTGTTACATGTATCTTTTATGCAGAGGATGGCGAGCAGCCAGTTGGGGAGTGACTTTGTGCAGCCGCGACTCGTAGTTAGGATGATCGCTCCAAGTGCGTGAAGTTTGTGGATGGCCTGTGTCCGGAGATTAAGCAGGCTATCAGGTATCAGGAGATCAGAGTCTTCCCAGTCTTGGCGAACAAGGGATGTGGATTTTACCATAGATTTAGTACCTGGCACCGGGCCTATATCCATAGCACCCTATAGGATGTCTCCTCTAGAGCTAGCTGAGTTGAAGAAACAGATAGAGGACCTGATGCAGAAGCAGTTCATTAGGCCTAGTGTATCCCCAAGGGGAGCACCAGTGTTGTTGGTGAAGAAGAAGGATGACAGTATGAGGTTGTGTGTTGACTATCGACAGCTCAACAAAGTTACTGATAAGAATCGGTATCCCCTCCCTAGGATTGATGATCTTATGGACCAGTTGATAGGAGCTTGTGTCTTCTCAAAGATAGATTTGAGGTCGGGGTACCATCAGATTCGGGTAAAGTCCGAGGACATCCCGAAGACAACGTTTAGGACGCGTTATGGTCAATATGAGTACTTGGTTATGCCTTTGGTTTGACCAATGCTCTTGTTGTGTTCATGGATTACATGAACAAGACCTTTCACCCTTACTTGGATAAGTTTGTGGTGGTTTTCATAGACGACATCTTAGTTTACTCCAAGACCAAGGAGGAACATGAGGAATACCTGAGGGTTGTCTTGCAAACTCTTAGGGAGAAGCAGTTGTATGCTAAGTTGTCTAAGTGTGAGTTTTGGTTGGAGGAGGTGAGTTTCTTAGACACTCAAAAAAGCAAATTAAATGAAATTTATACAATGACACATATTACACTTAACTAACTTAAAACACCTAAAACATCCACATAAAATACTTATAGATTACTAATACTCAAGCTAAGAAAGAGTATATAACTCTCATTTCTAAGAGTTATCGCCAACCATAAACAAAGTGAATATTTTGCTTCACCAAACAAGCTCATATCCACATATATGCAACAATATACCAAGAAGAACAATAAAAGCACATACTTTACCCATTTCAAGCATAAAAACCCAATCTTTGATCAAAAGACCACAGACTCTGTTTTTCCTCAAACCAAAATAATTTCAACCAAGCAAACATATCAACAAACCACAACCAAGCACAAAATAATCATTACAACATGTTCTCCACGAGAACTAAATGAATATAAATGAAAAACCCTTAAGCTTAGGATTTTTAAGAAAGCATCAAAATAAAGGAACCATCCACACATCCAAAAATATGGTATGATTTTGTTAGTCTCCCCCATTACCTCTTAAGAATCTTTTAGATGATGATTGTGAAGAAAGTTTTAAGAAAAGGATGATGAACTTGAAGAAAAACCTGTCAAGAACATAAAAGCTTAAACTTTTCATTTTGACAAATCATGAACCACAAGAGTTTTGTTTATGATTCCAATCATAAAAATTAAAGGTAAAAGAGTTTAGAACACTTACTTTCAAGAAATGAGAAGATGAATAAGATGAATGTTCTTTGAACTCCTTGAAGATGAAGAACAAAAGTACTCCAAATGAAAAATCTTGTGAAATAGAAGAGGCTTAGATGATCAAGAAAATCAAGGAAATGATCTTAGATTTTGAAAAACAAATTTGGGTGATGAATTATGTGTCTTGGCCGAATTTCAAGTAAATAGAGAGAAGAGAGGAAAGCTTGAAGTTCTTAAGAGTTTGATTGTTTGATTCATGTAAGTGAGATGAAAATGAAGTGGAGAGTGTTAAAGTGAGAGATTTTGTAGAATTTTCAAGCATAGGTGGGGGAAATTTTGTCATTTGTGTTAGCTTTAAATGGTAGGTTAATAATTAGAGAAAAAGGTTAAGTAGATATTTTGGGAAAGTGTGGGATAGCTTGTCACTTGAGTGTCACATTGATCGCTTTGTTGACGTTTTGTGTCAGGCACTTCCCAATGTTCTGCTTTCTTTGATGCCTCGCCCTCGGCTCTGATTATCTCCTGACGCCCCGGATTGACACGTTTTTACCTTAAAGCTAGTATTGTTTTATTTCCGGTCCTACAGTAGTTTGTCTTGCTGAGTGTGACACCCTCTACCCCGCATGCATTCAAAAGCGATAACACATATATAAAAGAGAGAGAACACATGCAAATATATATAATTATCAAAACCGGGCAGAGACTGTCGTATTATAACATAACGCGGAAATAACCAAAACATGTTTATAAAGAAAACATAACATAAAACAAAACCATAAACAAACCCAGCCCCGATGTCACACTACAGAGCTGGTATAACCAATCCAATTAAACAACTCGGATACAATTGGAAACAACTAAACAACTACTGAAAACGGGAAATCCTATCTACGAGTCACGGCTCCTCAGAGTCACTCCTCAACTGGCTGCACATCGACCTCTGCATAAAAGATACATGCCATAAAACAAGAAACATAGAGATAGGGAGTAATAAACATATATATGAATATGACTGCAAGGAAGCAGTTAACAAGATGAGCATACATCAAACAAGCATGTTATATCAAACAACAATATCATAACAATCATCATCATACAACGTGTATGCTATGCAATGTTGTTCTGCTCCATTCCTTTATTATGCACCTGGATACAAACTAACTCAGGATGCCAACTTTGGGGGTTATATTTCCACATTAGCCAATAAGCACCAATGCCGGGGCAATCCACTAAACCATGGGTGGACCCCTAGGACAGTCGATGTTAGATTCAATGACTTAAAGATTTTGATATATGACAAATACAACTTAATGTGTATGCAAGTGTTTAGTGTCAAATTGTAAAGACAGGTATCAAGCAATATTCAACAAGTTCAGTGAGTAATCAAAGGAGAATATTCGAGGAAGAACTTGGAGGAATCAAAGAGCAAGGACGAAGATCAAGGAATCATCAAGACAAGAGCTTAAACGAAGAAATTAGTGTTAAGCCTTAGATGATTTGTAAGAGATGAAATCTCTTATTCACAAATAGCTCAATTAAGAAAGATGCATGAAGAAAATCATTTTTCATAACCTGCATTAAAAGGAATAAGTTTTCATTAATGAAAATGATTTTTGGAAAGAATAATATAAGCACTCGCCCAACACTGGAATAATATAAGCGCTCGTCCAACACTGGAATAATATAAGCTCTCGTCCAACACTGGGAATAATAGAAGCGTTCCTCCAACAGTGGTAAAAGTCGGCGTCAAAGAAAGTGGTAGAAGCTCACGTCTACTAAAGTGATAAAAACTTACGTCTACTAAAGTGACAAAAGCACACGTCTACTAAAATAACACAAGCGCACGTCTACGAAAGTGACAGAAGTGCTCATCCACTAAAGTGATACAAGCGCTCGTCTACTAATTGGAGCACGTCCAATTACTTTGTGTTAGTACTCCCGTCCGCTGACGTGGCAAATGGACACGGTTATTTTTTTTTAAGATGGACACGGCTATTTTTTTTAAGATGGACGCGGCTATTTTTCCAGATGGACGCGTTATTTTATGGACGTGAATTCTCTAAGAACTATCAGAATCTTATCTCAAGAACGAGAATCAAGAAAACAAATTCTGTTAAATCAGATCCAAATCTGTTTTAATTGATCCCAACGATTATAACTTGTTTTCTATATAAAGAGGGATCAAAGGAACACTTTAAGAATAATCATAACGAATAACAAAAGAATTATAATGATACACATATCATTCATCATCTTCATTGAGCTTACTGTGAAAAGAGTGTTTCAATACTCATAAGTGCTTCAATTTGTTTTATCTGACTATTGAGAGATAGGAATCAACTTTTGTTTTTACTTTTCGATTGTAAAGAGAGAGGGAGTCTCTCTGAGTGATTAGGGTGAGGTATCCCTAAAGAAGAACATTGAGGCTCTTCACAAGAGTGTGGTATCTCGAGGTTAAGGAGTGCTCTGTGGTGTAAAGGTTTTTCAAGCTACTTGGCAAAGCTTGTGTGTTAGTGTGTGAAATCCCACAGGTGGAGTGGGGACTGGATGTAGGTCACAGTGGTGGTGACTGAACCAGGATAAATCTGGTTGTGTAGTATCTCTAAACTCAGACTCTTTAATTTCTGTTTATGATCAAGAACCTGTGATTTTGATGTTTAAAGTTCAAATATAATTTCTGTTCTTGATCTGTATAAACTGTATTTTGTTATTACTGAGTTATTGAACCTGAACCTATTCGTTATTAATCTTTCTTATCCTCATCACCTTCTATTCAAGATTTTGTAAAAACTCTTGATTGATTTTATAAAAGATCCTGAGAACACACATCCGCAACTCTGATTTATAAAGCTTTGTGAAAAAGTTTTAAGAGGGAAATATTTTCTTTGAAAACTCAATTCACCCCCCTCTTGAGTCGTTGAAGCCAAAACAACAATTAGCATCAGAGATAAACTCTTAAGTTTGGCTTAACAGCTATAAGAGTATGGCTTCCAATGACTGTTTGAATGAAGGGGCTTCCCTTGCATGCCCGTCTGCCTTCAATGGATCTAAGTATATCTATTGAAAGGAAAGAATGGTAATCTTTCTTTAGGCATCAGGTGTTGAAATATGTGATGCAGTAGAAAATGGACCATTTGTCCCCTCTACTGTAGATGCTAATGGTGCTCCAAGAAATAAGCCTAAAACTTAATGGAATGAGGATGATAAGAAAAGAATTCAATATAATGCACGTGCTAAGAATATTATAACATCTGCTTTAAGCCGTGATGAGTTTTTCAGGGTTTCAAATTGCAAATCAGCAAAAGAGATGTGTGATACATTGCAAGTAACACATGAAGGAACCTCAGATGTCAAAAGAGCAAGAATGAACACATCACACATGAGTATGAGTTGTTCAGAATGAATCGAGGAGAACCTATGAGATGCTTGAGCAAGGAATGACAACCTAAAGTCACTGCAATCTCAGAATCTATAGATCTCTCATCAATGACCATTGCCACACTGTTTGGAAAATTGCAAGAACATGAATTGGAGTTGAACAGACTAAATGAGAGTGAAGAAACTGATAAAAGAAAGAAGGGATTGGCTCTGAAATCACAAGTCAAAGAAGTAGAAGACAATGATGATGATGATTCGGAACAAGAGGCTGAATCTGAAGAAGAGATGGGAATGCTAGTTAGAAAATTCAAGAACTTCCTAAAGAAGAAAGGAAACTTCAAAAGAAAGTCATCCAACTTTCAAAGGAGAAATTTCAGCAAAGGTGACAACTCTTCCAACAACATCACATGCTATGAATGTGGAAAGATTGGCCACATGAAGCTTGATTGTCCAAAACTGCAAAAGAAGGACAAAACAGAAAAGTTTGACTCAAAGGACAAGAAGTGGAGAAAGCCAAGAAAGGCCTACATTTCTTGGGATGATAATTGACCGCGCTGTCGCCACGCGCCAAAAAGAACGAGTGATTATAAAATAATGCAGTATAGTGCGACAACTCGGATCGTCTCTCAAGGACTCTTTAGTTGTTGTTATTATTAACAGAAAATTAGTAAAAAGTTAGAACTGGGGGTTTTGAGATTTGAAACTAAATTAAGAAAACAAAATAATGAAAACCAAGTAGTTAAGGAGAATAACAAATAAACAAAAGACGATTAACCTACTGTTCTCAGTTTCCCACTATCATTGGTTCATGCAAATCCTAAGCAGATACTAATCCCCTCCCGGTTGTAGCAATAGTTAACAAACGAAACCACTACTACGGATGTATGTTCCTATTCCCGAATTAAACAAACGGGGTTAAGCCCTTCGTGAACTAAACGAACACGAAATGAACACACGCGAATTAAACAAACGCGATTAAGTATAAGAACATAGCATCACCGAAATGAATCAATACAATACTATACATTCCTGAATTAAACAAACAGAGACGTATAGCATCATATTGAACAGAGAAAAGTAAGTGAAAACAGGAAATACAAGAACCTCAAGTGTTAACAGAAACCAATTACAGTAGATTAATCTAGGAGACTAGTTCTCCATTACAAAAGAAAGACAACAAACTAAAAGGAAAACAATAGCTAACAAGTTCAGAAACTAGCCAAAACTGGCTAATTCTGACTCCCCTCTTCATTTCTGCCTAAGACTGCTTATATACACGTTTCTGGAGTCAGAGTACTCGCGAGGCGAAGCACTGCTCGCGAGGCGAATTACATGAAAGGTCTGCAACTCTTTGTCTTCTCGCGAGGCGAGCACATCCTTCGCGAGGCGAACTCTTGACTTCCAACTGCATACGCCGCGGCATTCAACACGCCCAAACCGTGATGGCTTCTGATCTTCCAAGACTCGCGAGGCGAAGGATTGCTCGCGGGGCGAACGTTTCAACTTCAGAATTGCCACGGCCGTGATCTTCAACACGGGCAAGCCGTGATCGTCTCTGACTTTTTCATGGTTGCAACACTCGCGGGGCGAGAGGTTATTCGCGGGGCGAGTGGCTCCAGATTTATTACTTTTTATTAACCTGAAAATAGAAAATATAAGTAAATAATTATTCAATTCTAAAACAACTAAATTAACATAAAAACAATTTACAGACTCAAAATACTACTTAGGAACAATCAAGTCTAATTTGGGTAAAAATGGTATAAAATAAGCACAAAGCCAAGGTCTTTACTAGTTATAAAACCAGTCAAACATAGGCTCATCAAAATACCCCAAACTTAAACTTTGCTTGTCCCCAAGCAAACTACAACTTAAAAACTCAAAAAAAACTCAAGACCTGGCAAGCTCAAGAATTCAATCAACTTTCCATAGATTTCAAATTTTTCAAAAGAATTTTTCTTTCAATGTTCCCCCCTTACAAGCAAAGTAATCCAATCCCCACATTCATTTATTCTAAACAGTTGAGAATTTCATTATTCAGACAATCAGAAATCTAAGCAGGGGGTCAAAGTTACAACACAAAAGAGAGATCACCATATCCAAACAACTGCCTTCCTCACAAGGGAAATTTATGTTCACTCAATCGCTCAGTTTGTGTCTAGGCTTTCACTCAATTTCATTTTTAAGAGCACTTCCCATAAATTTGATTTTCATCTCAAAATGATTCCCACAGAAAACATGCAAGCAACATCAAAAGGTCTTTTATGGGTTGTAATGGGGCCTGGCTAAGGGTAGGATGTACAAGGGTACTAGGCTGAAGACCCTAGGAACTAAGAGAGCATGAACATTATTTACACTTTGAATTTAACTCAAGTTCCTTTTTCATTTTTCATTTTGCCTTGGGTGGCTACAGCCTTTTTATTTCTTTTTGGCATTTTTGCACTTTTATATTTTTTCTGTTTTTTCTTTTCTTTTCTTTTCTTTTTTTATATATTTTTTTTTTCACAATTTTTTTTTTTACATAAATTTTTTTCTCAATCCCAAACAACACATTGCACCTTGCAGCCACCCCAAACTTTGGTTTCTTGCACCCATTCTAAGATTACATGCTCTCCTAATCCTAAGATCGGGTTAACATGGTTTTCCAGATTTTTGGGCTTATAACATTAGGTTATCAAGAATTAACAGGCTAATAGGCTCAAAAGGGCTGACTAAGGAACATGCATTAGGAATTGATATTTTAGGCTAAGTAGTTTATTTACAAAGAAAATGCCTAGATCATCTGAAGCAAACACATAATCATGCAAACCATAAAGAGATTCAATCAAATTCAGGAAAGTGCAACTTTAAAGTGATTTTCACACAGTTTGAAACATGTTGGAGGCTCAAAAACCTCACCTGGACATTATTTTGCAAATTATTTGACAGAGATACTATCCCTAGTGTGTGTTTCCTATCACCCCAAACTTATCATAAATCATGCCATCATAACAAAATCCCAAAGTTCAGTTTTCAATCATATGGGGATCATTTTTTTCAAAAATTTTTTCAAATCATAGGGGGAAAACAGTCAATACATATCATGCAATCATCTATGCAAAAATTAATCAAATCCAATAAACTTGCCAATACTAGACTTAACACAACTCCTGAGCTTCTCAAATTATTCAGGAGCTTTATTAAAAACAAAACAGAAATAAAGCAAGGAAAAGAAAATTAAAAAGAAGAAAGGGTTAAGAAAACTCATTAAGGGCGGTTCCACCAGGATCCCATTGCTTGTAACATAAGTCCCACATGGTAGCCAAAGGGTGGTAGTTCATTCCATGCTTCCCTAACTTGCAGCCTTTATACGGAAGTGGGTGCTTGACAATCATAGTAACCTCGCCCAGTGCGGCGGACTTTTCACTTCCTCTGGGGTCACAGATGACCTCTTTCTCAATAAAATCCTCCCAATAAAAGTGGGGCTCAACCTCTTGGACTGGCCATGGTGCAAATTCCAGAGGCTTGAACTCCATCACCGGTTGTTTCACAGTGGGAGGTAGCTGCTCAATGGATAGTGTATTTGGAACTTCAGCTGAACAATCGGTATCACTCTCACTATCATCCTGCAAAATAGAGTCAAGAAACTGGCCACAAACAGCACACGGGTTAGTGTCAGTACAGTTAGTACATGTAGTAAAAGAAACTGAGTTAGTAAAGATCTGATTGTCTGGACTTTCTGCACACGGTTCATCCACCCCATCATTCTCAACACCTGCATCTAAAACCAAAGATTCTTCTTTATCCTCAAGCACGGTGGAGCGAATGTTCTCCTGATCCTCCTGATCCTCATTTTCTTTGTTTTCTTTCAAGTATAAACCTGCATAACAGTGTATACACAAAGCAGCAGTACCATCACAATAACAATCATTAGAATCAGGGGATTCAACACATAATTCATCATCAACAGAAATATCATCATCAGAATTATCATCAAAAGTATTTTCAGGAATAACCATCTGTGAATCCTTATGTTCCTCAAGGGGCTGTGGAGTTAGCAGTGCAGCTGAGTTGGCGGTAACTTGATCAATTAGAGCCCACAACTTTTGAGATTCAGCTTGGTCCCTCTGTTGGGCTTCACGATTACTTGCCTCCATTGCCTCTATCCTCTGTTGAAATTCAAGATTGTATGCCATCCGTTGATTGTTCTCTTCCATTTGTTGTATCATTGAAGCAATCTCATCCAAGGTACTCTGTGAAGGTTCGGAAGGTGCAGAGGTGGTCACTTGGCTAGGATAGTATGGTGGTGGCTCACTAAAATTAGGATAATACATGCAAGGTTGCTCATAATAAACATTAGGCAAATATCCATACATGTAATTATCCATGGCAATCAAAAATCCAGACAAGCAGACAAAACTAATTAGGGAATGCAAAAGGTTTTTTTTTTTTTTTTAAATGTAACTTTCTGCTAATAACAACAAACAAGAGTCCCCGGCAACGGCGCCAATTTTTGACCGCGCTGTCGCCACGCGCCAAAAAGAACGAGTGATTATAAAATAATGCAGTATAGTGCGACAACTCGGATCGTCTCTCAAGGACTCTTTAGTTGTTGTTATTATTAACAGAAAATTAGTAAAAAGTTAGAACTGGGGGTTTTGAGATTTGAAACTAAATTAAGAAAACAAAATAATGAAAACCAAGTAGTTAAGGAGAATAACAAATAAACAAAAGACGATTAACCTACTGTTCTCAGTTTCCCACTATCATTGGTTCATGCAAATCCTAAGCAGATACTAATCCCCTCCCGGTTGTAGCAATAGTTAACAAACGAAACCACTACTACGGATGTATGTTCCTATTCCCGAATTAAACAAACGGGGTTAAGCCCTTCGTGAACTAAACGAACACGAAACGAACACACGCGAATTAAACAAACGCGATTAAGTATAAGAACATAGCATCACCGAAATGAATCAATACAATACTATACATTCCTGAATTAAACAAACAGAGACGTATAGCATCATATTGAACAGAGAAAAGTAAGTGAAAACAGGAAATACAAGAACCTCAAGTGTTAACAGAAACCAATTACAGTAGATTAATCTAGGAGACTAGTTCTCCATTACAAAAGAAAGACAACAAACTAAAAGGAAAACAATAGCTAACAAGTTCAGAAACTAGCCAAAACTCAGCATTCGACTCCCCTCTTCATTTCTGCCTAAGACCGCTTATATACACGTTTCAGAGTCGAGTACTCGCGAGGCGAAGCACTGCTCGCGAGGCGAATTACATGAAAGGTCTGCAACTCTTTGTCTTCTCGCGAGGCGAGCACATCCTTCGCGAGGCGAACTCTTCAGCTTCCAACTGTTACGCCCGCGGCATTCAACACGCCCAAACCGTGATGGCTTCTGATCTTCCAAGACTCGCGAGGCGAAGGATTGCTCGCGGGGCGAACGTTTCAACTTCAGAATTGCCACGGCCGTGATCTTCAACACGGGCAAGCCGTGATCGTCTCTGACTTTTTCATGGTTGCAACACTCGCGGGGCGAGAGGTTATTCGCGGGGCGAGTGGCTCCAGATTTATTACTTTTTATTAACCTGAAAATAGAAAATATAAGTAAATAATTATTCAATTCTAAAACAACTAAATTAACATAAAAACAATTTACAGACTCAAAATACTACTTAGGAACAATCAAGTCTAATTTGGGTAAAAATGGTATAAAATAAGCACAAAGCCAAGGTCTTTACTAGTTATAAAACCAGTCAAACATAGGCTCATCAATAATGATCTAGATTCCGCTGAAGAATCTGAATCTGAGGAGGCAAACTTGTGCTTGTCAGAAAGTGAAGTAAGTTCTAATTATCAACCTTCTTTTTATGAATTGCAAAATGATTTTGAAGAACTTTATAGAGAATCCATTAGACTTGATATATTGCTAACTAATTCTAAGAAAACCATCACATGCTTAGAGGAGAAAACTTCTATTTTAAACAAAGAGGTAGATCAATTAAAAACAGAAAATTGTGCTTTAAAAGAAAAACTAGCTACTGTCTTAGATGCACCTATATGTGATAAATGTCCTAAGTTGGAGAAACATATAAATCATTTGAATGGTGATCTATCTAGAGTTACTAGATATAAAGAAATCTGGAATGCATCTAGCTGTACATTGACTAAAGAAGTTGAAAAACTGAAAAATGACTTAGCCAAGTTCACAAATGGTAGAGATAATTTGGATGCATTGTTAGGACAGCAAAAATATGTTTATGATAAGGCTGGAATAGGCTATAAACCTAAGATACATGAGAAATCTTTCAAGAAATTTTTTGATGCACCTATGACATCAAACACACCATTTGTTAGATTCTATTTATGTGCTAGAAAAGGTCACACAGCTTCTACATGTCATTACAGAAAATCTGCTTATAATGAGTCTAAATATATATGGGTTCCTAAAGGAACTAATGCTCCAACTAATTCAAAAACATGATTCTGTTTTGTAGGTGTGTTGGAAAACCAAGAATGTGAAATGGTATCTTGACAGTGGCTATTCCAAGCACATGACTGGAGATAAAAGCAAGTTCATTTCCTTTACCCCTAAGTCGAGTGGTAGTGTTACCTATGGAGACAATAATAAAGGAAGAATACTTGGCATTGGCAACATTGGAAGTGACTCAACAACAATCATTGAGGATGTACTATATGTTGAGGGACTGAAACATAACCTGCTAAGTATCAGTCAACTATGTGACAAAGGCTTCAAGGTAAAATTCAATTCTAATAGTTGCTTAATATAAAATCGGCATGATGAAAATTTGAATTTAATTGGACATAGGACAGATAACATCTATATGCTTGATTTAGATAATATCTCTTCAAATACTACATGCTATCTTATTTCAAAAGAAGAAGAGAATTGGCTTTGGCATAGAAGAATTGCACACATTCACATGAACCACTTGAATAAACTGATTCGTAAAGATCTTGTAGTTGGCTTGCCTAAACTGAAATTTGTGAAAGATGGACTATGTGATGCATGTCAGAAAGGAAAGCAAGTTAAGGTGTCTTTTAAACCAAAGAACATTGTTTCAACAACTAGACCCTTGCAACTTTTACACATGGATTTATTTGGTTCATCTAGAACCAAAAGCTTTGGTGGTAACTCGTATGCATTGGTAATAGTAGATGATTACTCTAGATATACATGGACATATTTTCTATCTCATAAGAGTGATTCATTTGCTGCATTTAAGAAAATGGCAAAATGGTGCAAAATGAAAAGGACGTAAAAATTGTTTTTATAAGAAGTGGTCATGGGGGAGAATTTCAAGATGAAGTGTTTGAAAAATTTTGTGATGAGCATGGCATTCAACATAATTTTTCTGCTCCTAGAACTCCACAACAAAATAGAATAGTGGAAAGAAAGAATAGATCATTAGAGAAGATAGCAAGAACTATGTTGAACGACTGTAGCTTGCCAAAACATTTTTGGGCAGATGCTGTCAATACAGTCTGCTATGTGCTAAATAGAGTCTTGATAAGACCAATCTTAAAGAAAACCCCTTATGAGCTTTACAAAGGAAGAAAACCAAATATAGTACATTTTCATGTTTTTGGGTGCAAATGCTTTGTTCTTAACAATGGAAAGAATAATCTTGGAAAATTTGATGCAAAGGCTGGTGAAGGAATTTTCCTAGGTTATTCCCTATCTAGTAAAGCATTTAGAATATATAATAAGAGAACACAAACTATTGAGGAATCTGTGCATGTGACATTTGATGAGTCTAACCCCAAAAGGTTGGGAAAGAATTGTGTTATTGATGATTGATAAGCCTCTGGCTCGTCTAGTTTTATAACTAGTAAGACCATGGCTTTTGTACTAATTACTCGAGTTTAACCTCGTTTTCACCCAAATTTGGATTTAATTGTCCTCAAGCAACATTTTGAGTCTCTTAATTAGTTTTAGGACATTTTAGTTAATTTTGAGTCAAATAAAGCATTTACTGCTATTTCATGTTTTCGGGTTAATAAGAAGAGCAAAAAGGGAAGGACTCTTAAAGCAGAAGCCATCACGGTCAGGCCGTGACACTGGTCACAGCCGTGATGAGCTACCTATGAAGATCAGAGAGCATCACGGCCCAGCCGTGATGACCATCACGGGCGTGATGAGAAGACCTTGAAAGTCGGAAAGCATCATGGCCCAGCCGTGATACCCATCACGGGCGTGATGAGAGAACCCCGAAGAATAGAATTGATCACGGCCTAGCCGTGATGGAGGTCACGACCGTGACAGATCAGCACCCAAAGTTAGAAAGCATCATGGCCTGGCCGTGATTGGCATCACGGTCGTGATAGACTAGAATTTGAATGCACGCCCTTGGCAGAATGCGTCACGGCCTGGCCATGATGGCCATCACGGCCGTGACGCGAATCCTGATTTATAAAAAGCACCAGGGCATACGCAAATCAGATAGAATTTTCACTATTTTTATTCTATTCCAAGGGTTTTTATCATGTTTGTGATTGAGAACTAATCACCAGGGATTAGTCTACTGTAATCGGTTTCCGCCGACAATTGAGTTTCCATAATTCCCGATCAATTTGCTTGTCTCTTTCAACATTATGCTATATGCCTTGTTTGCTTAATTCAAGTTGTATGGAATAAGTGTTGATTAATTTCGATGATTCTATGTTCCTATACCTCGATCGCGTTTGCTTAATTCGCGTGTGTTTGTCGTGTTTGCTTAATTCACGAGAGCTTCAATCTGTTTGCTTAATTCAGAATTAGGAACATGTATCTCGTAGTGTCAATTGCGCTTGTCTAATTGCTGCTACAATCGAAAAGAGATTAGAATCCGCTTAGGGCATGGAATTTATGTGAATCAATGATAGTTTGGAAACCGAAACAGCAGATTAATCGTTTCAACTTATTGATAATCACTTATTTGCACTGTTTTCTTGATCAATTCTTCTCTCATTGAATCTAAACCCCCCCCCCCCCCCCCCAAAAAATCCGATTTGTAGGTTAATAACAATCCAAGAGTCCTTGAGATACGATACTCGAGTTGTCGTGCCCTAACTACAGTTTTTTTAATCACTCGTTTTTTTTTACCCGTGTGCGACAGCGGATCAAAATTGGCGTCGTTGTCGGGGACTCTTTGATTTTTATTAGCCATATTAGGAATTAAACTCTTTTTTTATTTATTTATTTTGTTGTGATGTTTGGAGCTTATATGTGAGTGTCTTGAGCTTATATGTTTATATCATATTGATGGTATTGCACATTGTGATTGTCATGGTTGCGAACCTTAGTACTTCCCATTTATAATTATATGCAAAATTATATGCCTAATGTTGATTATGAGCCATCATGCATATATTATCCTGACTTTACTGGTGGTTATGAGTTTAGTAGTGATTTTGGCATGGTTGGAGTGAATGACTATTCTGGCCAACATGGTGGAGAACATGGCAGCTTGGATGAGATAGCTTCTTTGGTGCATCAATTGACAATAAGCCAACATCAATATCAGCCTGACCCCACACCAGTCCAACCCAGTCTGGAAGAATTGGTGCAACAAATGGCAGAGCACACTCTTGAATTCCAACAGAGGACAGAAGCAAGTCTTCAGAATTTGGCCACTCAAATTGGTCACATTGCCTCCACCTTGACTACACTGCAATCACAACATCTCCTTGAACACAAATAGATATTCTTGACAATACTTCTTTTGAGCATAATGTTGATAATGATGTCAAGAATACTATTACTGATGAACTTTGTGTTGAAATTTCATCCTTTTCAGGGTATGAGGAGCAAAACGTCCATATGGAACATGAGACACATGAGGTTGAGGGGCCTGTTCAGCCAAGAAATATAGAAAAAGAGGATCAGGAGAACATCTACTTCACCATGCTCGAGGATGATAAAGAACTTTTGGAATTAGATGATTCTATTAATTCCTATGCATGTGTTGATTGTGATGGGAAAAATACTTGTGTGGTTTGTGATGAGATTTCTGCATATTTGGAAGGTGATGGATTTGGTGACTCGGTGAATGTGGATTGTACAAAAGCCAAAGCTGCACCAGTGATCCTCTCTACTTGTTTGCCACCTCCCCCTGTGAAGCAGCCAACGATGGAGTTCAAGCCTCTGCCTGAGAAATTGGAATTTGAGTCTTTAACTATGAAGGCACTATGGCCAGTCCAAGAGGTTGAGCCCCATTTTTATTGGGAAGACTTTTTTGACAAGGAGGTCATCTTTGACCCAAGAGGGAGTGAGAAGTCCGCCGCACTTGGCGAGGTCACCATGATTGTCAAGCGCTCACTTTCATACTTATGCTGCATGCCATGGGATCCGGGAGGATCATATTGCACTTTGAGCATTCCTTGGCCGCTGTATCACAGGCAGTGGGATCCCGGTGGAATCGCCTTCATGATTTTTTTTCTAAACCTTTATCTTTTTAATTATTTTGCTTCTCTTTATTTGAGTCGTTTGTGTGTGAGTCTTGTGTCGGTGAGCTTGTTGGATTTTAATCAAGTTTTGCATAGATGGATTGCATGATATGTGTTGACTGTTGATGATTTCCCCCTAGGCTTTTGAAATTGAAAATTGATCCCCGTGTGAAAAATTGAAAATTGAACTTTGAGATGTTATGTTGTGATTGCATGATTTATGATAAGTTTGGGGTGAAGGGATACACACACTAGGGATTGAATCTCGGTCAAACAAATTGCGAAAAATGTCCAGGTGAGGATTTGAGCCTCCAACATGTTTTTAATTGAGTGAATCACTTTTAAGCTGCACTTTCCCGAATTTGCTTGAATCTCTTCATGGGTTGCATGCTTATGTGCTTGCATCAAATGATTTAGGCAATTTTCTTTGAAATAACTACTTGGCCTAAAAAGAACCATCCCTAATGCATGTTCCCTAGTTAGCCACATTGAGCCTAATAAGCCTATTGCTTCTTGATGACCTTATGTTATAAGCCAAAAATCTGGAAAAACCATGTTAACCCAATCTTTGGATTAGGAGAGCATGGATGCCTAGCAAGACAAAGGTTGAAGGAAACTAAGTTTGGGGTGGCTACAAGGATACGATATGTATTTTGGGTTGAGAAAAATAAAAATAAAGGTTGGAGCCAAAGGCAAAAAAAAAAGAAAGAAAAAGAAAAGCACAAAAATGTCAAAAAAGGGTATTAGAAGAAAAATGTTGTAGTCACCCAAAGCAAAAAGAAAAATGGAAGAAGGAATTTGAGTGGAAGTTCAATGTGTCAAAGTGTTCATGCTCTCTTAGTTCCTAGGGACTTAAGCCTAGTACCTTTGAATATCCTACCTTTAGCCAGGCCCCATTACAACCTTTAAAAGACCTTTTGATGTTGCATGCATGTTTTCGTGAGAACTTTGTTTGAGATGAAAATCAAATTCATGGGAAGTGCTCTTGAAATGTGAAATTGAGTGAAAGGTTGATAGCCTAGACAAATTGAGCGAATGAGTGAAATATTAAATGCCCTTGTGAGGAAGGCAATTGGTTGAAATTGGTGATCTCCCTTTTGTGTGTAACTTGGATCCTCAACTCAGACTACTGATTGCATGAATGATGGAATTCTGAATTGTTTAAAGTAAATGAATGTGGGGATTACATTGTTGAAAAGGGGGGAACATTGAAGAAAAATTGTCTTGTCAAAATTGCATGAAATTTGTGCGAAATTGGTTGATTCCTTTAAAGCTTGCCAAGTTTGAGTCTTTTTGAGTTTTAGTTTTCTTGGGGACAAGCAAAGTTTAAGTTTGGGGTATTTTGAAAAGCCTCTGGCTCGTCTAGTTTTATAATTAGCAAGACCATGGCTTTTGTACTAATTACTCGAGTTTAACCTGGTTTTCACCCAAATTTGGATTTAATTGTCTTCAAGCAACATTTTGAGTCTCTTAAGTAGTTTAAGGACATTTTTGTTAATTTTGAGTCAAATAAAGTATTTACTGTTATTTCATGTTTTCAGGTTAATAAGAAGAGCAAAAAGGGAAGGACTCTTAAAGCAGAAGCCATCACGGCCAGGCCGTGACACTGGTCACGGCCGTAATGAGCTACCCGTGAAGATCAGAGAGCATCACGGCCCAGTCGTGATGACCATCACGGGCGTGATGAGAAGACCCTGCAAGTCAGAAAGCATCACGGCCCAGCCGTGATACCCATCACGGGCGTGATGAGAGAACCCTGAAGAACAGAATTGATCACGGCCTAGCCGTGATGGAGGTCACGGCCGTGAAAGCTCAGCACCCAAAGTCATAAAGCATCAAGGCCTGGCCATGATTGGCATCACGGCCGTGATAGACTAGAATTTGAATGCGCGCCCTTGGCAGAATGCGTCACGGCCGTGACGCGAATCCTGATTTATAAAAAGCACCAGGGCAGACGCAAATCAGATAGAATTTTTACAGTTTTTAGTCTATTCCAAGGGTTTGTATCATGTTTGTGATGGAGAACTAATCACCAGGGATTAGTCTGCTGTAATCGGTTTCCGCCGATACTTGAGGTTCTATAATTCCCTATCAATTTGCTTGTCTCTTTCAATATTATGCTATATGCCTTGTTTGCTTGACTCAAGTTGTATGGAATAAGTGTTGATTAATTTCGATGATTCTATGTTCCTATACCTCGATCGCGTTTGCTTAATTCGCGTGTGTTTGTCATGTTTGCTTAATTCACGAGAGCTTCAATCTGTTTGCTTAATTCGGAATGAGGAACATATATCTCGTAGTGTCAATTGCGCTTGTCTAATTGCTGCTACAATCGAAAATAGATTAGAATCCGCTTAGGGCATGGAATTTATGTGAATCAATGATAGTTTGGAAATCGAAACAGCAGATTAATCGTTTCAACTTATTGATAATCACTTATTTGTGATGTTTTCTTGATCAATTCTTCTCTCATTGAATCTAACCCCCCCCCCAATCCGATTTGTAGGTTAATAACAATCCAAGAGTCCTTGAGATACGATACTCGAGTTGTCGTGCCCTAACTACAGTTTTTTTAATCACTCGTTTTTTTTTACCCGTGTACGACAGCGGATCAATGATCTTGCAGATTCAATTGAGAAAACTCTCCTAGAAGAGAAACAGGACAATGAAAAAGATGAAAGCTTAAAGAACGAATCGATGCAGTAGGAGCAAACAGAACAGCAGCCTGACCTACCAAAGGAATGGAGGACTGTCATAAATCATCCAATTGATAACATCATCGGTGAAATTACAAAGGGGGTAACTACTAGACAATCTCTTAGAAATGTTTGTATTCATATGCCATTTGTGTCTCAATTAGAACCTAAGAACATAGATGATGCTATAATTGATTAACATTGGATGATGGCTATGCAAGATGAGTTAAACCAAGTTTGGAAACTAGTGCCTAAACCCAAGAACTGTCAAGTAATAGGTACAAAATGGGTTTTTAGGAATAAACTAGATGAAAATGTTATAATTGTAAGAGACAAGGCTAGATTGGTAGCCAAAGGGTATAATCAAGAAGAAGGCATAGATTATGATGAAACATATGCACCAGTAGCAAGACTAGAAGCTATAAGAATGCTACTTGCTTATGCTTGCATAATGGGATTTAAATTGTATCAAATGGCTGTTAAGAGTACTTTCTTAAATGGATTTATACAAGAGGAAGTGTATGTTTGTCAACCACCTGGTTTTGAGAATAATGAATTGCCTAACCATGTTTATAAACTGTCTAAAGCACTATATGGCTTAAAGCAAGCTCCTAGAGCTTGGTATTAAAGGTTAAGTAATTTTCTCTTTGAAAAAGGATTTAAAAGAGGTAAAGTTGACACAACTTTGTTCACTAAGAAAAAGGCACACAACACTTTACTAGTACAAATATATGTGGATGATATAATTTTTTGTTCTACTAATGAGTAGTTATGCAATAAGTTTGCAAGTCTTATGGAGAGTGAGTTTGAAATGTCAATGATGGGTGAGCTAAACTTTTTCCTTGGACTGCAAATAAAGCAAACTGAAAATGGAATCTTTGTTAGCCAAACCAAGTACTACAATGAGTTGATGAAGAAGTTTGGCATGGAAAAAGCTAAGGAGATGGCTACTCCAATGAGTACCTCATGTTATCTGGACAAGGATGAGCAAGGTAAACCTGTTGATGTTTCTAAATTTAGAGGTATGATAGGCTCGCTACTTTATCTTAATGCTAGTAGGCCAGATATCATGTTTAGTGTATGCATGTGCGCTAGGTATCAAGAAAATCCAAAAGAATCACACTTAATAACAGTTAAAAGGATCATTAAGTATCTGTTAGGAACAAAAGACATGGGATTATGGTATCCCAAGGGAGCTACATGTACGTTAATTAGCTATTTAGACTCTGATTTTGCTGGTTATAAACTAGACAGAAAGAGTACTAGTGGAACTTGCCATTTACTAGGAAACTCATTAGTATCATGGTTCAGTAAGAAACAATCTAGTGTGGCTTTATCCACTGCAGAGGCTGAATATGTCGCAGCCAGTAGCTGTTGTGCACAGGTTTTATTGATGAAACAACAATTAGTTGATTATGGTATGCAACTAAACCAAGTTCCTATTAGATGTGACAATACAAGTGCAATTAACCTAACTAAGAATCCCATAATGCACTCTAGAACTAAACACATAAAAATCAGACATCATTTCATTAGAGATCAGATACAAAGTAGAGAAATTGAGATTGAATATGTTGATACAACTAAGAAACTTGCTGATATCTTTACCAAGACCTTGAACAAGGAAAGCTTCTTCTTCATTAGAAGAGAATTGGGCATAATCGATCAATACTATATCTAATCTCTAAAGAAATAGGAGAAAATCTAAAAGGGGAGGAAAATTAATGGACGCACTTATTCTTTGATTTGTCCCTGCACCTATCCCTCTATCATGAACAATTTTATATGCTATATTTGAATGTTTAAAATGCTTACTTTCTCTATTGCTTTGAATGTTTCTTTTCTTTACCTTTTTTATGATGCCAAAAGGGGGAGGAAAAAGTAAGATATAGAGAAAGGAGAAAATAACAAATTATACATGCATATGTTGAGGGGGAGCTAAGGAGTTTATAAGCTTACATGATTAATAGGGAGTAAATCAAATAGGAGTTTATAAGCTTACATGATTAATAGGGAGTAAATCAAATTCTGCTCTGTTAATACTCTGTTAATATTTTTTTTGCTCTGATATACTACTGCTCTAACTGTATTGATACCATGATATAAATCTGTCAAAACACTTAGTGTCTGCTACACTTGTACACCGATCTTATAATTTGTTAAAAGGTTTGTAATAATCAAAAAGGGGGAGATTGTTAGATTCAATGACTTAAAGATTTTGATATATGACAAATACAACTTAATGTGTATGCAAGTGTTTAGTGTCAAATTGTAAAGACAGGTATCAAGCAATATTCAACAAGTTCAATGAGCAATCAAAGGAGAATATTCAAGGAAGAACTTGGAGGAATCAAAGAGCAAGGACGAAGATCAAGGAATCATCAAGACAAGAGCTTAAACGAAGAAATTAGTGTTAAGTCTTAGATGATTTATTGGAGATGAAATCTCTTATTCACAAATAGCTCAATTAAGAAAGATGCATGAAGAAATTCATTTTTCATAACCTGCATTAAAAGGAATAAGTTTTCGTTAATGAAAATGATTTTTGGAAAGAATAATATAAGCACTCGTCCAACACTGGAATAATATAAGCACTCGTCCAACACTGGAATAATATAAGCGCTCGTCCAACACTGGGAACAATAGAAGCGCTCCTCCAACAGTGGTAATAGCCGGCGTCCAAGAAAGTGACAGAAGCTCACGTCTACTAAAGTGACAGAAGCACACGTCTACTAAAATGACACAAGCGCACGTCTACTAATGTGACAGAAGTGCTCGTCCACTAAAGTGATACAAGCGCTCGTCTACTAGTTGGAGCATGTCCAATTACTTTGTATTAGTACTCCCGTCTGCTGACGTGGCAAATGGACACGACAATATTTTTTTAAAGATGGACGTGGCTATTTTTTTAAGATGGAAGCGGCTATTTTTCCAAATGGCTTCATTATTTTATGGACGTGAATTCTATAAGAACTATCAGAATCTTATCTCAAGAACGAGAATCAAGAAAACAGATTCTGTTAAATCAGATCCAAATCTGTTTTAATTGATCCCAACGAATATAACTTATTTTCTATATAAATGTAAGACTAAGTCCTCATTCATATTTTGATGTATGACAAACGAAGTGTTATTTTGCATAAGATTTTTTGATTTTGACTATGTACTTATTACGTGTTAAGTTTCATGCAAGATCACTCATGAAAAAGAAAAATCACGGATTAAACAAGCAGACGTCCGATGAAGCGATAAAAAGCTGGCGTCTACTAAAAACAACAAGAAGCTCACGTCCACTAAAGTAACAAGAAGAGCTCGTCTACTGAACTACCATATGGAGCTCATCTACCAAATGGAGCTCGTCTGCTGATGTGGCACATATAGCCCGTCTGCTGATGTGGTACATATAGCTCGTCTACTAAAGTACCACATGGAGGTCGTCTACTGAAAGTAACAAAAGTGCGTGTCTACTGAAGTACCACATGGAGCTCGTCTACTGAAAGTAACAGAAGTGCGCGTCTACTGAAGTACCAAATGGAGCTCGTTTGCTAATGTGGCACATATAGCTCGTTTACTGAAGTAACAAGAAAAGCTCGTCTACTGAAGTAACAAAAAGCGCTTGTCTACTAAGGTGGCATATGGAGCACGTCTACTAAGGTTACGCTCTTTGGACTTACTAAGATCTTAATGAGAAGCTCCGTCCACAAACATGGCATATAAAACTCGTCTACCAGTTGGAGCACGTCCAATTACCTTGTGTTAGTACTCCTGTTTGCTGACGTGGCAAATGGACTTGGCTATTCTTTCAGATGGAAACAGTTATTTTCAAGAAGGACGCAAACTCTACAAGAACCAACAGAATCTTATTTCAAGAACAAGAATCAAGAAAACAGATTTTGTTAAATCAGATCCAAATCTGTTTTAATTGATACCAACGACTATAATTTACTTTCTATATAAAGAAGGATCAAAAGAAAAAAAAAGATAGAAGAACAACAACCTTACTGATTCTGAAAAGTGAGGATATGAAAGATTCAAGAGCTTCCAAAAAAAAGTGCTTCGTCGTTGAGAGAAATGTGTTATATTACTTAGAACTTCAATTTGTATCATCAGACTTTTAGAGTCTTTATTCTAGTCAATTCTTTCTGTGAATTAGTGTGATTAAGAGATGGTATCTCTTAGGTTAAGTCTTGAGCTACGAATATCCGATTGATGCATTCTTTGGTGCGTTGGAAAGCTTAGGGAATTATCTACAAATCATATCTCAGGCCGCTTGACCAAATTCGGCTTCTATCATGGTGAAAAACGGGCTGGAAGTTTTATACGAATTCTTGGACCTTAAATGAGTTATATGTTAATTGGGCTACACTAAGCTTGATGAATGAGCAAGGTCCATTATGAATGGTGGCTGGCACGTTTTTGGAACTTACAAAGGAGAGCAACCTTTGGCTTGCATGCCTAGGTAACTCCTTTAGAAGTTATGGAACCACTTTTATTATTTTCTTAAGTAGGATAGTTATGTTCTTTTAATAACCACTTAGTGGAGAGTTATGTCTAGTTATTAGGAGTTTATGTCATCTTATGATGACCTTTGGTTTTTATTTCCCTATGCTATATGTACACACCTATTACATGATGAATGATAACTTTGAGTTCATTTTGGATTGATTCCAATTGTGAGAGTGTTTTCTCTCTTGGGTTCTTCATTGAGCCAACCCTTGTTCTTATCAAGAATCCAAGATTCTTGTGGCGAACCTCACATTGGCTTATCAAATCCCCTTGGATTTGTGGCGCCTACCTCCCATTTCTCATCTTATCCAATTTTGTATTTCATATTCTTCTATAATTTTGCTTGGTCACTCAAGGATAGATCCAAAAATATATATGTTCCTTGTTAGGATCATATCATTTCGTATCTAGAGCCATCCTTCCTAGAGTGACTTATGATTTTGTTTTTTCAATTTTTTTCGGAAGTTTGAATTTTTCTTAGTGGGTTCTTCATGGAGTCACTAATGAAGAAAAATGATGCCAAGAAAATGGAGGATCTTTTCTATTCTAGATGCTATGTGAAGGACAAGATATGTAGCTTGGTCATTGATAGAAAGGGTTACATCAACCTAGCTAGTACCACCATGGTGCAAAAGTTGGGACTTCCTCTTCTAGAGCATCCACAACCGTATGTCATTTGGAGCATCCCGGAGTTTAGTGATTTTGGTGACGTGATGGTGAACAAACAAGTACGAGTGCCATTCCGGATTGGGAGATATGAAGATGACGTTTTATGTGATGTGGTGCCCATGGAAACGAAGCACTTGTTACTTGGGCGTCCATGGAGGATTGAACGACAAGCGAGATATGATGTCTACAACAATAGGTACTCATTTGTATTTAATAATCGTAAAATTACTATTGGATCATTGTCACCAAAACAAGTGTATGAAGATCAAATGTACTTGAAAGGAGAGAGTGAGAAAAAAAGAATGATCGAGAAAACAATAAAAGAAGAGTGTTCGGTGAATGAGGAAAGCAAAGAAGGAGAGGTAATAAAAAAAGAAAGCCATGAGAAAAAGGTAGAAGAAAAGGGAATGGAGGAAAACAAACAGAATGAAAAAGATGTTGAGAAAAAGGTGGAGACTGCATTTTTTGAAGGGGAAAATAAAAATAAAAAAATTGAGGCAAAGGTTGAAAGAAGAATTGCGAGTCTTCCTATAAAGGAAAATAAGGTGAAGGGAGCGATGTTGGCAAGGCAGCCTATATATATCTTTCTATGTAAAGATGCTTGTTTGACTACCAATGCAAACTCTTTGCCTAGAGGTGATGACTCTATTTTGAAGGAAGTTGAAGAAACAATTCCAAGAGAGGTGCCCCATGGATTCAAAATGGTTGTGTTTGAACCCGGAGGATAAAGAAGACTCCTTAAGGCAATAAATTCGAGGTCGAATTCTTTTCAAGAGGGAGGGAATGATGCAAACCAAGGATGATGTCCAATTTGAGGCCAAATTAATATTTTTGATGAAAAATTTATTTTCATTGTGGTGAACCCGTATGCTTGATTTGGTCATATCTTGAGCTACGAATATCCGATTGATGCATTCTTTGGTGCGTTGGAAAGCTTAGGGAATTATCTACAAATCATATCTCAGGCCGCTTGACCAAATTCGGCTTCTATCATGGTGAAAAACGGGCTGGAAGTTTTATACGAATTCTTGGACCTTAAATGAGTTATATGTTAATTGGGCTACACTAAGCTTGATGAATGAGCAAGGTCCATTATGAATGGTGGCTGGCACGTTTTTGGAACTTACAAAGGAGAGCAACCTTTGGCTTGCATGCCTAGGTAACTCCTTTAGAAGTTATGGAACCACTTTTATTATTTTCTTAAGTAGGATAGTTATGTTCTTTTAATAACCACTTAGTGGAGAGTTATGTCTAGTTATTAGGAGTTTATGTCATCTTATGATGACCTTTGGTTTTTATTTCCCTATGCTATATGTACACACCTATTACATGATGAATGATAACTTTGAGTTCATTTTGGATTGATTCCAATTGTGAGAGTGTTTTCTCTCTTGGGTTCTTCATTGAGCCAACCCTTGTTCTTATCAAGAATCCAAGATTCTTGTGGCGAACCTCACATTGGCTTATCAAATCCCCTTGAATTTGTGGCGCCTACCTCCCATTTCTCATCTTATCCAATTTTGTGTTTCATATTCTTCTATAATTTTGCTTGGTCACTCAAGGATAGATCCGAAAATATATATGTTCCTTGTTAGGATCATATCAGAAGGGATCCTTGGGTATAGCAAAGCAAGTGTGCTTTCTGGTGAATTCTTGAGCAAGGAGGTTATCCTTGTGTTACTGTAATTGGAATTTCGTAATTGCTGATTATAGTGGAGAAAACCACAGAGGTGTGGGACTGAATGTAGGCTTACCAGAGGAGTTAGCCGAACCAGGATAAATCGGTTTGCATGTTCTTCTCATCTCTAAACTCCATATACTTGTTATATGCCCTTGTGTGTTGTGAATGAGTTTTAAGAATGCTTGTTAAGTTGAATCTTTGATCTACAATCTGTGTTAAACTTGTTGTTACTTCTTATAATTCTTCTTAACATCATTACTTGTTACCTAACCTGATTCTTGGGAATTAAAATTGAGTGAAAACCAATTTTCTTTAAGAAAACTCTGTTTTGCTTTAAATTGTTGAAAAAGTTTTTAATATCTCAATTTACCCCCCCCCCCCCCCCTCCCCCCCTCTTGAGATCGTAGCCACTACCAACAATTGGCATCAGGGCTAAAACTCTTGTTACAAAGCTTAATATCTTCAAGAGATGGCTACAAATGATATCCTGGGTGATGGGGCTTCACTCACTAGACCCCCTGCCTTTAATGGCTCCCAATAGATGTATTGGAAAGAGAGAATGCTTATCTTTCTTGAGGCTGCGGGTTTAGATATATTAGATGCTGTTGAAAATGGTCCCTAGGTTCCATTTATTCTTGATGCTAAGGGAAATAAACAAACTAAACCAAAAGATGACTGGAATGATGATGATAAAAGAAGAGTTTGTTATAATGCTAAGCCAAAAAATATTATAACAGCTGCTTTGAATTATGATGAGTTTTTCAGGGTCTCCAATTGCAAAACGGCAAAGCAAATGTGGGATACTCTTCAACTCACTCATAAAGGAACCAACGATGTGAAAAGAGCAAGAATGAATGCACTAGTCCATGAATATGAACTCTTTCACATGAAGAATGGTGAGGAGATAGATGAACTGCAAAAGAGGTTTACACACATTGTGAACCAGCTAGAAGGACTCGGACATACAATCACATATAAGAAAAAGATTAACAAGATAATGAGATGTCTGAGTCCTGAATGGCAGCCAAAAATCACTGCAATTGCTGAAGCAAAGGATCTGGACACCATGCAGATTGCTACTTTATTTGGCAAGTTGAAAGAACACGAATGGAAATTCAATAGATTGAAAAGTCATGAAGATGAGGAGAAAAATAAGAAAGGACTCTCACTCAAGGCTCATATCTCCAAAGAACCAATAGAAAGTGATGAAGATGAACACCTTGATGAAAGTGAAGAATCCGAAGAAGAAGACATGGGGTTGCTTGTGAGGAAATTTAGAAGATTCATGAAAAAGAATAAAAACAAGAAGCAATTCAGTTTTCCTACCAAAAAGAACACGAACAAAGGTGATAGCTCTTCCTTAACAATCAAATGCTTTGAATGTGGAAAGCTTGGACACTACAAAAATGAATGTCCAAAGCTACAAAAGAAAGAAAAGTATGAGAAGAATGACAGCAAAGAAAAGAAAGGAAGAAAGCCTAGGAGAGCATACATAGCTTGGGAAGAAAATGATATGGATTCCACTAGTAGTGAATCTTAAAATGAAGAAGCCAACCTTTGTCTCATGGCAAATCAACGAAGTGATAGTGAAACTGAGGTAAATGATTCTTCTCCTACCTATGATGAGTTACAAGATTCTTTTGATGAATTACATGAAGAATACGTTAAAATTGGTAAACAACTTATATCTTCTAGGAAGATCATCGCAAAACAATGTAGTGACTATGCATCTTTACAAATAAAGGTTAAAGAACTAGAAGCTAAAAATTCACAATTACTTGCATCTAGTTCAATCTGCACCAAATGCACTACACTAGAAAAGGAAATTGAAAAACTGAATACAACTCTATCTAAGTTTACTTTGGGTAGAGATAACTTGAATGCCATATTAGGACAGCAAAAGGGTGTGTATGATAAAGCTGGAATTGGATACAAGCCAATGGTACATGAAAAATCTTTTAAGAAGCTTTTTGTAGCACCTATTTCATCAACTAGTCCTTTTGTTAAATGCTATTATTGTCTAAAGAAAAGTCATACAACTGCTACTTGTAGACTTAGAAAGAACATCCATGTTGACATTAAACAAATTTGGGTTCCAAAAGGAACTTATGTTGCTACTAACACCAAAGGACCCAACCAGATTTGGGTACCTAAAGAAAAAGTATAAAAAAAATGTTTTGTAGGTGTGTTTGAAGGCTAAAAGCTCAAGCTGGTTTTTAGATAGTGGCTGCTCCAAACACATGACCGGAGACATCACAAAATTTACATCTTTCACTCCCAAAGAATGTGGAAACGTCACCTATGGAGACAACAACAAAGGAAGAATTCTTGGCGTTGGAACAATAGGAAAAAGTCCAGCAATCAAGATTGAGGATGTTCTCTATGTGGAAGGGCTCAAACACAATCTACTAAGTATAAGCCAATTATGTGATAAAGGCTACAAGGTAAACTTTAACTCAAATTTGTGTATGATCGAATCTATTCATGATAATAATATAAAATTGATTGGAAAGAGAATCAATAACATCTATATGCTAGACTTAGACAATTTAATTTCCAATGGTGCATGTTGCTTAATTTCCAAAGAAGATGAAAATTGGCTCTGGCATAGGAGAATAGCTCACATTCATATGGATCACTTGAATAAATTGATTTCCAAAGAACTTGTAATTGGTTTACCAAAAAAAAAGTTTGTTAAAGAAGGCTTATGTGATGCATGCCAAAAGGGTAAACAAGTGAAAACCTCATTTAAGGCTAAAAACACTGTTTCAACTAGTAGGCCCTTACAATTGCTGCACATGGACCTTTTTGGACCTTCTAGGACAAAAAGTTTTGGTGGAAATCTTTATGCTCTTTTAATTTTTGATGACTTCTCTAGATTTACTTGGACCTATTTCTTAGCACAAAAGAATGAAGCTTTTAAAGCTTTTAAGAAAATGGCTAAGGTTGCTCAAAATGAGAAAGACGTGAAAATTGTTTCAATTAGGAATGACCATGGAGGAGAATTCCAAAATGAGGAGTTTGATAACTTTTGTGATGAACATGGTATAAAACACAATTTTTCTGCACCTAGAACTCCACAACAAAATGGAGTAGTTGAGAGGAAAAATAGGTCACTTGAAGAAATTACTAGAACCATGTTAAGTGACTCTAATTTACCAAAGTATTTTTGGGCTGATGTTGTGAGTACTGCATGTTATACTTTAAATAGAGTTCTAATAAGGCCAATTCTGAAGAAAACTCCATATGAACTTTACAAGGGAAGAAAATCTAACATTTCTCATTTTCATGTCTTTGGTTGTAAGTGTTTTGTGCTAAATAATGGCAAGGATAATCTTGGGAAATTTGATCCCAAAGCTGATGAGGGTATTTTCCTAGGTTATTCATTAACTAGCAAAGCATATAGAGTCTTTAATAAGCGTACTTTATCAATGGAAGAATCTGTTCACATAACATTTGATGAGTCTAACCCCAAAAGGTTGGGAAAGGACATTTTTGATGATGCAGAAACTCTTGAGGATGAAGTGAAATCTCATGAAGGAAAGGAGAGCAACAGGAAAAGGAAGATGTAGAGAGCAATAAAGAACATCAAGCAGAACTTCGGCAAGAAAATCTTCCTAAGGAGTGGCAAGTTTCAAAGAATCATCCCCTAGAAAATATCATTGGTGAGATCACCAAAGGGGTAACCACTAGAAACTCATTAAGGAATATTTGCAATACCATGGCGTTTGTATATCAAATAGAACCAAAATGTGTTGATGATGCTATTAATGATGAACATTGGATGATTGCAATGCAAGAGGAGTTAAATCAATTTAAAAGGAACAAAGTTTGGAATTTAGTTCCAAAACCCAAAAGTAACCAAATAATCGGAACTAAATGGGTGTTTAGAAACAAAATGGATGAGAATAGAATAATAGTAAGAAACAAGGCTAGACTAGTAGCTAAGGGATATAATCAAGAAGAAGGAATTGATTATGATGAAATATATGCTCCCGTAGCTAGATTAGAAGCCATAAGAATGCTCTTAGCCTAAGCGTGTATAATGAACTTTAAACTGTACCAAATGGATGTGAAAAGTACCTTTTTAAATGGAATAATACAAGAGGAAGTATATGTAAGCCAACCCCCTGGCTTTGTTGATAGTGAGTTCCCAAATCATGTCTATAAACTGACTAAAACCCTCTATGGACTCAAGCAAGCTCCTAGAGCTTGGTATGAGAGGTTAAGCAATTTTCTCCTAGAGAAAGGCTTTAAAAGAGGAAAAGTTGATACAGTACTATTTACTAAAACAGAAGCACACAATATCTTACTTGTTCAAATATATGTTGATGACATTATTTTTGGTGCTACTAATGAGTCGTTAAGCAAGGAATTTGCTGAACTAATGCAGAGTGAATTTGAAATGTCCATGATGGGAGAGCTTACCTACTTTCTTGGACTTCAAATTAAACAATGCCAAGATGGAACCTTCATAAGCCAAACAAAGTATTGCAAGGAACTACTAAAGAAGTTTGGAATCGAGAGCGCAAAGGAAATGGCAACACCAATAGTCCAGCCTGCTACTTGGACAAAGATGAACATGGTAAATCTATAGATGTATCCAAGTATAGAGGTATTATCGGATCCTTACTTTATCTCACTGCAAGTAGGCCAGATATAATGTTTAGTGTGTGTATGTGTGTAAGGTATCAAGCTCATCCTAAAGAATCACATCTTACTGCAGTTAAAAGAATCATGAAGTATCTTTTTGGAACAAAAGAAATGGGGTTGTGGTATCCCAAGGGATCCACTTGCACATTAATAGGATATTCCGACTCTGACTTTGCTGGATGCAAGTTAGATAGGAAGAGCGCAAGTGGAACATGCCATTTATTAGGAAATTCCCTAGTGTCCTGGTTTAGTAAAAAGCAAACTAGTGTGGCCTTATCCACAGCTGAAGCAGAATATGTTGCAGCTGGGAGTTGTTGTGCTCAAATCTATGGATGAAACAACAATTAATTGACTATGGTGTTTATTTAGATCATCTACCAATAAACTGTGATAACACTAGTGCAATTAATCTAACAAAGAACCCAATTATGCACTCAAGAACCAAGCATATTGAAATTAGGCATCATTTTATTAGGGATCATATTCAAAGTGGTAATGTTGTGATTGAACATATAGATACAACCAAGCAATTAGCTGATATGTTCACCAAACCACTAAATAAGGAGAGTTTCTTCTTTATAAGAAGGGAACTTGGCATAATTGATCCTCAAAATAATTGATATCAGATGTTATTTTTGGATAATATAGTCAATATGGCAAGCAAGGCAGCACAAGTTGCTGAAAATTATGAAGGACATGGGCAAGATGCTTTTATCTAGTCTCAGTTTAGACTAAGTGTCCTTAGGTGTCTGTAATTCTTTTTCTTATTTTAGTGTTTTGGATGTTTTGATGTATTGCATAAGTTCTGAAATGATTTATTATCAATGAATGCAAGACTGTTTTTCAGTTTGATTTCAATATTCTCCATATTTTCTTTTTGATAATGACGAAGGGGGAGAAATATGAACCATACAAAAAGATGAACCATACAACCATTAATTCTGTCTTGCATTTGCTGTAAAAAAAAATTTCTCTTATATGTAAATTTTTTTTCAAATACCTAAGTATGAATTGTTTTGAAAAGACATACTTGAACTTATAATAAATGCAAGATGAAATTCTTTTTTCATGATAATGATATGATAACACTTGATTTTTTTTGAAAGATATCAATGACACGGGGGGAGGATGAAAATGACTCAAGAACCATGCTTACTGAACAGTTGCACTCTGATTCTTAATAAATAAGGTTATGTATGGTAAGGTTTATCAAAATCAAAAAGGGGGAGTTTGTAAGACTAAGTCCTCATTCATGTTTTGATGTATGACAAACAAAATGTTATTTTGCATAAGATTTTTTGATTTTGACTATGTACTTATTACGTGTTAAGTTGCATGCAAGATCACTCATGAAAAAGAAAAATCAAGGATTCAACAAGCAGACGTCGAATGAAGCGATACAAAGCTGGTGTCTACTAAAAACAACAAGAAGCTCGCGTCCACTAAAGTAACAAGAAGAGCTCGTCTACTGAACTACCATATGGAGCTCATCTACCAAATGGAGCTCGTCTGTTGATGTGGCACATATAGCCCGTCTGCTGATATGGCACACATAGCTCGTCTACTGAAGTACCACATGGAGCTCGTCTACTGAAAGTAACAGAAGTGCGCGTATACTGAAGTACCACATGGAGCTCGTCTACTGAAAGTAACAGAAGTGCGCGTCTACTGAAGTACCAAATGGAGCTCGTCTGCTGATGTGGCACATATAGATCGTCTACTGAAGTAACAAGAAAAGCTCGTCTACTGAAGTAACAAAAAGCGCTTGTCTACTAAGGTGGCATATGGAGCTCGTCTACTAAGGTTACGCTCTTTGGACTTACTAAGATCTTAATGAGAAGCTCCGTCCACAGACATGGCATATAAAGCTTGTCTACCAGTTGGAGCACGTCCAATTACCTTGTGTTAGTACTCCCGTATGATGACGTGGCAAATGGACTCGGCTATTCTTTTAGATGGAGACGGTTATTTTCAAGAAGGATGCAAACTCTACAAGAACCAACAGAATCTTATTTCAAGAACAAGAATCAAGAAAACAAATTTTGTTAAATCAGATCCAAATCTGTTTTAATTGATCCCAACGACTATAATTTGCTTTCTATATAAAGAGGGATCAAAAGAAGAAAAAAAAAAGATAGAAGAACAACAACCTTACTGATTCTGAAAAGTGAGAATACGACAGATTCAAGAGCTTCCAAAAAAAAAGTGCTTCGCCGTTGAGAGAAAAGTGTGATATTACTTAGAACTTCAATTTGTATAATCAGACTTTTAGAGTCTTTCTTCTACTCAATTCTTTGTGAATTAGTGTGATTAAGAGAGGGTATCTCTTAGGACTAAACAAGGATAGAAAGGACCCTTGGGTATAGCAAAGCAAGTGTGCTTTTTGGTGAATTCTTGAGCAAGGAGGTTATCCTTATGTTACTGTAATTGGAATTTTGTAATTGATGATTATAGTGGAGAAAACCACAGAGGTGTGGGACTGGATGTAGGCTTACCAAAGGAGGTAGTCGAACCAGGATAAATCGGTTTGCATGTTCTTCTCATCTCTAAACTCCATATACTTGTTATATGCCCTTGTGTGTTGTGAATGAGTTTTAAGAATGCTTGTTAAGTTGAATCTTTGATCTACAATCTGTGTTAAACTTGTTGTTACTTCTTATAATTCTTATTAACATCATTACTTGTTACCTAACCTGATTCTTGGGAATTAAAATGGAGTGAAAACCAATTTTCTTTAAGAAAACTTTGTTTTGCTTTAAATTGTTGAAAAATTTTTAAATATCTAAATTCACCCCCCCCCCCCCCCCCCCTCGAGATCGTAGACACTACCAACAATAAAGAGGGATCAAAGGAACACTTTAAGAATAATCATAACGAATAACAAAAGAATTATAACGATACACATATCATTCATCATCTTCATTGAGCTTACTGTGAAAAGAGTGTTTCAATACTCATAAGTGCTTCAATTTGTTTTATCTTACTATTGAGAGTTAGGAATCAACTTTTGTTTTTACTTTTTGATTGTAAATAGAGAGGGTGTCTCTCTGAGTGATTAGGGTGAGGTATCCCTAAGGAAGAACATTGAGGCTCTTCACAAGAGTGTGGTATCTCGAGGTGAAGGAGTGCTCTGTGGTGTAAAGGTTTTTCAAGCTACCTGGCAAAGCTTGTGTGTTAGTGTGTGAAATCCCACAGGTGGAGTGGGGACTGGATGTAGGTCACAGTGGTGGTGACTGAACCATTATAAATCTGGTTGTGCAGTATCTCTAAACTCGGACTCTTTAATTTCTGTTTATGATCAAGAACCTGTGATTTTGATGTTTAAAGTTCAAATATAATTTCTGTTCTTGATTTCTATAAACTGTATTTTGTTATTAATGAGTTATTGAACCTGAACCTATTCGTTATTAATCTTTCTTATCCTCATCACCTTCTATTCAAGATTTTGTAAAAACCCTTCATCGGTTTTATAAAAGATCCTAAGAACACAAATCTGCAACTCTGATTTATAAAGCTTTGTGAAAAAGTTTTAAGAGGGAAATATTTTCTTTGAAAACTCAATTCACCCCACCTCTTGAGTCGTTGAAGCCAAAACAACAACCAACACATCTTATTCTCGGATGCGCCACCACGGTGTATACTTGATTCCCTTTTGGACGATTCCCGCGGACAGCCAGATCGTCTTACTCTCGGGCAACCTCCCCTACGTTGCACAACCTCCAATCAACTTCTCTGATGCGTGAATGCATGACAAACAACACACAACCGCAACCACCACCTCCGCTTGGGCCCATAGGCTACCCAAGTTTTATCACCATCAACACCTCGACCACTAGGCTATCGAGGATTATCGTTTAACGTTTATCGTTAAGTCTTCTAAGCATTAACAACACTATGGCTATTAAGCACCAGAGCTCAACTCCTTGACCATCAAGCATCAAGGCCCCCTTGGAGCGAACACTAGGCTACCAATGTACAACATCTTATCACTTGGAGCGAACACTAGGCTACTAAGGTACAACATCTTATCACTTGTCTTTGGTCTTCATGTTCCGTTGGTATCTTATTAAGTCTTTTAAGGGTTTGGTGTGAAAACCCCTATTTCAACATTCTGGTTTCTGTTTTGGTCAGGTGAGCACGGGCGTGCTCACCCTCAGCACGGGCGTACTGGACCTGCAGGCAAGCGTGATCGTGCTTCCTGTTAAGCACGGGTGTGCTCAAGTGCGTGCCCTGCTCTGAGTTTCAAACTGGAGCACGGGCATGCTCCCTGTTAAGCACGGTCGTGCTCAATGGAGCGTGGTCGTACTGATCTGGGTAGAAAGGGTCAGAAACCCTTTCCCAAATCCTTGGGACAGCTCACAGATTCAACCTATTGGCTTTTACTAATCCATTGATCATCAACTTCATTAATCTTAACTGTTCTCGATTAATATTCATGTCTTATCATCATGGGGAATTAATCCTTTAATCATAGCTTCGTTATTAATGTTCGTAGAACACTCACTAATCAATCCGAGGGTCTTTAACTAAGCCCTATGAACATAACCTTAACTCTCATACTATATTCATGTCTTATGAACAACTAGGAGAAACATCCCTTAATTCTCATTATTATCATTAACGTATTTTAACGTCTTAACACTATTGTTGGCATTAACATCCTCAACAATCAACACTCATAAAGAGTACAACACAAACAACAATCAATAGCATCATACTCATCATAATCATGGCATCACAACATTAACATATTCATAACAGGCAACATCAATTAATAGGAACATTAATACCAATATTATCATCACAATAGATAATCATCAAATAACAATTAATCATAAAAACATATAAACATGTTAACAAGGAAAGGGTCATGGGTAACCCTTCGTCTTACACTACACCTAAGCCTACATACTCATACTATTTCTTCTCCCCATACCTGGTATGAAGATTCCCAAAATGATAACGTTGACAAACTAGCCACATTCCCTTGAGCGGCTCGACGAGTTCCCCAAGCCTTGGCCAAACAAGAAGAGGCTAACAAATTAGTCTCTAGATCTAATAATAGAAAAGAGACTGAGAGAGAGGGAATACAACGTTACCTTAAACGACACTATCGTGCTACTTCTCTCCCACAACTAGAGCAAGAACTTCAAGGGGTTCAAGGGGAGGGAAGGGAAGGGAAGAGGTTTCTGTCGCACAAGGATTGCCCAAAGTGCCAAAAAGAAGGTTTGGGTCGCAACCCTCATGGAACTGCTCTATTTATAGACCCTGAGACCTGAGCACGGCCTTGCTCCCTGTTGACCACGGCCCTGCTCAATTCCTAAGCACGGGGCGCTCAAAGATTGCACTGCGAGACCATCTAAACGATCGAATTGGACAAAACACATAAAATAAGACTTGTAGATAATTCTCTTAGCTTTCCTTTGCCACAATGTTCACCTCGATCGTACATCTAGAACTCATGATATGGCAAAAACGGTGAAACATGTTACTTGGACTCTAAAAGGATTGAACCTTTCTAAGGCTAAATTTCCCCAAACATGAACTTAGGTATCAAAAACAAACGTAACAAGCATATACAAACATATATATATATAACATATATAAAAGCACTAAGCTTATTTATGAAAAACGGGGTGTTACATTGAGCAATTCCGGAGGTTTCTTGCCACACAACCACATGCCATATCTACCTAATCCAATATAGGTTTTCCCTCCTCTAGCTCCTCAGGTATATCTTCACCCATATGGATCCTTGACTCGAGAGCCTCTCATCATATGTCATCTGATTTTAAATCATTTGTGTCTTTACATCTTGCTTCGTCTGTGCTAGCCTTGATTGCTGATGGCACTCTAATGCCATTAGCAGGCACTAGAGGTGTTTCTACATCTCATTTGTCCATTTCAAATGTTTATTTTCCTGATCTTACTTTGAGTCCTACTGCTATTAGTCAATTATGTGATTCTGGTTACTCGATTTTGTTTTCTTCCACCTCTTGTTATGTGCAAGATCTGTAATCCAGTAGGCCTGATTAGGACAAGCCGTAAGCAGTGGGGCTTTATATTTTGGATGAGCTTAGAGTTTTAGATGTTGTAGCTTCTCGTGTTGACCTGTCGCATTTTCGTTTGAATTCTTCTTCTTCTAGTTTTTATTTATGCATGGCACTCTCATTTTGGATGTTTCTTCTTCCCATTTGAAACATGTGACTTCTACATGAGCTTTAGGAAAGCTGCAAACTAATGATATTTCTGATTTTGCATTTGCAACACACAAGCTCATGTTTGAATTTGCATTTGCAACACGTAAACTCACGTTTGATATTCTCCAACGTAATTTGTCCTTAACATTTTTTGATGTATTTCGGAACCAATATCTTTTGGGCCATAAACCATTTTAGTAAAAGAAACTTGGACATGTTTTTACATTAGGCTGGAAACGCTTGAAGTACGATTATTATTTTTACGACATTACCCACGTCTTTTATGTTTTTGTCTCTTTCATTTTAGTTTTTAGTCTAAAAAATATAAAATAATAAAATAAACAATATTTAATTTTTGCTTATGTTATTTAGAGATTAAATATATTTAAAATCTGGAATAACCAGGTTTTTGGAGATGTTTCCAAAAAGGTTGAAGATGCTGCTTCTGAGCTAGATTCCATTCAACAACAGATTTTTGGTTCTGGACTTTCTGATGCTCTACATGAAAAGGAAATTAAGGCTCAAATTGATTTATAGAAAGCCCTTTCTATGGAAGAATTATTGTGGAAGCAGAAGGCCAATCTTAGCTGGTTCACTCATGGAGATCGAAATACTGCATTTTTTCATAAGATTGCCAAGATTAGAGGCTCTACCTAGCAAATGTTTGTTCTTAAACAAGGTGACCTAATTTTGGACAATCAAGATCAGATTGAGCAGCATGTATTATCCTTCTACTGTTCTACAACAATCTTTATGCTTCTGAAAACAATTGCATTGACAATGGCATTATTGATAAGGTAATCCTCCCAATGGTATCTGCTGAAGATAATGTAGCATTGACATGCATTCCTACTTTGGAGGAAGTGAAACAAGTTGTTTTTTCAATGAATGGTGATGGTTCCCCTGGTCATGTGGCCTTAATCCCAAAATTTCCTGAAGCTGAGAAGATGGAGGATTATAGACCCATAGATCTTGAAAATTTCCAGTTTATGATCATCTCAAAAGTCCTTGCAGATAGGTTGGTCTTATTAGCTCCTAAGATTATCTCTAGTCGGCAAAGAGGCTTCTTGAAAGGAAGACACATTACTGAATGCATATATTCTGCTTCAGAGGCTGTCAATTTACTGGATTGTAAGTCTTTTGGTGAGAATATGACCTTGAAAATTGATATTAAGAAGGCTTTTGACACTCTTGATTGGAATTTTATGTTGAAAGTTTTCTCCTCTTTTGGATTTGACTAGAAATTTTGTAAATGGGTTAAGACTATATTGAATTCTGCCAAATTGTCTTTCATTGTAAATGGTCATGTAGTGGGATACATTTCTTGTAAAAGAGGGGTGAGGCAGGGTGATCCCCTCTCCCTTCTTCTATTTTGCTTGGCAGAAGATGTATTAAGTAGGAGCATAACTTACATGGTGGATTCCAAATAGCTGCAACCAATGGCAGGCCTTAGAGGTGCTCAGACTCCAACTCATGTACTTTATGCATATGATGCGATGGTATTTTGCAAGGGTACAAATAAGAACTTGTCCAATTTGATGTCTATCTTTAATGACTATGGAGAAGCTTCTGGGCAATAACTTAGCATTGAAAAGAGAAAATTATATTCAGGGTCTATGACAGTTAGAAGGTCTAAAGAGATTAGTGATTCGCTTGGTTTTCTCAGCTGGTATTTATCCTTTCATCTATCTAGGGGTTCCAATTTTCAAAGGATCTTCAGCCAATTGCTAATAAAGTAAAAGCTAAGCTGAGCACTTGGAAGGGTTCTTTGCTCTCACTAATGAGCCGTGTCCAGTTGGTAAACTCAATCATTAATAGCATGTTGCTCTATAGTTTTCAAATTTATGTTTGGCCTGCTGCCCTACTTAAATCCATTGATAGATGGATTAGAAACTTTGTTTGGGCCGGAGTCGTTCATACAAGGAAGATTGTAACAGCCACGTGGAAGAAAGTTTGTTCCCCTTTTCATGAAGGTGTGGCCTTGGTTTGAGGTCTATCAAAGCCATTAACAATGTAGCCATGTTGAAACTCAGCTGGGAAGTTTTAGGTTCCAAAAACTCTTGGGCAAGCTTCACGAGAGCTAGATATCTCAAGTTCAACAAACCTATTCATTATCATATTCGATCCTCCATTTGGCCAGGTATCAAGCAACACATGAATACTGTTATTTCTAATTCTGCTTGGGTGTTAGGTGATGGGAAAAAAACCAATTTCTGGAGAGCCAAGTGGTTAGATAGGCCTCTGGTTGAGTTACTTAACATTCCTAGATCTGTTCAGCAGTCTTTGAATGCTACTATCCATGATTTTATTAAGGATAAGAAGTGGAATTTGCCAGCTGTTATTTTCTCCAATTTTCCCTAAGTATCAGCTGACATTAACAGCATCACAATTCCTCTGTTTGAAGCTACTGACCATGTGGTCTGGAGTGTTACAGATTCGAGTATGATGTCCTTCAAAGATGCATATCAATTTCTTTATCCTAAATCAAACTCTCTGCATTGGTGCAAGTATATTTGAACTGCTTTTATCCCTCCTTCTAACACCTTTCTCATTTGGAGGTTGTTGCACAATAAGGTTCCTACAGATGAGAAGTTGCAAGTAAGAGAGGCTGCTATGTTGTCTCAAGGTGTGATCTTTGGAAAAAGAATGTGGAAACTTATGATCACTTATTTCTTCAATGTGAATTTGCGTGTGGTATTTGGTTTTGACTAAGTTATGTTCTTAATTGCACCATGGATCTTTCTTCTATATCAGCTGCCTCTTCAATCATATTGCAAAAAACAAGGTGCAGCCAAGCCTCTGATGTTGTTATTGCTGCAGTTGTTAATGCTTTCAGGAAAATTTTGGTGGTGCAGGAACAACATTAGGTTCAACAATGTTTCAGTTTCATTGAGGAGTGCTATTAGTATGATCATTGGAAACACTTCTTTATCTGGCAATCTGTCAAAGGGATCCCCAGGTCATGCTGTTGGTGGTGGACTCTAGAGATTCTAGTGGTGTCTGGTGCTATCTTGGGCAGCTTCTCCTCTTACTTTGAAATTTGTACTTCTCTTCATGCAAAATTACGTGCTGCAATGATTGCTATAGAAACAGCTTTCTCAAAACGTTGTGGTTGTTGCCTTCAGTTCTTACAGCATTGTACCTTGGTCTTTACGAAATAGATGGATCAACTGTATTGCTCTAATCAAGAATTTCCAGTTTAAGGTTTCTCATATTTTTAGATAAGGAAATACTTGCACAGACAAGCTTGCTTCATCTGGAATTGTTAGCCATTGATTTACTTGGTGGGATTCTATCCCCAAATTTATTAGGGAAGAATTTTTTATTTATAAACTAAGCTTACCTAATTATAGATTCAAATGTTTCTAATTCTTATTATGGGTATTGGCTTTAGGCCCCATGTTTTATGTATTGTTTATTCTTTTTTAATAAATTTGTAGGATGCTACAAATGATTGGTCGATTTTGTAGTGCCAACCCAGTTAGGATTACTATTCCTATTGTGATGCTATTGCACTCCAATAGCTTTATTTAAAAATATGCATATGTAATAATTATTATTTTATTATTTAATTATCACATCAAATATTATAATTGAGTTATAGTTTTTAAAATGAGTTTAATTTCTATGTATTGTCAGTATAAAGGAGTTTTATACTGACATCCAATTATATTTCGATAGATTAGTATCTTTGTTATTTCTTTCACTTAATTATTAAAATAAAACTACAAATATCAAAATATTATGTAAAACTTTTTACACTAATAGTGCATTTAATCCTTTTCAAATTATAATAAGTTTAAATTTTAAAAGTCAAAAGTATAATATTATGTCTTTTTAATAATTACGCATCGAAAGTAATTTTTATAAATTCTATATAATCAATAATGATTTTGTCAAAATCAGTTTTCACCCACAAATTTCTAATCTTTAATCACAATCATGCGAATTCACTGTTATAAGAAATAAATTTTGTAAAATAAAATTTAAAAGCTCTAATCCATATATAAAAAATGAAATTAAACAAAAAGTTATAGTAACGTTGTAATATAAGGATGACAAATTTTTATTAAGGATTTGTGTTCTTTATTTCTAGTTTTCTGTTTTTATTGTCAAATTTATCTGTTTTCAATGAATTATATAAGAAATAATGAAAACAATATAATAATATGTTATTTTCATTGTATCTTCTATAAATATTTGAAATTACGAGACAATTATTAATAAAAATTGAAAATAAAAACATAAAACTAAAATTAAAGCAAACATAATCAAAGCTTGTAAAACCAAGTTGACTCAACCATAATTTGCAAACGCTAAGACAAATACACTAAAAATTTCTAATTACCATCCAAGGTCCAGACAGCGAATTGGATGAGAAACATGGCCCCTTTTACGGTGCACTCCATGCCTTAGGAGTGCACCTTGCACTTAACTTTTTACCTTTATAATAAGTCAACTTTGTACTTTTTAATAAAAGGCTAAAATATATTTTTGGACCTTTATCTATCAGTGAAAATTCGTTTTGGTCATTTATCTTTTAAAAGATTCATTTTGGTCCTTTATATTTCAATGTTACTCAAAATGGTCCTTCCGTCCGATCTGTTAGCTGATTTCGTTAATGACCGGTCAGAGATCCACCGGAATCTAGGTATTTGGTCGGAATCTGAACATTTTTTCTCAAAACCCCTTCCCCTTCGTCTCATTTATTCTATATCAAATTACACATTCATTCTTCTCAAGATCCATCTTCCCCTTCATCTTAGTTCTTCAGAAAACCCTTCCCTGTGGATTTGCAGATGTGTGGGGTTAATTGTTGTCATAGTTTACAGCTTCCTTAATTAGCTCTATTACCAGGAGGCCAGTTGTGAACGCAACCTCTGCTCCAAAAACAAAAGGAAAAAATGTAACCTAGGAATGGACTAACCCTGCATCATCACAAGAGACAGAAATCAATCAGTTGTACATAGGTAATAACCCTCATCACATAAACCTACAGTGCAGCCACATCGGAAATGCAAATTGAAATAACTAAGTGGGTGATATGGAATTTGCTATAACTACGTCACTATATTAGAAGGGATAGGGTTGAGAGAGTAGGGGAAGAGAGTAGAGAAGAGGATAAGGGAGACTGAGAAGGAGAATTCCTAATTTTTCTGGTTATCTCTTTATTTCCTCAACAGCATGATAATAAAGCATCACAATGTAACAAATCATCCCTAGTAATTAGGATCACCCTAGTAATTAGGATCAGATAACAAATCATCCCTAGTAATTAGGATCACCCTAGTAATTAGGATCAGATAACAAATCATTCATATTCTAGAATATTCTTGATGTAATCCTCTTTGCGTTGCTTCTCATATTAAGATGTTGGGGTACTCATTCTTTTGGGCTTGCCATTGACTCATTCTTTTGGGCTTGGCACTGGTGCCCCATTAGCTTGCCTTGTATCATTACCTACCCCTTCAGATTGATCTTGTCCTCAAGATCATAGTGATTGGAATCATAAGTGTTAAGTACATTAGGGCCCAAAATATTATATTGTAGCCCAACATTGAGGTAATTATGATAAATGGGGATAATAACAATCTTTTTGAAACCCATTTCTTTCTTTGAAATTAATTGGGGCTGGCCCAATAGATTACCCCATAATCTTTTCTGGCTGATTCCCAACCTTGCTTCTATGATAGAAAAATAAAGGATTTTCTCTTTAGCACACTTTGCCATCAGCAGTACTGAAGCCTAATAAGAAACGAAGCCCAAATAGGGAATAAAACCCATCAAGCAGGTTCTATTCAAAGAGTCACTCAAGCCCAACAAAACCCTATGATTATTGTGGGTGCTGCTGCTCCCAGGCACCCAAGGCCAGCAAGATGCTGCACCTGGTGGCGGCACCGTCACCGGGGAGGGAACCGTAGCCGGCGACAACCCTGGTCGAACTAAAGGAGCCGGAGCTGGAGCCGGAGAAGCGAGTGACGAAGGATCGCTCGATGGAAACGGAGATGGCGAAATCGAGACCCTTCGAACGTGAAGATGGCGGTGCACGGCGGAGGGGTATACATTCGGTAGAGGGCCGCCAGGATCAAAGCAGAAGCGGAAAACAACAGGGAGATTGCAAGACCCAACGGTCGCGGCTACCATGGCGAGAACGCAAAGGCTGTGTTATGTCTCGCAGGTGAACCAGAAGGGTTGGGTGCTCTTCTGTTTGATTCCGTCGCCGGCGTTACCCAGGAGGACGACAACCTCGGTACTCCTCTGATACGTGCCGTTAACCAAGTACTCATCCTCAACATTCTCCTCTTTGGTGACGAGCACTTTTGATTTTTTGTGGGTTTGAAGGACGGTGGAGTTGGTCATGACAACGAGGTTAGTCGCGGCGGTGATGGTGGAGCAGATCACTGGTTGAGGTGGGAACTGTTGGGGGTAGGTTGTTGGTTTGTTTGGGAGTGGAAAGAATGGATTTTAATGGCGGAACTGATGGCAGATGGCTGATCAGTGGTGGTGGTGGGTTGCAAAAATGGAGAGTGAAAAGGTGGGGGTGGGGGTGAGTCGCTGGATAGGGAAAAGGAATCCCCGGGGGCAGGATTGCAGGGTGGTTCAGAATGAAGTTGGTTGAGGGCTGCAGGGCTAAGGTTTGATGGGGACAAGGGTTGATGCTGGCTTGAATTTGGTGGATTTGCAGGTGGAAGGGATTGATGCAGAATCTGGGATTTTTGGGATTTGAAGGTTTCGAGAAGGGATTCAGTTTTACGTTTCTCTAAAAGTGTGAATTCAGTGACCATTTTAGTAAGGGCATTGACGGATTCTAGTAGTTGGGTGAGGTCTGGTTTTTGGGAATGATTATACATTGTTTTGTTTTTGTTTTGGATGATGAATGAGGCTGAGTTACAAGAATGAAAGAACCAATTATATTGCTATAACTACGTCACTATATCAGAAGGGATAGGGTTGAGAGAGTAGGGGAAGGGAGTAGAGAAGAGGATAAGGGAGACTGAGAAGGAGAATTCCTGAATTTTCTAGTTATCTCTTTATTTCCTCGACAGCATGATAATAAAGCATCACAATGTAACAAATCATCCCTAGTAATTAGGATCACCCTAGTAATTAGGATCAGATAACAAATCATCCCTAGTAATTAGGATCACCCTAGTAATTAGGATCAGATAACAAATCATCCATATTCTAGAATATTCTTGATGTAATCCTCTTTGCTTTGCTTCTCATATTAAGATGTTGGGGTACTCATTCTTTTGGGCTTGGCACTGGGGCCCCATTAGCTTGCCTTGTATCAGTGGGAACCATGAAAAATGGAGAATGACACCAAATTTGGAACTAGTTTCAAGTAACCATTATAATTATAATAATATAACATTGTTGAAGGAGAAGAAAAGTTAATAGCTTTAAGAGAAAGGGAAGGAATCTAAAATCCGATAAGGGATAAATAAGAAAAGGGACGGAGTGCATTCATAGCATAACCGGGAAATTGCCTCACTGCAATTTTTCTAAAACTTTTAATAAAAAAATCCCTTTTTTTCTCTCTCTTCAGTTCTTCACTGCTACTAATGGCAATGGCATGTGGTATCTTTAAAAAAATGACATATTTATAGTATGTACATTGAAAATACGAGGAAGGAAAAACAAGAAGGAGGAGATAGGACAATTCCCGCAACATCTGGCAATTGCTATGGTTTTTTGAGAAGAAGAGGCTATGGTTTGTGATGGGAGGAGAGTGAAGATGGGTTTCAGAAAGAAGAAAAAAAAATTAGAAGGAGAAAGGGTTTTGAGAAGGAAGAGTATGTGTAATATGATTTTATAAGAAATGGGATAAAGGGGAAGGAGTTTTGAGAAGAACTGTCCAGATTCCGGCGAAATGCTCAGATTCTGGCTGAGCTCCGACAGGTCGTTAACGGAATCTGGTAACAGATCTGACGGAATGATCATTTTGAGTGATATTTAAAAGATAAAATATCAAAATGAATCTTTTAAAAAATAAATCAACAAAACGACTTTATAAAGGAGGAAAAAGGTTTTTTAGCCCAAATAAAATAACAGATTGTAAGGTTTTGTTTTCAAAGAGTACATGATGTCTTTTTTGGGGGAGATAAGTGTGAAGGCAACACCATCCTTCCTCCCTCCTTAACATTGATAACCCATTTTGATGACTCATTGTTAACCAGACGGTGAGCCACATTCTACATTTTTTTATAAGCTATTTTTTGATAAGCTGCTGCATTGAAGCAGGTTGGGGCACTTGTAATTGTGAATGAAATTGATCCCATTTGTACCCTTCAGGCTCTGGGTCTCATGGAAGGTCTTCAAGTTCTGACCTTGGAGGATGTTCTCTTCGAGGCTGACATCTCTGTTACCTCCACCGTAACAACTAACAAGGAGATTATCATGGTTGATCACATGAAGAAAATGAAGAACAATGTCATTGTTTGCAACATTGGTTACTTTTTTACAATCAAGTTGACATGCCCAAGATACATACATACCATGGCTCGAAGTGCATCACTATTAAGCCTCAAACTGACAGATGAGTTTTCCCTAAAACCATGGAGGTCATCACTATCTTGGCTGAGGGTCATTTGATGAACTTGGGTTGTGAACCAAGGAATGTACAACAGGAAAGTGGTGGGGAGATACCAGAATACAAAGTTGTCTGAAAAAGAACGGGGACCAAAGGAAAGAACAAGGAGGCGTGAGTTAGAAAATATTAGGAGGGACTAAATAATAAATATTTAATTTTATTTTAGGGACTTCTAAATAAATTTTTATATTTTATAACTACTTCTTTTAAAATTACAAAATGAATTTATAAATAAATATTAACTAATCCTATTAACCAGTGTGACAAGTTACATGTCATTTAATTATCACCATCAATTCCATTTTATAGCAAATCTAACGGTAAACACATAGGAGTGTACTGGTGCACCCCAAACCTTGGAGTGCACCACAAAATCCGCCGAGAAACAGTAGCAGTGGAAATTAACAAATGAAAACTCATTTGGATGAGGATGCAGTGGAAATTAACAAGTGGAAATTAACAAATGAAAACTCATTTGGATGAGGATGCAGTGGAAATTAACAAATGAAAACTCATTTGTACAGCTACTTACTTAAACTAAAAGGGACAAATACGCTGTATTAAGTAGGTTTAATTACTGTACATGCCCAAAACTATTTAGTAATTTCAAAATAAGTTACTATAATTTAAAAATTTGTAATTAGTTTTTAAACTTGTAAATAATTTTTAACTGGATCCCATGTTTGTAATCAGATTCATGAACTTCAAATAATTTGTAATTGAGTCCTTAAGATAGGATTCCATCAACAGACTTATGAGAAAGACCTGATTACAATTTTTTTTACAAGTCCAATGATCGAATTATAAACTTATGACCCAATTACAAAATATCAAAATTTGGCGACCTATTTAAAAAATTAGGACGTCGATTTGTGGGATGAGGGGTGCTACAAACACATCCTCTAACTCTCTCTTTCCAACACACTCTCTTCAATTGTTTGAAATTTATGCAAGTCCCACTATTTTGGAAATGGATCCCACTAATTCACGTGGGTCTCACTTTAATTTTGTAGGACCCACGTGAATTTCAACCAATGATAGTGAGTGTATTGGAAAGAGAATGCTAGAGAGTGTGTTTCTAGCATTTCTCTTTGCAGGATTTAAGAGAAGCCAAAATATCATTTTGGATTTTGTCATTCAAAGATCACTTTAAAATTTTGGTTCCCAAAATTAAAATAATATGTTAAATGGGTATACCATGACACGATCTTTATCCATTCCTCTTTAAGTGAAAAATAGATAGTCTACACATTAGATCCATAAGATTCTACTAAAAACATTTACCACAACGCCTCTAATAAGCATTGTTCTAACCCACATATGGAAACAAAGTCAAATAAGGCCCGAAGAAGCTTCCAGTCTGGGCAACCAACCTTTAGCCGAGCAAATCAATCGGCCTGGGATTAGCGTCAAAAGCCTATAGGAGAAGGATAGGCCTAAACCCCCTAGGGGATGGTCCCCCACCCACCAAAAGGTGTCACCGGTAAGGTCCGCCCTTAATCACACGACCATTCAATCACTGTCACTATATCACCCCGATCACTATGGACCCTGACCGTCACACAGTAAGAGGCAATTTACCAACTCCCTATGTACCACACGCTACATAGCGAGGGGCACCATGCTAGCAAGGGCAGACACCCATACCCCCATATTAGGGGCATCACTATAAAAAACTATCAAACCATGAGACCAGACAGTGTTTTAAAAATCGAACCGATCCGGTCAATTCAACTGGGAACCGGCTATGTCTATGGTTCGGTTTAGTCATAAAAACTGGTGGTCTTGAAAAACGGGGAAAAACCAAAAAAGCTTGAACCAGGATAAAAATGGAAAAAACTGTTGAACCGGAGCCGGTTATGGAAAACTGGCTGGTTCATGTACCAACTCCTTGTAGCCACTAGAACCACCGCCAAATCCTTGCAATCGCGCGAACCACCACCTCTTGCTGTGTCACCGTCCCGTCGCGGCATCCGGAAAACCGTTGCCGCCGTCCAAATCTCCAAATCTGTCGTTGCGTCCCACTGTGTTGTACCATGTAAGCTTATTAGTCTGTCGTAGAATATGATAGACGAGATATGATAGACAAAGTGCTGCTATTGAAATTCTCTGTGCAGCACAAATGATAGAATATAAGGGGGATTTAGTGTTGTTGTTGAGCTGCCACTAGGGTTTCTATATCTATTCATTTAGGAAATAACATTTAAGCTCAATAATAAGTCATTGTAGGAAGAAAATATCAGCCCAATAATTAATGACAATTGGTTTGGGTTCAATTAAATGATTTTTAATAATAAAATTGAGTTATAAGATTTTTATGATTTATTTTATATATATGTGTGTGTGTGTGTATATATAAAGGTGCGCTGTAAGGCGTCTTGTGCGTGCGCGCTACAAAAAAAGACGTATTTACCGACGAAATTTACTCGACGGTAAAGTTTCCAACGTCTTTTCCTACGAAAAGCTCGTCGATAAAGTTTTCGACGGCTTTTTCGTTGGTAAGTCTGTAACAGGCTATTTTTAATTATGTTGTTTTAATAGTACAAATATATTTATTTATATTTTTATTTGAGACTTAGGAAATGATTTTGGAGCAAACAAAATCATATCTAGAACTTACTCTACGGTAGGAAGCTCTGGTTAAAATTTGGGTTTAAAACTCAGACAGAAACCGGTCTGCGTTTTTTAACTGACAGTATAATTTTTATACTAACAGAAAACCCTAATTTGACCCGAAATTGAAATTTGAAGATTTTTTATATTTTTTCCGTGAGGGATTCTACTTTCCAAATTTATGATCAGAATTAAAATATTATCTTGATTCGGACGAATTTTGGTAAAAGTTCAGACGGAAAACAATCGGTGTTTTCACTGACAGTAAGATTTTAATGATCAGAAAACCTAATTTTGACTCGTGAACGAAATGGTTTATATTTAAATCATATTTCTAACAAGTTTGGTTGTTTTGAAAATTTTCAACCGAAAACGAAATATTACGCTTTTACGCGGGCATAAAACCCTAATCGGGAAACCAACGGAGTCGAAAACAGAACTGCAGAGGCCCGTCAAGAGATCGGGACAACGATTCATACATGATGACTCAAGGAGGATGAGTCACCAAGCATTTATGAGCATTAAATGCTAGTAATCATGACTTTTAGGTGAAAAGACCAAAATACCCTCAAGCTTTTGCGAGTATTAACCAGACACATCTACGCACTTTTAACCACTCATTTTAGTGGTTGTGAATCTCCCACATCTCCTCAATTTCGTGCATCCATTTATACTTAACCATACCTATTTCGTTTTGCTTTTGTTTCATTATTTTCCTCTCAAAGACAAATCGGGTAAATGACAGAGGTGCGTACGAAATTTTCGGGTACCGCTAACGGATAGGATCAGTGACTCATTGGTGAGTCACTATGTGTGGCCCAAAATCAGCCACACCTCCATCAAATGTGAGCCACGTATTATTAACCATGATTAGCCAAAATAACCTTAGTTAAGTTAACTATTAACTATGATTAATCATATATTAATTTAATATTCACAATACCCATTATTTGGACTCCAAGGAACCAAAAAAGCATAAATCTAAGCCTATATAAAGGCTCAAAACCGCATCTGCCCTCTCCCCGCTTCTCTTCATCATCCTCACCAAGTTTTCTCCATTTTCTCTAAGTTACAAAACTCATAAGAACACCGAATCTCCACCGAAAATATGACCCTCTTCCTTTCTGAAACTCGGAAAACTCTCAACATAAAAGTTGTTCCCCTTTCTCTATTATTTCCAAAAAGCTAAATATCATCAAAAATGGATAAGTGGATTTGGATATAGTCTCAAAATACCGAAACTGCCCAGAATTCCCAGCAACCCACGAAACAGCAGAAAGAAGGCCCTTTTCACCCCTGTTATGATCCGAACCAAATGAAACCTTTAACACCAAAGTTGTTACTTTTCTTTGTATCGTTCTAACAAGCCAAAGTTCGTGATTTTGGACGAGTATATTGTGAGATACACTCACAATACCATCACACCCTCAAGCTGTCCAGTTTTCAACTTAGTGAAGGTTGATCATTTTCTTCATTCCTTCAATCTTCAAGAGGTAAAAGCTCTTCTCCTTAATCATCCAAGTCTTCTCCTTCATTTAATTTGTAAGATCAATCCATGATCATCAAGTTTTCATAAATTTCCATTCCTAGATCTAGAACTTCAAATAATTCTAGAAAATTGTAGAAAAATCCTTTTAATGTGAAACCAATTTCTATGATCTTGTGATGTCTTCTACTTTAATTATCCAAGAGCATGTAATCAAAAACATTTTCCTTACCTATTTTCTTTAAGTGGCCGAATCTCACTCAAAGGAGGGTTTGATGATTTTGTTTTCATTTTTGAAATCTAATGATTGATTTGAGCTCTCCAGTACCTATATGATCTAAATCCAAGAACTTGAATCCAACTAAATTTCCTAGCCTATTTTTCTAATATGGGTCGAAACCCTAACCTTTGGTGTTAGAGGATTTTGTTTCAATTCTTTTAGTTATGATCATTGGTTTTATAATTATAAATGCTTAAGGATCATTGATCTAAGAGTTTGTGAAGTTTTGAAAATCCTAACCCTATTTTGAATTAGGAGGCCGAAACCTAGCTAGTTAGGTTAAGAGTGATTTTGTTGATTAATTATAGTTGTATTGTTTGAAGGAGAAACTGTTAAACTGTGGTGTGATAACGATGATCGTCGAAGTTGAAATTCCGGTGCTAACTCAGGTGGGGGGAAGAATCAACTTATCGTCGGAATCGATAAGTAGTAGGTTATATCAGAATTGTGTAGGGCGACCTAAACTTACTAGTAGTCGAGTAATCGATAAGACCAAAATCTCATTGGAAACCTTTTCTGTTAAACCAATGGTGATTCGGGGATTGTAGGTTTATCGACATTAGACTGATTTTATCTTATCTGAGGTTGATTGAATTTATGATTATAACTGAATTGCTTATGTGATATATTGTGGTGTTGGAATATTTTCTGATGTTATGTATGCATGATCTGCCTGGTTGTAATATTGTGCTTAGTGGATTTTAAGCAAAGATATATATGTTGTTCGAGAGATAGTTGTTTGTTTTGGGTGTGAGAATAATGGTGACTTAGAGGTGCCTAACCTAGATGATGTATTTTAATGCGGTATGGTGACCTAGATATGTGTTGAGTTCTAGTGGAAGGTTAAGGCACTAGGATGTTGTTAAAATGGGTTGGTGAGATTCACGTGTATTGGTAATATAATACACAAGGTTGGTGTTGTTGTTCACAACCGTGTATTGGTAATATAATACACGAGGTCAAGAGTTCTCGCTAGACCACTCCACCTTAGAAATAGGTTGTGCAGCTATAGTGTCATTGAATTTCATTGAGCACCCCCGGGAGTGGACGGGGTGTGCACCGGGAGCATCGTGCATCTATAGTGTCATGCTTTGCATGAGCCTTCTCACCATGGAAGAGAATGTGCACCGGGAATTTGGAACCTGCCGCTTGAACAATTGACTGACATTTCCCGAGAGGAATGCGTGAAAGAAATCCATGGTGGCCACGTTAGTATGAAAGTCTAGTTGTACGAGTTTGGGGTAGAGGATGATAAATCAAATTGAGGATGCTTTGTTAGTTAGGTTTTGGATGATGTCATGTCTGTGACAATTACTGTATAATTTACTATTACTCTTTTCTGCTTTTGATGATATAACTGCTTCTTATCCCCTATGTTTCTGTATTCTTGTGGGATACTTTACTTACATTAGAAGACCCGATGGAGGATTATGTTATTGAGGAGCTGGACGGAGCTCTGTATGAAACGGAGGTTACTGAAGAGTTGGATGGAACTCCTTACGAACCAAAAGCTGGAGGTCGAGCCGTGATCCAAGGCGATTAGGGTATAGATAGTACGACCAGTGTGTCTAAAAAGGAGTATATTTTTTATATGTCTCCGCTAAGTATGACTTTTATTTTAAGTTTATGCCTGTGAGGGATCCTACTGAGAGGATACCCTTAACAGCATTTTGGTAATGTAATAAATAAACCAATATGTATTTATATATTACAACCTTGGTGTGTTTAATTTGCAGAAGTTATATGATTATTTAAATAAAGTTTTAATTTTTACGTACTTTTCACGCTAAGCACGCAATTAAGGAATTAATTAATAAGGTTTTAAGCTAATAAAACACCGGAGCACAACAAGGTGTCTCAAAGTCCGTCGGAAATGGTGGTAGGAAGGGTAATTTTTTGGCGCGAGACACTACCGACGGGCTTTTCCGTCGGTAAGCGTAAATGAAATTACTGACGGAAAGGCCTTCGAAAATAAAGGCTACGTATACCGACGGAAAATTCCGTCGGTAATTCAAAAATCTGAATTACCGATGGAATTTTCCGTCGGAAATTCAAAAATCTGAATTACCGACGGAATTTTCCGTCGGAAATGAAGTCTTCGAATACCAATGGAATGCCTGTCGGTAATTTCGGTAATTCAAAAATTTGAATTACCGACGGAAATGTCCGTCGGAAATGCAAAATGTCTGTCGAAAAAGTTCATTAAATCAGAACAACAAACCTTTTCTCCCATCACTTTCCCTTTTATCTTCTCTCTCTATCTCTCTTCTCTCTCTGCTCTCTACCGTGAGAATGGCCACCACCGCCGCCACCCACCATCAGTGCTCCCCACCACCAACCTCTAGTTTCTCCCTCTCTCTCTTCCTCTTAGTGTGCGAACGATACATTCACAACCGAATGAATACTGATTCAGAAACTACGAGGACGAGGAAGGAAGGGAAAAACAATGTTTGAGCTGGGTATGAAATAGGTTGCAAGTTCTGGTGCAAATATGGAAGTAGTTAAGAGGGGTACAGATAACTTCACTTGGAGAAGTTTGTTTTATCTCCCTCTTTGGACTATGGTTGTCATATTCATATATGGCCAAATCAGAATCACGGTGAGCAATGCCATCTTCCATGGCCACCTCGACGACCTCCGCCTCGTCACACAGTCAAGAGAATTTTGCACATCCATGATACTTCGTTATTAAATAATAAAAAATAAAATAAAGTTAAATAAATTTAATATCAAAAAAATTAAATGCTCATTACCGACGAAAAAAGCCATCGGTAACGTTACCGATGGAAAAAGCCGTCCGTAATTTCCGATGGATCTGGACCGTTCGCCGGTAACCGTTTCCTACGTGCCTAGTACCGACGGTTTCCGTCGGAAAGTCTGTCAGAAATGTGCTTTTCCGATGGATTTTTAGCATTTCTGACTGTTCTTGGCTGTCGGTAATCGGCCTTTTTTGTAGTGGTATATTTATTGTATTTATTAGTCGTAACAGTTAAATCGGTTGAACTAATTGAACAATGACCTGGAGGTCTTACCAGTCCAGTTCTTAAAATATTGAGACCAGGTAAGTTCTCATGATCACCTAAATACATTATCTACAACCTCTTTGCTGACTCAGGCATCTGAGTATCTTTGCAGGTACATACCCCCATCTGAGTATCTTGACGATACAATTTTGGGTTGTTCTAGTGCAGACCCAATCCCAAAGAGGCAATGAAGACATAGTTTTCGGCCATCCTAGAACAAGCCTAAAGGTAAAATTATATACGAATTTGGTTGATAAAAAATTAGCAATGTTTGTTGAACACATATTTTGATGGCATTCTTGAAATATGTGTATACAAAGATGATAAAAATAAATGAGAGATTAAAACAAAAACATACGATATCATATACAATGTCTAAATTTTGTGTTCAAATAACACAACTCATAAAAAATCATCTCTTAAATTGTCGAAGGACTGTATATAAAGTGCTATACACAGTCAAGACAATTTATTGCTTTAACTAATTTTTTTAATCTAAAAAGTTATTTCGTCACCACGAGATTTCCAATCTAAAAACTGAATCTTATATAAAAGAAGCCATGAAAACCAATGCGACAATGTCATATCAAAAAGAAATATATTATATGGATATGGTTAATAAGTGTTTTAAGGACATTGATTAAGTAACACATAAAAAAAAATCGTATTAAAAAACTAAACATCATACTCTTCAAAATATTAAATATACAATTTTTTATATAAATTTTTCTTTTTTGATTTTTGAAACAATATCTTCGTTGTTTATCCAAATGAACGTAAAGGATGCCCATTGTTTCATTGGATCAGTGCAACTCCTCTCTGCGCTCCAAAATCCAGAACTCTATAGGTCCCACACGCCCCCACATATCATTTTCCTTCATTAATCGATGGGGCCTGCTTTGATTGTTGCTATCATATTGAAGATGACGCAGTATGTGACGACGGGGAGAGTGGACCCTCCACCTTTTGTGTGCAACTTGTTACTCAAAAACAATGAAATGCCACTATTGCTTGCTTGGGAGTTAGGAGCATCATCATATCATACTTTTCAAACCTCAGCATGTGGAGAGCTCTAAAGTTATGAGAGGGGGTGGCACCTCACTGATTGATATACTCATGAACAAGATTTTAAATTACGATTCCAATCATTATTTTGGTTGAGCTACGTTTATGATAATTATGAATAATTGTGAGAAAATATAATTAATGTGACCACAATTGCAAACACATTTCAATTTTAGAAACCTCCGAGGCTCCAAATACAACGTATTACTACCCCAACCATGGACGTTTATTTAAAACTCAAATTCATCAAATTGCATAGCCCCAGCGCAATGCTCCTGGATCCCCTCCCATTTTACTCACGCCTTCTCCTTCGTTGGTTGTTCTGTCTGCTTGATTCAAATGGCAGATGTTGCTGTCTCTCCTGATAAATATTATTAATTAATAAAGTTATAATGGATAGTATATATTGTGAACACCATAATAAAAGAAAATAACAAAATAATAAAAAATGAATAATTGATAAAATGAAAAAATAAAAAAAATAAAATGGATTGGCTTTCTGACATCTTGTTGAGCATAATGGTTTTGAATAGTGAATAAAGGGACATGAAAAGCTTTACACTCATATAATGCATCATGAAATTAAAATTGTAACTGAAGAAAGAAAAACAAATGGCAATAATTCACTTTTTAAAAGCCAATAAATCTTGAATAGAAGGGGTTCTGTCAGTTACAAGGAAGCAGATGGTTGTTCATTTTCAAGGATGATCAATATAAAAGGAAGGGGTAGTTGCAACGTAAAAGGAGATGTATTAAGTAGGAGCATAACTTACATGGTGGATTCCAAATAGCTGCAACCAATGGCAGGCCCTAGAGGTGAACCAATAACTAAATTTGATTTTAGGTAAACCAATAACTAAATCTTTTGAAACTAGTTTATTCAAGTGATCCATGTGAATGTGAGCTATTATACGATGCCATAACCATGAGACAACATGCATTATGAGATGAGACTTCATCTAGGCTAATCATGTATATGTTGTCTACTCTATTTCCTATCATCCTTACTTGCTTGCTATTTTTATCTTCAATTATGCAACTATTTGAATCAAAAATTAGTCTATTTCCTCTATCACATAATTGACTAATACTAAGCAAGTTATGTTTCAAACCTTCAACATACACCACATTATCTATGGAAGTAGAGAGATCCTTGTTGTTTTGGCTTCAACGACTCAGGGGGTTGAGTTTTCTTAAAATATTTCCCTCTAAAAAACTTTTCACAAAACTTTCGTTTTCAAATTTGTGGCCTCATGATCTTTTACAAAAACAGTGAAGAGCTTTTTATGAAATCTTGAATAGAAGGTGATGAGGATAAGAAAGATAGATTCAGAATTAATAGATCACAGAATAGGTTCAGGTTCAAAACTCAATAATAACAAAATACAGAAATTGATTAAGCCTTTAAAGATTAAGAACAAGTTATGCAAGTTTCAGATACAAGCATTAACAATCAAGAACAAACTTGCAGGTTTCAGTTTCAGTTTTAGTGATCAAGAAATAGAAATTAAGCTATTCGAATTTGATCACATATGATGCAAGATTCAATTCAAATATTGATCAAGAGAATAAAATTGAATACACAGTTATTATTACAGTTTACTCAAGGTTCAATACTGATTATACAGATCAAGAACTGATATTAATTGAAAACTTGGAACATGAAGATCATAGTTATATGAGCAAGACAGAAATTAAAGAGTTTGAGTTTAGAGATACCACACAACCAGATTTATCCTGGTTCAGTCACCACCATTGTGACCTACATCCAGTCCCCACTCCACATGTGAGTTTTCACACACTAACACAACAAGCTTTAGCCAGGTAGCTTGAAAAACCTTTACACCACAGAGCACTCCTTCACCTCGAGATACCACACTCTTGTGAAGAGCCTCAATATTCTTCCTTAGGGATACCTCACCTTAATCACTCAGAGAGAGTCCCTATCTCTTTACAATCAAATAAAACGAAAAATTGATTCATAACTCTCAGTAGTCAGATAAACAAATTGAAGCACTTATGAGCTCCATATGTTTTCTTGATCTGATAACAGAATCTGTTTTCTTGATTATGGTTCTTGTAATAAGATTCTTCATCGGCGTCATCTTCAATCCTCAGGGCTCGTAGTTGACATAGACGAGCTCCATATGCCACATCATTGGACGGAGCTTATCATTAAGGACTTAACAAGTCCAAAGACTTGTGTGGACGAGAATTTCCGTCACTTGTGTGGAAGACTTTAGTGGACGAGCGTTTGTATCACTTTAGTGGGCGAGCACTTCTGTCACTTTAGTGGACGAGCACTTCTGTCACTTTAGTGGACGAGCGCTTGTCTCACTTTAGTGGATGAGCACTTCTGTCACTTTAGTGGACGAGCACTTCTGTCACTTTAGTGGACGAGCACTTCTGTCACTTTAGTAGACGAGTACTTCTATCACTGGTTTGGACGAGCAGAATTAGAATCTTGTTCTTATTTCCGAAAAATCATTTTCATTAACGAAAACTTATTCTTTTTAATGCAGGTTATGAAAATTGATTTTCTTCATGCATCTTTTCAAATGAGCTATTTGTGAATAAGAGATTTCATCTCTTACATATTATCTAAGACTTAAATCCAAAATTCTTCGTTAAGCTTGGTCTTGATGATCCTTTGATCCTTGTCTTTGCTCTTTTGATTTCTACGCAGCTCCTTGATTCCTTCAAGTTCTTCCTTCAATATTTTCCTTGAATTTGCTTAATGAACTTGTTGATCACTGCTTGATACATGTCTTTGCAATTTGACACTAAAACACTTGCACACACATTAAATTGTATTTGTCATATATCAAAATCTCTAAGTCATTGAGTCTTACAAACTCCCCTTTTTTTATTATGACAAATCTTTTAACAAATTATAAGATCGGAGTATAAGTGTAGCAGACGCTAAGTGTTTTTGACAGATTTATATCATGGTATCAGAGCAGAAGTATATCAGAGCAAAAAAAATATTATCAGAGCAGAATTTGATTTACCCCCCCTTAATCATGTAAGCTTATAAGCTCCCCCTCAACATATGCATGTATAATTTGTTATTATCCCCTTTCTCTATATCATACTTTTTCCTCCCCCTTTTGGCATTATAAAAAAGGTAAAGAAAAGAAACATTCAAAGCAATAGAGAAGGCAAGCATTTAAATATTCAAACATAGCATATAAAATTGTTCATGATAGAGGGATAGGTACAGGGATAAATCAAAAAGAACAGAAACCATCAACCAAAATTACAAACTTGACATTTTCTTTTGTTTCTTTAGAGATTAGATATAGGATTGATCAATTATGCCCAATTCTCTTCTAATGAAAAAGAAGCTTTCCTTGTTCAAGGGCTTGGTAAAAATATCAGCAAGTTGTTTAGTTGTATCAACATATTCAATCTCAATTTCTCTACTTTTAATAAAAGTTCTTATGATAGAGATCATGTTCAAAGTTAATTGTTACATAGCAAGCAAAACAAATCATTTAAGGCTTCATCAATTTTCTTAGATTCAATTTGTGAAACAAAAGCCATATGATTATTCTAGGATAGATCAAATAACTTTAATAGAACAATGTAGACATACTATACAATGATATATAAGTCAACACAGAAAGATTCACAATCACACATTAATAATGATAATTAGAAAACATATTCAATCAATATTCTTTCTTTATCGTTACCCATTTTGTGTTTGGAGAAGGCTCTATGTCATGATTCCAATTTTTGCTCTTGGCCTTCCACCACACCTACAAAACATAATTTCATGTTTGTGCTATAGGTACCCAAATCTGTTTGGGTCCTTCATGGTTAGAGTATGATAAAGTTCCTTTTGGAACCCATATTTGCCTTATCTGCAATGAATAATTATTTCTCAAATTGCAGAAAGCACCTTTTCTATTGCAATAATGACATCTAGCATATTGTGATGCATTGGCATAATGAAAAACATGAATTTTTCTAAAGGTTTTTGCTTTTCTCTCAATTTTGTACATTAAATCAACTTGGTTTTTCATTTCTTTTTGTTGTCCAAGTAATGCATTCAAGTTGTCTTTATCACTAGTAATTCTAGATAGATCATCATTCAAATGATTTATATGTTTCTCCAACTTAGGACAATTATCACATATAGGTGGTTCCAAAACAGTAGCCAATCTTTCTTTTACAGCACGATTTTCTGTTTTTAATTCATCTAACTCTTTGTTTAAAACAGAATTTTTCTCTTCTAGGCATGTGATGGTTTTCTTAGACTTAATTAGCAATCTATCAAGTCTAATGGATTCTTTATGAAGTTCTTCAAAAGTATTTCTTAATTCATCATAAGAAGGTTGATAGTTAGAACTTACTTCACTTTCTGAATCACTATGATTGCTGGCCATCAAGCACAAGTTTGCCTCCTCAGATTCAGATTCTTCAGTGGAATCTAAATCATTATCATCCCAAGCAATGTAGGCCTTTCTTGGCTTTCTCCACTTTTTGTCCTTTGAGTCAAACTTTTCTGTTTTGTCCTTCTTTTGTAGTTTTGGACAGTCAAGCTTCATGTGGCCAATCTTTCCACATTCATAGCATGTGATGTTGTTGGAAGAGTTGTCACCTTTGCTGAATTTTCTCCTTTGAAAAGTGGATGGCTTTATTTTGAAGTTGTCTTTCTTCTTTAGGAACTTCGTGAATTTTCTAACAAGCATTCTCATTTCTTCTTCAGATTCTGCCAATTGTGCTGAATCATCATCATCACTGTCTTATACTTCTCTGACTTGTGATTTCAGAGCCAATCCCTTTTTCTTTTTGTCAGTTTCTTCATTCTCATTCAGTCTGTTCAACTCCAATTCATGTTCTTGCAGTTTTCCAAACAAGGTAGCAATGGTCATTGAAGAGAGGTCTCTAGATTCTGAGATTGCAGTGCCTTTTGGCTACCATTCCCTGCTCAAGAATCTCATTACCTTGTTAATTTGATCCTCATTTGATATAGCTTTTCCGAGACCAGCAAGTTGGTTGACAATGTGAGTGAATCTCTTTTGCATTTCAGTCATAGGTTCTCCTTGATTCATGCGAAATAACTCATATTCATGTGCCAATGTGTTCATTCTTGCCCTTTTCACATCTGTGGTTCCTTCATGAGTCACTTGCAATGTATCCCACATCTCCTTTGCTGATTTGCAATTTGAAACCCTGAAAAACTCATGACGGCTTAAAGCAGATGTTATAATATTCTTAGCACGTGCATTATATTGAACTCTTTTCTTATCATCCTCATTCCATTCAGTTTTAGGCTTATTTCTTGGAGCACCATTAGCATCTACAGTAGAGGGGACAAATGGTCCATTTTCTACTGCATCCCATATGTCAACACCCGCTGCCTCAAGAAAGATTACCATTTTTTCCTTCCAATAGATATACTAAGATCCATTGAAGGCAGGAGGGCGTGCAAGGGAAGCCCCTTCATTCAAACAGTCATTGGAAGACATACTCTTATAGCTGTTAAGCCAAACTTAAGAGTTTAGCTCTGATGCCAAATGTTGTTTTGGCTTCAACGACTCAAGAGGGGGGGGGGGGGGGGGGGGTGAATTGAATTTTCTTAAAATATTTCCATCATAAAAACTTTTCGTAAAACTTTAGTTTTCAGATTTGTGGCCTCAGGATCTTTTACAAAAACAGTGAAGGGCTTTTTATGAAATATTGAATAGAAGGTGATGAGGATAAGAAAGATAGATTCAGAATTAATAGATCACATAATAGTTTCAGGTTCAAAACTCAATAATAACAAAATACAGAAACTAATTAAGCCTTTAAAGATTAAGAACAAGTTATGCAAGTTTCAGATACAAGCATTAACAATCAAGAACAAACTTGCAGATTTCAGTTTCAGTGATCAAGAAATAGAAATTAAGCTATTCGAATTTTATCACATATGATGCAAGATTCAATTCAAATATTGATCAAGAGAATAGAATTGAATACACAATTATTATTACAGTTTACTCAAGGTTCAATACTGATTATGCAGATCAAGAACTGATGTTAATTGAAAACTTGGAACATCACGATCATAGTTATATGCGCAAGACAGAAATTAAAGATTTTGAGTTTAGAGATACTACACAACCAGATTTATCCTGGTTCGGTCACCACCACTGTGACCTACATCCAGTCCCCACTCCACCTGTGGGTTTTCACACACTAACACAATAAGCTTTAGCCAGGTAGCTTGAAAAACCTTTACACCACAGAGCACTCCTTCACCTAGAGATACCACACTCTTGTGAAGAGCCTCAATGTTCTTCCTTAGGGATACCTCACCTTAATCACTCAGAGAGACTCCCTCTCTCTTTACAATCAAATAAAAAGAAAAATTGATTCCTAACTCTAAATAGTCAGATAAACAAATTGAAGCACTTATGAGAATGAAACACTCTTTTCACAATAAGCTCAATAAAGATGATGAATGATTTTCACAATTGATCTCTCAAATTGATTTCGTAAAACTTTGATATGTTATTTTTTTTATGAAAGTGTTCCTTTGATCCCTCTTTATATAGAAAATAAGTTATAGTTGTTGGGATCAATTAAAACAGATTTGGGTCTGATAACATAATCTGTTTTCTTGATTCTGGTTCTTGAAATAAGATTCTTCATCGGCATCGTCTTCAATCCTCAGGGCTCGTAGTTGACAGTGGACGAGCTCCATATGCCACGTCATTGGACGGAGCTTCTCATTAAGGACTTAGCAAGTCCAAAGACTTGTGTGGACGAGCGCTTCTGTCACTTGTGTGGAGGAACACTTCTGTCGCTTTAGTGGACGAGCGCTTGTATCACTTTAGTGGACGAACACTTTTGTCACTTTAGTGGACGAGCACTTCTGTCACTTTAGTAGACGAGTTCTTCTATCACTGGTTTGGACGAGCAGAATTAGAATCTTGTTCTTATTTTCAAAAAATCATTTTCATTAACGAAAACTTATTCCTTTTAATGCAGGTTATGAAAATTGATTTTCTTCATGCATCTTTTTGATAATCGTCTAGATTATGTGATTTTTGTGTGCTTATTGGAGGAATTTTTGCTCCCAATTGTGTTAATTGATTGAGTTTTGTCCCTAAGTTTAGGTAACTGAGGTTTTTAATAGTGTTTTATGTGTTTTAGTTTATTTTATATATTTTTAGAGTTAATTTAATAATATTTTTCACTTGTTTACTTTTGTAGGAAATAATAGCAATTGAGTTGCTACATCAAATAAAAAGGAAGGATGAAAAAGGACCGGACAATTTGAATTCCAACTCAAATTGGAATTGGACTGCACTAACAGAAAAAAGCCCATATAAAAATATTGTTACTTTTTCTGTCTAGGCAATTTGGAGACCAATTATGATATTGTTATTGGATAAGTCACTCAATTGAAAGCCCACGTGAAGGCCAGCCTGCAAGAAGTGTTTGGAGTCTTTAATTAAAAATGAAAGAAAGCAAAAAAAAAAAAAGGAGCAGCAGCATAGGTAGCTGGAAAGTAACGTTCAACGGGCCAGCAAGAATTGAAGAGAGATGAAATCCTATTCTAATTAAAAGAATGAAATTTGAATTGCAATTATAGAGGACTGTACTATGGGAAGCTACAGCAACGGAAAAGGGAAATAAAAATAACGAGCCGCACAGTGGGAAAAAGGAGGAGCCGCACCGCAAAAAAAAAAAAAAGAGGAGAGAGCCGCACTGAAAGAAAGAAGCCGCACAGTGTGAAAAAAACGAAGGTGCCTTTTTGGAGACAGATTACTATATCGAGACATAATTCAGGAGGAAACTCAAGATGACCTCCTTATTTTCGTCTTCATCATTTGGTTCTTCCTTTTTAATTATATCTAGCTAATTTTTTTTTATTAGAGGTGGATGGAACTACTTAGATAACTTGTTTTGATTCTGGATAATTACTTGTTCTGGTTTATTTAATTTCAAGAGTTTATTCACTGTTTGCATGTTTATCTACTGTATATATGAATTTTGCAATTGGGAAATTCGGATTCATAGTTGCTGTTTGTGAATGAACGATTTGCACGTGTTACTTAGGAATAAGAACACAACCAAATTAATTTTTTTTTGAGTGGAAATCTTTCTTAATGCTTCTGCTACTTATCTAATACTCAAGGAATTGAATTAGTAACTTAGACAAAAAGGTTTATTCACTTAAGGGATTAGGGGATAAATTACAAAACTCAATTTCTTGAAATTGGATAAACCGTTCAAGTTAATTTCCATGATTGAATAGGTAGGACAGGTAGGGAAATCAATCCTCTAACAATTTTTCCTTGACTATTTAAAAACCAATTTTCTGTTATTTAAATTTCTCACTTGAAAATACCAAAAATATTTTCTGTTCTTTGTTAAGTTGTTGTTCTTACTTATTGGCTAAAGCCACTTTCAAACCATTCGGTTGCTCAAACGAAGTTGAGTTGGTACATTAGTAGTTAACGGTTCAATACCTGAGGACGATATTTTTATTACTATAGTTAGCGATTTGGTGCACTTTCCAATTTTTCTCAACAAGTTTTTGGCGTCGTTGCCAGGGAATTGATTTTTATTAATATTAGTTGTGCTAAGGAAATCTCGATTTGAGCATTTTATTTTCTGTTATTATAATTGCTGCAATTTTAATTTTATTTTATATTATCAGTGTGCATTGATTTTCTTTTGAGTTGTGTATGCAAGGTACTGTTGACAAGAATTCTTTGTTGTTTGATCCTGAAATTGAAAAGACAGCTAAGAGTAACAGGAAGGCAACCAAGCTTCGCAGGTAACAAGAAAGGGAACAAGTACTTTTACAACAACAGGTGGTTGATGTTGAAACAGTCATGGCCGAGCAACCTGCTAGGCGGACATTGAGGGATTATTCCAAGCCCAATACTGAAGGTGCCCGGGGTTCTATTGTGAGACCTGTTGTGCAGGCTAACAACTTTGAAATTAAGCCTGCACTCATTAATTTGATGCACCAGAACCAGTTTGGTGGAGGAGCTCATGAGGATCCCAATCATCATCTGGAGAATTTCTTGCAGATATGTGATACAGTGAAGTTCAATGGAGTTTCAGATGACGCTATTAGATTAAGGGTTTTTCCTTTCTCATTGAAGGATAAAGCTAGAAGTCGGCTTCAGTCACAACAACAGGGCAGTATCTCAACATGGGATGATTTGGAGTCCAAGTTTGTGCAAAAATATTTTCCAGCATCGAGGTTAGCCAAATTGAGGAGTGAAATTAACTCATTTGTGCAGCTAGAGTCAGAAACTTTGTATGATGCTTGGGAGAGGTTCAAGGAGCTACTCAGAAAATATCCTCATCATTCTTTGCCCAATTGGTTGTTAGCTCAAACCTTCTATAATGGGCTGGATCCGAATGCAAGACAGATGATGGATGCTGCATGTGGAGGAGCTTTTGATTTGAAGAGTCCAGAAGAGGCTTTGGAAATACCAGAGACCATGGCAGCCAGCAGTGCTAATATGCAACATGATAGGTAAAACATAAAAGTCTTGGGGGTGAATGTTGTGGATAGTAATCTGATTGAGCAACAAGCTAACAAGGTGATTTCTCAACAGCTTGCTACTTTGTTGGGGAACGGCCAAGTTAATGCACTGAATACACCTCCCTTGGTGTTTGATTGTTGTGGTGGAGAGCATCGTAATGGTGATTGTGGTACAAATCAACTCGGAGAGCAAGTGAATGCATTGGGGCAACAAATTAACCCCTATTCAAACACATACAATCCATGTTGGAGGAACCATCCTAATTTCTCATGGGGTGGACAAGGTCAGAATCAATTCAAGCCACAACAACAACAAGGGAATTCTTCATTCCAAGGACAATCACAACCTCAAAACAGGATGTCATCTTTGGAGAGTGCTTTGGAGAAATTGTCTGTTAATACTGCTAATTTTGTGGAGCAATCTTCAAATTTTATGACTGAGACAAGGGCCAACTTCAAGAATCAAGAGCCGTCTATCCGAAATTTGGAAGTACAATTGGGAAGATTTCTAAACAGTTGTCTGAAAGAGCTTCAGGTACTTTGCCAGGTGATACTGTTCCTAATCCAAAAGAGCAATGCAAAGCAATTCATTTGAGGAGTGGTAAGGTTCTGAACAATGCTGTCCAAGAGGAGTCTTCTAAGGAAAAGGATGCTGAAAAAGTTGTTCATGATAAAAAGCAAGGGGAGGAGGAAGTAGTGGTTGAAGAGAAGAAAGAAGAAGCTGAAAAATATGAAAATTCACAAGTTGACAAGCCAACCCAGCCGCTGCCCTTTGTTCCTAAAATTCCTTATCATCAAAAGTAGTTTTCCAGGTTCTTGGAGGTGTTTAAAAAGCTGCAGATTAATATTCCATTTGCCGAGGCATTGGAACAAATGCCAAGTTATACCAAGTTCATGAAGGATTTGTTGCCCAAGAAGAGGAAGGTCAATGAAGAGGAAACTGTTATGCTTACAGAGGAGTGTAGTGCTATCATTTAACAAAAATTGCCTCTTAAGTTGAAGGATCCAGGAAGCTTCACCATTGCTTGTGAGATTGGTAATATAGAGCTTGGCAGGGCTCTTTGTGATTTGGGAGCAAGCATCAATTTGATGCCTTTGTCAATTTTTAAAAGGCTAGGAATTGGTACAGTGAAGCCTTCTATGATGTCTCTTCAGTTGGCAGATCGTTCGGTAAAATATCCTTATGGTATTGTGGAAGATTTGCTTGTTAAAATTGATAAATTCATTATCCCTGCAGATTTTGTAGTGCTGGATATGGAAGAGGATGCTAAAGTCCCTATTATTCTTGGTAGACCATTTTTGGCTACAGGTCGTGCTTTGATCGATGTGTAGAAAGGTGAACTGATTTTGAGAGTAGAAGATGAAAAAGTGGTTTTGTCAACCAAAGAAGTAGTGAAGCATGCTCAAGATTCTGATTGTTGTTTCCGGGTTGAAGTTTTGGATTCCTTGGTCCTAGAGGAATTTGAAAAAAGTGCTGTAGAAAGTCCCTTGGAAGCAACTTTGATGAAAGGCAAAGAAATTAAGGAGGTGCATGATGAAGTCAATTCTGAGGTGGTGGAATGTATCTATCAACTGGAAGCCTTGGAATCTACCTCTTCTTCAGATAAAAAATTACAAGAATTGGAAAAAGAAGAAGTGGTGCTGAAACCATAGCCTTCAAATATGAAATATGTTTTTCTGGATGAGAAAAGGAAGAATCCAGTTATTGTGAATGTGGAGTTGTCAGAAAGTGAGGAGGAAAAATTACTCAGAGTATTGAGGGATCACAAGTCAGCCATTGTTGGAACATCGGTGATTTGAAGGGGATAAGTCCTACATTATGCATGCATAAAATATTTATGGAGGAGGACTTTAAACCAGTGGTTCAACATCAAAGGAGGCTTAATCCAACTATGAAGGAAGTGGTGAGGAAAGAAGTGATAAAGTTAGTTGATGCAAGTATAATTTATCCTATTTCTGACAGTAAGTGGGTGAGCCCGGTTCAGGTGGTTCCCAAGAAAGGTGGCATGACTGTGGTGATGAATGAAAAAAATGAGTTGATTCCTACAAGGCAAGTCACTGGTTGGAGGATGTGTATTGACTACCAGAAGCTTAATCAAGTTACAAGGAAATATCATTTTCTGCTCCCGTTCATTGACCAGATGATAGAGAGGTTGGCGGGGCACGAGTACTATTGCTTTCTGGATGGGTACTCGGGTTACAATCAAATTGAAGTAGCCCCAGAAGATCAAGAAAAAAAAACCTTTACTTGTCCATTTGGGGTTTTTGCCTATAGGCGTATGCCTTTCGGGCTGTGTAATGCACCCGCCACATTTCAAAGGTGCATGTTCTCAATCTTTTCTGATTTAATTGAAAAATGCATAGAAATTTTTATGGATGATTTTTCTGTGTTTGGATCTTCATTTGATATTTGCCTATCCAACCTTGTTTTGGTTTTAAAAAGATGCCAAGAAACTAACCTTGTTCTTAATTGGGAAAAATGTCATTTTATGGTAAAAGAATGTATAGTTCTTGGTCATCAAATTTCTATAAAAGGAATTGAGGTGGATAGAGCAAAGGTGGAGGTAATTGAAAAGTTACCACCACCAGTTAATGTGAAAGGGATAAGAAGTTTTCTTGGGCATGCTGGTTTTTATAGGTGGTTTATAGAAGATTTTTCTAAAATTGCTAAGCCCTTGACAAACCTTTTGGAAAAAGAGGCAAATTTTGTGTTTGATGATGTATGTCTGGATGCTTTTAATAAAATAAAAGAAAAACTAATTTCTGCACCTGTGATGGTTGCTCCTGATTGGAGTTTACCTTTTGAAATTATGTGTGATGCGAGTGACTATGCTATAGGTGCAGTGTTAGGAAAAAGAAAAAATAATATTCTGCATGTGATTTATTATGCAAGTCGTGTGTTGAATGATGCTCAGAAAAATTATGCCACAACTGAAAAAGAGTTACTTGCTATTGTGTTTGCTTTTGACAAATTTAGATCCTACCTTGTTGGGTCTAAAGTCATTGTTTACACTGATCACTCTGCCTTGAGGTATTTGTTTGCTAAGCAGGATGCTAAGCCACGATTGATTAGATGGATATTGCTTCTGCAAGAATTTGATTTGGAGATAAAAGACAAGCAAGGAAAGCAAAATGTTGTGGCAGATCATCTCTCTAGACTTGTCCAAATTGAGTAGGACAAGGACATTCCTTCCATTTCGGAGGAGTTTCCTGATGAAAAATTGATGATGGTAAATTCTTTCCCTTGGTTTGCCGATTTTGCAAATTATAAGGCTGCGGGTATTGTCCCTCTTGATTTAAGTTGGGAGCAAAAGAAAAAGTTTTTTCATCATGCTAATTTTATGAGTGGGATGAACCATTGTTGTTTAAAAGATGTGCTGATGGGATCATTAGGAGATGTGTCCCTGATGATGATTTTGAAAAAAATTTGTGGCACTGTCATGGGTCTGAATATGGTGGGCATTATAGTGGCAAAAGAACTGCCGCTAAGGTCTTGCAATGTGGCTTTTATTGGCCTACTTTGTTTAAGGATGCCCACAATTTTGTTGAAAAATGTGATAGATGTCAGAGAGTAGGGAACATTTCTAAGAGGAATGAAATGCCTCTAAAATCCATCTTGGAGGTTGAAATTTTTGATGTTTGGGGGATTGGCTTTATGAGACCATTCCCATCGTCTTTCTCAAATAAATATATTTTGGTTGCTGTAGACTATGTCTCCAAGTGGGTAGAGGCTGTGGCATTACCAACCAATGATGCCAAGATTGTGGTTTCTTTCCTTAAGAAACATATTTTTACAAGGTTTGGGGTTCCTAGAGCTGTGATAAGTGATGGGGGATCACACTTTTGTAATAAACAATTTGAATCATTGCTGAATAAATATGGTGTGAAAATAAGGATAGCTACCCCTACCATCCACAAACTAGTGGACAGGTTGAAATTTCAAATAGAGAGCTGAAGAGGATCCTAGAAAAAGTGGTAGGTTCCTCAAGAAAAGATTGGGCTAGAAAATTGGATGATGTGCTTTGGGCATATAGGACAGCTTTCAAAAATCCAATTGGAATGTCCTCATATCAGTTTGTGTATGGTAAATCATGCCATCTTCCAGTTGAGTTGGAACATAAAGCTTATTGGGCAGTGAAGCTGCTTAATTTTAACTTGAAAGCTGCGGGTGAGAAAAGGTTGTTGCAGTTAGATGAGCTGGAAGAGTTTAGGTTGCAAACCTATGAGAGTTCTAAAAATTTTAAGAAAGAACCAAGAGATGGCATGATAAAAAAATAATTGTGAAAGAATTTGAACCAGGACAACAAGTGTTATTGTATAATTCTAGACTAAGACTTTTCCCTGGAAAGTTAAAGTCTAGATGGTCAGGTCCTTTTGTTGTTAAGGAAGTGAGTCCCTATGGTGCAATTGAGATTGCAGAGTCAAATTCTGGAAGAAGTTTTAAGGTAAATGGCCAAAGGTTGAAATTGTACTTTGGGGGTGATTTGAACAGGAATAGGGTTAACATTACCCTTCACTCGCCTTCTAAGGAGGGTGAGCAATCTCACTAAGTCCTATAACATGAATTTTTCTTGGGAGACATCCCAAGTGGTAGTTTAGTTTTTCTTTTCTTTGTTAATTTTTTTAGTTTTATTTTAGTTTTGTTAACTTGTTAGTTTCAAAAAAATTAAAAATAAAATTTTTTAAATTTTTTAAAAAATAAAATTTAAAAATTTAAAAAAGAAAAATTAAAAATTAAAAAATATATAATTGATTCAGATATATATTTAGTTGTTTTTTCTTTTATGACTTGCCTATCTTGTACTAATGTTTTCTCTGTTTTGAGGTATATATTTAGTTGTGCTTCATGGTATCTTATGACAAAAAGGAAGGATATGAGGCATTAATGATGGTGACCTCAAGTTTGGGCCAAATTTTGGAAGCGCAAGATAGGGGAGTTTTTTTTTTTTTTTTTTTTCTGTTTGTGTGTTGTTTTATTTTTGAGTGTTTTTTTAGTGTTTGCAAGTTAATGTCAGTACTCCTCTTTGAAAAAAATAAATAAAAATAATAATAAGCACGCTTGTGAGGAATCCCATTCTTGGAAATTTCATTGTATTGTGTGCCCACTATTGATATGTGCCAGGGGGGGCAAGTCAACTTTACAACAAGAATGATTTGAACCCAATGAAGACCATGGATCAAGAATCAAAACAAGGACTTGGTGGGCCCATGACAAGAGTTAGATACAAGAAAACCCAACAAGCTCTTAATTACATGGTGGCTATTTTGATAGAAGCAAGCCCAAGAATGAGACCATGTGGAATGGAGCCCAAATTGATAACTTATCTCATTCAATTAGAAGACCCATAAACATGCTTAAGTGGGGCGTGCACTAGTTATGAGCATATTTTACTTGTTTTGTTTTAATTCAATAAGTGTAATGGGTTATTTGAGTGGATCCAAGTTTGTTAGTGTTGCAATTGGGTCAAGCCCATCTAATCTCATGTTGAGCACGAAATTACATAGGTTAGTTGGGAGGAATCTTTTTTGGTTTGCATACCAAAAGTAACTCCATTTTGAATTATTAGTCTTTTATGTTTTTAGTTAATTGTGTGATGGTTACACTTTTAATTTGAGAAATAAGTGTGGCTGTTACATAATGATATAGAGAGTGGGTAATAAGTCACCTTTATGTGGCTGAGTTAAAGAAGGGTTTAGTGAGTCATTAGTTGTGGAATTAAGTGACATTATTATTTGGGGGTTATGGAATGTGGGGAATACAATGTAATTCAGACATGGGCAGCCATGGCTATATGTATTGGGGCCCTAAACACATGAATGGTAACTTGGATGTTGAATTTGGATTGAAATCCATTTGTGAGAGAATTGTCTCTCTTTGGTTCTTGGTTGAGCCAACTATTGTTCTTATCAAGAATCCAAGATTCTTGTGGCGAACTTCATAGGCTTATCAAACTCTCTAGTTTGTGGCGCCATACCATCTCTAATATTCACCATTTTCATGTTTTCTTCTTCTTATTTTGCTTCCAAAAATTGGTTTCGCATCAACTTGTTAAGAATTCAACCAAATAGATCTTCAACAAGGCAACCTCACCATTTGGTTGTCATCAAGTGGTATCAAAGCTTAGGCTTTGGTTGAATTTCTGAGTTTTGTTCTTCATCTTCTACCTATCTTTTTTTCTTCTTTTAAACCAACAAACTATCAAAAAAAAAAAATTACACTTTGATTCTATTTGTGAAGGGAAAATTTCGTGGTTGTTGTTCTTGCTCAAAAAATAAAAAATTGCTAATGTGATTCTCTTCTTCAAAGTTTGAAAAAAAAAAATTTGCACAAATTATAAGAAAAAAAATTGTGCATGAAATCTTGAAAAAAAAGGGAAGAGCAAAGTCTATTTGAGCAATTTGTGTTCTTGAAAATATATATATATATAGATATATATATATATATATATATATATATATATATATATATTTCCCTTCTTCCTTGTTCTTATTTCCAAAGCTTTGCCTTTCTAGCCTTTCCTTTTGTTTCCTTTGTTTTTGATAAGTTTTGTGATTTTTGTTACTTGATTTTTGGATTCTTGTGTGGATTGTGTTTGACTCCTCTAAGGCCTAAAAGAGAACAATTGAGTGGAAAAAGCCAAGAGTGAAAATTACATCTTGTGTGGAAAAAGCCAATTGAGTGAAATACATTTGTGTGCACAAGTGAGGGAGTGTGGTGAGGAATTTTATAATTTCTTGTTATCTTTTGATATTGTGTGTTCAAGTGATGGCAGCCCATGAAGATAGTCCATCATTTTCTACAAGGTCTTCAACTCTTTATGCTAGAATGACTACTCAAATACAAAACCTTCAAAGGCAAATGGAGCAAATGAGTGCAAATTATGATAGACAACTTGCCATCCTTCAAAACCGAGAAGATAGAATTGAAAGGGTCAAGATCAAATTTCCTACCTTTCATGGGAAGAATGATCCCGAAGTCTATTTGGAATGGGAGATGAAGATAGAGCAAGTGTTCAATTGCAATAATTACAATGAGAAAAAGGAAATGAAGATAGCATCTCTTCAATTTAATGACTATGCACTTGTTTGGTGGGATCAATTTCAAAAAGAGAGAAGAAGATGTGGGGCGGAGCCTATTGAGACTTGGGTTGAGATGAGAAAAATAATGAGGAGAAGATATGCTCCATACCATTGCCATAGAGTTCTTCACAACAAATTAACGAATGAGGGCAACACTTCAACCTCTAAGGAGGCCGTGGCAAGTGCTCATGGAAAGAAACCTATGGAAGTCTCTCCTAATTTGAGAGAAAATGAAAAAAAGAGTGAAAAAAATATTGAAAAGAAGAGTGATGAAAATGTGAAAAAGAATCAAGAGAAAAAATGTGAAAAAAATGAGAGTATGGAAAAGAGTGAGAGACAAGAAAAAGATGAGAGCAAAACAAAAAGTGAGGAGAAAAAAGTAAATGCATGTTTTGATGTTTTTCCTAACTCTTTGCCTACTTGTGTTGATTCTCTTTTGAAGGAAATCGAAGATGATCCTCCAATGGAAGCTTGCAAGACAACCGATGTAATTGAAGAGCTAATCCAAAGGGAAGTACCCCATGGTTTGGGAACTTGCATGGTTTCCCAAAAGCATGGATATCTTAACACAAAATTTGGTAATATGCTTGGTAAATTGCAAGGGTCTTGTTATTCTTCTACATTTGATAGGAATGAAAACCTTCTTGATGAATTGCATGACTCTTTTCATCTTCCTAAGATTGATTTGAGAATTATGAATCAAGACTTGAATGAATTCCTTGATAAATGTGTTGTTGTGCTTTCTAATGTTCATTTGAGTTATCACAACAATTTTGAGGAATGTGTTGGATTACTTAGAGAAAGTTTGTTTGCTAACTTACTCACATACTCTTTTGATCAAAATAAAGTTAGCATTTTGAGGTTTGTTATGATCTCTAAAGGTTTGCATGTGACAATAATTGATGGGTTAACTACCATTCCCCTTCTTACTCTGCCCATTATTGCAAATTCTTTTAAGCTTTCATATGATGATTCTAATGTGTTTGAGAAGATTGTCTTGTTTCAAAAAGAACCATCCCTTGTTTGTGTTAAGGAGAATGTCCTTGAGGTTCAACTTTATTGGGAGCATTTAAAAAGAGAAAGTACATTTTCTTGTATGACCATGTTCAAGCCAAGAAAGGTAAACTTGAAAGTAGATTTTCTCAAGAGGTATAATTTTCTGTTTACCCTTGTGATTCGTTACCTTGGCTATGAATGTGTTGAGGTGTTGATTGTACAATATGGAAATGTGTTACACCTATTTGCTACATTTTATGGTTTCTATCAATTTCCATTTGATCCCGGAGGTTGGGTGTGTGTACATAAAAAGAATAAATGGTTTCCCAATAAAAGGAAATCAAAGATCCACCCTAGAAGAGCCATTGCAAGTTGTAGAGAAAATAAATAAAAATGTCTTAGATATTGACTTATCTTCAATATGGCATCTATGTCTTTCATTTGATGTAGGGATTGAAGTCATAAATTCGAGGACGAATTTTCTTAAAGAAGGAGGGTATGATATGTGCCAAGGGGGGCAAGTCAACTTTACAACAAGAATGATTTGAGCCCAATAAAGACCATGGATCAAGAATCAAAACAAGGACTTGGTGGGCCCATGACAAGAGTTAGATACAAGAAAACCCAACAAGCTCTTAATTACATGGTGGCTATTTTGATAGAAGCAAGCCCAAGAATGAGACCATGTGGAATGGAGCCCAAATTGATAACTTATCTCATTCAATTAGAAGACCCATAAACATGCTTAAGTGGGGCGTGCACTAGTTATGAGCATATTTTACTTGTTTTGTTTTAATTCAATAAGTGTAATGGGTTATTTGAGTGGATCCAATTTTGTTAGTGTTGCAATTGGGTCAAGCCCATCTAATCTCATGTTGAGCACGAAATTACATAGGTTAGTTAGGAGGATTCTTTTTTGGTTTGCATACCAAAAGTAACTCCATTTTGAATTATTAGTCTTTTATGTTTTTAGTTAATTGTGTGGTGGTTACACTTTTAATTTGAGAAATAAGTGTGGCTGTTACATAATGATATAGAGAGTGGGTAATAAGTCACCTTTATGTGGCTGAGTTAAAGAAGGGTTTAGTGAGTCATTAGTTGTGGAATTAAGTGACATTATTATTTGGGGATTATGGAATGTGGGGGAATACAATGTAATTCAGACATGGGCAGCCATGGCTATATGTATTGGGGCCCTAAACACATGAATGGTAACTTGGATGTTGAATTTGGATTGAAATCCATTTGTGAGAGAATTGTCTCTCTTTGGTTCTTGGTTGAGCCAACTATTGTTCTTATCAAGAATCCAAGATTCTTGTGGCGAACTTCATAGGCTTATCAAACTCTCTAGTTTGTGGCGCCATACCATCTCTAATCTTCACCATTTTCATATTTTCTTCTTCTTATTTTGCTTCCAAAACCGTGACGATTCAAGTGACTATGATAGTGAAAGAGGAAGGCCTTGATGACAACCAAATGGTGAGGTTGCCTTGTTGAAGATCTATTTGGTTGAATTCTTAACAAGTTAATGCGAAACCAATTTTTGGAAGCAAAATAAGAAGAAGAAAATATCAAAATGGTGAATATTAGAGATGGTATGGCGCCACAAACTAGAGAGTTTGATAAGCCTATGAAGTTCGCCACAAGAATCTTGGATTCTTGATAAGAACAATAGTTGGCTCAACCAAGAACCAAAGAGAGACAATTCTCTCACAAATGGATTTCAATCCAAATTCAACATCCAAGTTATCATTCATGTGTTTAGGGCCCCAATACATATAGCCATGGCTGCCCAAATCTGAATTACATTGTATTCCCCCACATTCCATAACCCCCAAATAATAATGTCACTTAATTCCACAACTAATGACTCACTAAAACCCTTCTGTAACTCAGCCACATAAAGGTGACTTATTACCCACTCTCTATATCATTATGTAACAGCCACACTTATTTCTCAAATTAAAAGTGTAACCACCACACAATTAACTAAAAACATAAAAGACTAATAATTCAAAATGGAGTTACTTTTGGTATGCAAACCAAAAATATTCCTCCCAACTAACCTATGTAATTTCGTGCTCAACATGAGATTAGACGAGCTTGACCCAATTGCAACACTAACAAACTTGGATCCACTCAAATAACCCATTACACTTATTGAATTAAAAGAAAAATGGACTTGCATTCCCTCTTCATGCTTCTTGGGCTTGGATGAGCAAAGTTATTATCTTGGGCTCATTGTCTTCATTACTTGCATGTGCATTTGGGCTTATGTCCATTAAGAGCACCACCAATTGAGTTAGAGCTTCTTGGGCTTTCTTTGCCCTTGCTCTTGTCATTGGGCCACCAAGACCTTGAATAGCTTCTTGATCCAAATCGGTCTCCATTGGCTCATATCATTCTTGTTGAAAAGTTGACTTGCCCCCCCTTGGCACATATCATACCCTCCTTCTTGAAGAAATTTCGTCCTCGAATTTATGAGTTCAATCCCTACATCAAATGAAAGACATAGATGCCATATTGAAGATAAGTCAATATCAAAAACATTTTTATTTATTTTCTCTACAACTTGCAATAGTTCTTCTAAGGTGGATCTTTGATTTCCTTTTATTGGGAAACCATTTATTCTTTTTATGTACACACACCCAACCTCCGGGATTAAATGGAAATTGATAGAAACCATAAAATGTAGCAAATAGGTGTAACACATTTCCATATTGTACAATCAACACCTCAACACATTCATAGCCAAGGTAACGAATCACAAGGGTAAAAAGAAAATTATACCTCTTGAGAAAATCTACTTTCAAGTTTACCTTTCTTGGCTTGAACATGGTCATACAAGAAAATGTACTTTCTCTTTTTAAATGCTCCCAAGAAAGTTGAACCTCAAGGACATTCTCCTTATCACAAACAAGGGATGGTTCTTTTTGAAACAAGACAATCTTCTCAAACACATTAGAATCATCATATGAAAGCTTAAAAGAATTTGCAATAATGGGCAGAGTAAGAAGGGGAATGGTAGTTAACCCATCAATTATTGTCACATGCAAACCTTTAGAGATCATAACAAACCTCAAAATGCTAACTTTATTTTGATCAAAAGAGTATGTGAGCAAGTTAGCACACAAACTTTCTCTAAGTAATCCAACACATTCCTCAAAATTGTTGTGATAACTCAAATGAACATTAGAAAGCACAACAACACATTTATCAAGGAATTCATTCAAGTCTTGATTCATAATTCTCAAATCAATCTTAGGAAGATGAAAAGAGTCATGCAATTCATCAAGAAGGTTTTCATTCCTATCAAATGTAGAAGAATAACAAGACCCTTGCAATTTACCAAGCATATTACCAAATTTTGTGTTAAGATATCCATGCTTTTTGGAAACCATGCAAGTTCCCAAACCATGGGGTACTTCCCTTTGGATTAGCTCTTCAATTACATCGGTTGTCTTGCAAGCTTCCATTGGAGGAACATCTTCGATTTCCTTCAAAAGAGAATCAACACAAGTAGGTAAAGAGTTAGGAAAAACATCAAAACATGCATTTACTTTTTTCTCCTCACTTTTTGTTTTACTCTCATCTTTTTCTTGTCTCTCACTCTTTTCCATACTCTCATTTTTTTCACATTTTTTCTCTTGATTCTTTTTCACATTTTCATCACTCTTCTTTTCAATTTTTTTTTTCACTCTTTTTTTTCATTTTCTCTCAAATTAGGAGAGACTTCCATAGGTTTCTTTCCATGAGCACTTGCCACGACCTCCTTAGAGGTTGAAGTGTTGCCCTCATTCGTTAATTTGTTGTGAAGAACTCTATGGCAATGGTATGGAGCATATCTTCTCCTCATTATTTTTCTCATCTCAACCCAAGTCTCAATAGGCTCCGCCCCACATCGTCTTCTCTCTTTTTGAAATTGATCCCACCAAACAAGTGCATAGTCATTAAATTGAAGAGATGCTAACTTCATTTTCTTTTTCTCATTGTAATTATTGCAATTGAACACTTGCTCTATCTTCATCTCCCATTCCAAATAGACTTCGGGATCATTCTTCCCATGAAAGGTAGGAACTTGGATCTTGACCCTTTCAATTCTATCTTCTCGGTTTTGAAGGATGGCAAGTTGTCTATCATAATTTGCACTCATTTGCTCCATTTGCCTTTGAAGGTTTTGTATTTGAGTAGTCATTCTAGCATAAAGAGTTGAAGTCCTTGTAGAAAATGATGGACTATCTTCATGGGCTGCCATTACTTGAACACACAATATCAAAAGATAACAAGAAATTATAAAATTCCTCACCACACTCCCTCACTTGTGCACACAAATGTATTTCACTCAATTGACTTTTTCCACACAAGATGTAATTTTCACTCTTGCATTTTTCCACTCAATTGTTCTCTTTTAGGCCTTAGAGGAGTCAAACAAAATCCACACAAGAATCCAAAAATCAAGTAACAAAAATCACAAAACTTATCAAAAACAAAGGAAACAAAAGGAAAGGCTAGAAAGGCAAAGCTTTGGAAATAAGAACAAGGAAGAAGGGAAATATATATATATATATATATATATATATATATATATATATATATATTTATATTTTTTTCAAGAACACAAATTGCTCAAATAGACTTTTCTCTTCCCTTTTTTTTTTCAAGATTTCATGCACAATTTTTTTTCTTATAATTTGTGGAATTTTTTTTTTTCAAACTTTGAAGAAGAGAATCACACTAGCAAATTTTTTTTTTGAGGAAGAACAACAACCACGAAATTTTCCCTTCACAAATAGAATCAAAGTGTAATTTTTTTTTTTGATAGTTTGTTGGTTTAAAAGAAGAAAAGAAGATAGGTAGAAGATGAAGAACAAAACTCAGAAATTCAACCAAAGCCTAAGCTTTGATACCACTTGATGACAACCAAATGGTGAGGTTGCCTTGTTGAAGATCTATTTGGTTGAATTCTTAACAAGTTAATGCGAAACCAATTTTTGGAAGCAAAATAAGAAGAAGAAAATATGAAAATGGTGAAGATTAGAGATGATATGGCACCACAAACTAGAGAGTTTGATAAGCCTATAAAGTTCACCACAAGAATCTTGGATTCTTGATAAGAACAATAGTTGTCTCAACCAAGAACCAAAGAGAGACAATTCTCTCACAAATGGATTTCAATCCAAATTCAACATCCAAGTTATCATTCATGTGTTTAGGGCCCCAATACATATAGCCCTGGCTGCCCAAATCTGAATTACATTGTATTCCCCAACATTCCATAACCCCCAAATAATAATGTCACTTAATTCCACAACTAATGACTCACTAAAACCCTTCTGTAACTCAGCCACATAAAGGTGACTTATTACCCACTCTCTATATCATTATGTAACAGCCACACTTATTTCTCAAATTAAAAGTGTAACCACCACACAATTAACTAAAAACATAAAAGACTAATAATTCAAAATGGAGTTACTTTTGGTATGCAAACCAAAAATATTCCTCCCAACTAACCTATGTAATTTCGTGCTCAACATGAGATTAGACGGGCTTGACCCAATTGCAACACTAACAAACTTGGATCCACTCAAATAACCCATTACACTTATTGAATTAAAAGAAAAATTGACTTGCATGCCCTCTTCATGCTTCTTGGGCTTGGATGAGCAAAGTTATTATCTTGGGCTCATTGTCTTCATTACTTGCATGTGCATTTGGGCTTATGTCCATTAAGAGCACCACCAATTGAGTTAGAGCTTCTTGGGCTTTCTTTGCCCTTGCTCTTGTCATTGGGCCACCAAGACCTTGAATAGCTTCTTGATCCAAATCGGTCTCCATTGGCTCATATCATTCTTGTTGAAAAGTTGACTTGCCCCCCCTTGGCACATATCATAATGGATTTCAATCCAAATTCAACATCCAAGTTACCATTCATGTGTTTAGGGCCCCAATACATATAGCCATGGCTGCCCATGTCTGAATTACATTGTATTCCCCCACATTCCATAACCCCCAAATAATAATGTCACTTAATTCCACAACTAATGACTCACTAAACCCTTCTTTAACTCAGCCACATAAAGGTGACTTATTACCCACTCTCTATATCATTATGTAACAGCCACACTTATTTCTCAAATTAAAAGTGTAACCACCACACAATTAACTAAAAACATAAAAGACTAATAATTCAAAATGGAGTTACTTTTGGTATGCAAACCAAAAAAGATTCCTCCTAACTAACCTATGTAATTTCGTGCTCCACATGAGATTAGATGGGCTTGACCCAATTGCAACACTAACAAACTTGGATCCACTCAAATAACCCATTACACTTATTGAATTAAAACAAAACAAGTAAAATATGCTCATAACTAGTGCACGCCCCACTTAAGCATGTTTATGGGTCTTCTAATTGAATGAGATAAGTTATCAATTTGGGCTCCATTCCACATGGTCTCATTCTTGGGCTTGCTTCTATCAAAATAGCCACCATTTAATTAAGAGCTTGTTGGGTTTTCTTGTATCTAACTCTTGTCATGGGCCCACCAAGTCCTTGTTTTGTTTCTTGATCCATGGTCTTCATTGGGCTCAAATCATTCTTGTTGTAAAGTTGACTTGCCCCCCTTGGCACATATCAACTATGCTTGTTTTCCTTTGATATGAAGATGACACTTGTGGTTTAGTTTGTCATTTGAGTTTGTTGTTGACTGGATTTCATAACTTTGCTTCATTGTGTTAAACCTTGTTGGCTAAAGTTCATGGCTATAAAATTTTGGTGAGAATTAATTGGATTGCTTAACTTTATCCTTGTGAGTCATTTGAGCCTATAATTGTAAATTCTTTCTTGTGAGTGCACCATTGAAATTCATGCTCTTGAGTTTGCTTGGTTCTTGTTTGAAGTTCATGATTCACATGCATGTTATAAAAATGATTTGGGCCGTTTTTGATGTAGCCACTTTGACCAAATAGCCAACCGTGGATTTGTCCCTTTGCTTAGCCCATTTGAGCTATATATGTAAATCTTTGTTTGCTTTTACCCATGAGCCTTGACTTTGAAAACAACGTTTCTACCCAACCTTAGTGGATAGGAGAGCATTGAATTATTGTGTGTGAGTTTGACATAAGTGTTGGGGAGAATATTGTGCTTATATGTTGGCGAAAGGAAGGAATGGTTACCAAATAAAATAAAAAAAAAAAGAAAAAAAAAAGAAAGAAGGCAAAAAAAGAAAAACAAAAAAGAAAAAAGAAAAAAAAGGTATGAAATACTTGAGAAAAACAAAGTGGTGCTTTGAAAAAAAAAAAGAAGAAGAAAGTCAAAAAGAAATAGGTGGGAAAATGGTTGTATGCAAAGCATGATTCTTTAAAATAATTGTTGCTCTCTTATTTCCTTTGGTGCTAGTTTGTTTATCATTTCTTATCCTTCCCATTTATCTTGGCCACATTACATCCTAAATAAAGTCCCTTTGATTTATGCATGCTGTGAATTGTGGATGAATGATTGAGATGAAAATCAAACTTGAAGTTGCATGATTTTGATGTATGAAATTGAGCGATACACTTACCCACATAAATTTGAGTGATTGAGTGAAATTGCACTTCCTGTGAGTAGTTGGGTGTCCAGTTGTTCTTCCTTAATTGTATTAACCATGTTCTTTAATTTTTCAAGTGTGGAAATATTGGAGCACCATTGTTATGATTTATTCTTTGGAATATTCTTGGATATGAACTTGTTATAAGGTGATTCTTTTGTTTTAGGATTTCTTACATGGTTGGGTGGTGCATTGCTTTGTTATTGTTAAGTTAGGGTGTCCCTTGAGTCGATGTTTGCCTGGTCTGTTGTCCTTAGTGTGTTGTGTGTTAGTTTGGGTTACTTTTGCTTGGGGACAAGCAAAGTCTTAGGTTTGGGGGTGTGATAATCGTCTAGATTATGTGATTTTTTTGTGCTTATTGAAGGAATTTTTGCTCCCAATTGTGCTAATTGATTGAGTTTTGTCCTTAAGTTTAGGTAATTGAGGTTTTTAATAGTGTTTTACGTATTTTAGTTTATTTTATATATTTTTAGAGTTAATTTAATAATATTTTTCACTTGTTTACTTTTGTAGGAAATAATAACAATGGAGTTGCTACATCAAATTAAAAGGAAGGATGAAAAAGGACCGGGCAATTTGAATTTCAACTCAAATTGAAATTGGACTGCACTAATAAAAAAAGCCCATATAAAAATATTGTTGCTTTGCCAAGGTTTTGAAAATCGGACCGGACCGGCCAGTCCGACCGGGTTAACTGAGAACCATGACCTTGGCCGATCCGGTTTACATGGAAAACCGTCCCTGTATTGAACCGGTGGAAAAACCGGAGAACCGGTTCAAAACCGGTCATAACCGGTAGTGAACCGGCCTGAACCGGTTTCGTAAAAAAAAATTAGTATAAAAGGATTTGGGTCATCCTAGCCAAAACCCAATTCTTTTGTTTTCTAACATATGTGGGCTGGTTGTAGATTTTGGGTTGGTTTTCTCTATGAAGATGATTTTAACATATATCTTTATATTTATTTAGTTTAATTTCAAAATAAAAAAATTTTGCTTAATAATTTTAGTTGTTATGTTGTTTTTTTGTTTAATATTGTTACAAATATTATATTAAAAATTAAAATAATATTAATTAATTATAACCGGTTCAACCATGGTTCAACCTCGATTGGACCATTAAACCTCGAACCGCTGCCTTCATCGATTCGATGTCCGATCCGATTTTGTAAACCTAGACCTTTGCTGTCTAGGCAATTTGGAGACCAATTATGATATTCTTATTGGATAAGCCACTCAATTGGAAGCCCACGTGAAGGCCAGCCTGCAAGAAGTGTTTGGAGTCTTTAATTAAAAATTAAAGAAAGCAAAACAAAGGAGCAGCAGCGTAGGTAGCTAGAAAGTAACATACAACGGGCCAGCAAGAATTGAAGAGAGATGGAATCCTATCCTAATTAAAAGAATGAAATTTGAATTGCAATTATAGAGGACTTTACTATGGGAAGCTACATCAACGGAAAAGGGAAATAAAAATAACGAGCTGCACAGTGGGAAAAAGGAGGAGCCGCACAGCAACAAAAAAAAAAATGGAGAGAGCCGCACTGAAAGATAGCCGCACAGTATGAAAAAAAAGAAGGTGCCTTTGAAGACAGAGTATTACATGAGAGTTACACAGTTCAGGAAGAAACTCAAGATGGCCTCTTTATTTTCGTCTTCATCATTTGTTCTTCTTTTTTAATTATGTGTAGTTAATTGTCTTTTGTTAGAGGTAGATGGAACTGTCTATATAACTTATTTTGATTCTGGATAATTACTTGTTCTGGTTTGTTTAATTTCAAGAGTTTATTCACTGTTTGCATGTTTATCTACTGTATGAATTTTGCAATTGGAAAATTCGGATTCATAGTTGCTGTTTGTGAATGAACGATTTGCGCGTGTTACCTAGTCATAAGAACACAACCAAATTAATTTTTTTTGAGTGAAAATCTTTCTTAATTCTTCAACTATTTATCTTTCTTAATTCTTAATCTTTCTTAATTCTTCAATTATTTTTGAGGACGATATTTTTATTACTACAGTTAGCGATTTGGTGCACTTGCCAATTTTGCTCAACACTTTTCAAATGAGCTATTTGTGAATAATATATTTCATCTCTTACAGATCATCTAATACTTAAATATAAAATTCTCCGTTAAGCTTGGTCTTGATGATCCTTTGATCTTTGTCTTTGCTCTTTTGATTTATACATGCAGCTCCTTGATTCCTTCAAGTTCTTCCTTGAATATTTTCCTTGAATTTGCTTAATGAATTTGTTGATCACTGCTTGATACCTGTCTTTGCAATTTGACACTAAAACACTTGCACACACATTAAATTATATTTGTCATATATCAAAATCTCTAAATCATTGAGTCTTACAATCCTTACCAACTTTACCTATCCCAAGTCTTGTTCCTTTGTTATTGTCACCATATGTCACATGACCACCTTTCTTGGGTGTAAGAGTTAAGAATTTTGATTTGTCCCCGGTCATGTGTTTGGAGCATCCGCTATCAAGGTACCAATCGGCTCCATGTACGCACACCTTCAAAAAAAAATTCATTGGGATTGTTTAGGTACCCAAATCTTGTTGGGTCCTTATTGGTTAGCATGATAAAATGTTCCCTTAGGAACCCATATGTTTTTCTCACTTGTTTTCTTTCTAGCCATGGAAATGGATGTGGTGTGTCCCTTTTTAGCACAATAATAACATCTTGTGAAAGGGCTAGTAGAAACCTTAGGTTTTACAAACATGTTCTTAATTGATTTTTCATGCATAGGAGATTTGTAACCTAAGCCCACTTTATCATAACATGCCTTTTGGTTTCCAAGCAATGCATTTAGGTTATCCCTACCATTAGTGAACTTTTCTATCATGCATTGAAGGTCTTTAACTTCCTTCTCATACTTTATGCATTTTTCACAAACATAATTTCCTTTAATGTAACCAAGGCTATAGTTTTCCTTTTTAAGCTCTAGTCTTTCCTTAGTTCAGGCAATTACTTTATTTTGCAAATAACTAACGGTTTTCTTTGAATTATTTAAAGCTTTATCTAACCTCATAGAATCCTTATGCAATTGTAAAAATGCATCATGCAATTCATCATAAGAATTAGTGGAGGACTTAGATTCTACCTCACTTTCCATCTCATGATTAGTCATGAGACATAGTTGGGCTTCTTCACTATCGGAGCTATCCGATGAGTCCATGTCATTGTCCTCCCAAGCTATGAAAGCTCTCTTTCCTTTCTTTTCTTTGGAGTACTTCTTTTCAAACTTTGGTGATTTCTTTTGCAAGCTGGGGCATTCCATCTTCATGTGTCCCGGCTTGCCACATTCATAACATGTTGGAGGAGTTGAAGAACCTTCTTTGCTTGAGACCTTCTTTGGTGGAAAGCTCCTTCTTTGAAAATTCTTTTTCTTCATGAACTTCTTGAACTTTCTAACCAATAGAGCCATGTTCTCATCATCCTCATCTAACTCATCATTTTCATCATTTTCATTACTTGCATGGGAGGTTGATGCTTTAAGGGCTAAACCCTTCTTCTTGTCTTTCTCTTCATGCTCCACTAAGTAATTAAGCTCCAACTCATGTTCTTGCAACTTTCCAAAGAGAGTGGCCAAAGTCATAGTTGCTAGGTTTCTTGATTCCGCTATTGCGGTGATTTTGGGTTGCCAATCTCTACTCAAGCACCTAAGAATCTTGTTGATCAAATCTTCATTTGGAAATGTTTTCCCCATTGAAGCAAGTTGATTCACTATGTGAGTGAACCCCTTTTGCATCTCTTGAATACTTTCTCCTTAATTCATTCGAAAAAGCTCATATTCCCGGATCAAGGTGTTTGTTCTTGCTCTCTTGACTTCACTTGTGCCTTCATGTGTGACTAGAAGAGTGTTCCACATTTCTTGAGTCGTCTTACAATTTGAAACTCAAAAGAACTCATCCGAACTCAAAGCCGAAGTGACGATGTTCTTTGCACGGAGATTATATTGAACCTTCTTCTTTTCTTATTCCATCCATTCATCTCTAGTCTTGTTGAGCAAAAACCCATTTACCGTATGAGTAGGAATGAAAGGCCCCTTTTCAACAGCATCCCAAACATCCATGTCTACTGCCTCAATGAAGATCTCCATTCTCTCTTTACAATAAGAATAGTCTTGACCATTGAAGGCCTGAGGACGACTAAGAGAAGCTCCCTCTTGGAGTTGCCAATTTGAAGCCATATACAAGAGTCTACCTCTGATACCACTTGTTACCAAGTGGCTTCAATCTCAAGGGGAGGGGGCGGTGATTTGAGATCTTAAAACTTTTTGTCCCCTTTTTGTGACTTAGACTATTTTTTGAGAAGAAATTGTAAAAAGATAAAGGAAGAGGAAATCACACAATCAATTTATACTGGTTCAATCACTCCCTTGAGTGACCTACATCCAGTCCCCACAATACATTTGTGAGTATTTTCCACTAAAGCAAATCCAAGCTTTACAAACTTGAGCACTCTTCACTTGGGATCCCCCACCCTTGTGCAAGAGCCTCTAAATCAAACCAAGGGATACCTCACCCTTTTTACAATCACAAATTAGAGAGATTCCTCACTCTCTTTAACCAACAAAATCAAGCAAAAGTGATTACAAAGAAGAATACCTCAAAAGGTTGAATCAATACAAGTTGAAGCACTATGACTTTTGTGTAGGATTGGCTCAAATCTTGATCTCAAGAGTGAAAGATTGATTAATGAGGTTAGAGTTGTTGTTCAAGTGTTCTTAGAGTGAAAACCTAGGGTTTTCCGAGCTAATGTAGTGTATTTATAGTGAGGGGTGAAAATATGACCGTTTTGCACAGCTGTCACGCGTTTTCTACACTTTTTGTGATGACTAATCGATTACAAGACTTCCTGTAATCGATTATGGCCATCTGATAATCGGTTATATCCATCTAATAATCGATTATGGCTATCTGATAATCGATTATGAGGCCTCTATTTTCAGCTGAGTTTTCCAGAAACCAATAGTCGATTATGGACTTTCCACATAATCGATTATGATAATTCTTTTATTTGAAAAATGATATTTTTCAACCTTAGGAACACTCTTAACTATTATGAAAATCATTTTTGACCTTTAGCTCATCATAAAGTATTGAAATCATTTTTACAATTCTTTGAAAAAACTTAAACCCATTTTCAATTTTAAAACCCAATTTTAGTTATTTCAATTTTTAATAGCCAATCCTACACTTGAATCTAACAAATAATCCTAAGACCAAACTTAAAATATATACCCTTGAAGTCCTTCTCTTGGTCTTGGATAATCTTTCTTTGATCTTGCATTTTTCATTTCTCAATCAATTGCGTTGCTTTTGTTGCCCATCATCAAAATTAATTTCCTGAAAGTACATAGCATCCACACTTAGACGTAACATGTCCAGATTTTCCACACTTTTTACAACTACTTCTGTAAGTAATGACCTTATCATAAAGAGTTTTAGGTTTTTGTCCTTAGACTTTGTTAGATACTTTATGATGTGTCTGGTCAATGAATCCTATACCAGTTTTATCAAGAGAGGGTCTCTGACTTGCTAACAACTTAGTCAGGTTATCTCTTCCATTGACAAATGGGCAAGATCAGAGGTGAGCTCTTCAACCTTCTGTCGAAGTTTGCCAACTTCTTCAGATTGTGGTGTCTCAACTGTGATCTTAGCCTTAAGCTTTTCAGCTTTAAGCTTGCTGTTTTCCTCAGACAGTTTATCACACTCTTGAGTCTTATGTTCATACTCTTTTAGGAGTTTCACATATTGCCTCTTGAGTGTTCTAAAAGCCTTGGTTAAACAGTTAGATTCCTCAATCAATTCATCATAGGCATCTTGCAAATCCTTAAAATCAGAAATTACCTCAAAGTCTGAGTCAGCATCTGCCATGAGACATAGATTTGTTTCTTCGCCTTCTGCATCTTCATCGGATGAGCTGCCATCAAGATCTTCCCAAGTTGCCATCACCCCTTTATTTTTCTTTTTATAGAAATTTTTGAAGGGTTGCTTTTGCAACTGAGGACATTCAGATTTAAAGTGTCCTGGCTTCTTGCATTCATAGCATACAATAGAGCTTTTGTCAGAACTATTGTTCTCTTTGAAGAAATTTTCTTTGTTGAACTTCTTGAAAGGTTATCCTTCCTGAAATTCTTTTTCTTCCATAACTTTCTCATTTTTCTAGTCAGTAATGACATTTCATCATCATTGTCTGAGTCTTCTTCATATGCGTTTGACTCTTGATCTGATTCTTCAACCTTTAGAGCTTTTGAAGATCCTTTCTCTGCCTTGAGGGCAATAGTTTTTCCTTTCTTATTTGAGCTCTCTTCATTTAGTTCCTTCTCATAAACTTGTAAAGTTCCAAGAAGATCACTCATTGGAAGAGTTGTGGGATCTTTGGCTTGAGTTATTGCTGTAACCAGAGGTCTCCACTGTTTAGGTAGACTTCTTATAATTTTGCCAACTTTGTCAGCATTGGTGTAGATTTTTCCCAATGACTTCAGATTATTTATGATAGTCTGAAATCTTCCAATCATCTGAGCAATGCTTTCTCCTTTTTCCATGATAAATAACTCATATTTTCGTACAAGTATGTTTATCTTTGTTTCTTTCACTTTTGTTGTTCCTTCATGAGTAACTTCGAGAATATCCCAGATTTCCTTAGCAGATCCACATGCATGGACCTTTTCAAATTCTTCCTGACTGAGAGAACACATCAAGGAATACCTTGCTTTATGATTTAGCTCCCTTTTAGTCTTTTCTACAGCAGTCCACTGAGCTTTAGGTTTGTCAGTGTCATCATCATTCTTTGGAATGTAGGGACCATCAGTAATAATATCCCATAAATCAGAATTTGTTGACATGATGAACCATTGAAATCTTTCTTTCCAATAGATGTATTTTTCACCATCAAAGTAGGGAGGTCTAACCATAGATGCTCCTTCTCCAGTGTCGCTTCCACTTGTGCTAGTTCCAGCTGTCATGATGTCTGTTCAACAGGATCTTTCCTCAACACTATTAAGTGCTCAACCTAGAGGTTAAGCCCTGATACCAACTGAAATGAACAGATATAAAACACTAGAAGGGGGGTTGAATTGTGTTTTAAATACTTTTTGAAAAACATTGTAGTTTAACCTATTAGACTCAAGGATGCGTCTGATAAAAAGAAGATTCACTTTTCAATCTAGTTAGCACAGTTAAATTAAAGCGAATTGAAAAGATTAAGTTAAGAAAAGGAGACACTGAGATTTATACTGGTTCACCCCAAACCTTGGGCTACGTCCAGTCCTTGGATTCACCAAGTATTTGCACTATAGCTGATCAAGTTTCAGAAGGTATTATTTGAACACCTAGCCTCCCCAGGCTTAACTAACAAGTATTGTTTGCACACCAAGCCTCTCCAGGCTCAAACAAGTATTCTTTCTTCAAGCCTCCACGGGCTTTACAAACAGAAGGAGTTTAAATGAAGCAGCGGCTTCACAGATTACAACTTTGTAGATCTACCGAGTAACACTCACATAGTGAATAAGTATTTAAGGTGGGTGAGATCGCAATAAAGATTTCTCAATAAATACAAATGATTGAGCAGAGAAGTTTTCTATGAAGAACTTAAGAGAACTTTGAGAGTATTGAATACTTGAGTTAATGAGTTCATGTGTGTGTCTTCAATGGTCTTCAAAGTCTTCTATTAATACTCAAGAGAGATAAGTCCGTTGAGGAGAGTTCTTCAGCTGAGTGTTCTTTTGTTCTTCATCAATAAATGTCAATAGAGTCGTTATTGTCTTGAATTTTATGTTTATGATCGTTGGTGAGCTTCAAGACAAATTGAACGTATAGGTGGACTTTGATTTATCAGAGTGCAGTTTGATTCAGAGCAGCGTTTGTTACTTTTCAGACTTGGGCAACGCGACTTTCCTTATTTGTGCTTAGCGGATCTGCAACTGAGTACAGTTCATTTTGCTTTTTGTAACAAAACGAAATCTTTAAAAGTGGAAGAATGCTTTAAGCTTTCTGAGTTCAAATTTTATTCTTTGAATTCATCAAGGAATATTCTTCAAATTTTAATATTGTTGAAGCTTAAATCTTCTAGTAGAATCTCAATCTTGGACGCATAATCAAATCTGATAAAGCCCGAGTCTTTGGTCGGACGCATCATAACTTAGACGCATCGGAAAGACTTGTTTATTTGGTATGATGCTTTTGCTTTATGATCTGCACACTTAATACACACATTAGTAGATTTCATAGAGTTCACTAAAAAATCCTTCTTTGTTTGGATTCATCAAAATCAGAGATGTTGCCTTAATAAAAATTAAACCCCTCCCTTCTTGGCATCGTGTAAGACCCCTTCCCCCATTTTCTTTCTTTTTCTTCCTCTTCTTTCTTTATCTTTCTTCTTCTCATCCAAACACCCATGACCTTCTTTGAAGCTCCAAATTTCGCTCTTCCTAAACTCTAGACAGAGCCGCTGCCTAAGCACCATACGACCACCGTCCGACCACCATGTAGGGAGGAGAAGACAGCCACGCAACTCGACGGTTCATCCCACGCGTCCTGTCCATCTCGCTCCTCCGTTTGACGACGTCCCACCGGCGTGAAGCATCGTCGACCACAGCCTGGCCGCCGCTCGGAGTGGAGAGGATGACCACGCATCGCTCGCTGCTCCGTACGAACTGTATTGTTGGTGTCCATCGCCTCCACCGTCACGTTGCCATCGTCCCCCACCACTACCGTCACGCCTATCAACCTAGCAGCCACAACCTTTGCTTCTCCTTTGTTGGGTGAGTGGAAATTTCACTCATCTCTCTTTAAGATTGAAAACCCCCAATTTTGAAACCCTAACCCTAGCCTTTTGAATTCAGATTGTAATGTTGAAATTAAACCATGTTTTATGTAATTGGGACTATGAATTAGTGTTTCCCTAAACTAATTTCATCATTCTTTGAGTAGATTGGTTTTTCCCCAAATTGCATTATGAACCCTAAAGCCCCAAATATGTTTATCTTGAAATTAGTTTTGTAATTATGAAATTAATTATGTCTTTATGCAATTGAGACTGTTAATTAATGATTTTTAAGCTTAATTTATGTTCTTATGATCAAAGCTCATTTCCCCCAATTTTGATGATGAATCTTAATTTTCCCAAAACTGATTTTTATTGAAATTAGTTCTATTTTGTAAAATTAAGTGTTTAAATCAACTTTGAGTGAGTAACTGATGATGAGTACCTGATTGTCTTAATTTCCTGATTGTTGAAAATGCTTTGACTCCCTCTCCGGGATGTTGTCGTGGTTGTGTTTACTTGGGGAAGCAGGTTTTACATTTTTCGGGAGCTGATAGGAGTTGTCTGCACCTGTCGCATGGTGTTAGAGGAAACTGGAATGTCAAGTCGGGTTATTAGTTGGAGTTTAGCTTTGTGCAGCTTCACTATGAAGGAAACTAACTATTGAAGCACAACGGAGATGATATTCCCTTGTCCACAAGAGGTAAGGGGGGAGTGAACCATATCACACCATATTGGTGGGTTTGAAGATGGCTTAATTGTCTGGTTGTCGGAAATCCTAAACCAAGGATTATCCACTTTGTTAAATTAGTCCCTTATGATGACATGATTATAATGGTTAATTGTAGTTTGATTTATGTTTATTGGTTTGATTTATTGGTTAGAAAATTAATTTATGGCATGTTGAAAACCATGACTTTGATCATTGGATCAAAGTGAGGATTTTAATAATTGGTTATTGCAAATAAATTGATTATTGTGATTATTTGATATAACTTGATATATTGATAATTATGCATAATTGTGAGATTGTTTGGGGAAGTGTAACCTTCACTTTGGTTGTGATTGGCTTTTGGCTAAGTGTGAATGGAAATGGAAGTTGAACTCTAATCCTTGAAACTTAAGCGACTTTAACATCCTTAAGTGAGAAAATAAATATTTCGATCCATAAAGGAACAATTATTTTGGGAACTTTGATTTTTGGTTAAGGTTTTAGAAATGACTTGGGAAATATTTTTAATCGTATGTTATATTTTGAATTACCCAAAATAATGCCTTAGAAATTAAAGATATAAGTGTTTTAAGGATCAATGAAAATAAGAAGAAAGTGTTGTCTTCCAAAACTTTTTTTACGGTGTTTAAAACCATCTTAAAGTGTTCAATTGATTTCAAAAATGACTTTGATAATTGTTTCGGTCTTGAAGGAATAAATCATGTTTCAAGAGGTAATGCAATTGAGTTTTTAAAGAGTTCGATATGGTAAAATGGACCAAAAATAAATAATTCGACCAACAATATTTTTGGGAGTTAGAAACTATTTTTGACACCTAACTAAGTGTTATAAGGTTCTAAAATGAGTCATTAACCTTTAAGGTCAAAGGATCAATGGAAAAGAATTATCTAGTTTTCAAACTTAGAGGCTTTCGATCAAGTTTTAGGACTTTTGAGTAAAATGTTATTCAAGACCTTAACTTAGTATTTTAATATCTGAAAATGAGTATTAGAACCTAAGTAAGTAATTATTTTGAGTGAAATAAGCTTATTTAGAAATTTTCGTGGTTTCTACCCTAAATCAAATAAAAGGGGAAAAACCTTCTTTCAATATTTTAAGTGTCTCTAAGCAACTGTTTTGAGTGATTTGGTACCAATGTACCTATGTGTCAATCTTACTTCCAAATGATTTGGTTTTAGTCAAAGAGTTTTGGATTTGGACAAAAATGGATTTTAGTCTCCAAGACTAGTATTTCAAGCTACATAGAAAACCTAAGTCAAGAATGACTTAGTGAAAGATAAGAACTTAATGATTATGACTCATAGTGGAGCAAGACCATATGCCATAAAGTAAGGACGATTCACTCATCCTTACATCCATAATGTTAGAACCAAAGTGGTTTTGGATTAAATTAATCTCTTAAGTTTTGATGTTAACAAAAAGGTTAAATTTGTATGACAAAGTTTTTGTCAATGATCTAACTTGTTTGTTATAAGTATGTTGGGATTACTTGATTTTATGCGAGTTAGAGGAACTAAAATTTGAAGTATGGAATCTACAGATTCTAGTTCAAACATCTAGATCAGTATACAACTCTTGGTAAAATTCTGAGTCTTCAGCTTTATGGTAGACGAGATCGTTAAAATAAGAATAGACGAGGTCTTAGAGTTAACTAAGGGAGAAGCGTTACTAAGTCTAAAGTAACCTAGTAGACGAGCTCCATTTGCCACGTCAGCAGACGGAAGTACTAAAACACAAAGTAACATAGTAGATGAGCTCCATATGCCACGTCATTGGACGGAGCTTCTCATTAAGGACTTAGCAAGTCAAAAAACTTGTATGGACGAGCGCTTCTGTCACTTTAGTAGACGGGCGCTTCTACCACTTTAGTGGACGAGCGCTTCTGCCACATCAGTGGACGAGCAGCATTAGAATCTTGTATAGATGCATTCTTAAAACTAAGTAGACGGCTATATATGTTTTATATCTTTACTACCTTGAATATAGTTTAATACAATCTGGTCCACGATGAATTTATTTCGAATGATTGCTTATTTAATTCAAAGAATATATGTCTTTTTCCTTGATGCTTCTTTTGTATAAAATCTTTATCTATTGGATAAAAGAACTTCGTACCATCGAAACCATAAACCTTTGTACTCTGTCAAAATACATTGTTGTAAAGATAAAGTCAAGTACAAAGACGGTAATTCAGAAAGCAACCTTTGGTACAATAGAGAAGTGACAATTCTACTTTGAGCATTCCTCTGTTAAACAAAAGCACTTCTCAGTGAAGCATATCAAGTTATCAGTCTCAACGGATCCAAACATTTAATGCTAAGTCTAAACAGATACAATTTGAAGACCGTTGAAGAAGATCAAGACAGAGAAGCACTTCAGCTATATATATACTTGAAGAACTTCAAGGAGCAAATAGACATAGATTCAATATATAGATATACGCAGTAACACAAGCTCTGCAAAAACTCTATTGAAATTGTAACACAATTTTACGTGTAAATCTTGTTGATCTTAAACTTTCAAATCCTCATACATAGTGAGTTCTTAGATCAAAAATTTAATTCTCTTTGTTAGAGTAACAACCTGAAGAGGCTTGGTAGAGAAAGAATACTTATAGCCTGAAGAGGTGTTGAATACTTGTAAAGCTATTGGATTATAATGGAGAAAAACCTTCAGGTAGAAGGGACTGGACGTAACTCTTGGTTGGAAGAGAGTGAACCAGGATAAAACACTTGCGTAAATCTTCTAAACCCTTATCTTTTACAGTTTTTGTTTATACTAACTGTGGGGTTTTGAATCTGAGTTTATTAACTCTTCAAAAACGTTTTCCTATTTGTGTATTGTTTTTATTGTTTTGCTTGTAAAAGGTTTGAGAAAAGACTTTTTTCGAAAATCTGTTAAGAAACACAATTCAATCCCCCTTGTTGTGTTTCCCTGTGTAAACTTCAGTTGGTATCAGAGCTCAGCCTCGAAAGGGTTGAGCATCTAGCAAGTGTTGAGGGAGTACGATCCAACAAGCATGGATACAGAAGGACATGCAATCAACAGACCTCCTATCTTTGATGGTAGTGATTATGACTACTGGAAAAAGAGAATGATGACTTTTCTTGATGCACAAAACGTGGACATCTGGGAGCTGATTGAAACTGGCTACATTGAGCCAAGAGGTGATGCTGGAGCTGCTGTTCCTAGAGCTCAATGGACTCAAGAGAAAAAAAATCAACAACTCAATATGAAAGCTAAGCACTATTTGATGTGTGCTATCACCAAATTTGAGCATGATAAAGTCCACAGCTGTAACACTGCTAAGGAAATATGGGATACTTTTGCCCTAGCTCATGAAGGGTCATCCCAAGTTAAGGAGTCAAAAATAAGCATGCTGGTTCATCAATATGAGTTATTTAAAATGGCTGAGCAAGAAACTATAGATTAAATGTTTGGAAGATTCCAAACTATCACCAACAATCTTAGATCTCTTGGAAAAACCTTTGAAAATAGAGATTATGTCAGAAAAATTTTGAGGAGCTTACATAAACAGTGGAAACCTAAGGTCACTGCTATTCAGGAAGCAAAGAACCTCAATACTCTCACTTTGGAGGAACTTCTTGGATCTTTAAAAGTTCATGAAAAGTTCATGAGCTTGAGCTCAATGAGGAAGACAGTTCCAGAAAAGGAAAATCTATTGCCTTAAAGGCAAAGAAGGCTAGCTCTTCCAAAGTTCTTAAAGCTGAGGAATCATCTGATGAAGAAGACCCCTCTGACAGTGATGAAGGATCTGATGAGGATGAACCGTCTTTCATCTCCAGAAAGATTCAACATATGTGGAGAAAGAAAGGTGGTTTCAGAAGGAAGAAGTTCAACAATAAGTTCATCAAAGAAAAATCAGACTCTAAGGAAAAAGGTCCACCTCTGTGCTTCGAGTGCAAAAAGCTTGGTCATTTCAAAGAGGACTACCTATAACTGAAGGACAAAAAGAAATTCTACAAAAAGAAGAAGGGTTTGATGGCTACTTGGGAGGATCTGGATCTGTCTTCATCTGATGAAGAGAATGAAGCAGAGGAAGAGGCAAATATCTGTCTCATGGCTGGTACATCATCATAAAGTGAATACACTGATGCTGAGGTAATGGATTCTAACCCTTCCATTCTTCAAGATGCTTTTGATGAATTATTGCATAATTCATCAATTCTGTCTCATGAATATAGAAGTCTTAAAAAGAAATTTTCAAAACTATCTAAATAATTTGATAGGGTTTGCATGGAGAAAATAAATCTTGTAAATGAAAATAACAAACTGAAATTAGAGAATGTCAGTCTAACTGACAAACTCAAGTGTGAGCCAACTGTCTCCCGTGAAGTTGCAAAACTGAAACAAGATGTAACATATATGACAGACACTCTATCTAAATTTGTAGGTGGCTCAGATAAGCTTAGTTTAATTTTAAGTCACTCTAGGTCACCACATGATAAGTCTGGCCTTGGTTATGACAAAGAAAAGCATGAAACATATTATAAAAAGTCAAAACCACATGTGCATAATAGAACCTCAAAAGCTCAAACACAACATGTCAAAACTAAACTATGCTCGTCCAACATTTATTGTAAAGTGTGTGGAAAAAGTGGTCACATAACATCTAGATGCATACATTATAAGCATATTAAACATGCTAGTCCAGTGACTACTAACAAGAAAGGACCCAAGTCAATTTGGGTACCTAAAGATAAGATTGTACCTGTTGCAGACTTGCTTAACAACAGGAAAGAAACACACTTCCTGGTACTTGGACAATGGTTGCTCACGTCACATGACGGAAGAAGGGTGTATGTTCCAAGACCTTAAACATAGGGATGGTGACTGGGTTACCTTTGGAGTTAATCAGAAAGGGAAGATCACTAGAGTAGAGCTTGATGAAGCTATTGTAGATTTGAATCTCAAGGACTCTGAAATTCAAGGAAATGTCAAACCTAATGATCAAGTGGACGACCTTCAACAACTTGAGTCAGAAGTTTCAACCTCTCAACAAGAAATTGTTCAGAGATCTTGGTACTTCATGAATTATCATCCACAATATCAAATCATTGGGAATCCTAGTGATAAGCTAAGAACCAGATCTACATTTGAAGAACAAGATGATTCTGCCTTAGTCTGAGTTAGAACCAAAGACAGTAGACAAGGCTCTATTGGACGAGGGCTGGATTCTTGCAATGTAGGAAGAACTGAACCAATTTGAGAGAAGTGAAGTGTGGACTCTTGTGCCTTTACCAAAAGATAAATCAGTTATTATAACCAAATGGGTGTATAGAAACAAACTTGATGAAAATGGTAAGGTAGTAAGAAATAAAGCGAGACTTGTAGCACAAGGTTATTCTCAAGAAGAAGGTATATACTATACTGAAACTTTTGCACTAGTTGCTAGATTAGAGGCTATTCGCATCTTATTATCATTTGCTTGCACATCATAATATAATGTTATATAAAATAGATGTAAAAAGTGCCTTTCTAAACGGTGTTATTAGTGAGGAAGTATATGTTATGCAACCTCCGGGTTTTGAAAGTGAAACCCAACCTGAACATGTATGTAAGCTAAAGAAAGCTTTATATGGTCTTAAACAAGCTCCTAGAGCTTGGTATGAAAGGTTAAGTTCATTCTTAATGGACAATGGGTTTAGTAGAGAAATGGTTGATACATCCTTATTTAGAAAATCCAATAAATCAAGTTTTATTGTTGTTCAAGTATATGTTGATGACATAATCTTTGGTGCTACTAATGGATCTCTATGTAAATAATTCTCTAAGCTTATGCAGAAAGAGTTTGAAATGAGTATGATGGGAGAACTCAAGTTCTTTTTTGGACTTCAAGTGAAGCAAACAGTGGACGAGGTGTACATCCATCAAACTAAGTATACAAAGGAATTATTAAAAAAAATTCAAGATGGATGATTGCAAACCAATGAATACCCCTATGCATCCGATGTCCATACTGAACAAAGATGACAAAGATAAGAAGGTAGACCAAAAGGTATATAGAGGTATGATAGGATCTCTGCTATATCTTACTGTGTCTAGACCTGATATTATGTTCAGTGTATGCTTATGTGCTCGATTTAAATCTGATCCAAGAGAATCTCATTTATCAGCAGTTAAGAGAATATTTAGATATTTAAAAGGTACTACTAATCTGGGTTTGTGCTTTAAGAAAAATGATGATTGCAGATTAGTTGGTTTTTGTGATGTTGACTATGCTGGAGATAGAATAGAAAGAAAAAGTACCAGTGGATGATGCCACTTCATTGGAGCCAATCTAGTCTCATGGTCAAGCAAAAGACAAAGCACTATGGCCTTATCAACTGCTGAAATTGAGTATATTTTGGCTGCTAATTGCTGCTCACAACTTTTATGGATCAAACATCAATTGGAGGACTACAATGTGTTTGTAAGTAGTATTCCACTTATGTGTGATAATACTACTGCAATAAATCTATCTAAGAATCCAATATTTCATTTTAGAGCTAAACATATAGAAATTAAGCATCATTTTATAAGGGATTATGTGCAAAAAGGTGTTTTTGATATACAATGTGTAGGTATTGACCATCAATGGGCAGATATCTTTACTAAAACTCTTTCAGAGGATAGATTCATATTTATTAGAAAACATCTTAATATGATTTGTGTCGATTAACTATGCATCCAATGCTTGCGTCTATTGCATAAGTGCGTCCAATGCATGTTGCATGCACGTCTATTGCATGAGTGCGTCCAATACATGTTGCATGCGCATCCAGTGAGTATTGCGTCTATTGATTGTTTGCATGGTTTTATCAGACTCGTCTATGTTATCAGACTGAGTCAGTTATTTCCATCAATCCCATCAATAGCTTTTTATGGTTTCAAAAAACTGCACCGCATTAGTACTCATTATTCCTTTTCTCACACGTTTTCATTTTTTTAAATTAATTTCCATGGTAAATCTCTTCAAATTCGAAACTTTTTTAAGTAATACTCTTTCCCTCTGAAAAACCTTTCACAATCTTCTCTTTTGAACCCTCGAGTGTACTCTGTTTTCTTGCTTCCAAATCCTAGCTCTCAAACCTTCGACAATGGCTTCCTCTTCTGGTGGTTTCAATGTGGAAAAGTTGAACCTTGCTTCTGAACATCATTTCAACTTTGGGATTATGCAAGAATACAACTTGGATGTAAGCAAGAAAGTTAATGCTGCTGGCTGGGGAGGACTTTTTGTGGAAAAAGTCTCTATCTACCCTAACCTGATTAGGGAGTTCTGGGGAAACCTTCAAGTTTCAATGTCTGAGATTTCTACTGAAGTTCTCGGAAAAAGGATAGTGGTCTCTTAAAAGACCATCTCTGATGTTATCAACTGCCCTCAAGAAGAAGTGGTTTTCACTGATTCATGGGAGACAGACCTTGGTGGTTCTGAAGTAATAGCTGCCTTCCTAATGAGAGAAGACACAGTAAGAAATCATTCCTGGAAGTCAGTGGAGATGAAGGATCATGTTCGCATTCTTCATCAATTACTGAACAAGGTGGTGTTGCACAAGACTGGATCGAAGGACAACTCGTCAGCTCTGCACAAGTTTTGTCTCTGCCATCTAATCACAGAGACTAAAATCAACTTGCCTAGAATTCTGTATGGAAGATTCAGGGATTCTGCTGTTCACAAGAAGAAGCTCTCTGCAATCCCTTACTATTATCTTCTGTCTAAGATTTTCAAGTCTCAAGGAATCTATGACTTTCTTGCTGCTAAGTCCCTTGAAGAACAAGCAAGGATTCTACTTGAGAAGGGAAAGCCTGCTGCTGATTTTGGCAAGATGAACATATCCAATATGAATCTCAGTACTTATACTGCTGTTGCCTTGGCCAAAATAGAAGAATTGATGAAAATCAAACAGGAACAAGTTGAGCAGAACAATGCTGATGTTCTAGGACTGAAAAGAACAGTGAGAAAGAAGACTACTGCTGTTAGGAAACCTTATGCAAGAAAGTCTGCAGCTGGAATTGTGATAAGGGAACCTGAAGCTGTTGCCCCTCAACCTGCTCCAACTCAGAAGAGAACAAGGAATCTGATCTTTTCTCATAATGAAGATGAGGACAGTATCCCCATCAGTGCTGTTTTGAAGAAGCAGAAAATTGTTGCTGTTGCTACTGATGTTTCTGTTCCTACCAAGAAAAGGCAACCCTCAAGAAAATCTTAGTCCTTTGTGACTTCTGTGGTAAATGTCTCTACTAGTGATCATGTTCAATTTGCAGTAGATGCCTTGGTAGAGAGTTTAGAAAGTAGGGATGATACTAGTACTGCTGCTATGGTTGTTGACACTGATGTGTACATACCCACACTACAGTCTCACCTGCAAACTCACCTATAAAAACCTCACCAATTAGACCACACTTTTAACCCATAATACCTGTAGATGATCCCTGATTCAATCAACCAGATGATGTAGGGATTAACCCTGGAGCCCCCTTTCCCAAAATATCTAGAACCAAATTCCTTACACTCACCCTTCAGTTCTCTATGATTGTAAAGCTGAAAGCTGGGCCAAAGTAAAAAGAGACTGGAAAATCCTCTACCATCAACATGAACCTGAACCTGTTTCAACCAGACCTTTCTATCATTTACCAGAATATGAGTATGAACCTGAGTCCATACAATATCCAGAATACATAACCATTCCATATGTGCCAAACCACAACAATCCTCTTCCATCCACTCTGCACAACCACATTGGATCTGCCCTTACTCACTTTCCACTACAAAATTCCCACCTAAAAAAATCTACCCAAACCTCATCAAATCCCCTCCTTTCAAACCTTTCATAGATGGTGTCAACAGGCACAACATACCTGTGTGGGAAACTGACCATTGCAAAGCAAATTCTCCATCAATCATCCATAAAAGGTTAAGAATAGAAGGAAGACCTAAATTCATTTTGGACAGAAACTTCTCGGGAGACTTTCAGACATCCAAGTATTTATGACAGAGCTGTGGGTCTTGTGGACCACCTTATGTATGCCTTCCTGCAGAATGAGTTTGAATTACCAAGATATGTCAGGGCTACAAACTTTGTCCCTCCAACTTGACTGTTTCACACCAAGAAGAAGACAAAGGTTAGTGTCAGACCCTATATGATTGCTCCAAGATTACCAATGATAGATCTGAACAAAGACAAGGATCTGAAGAAGCTGAGGAGCGCTGCAAAGAAACTAGAAGACAGGTCCTGCTTTATCAATCCTGATACTGTTGAACCTTATGATCAAAATATGATTAATTTCCGGTTGTCACACCCAGTTGAAGACATTGATCAAGATTCTGCTTTTGCCATTTGGGCAAATCACATGCTGGACTTTGCTAAGGAAGCTTCTTCTTCTGGTATGAGTGATGAAGATAAGAGAAGAATTCCTAAAGTTAGAGGCAAATGTGGACTCTCAAATGCCATATTCTTCATTTAAAAGGACACTCTTTGGATTCCCTCATCAGTCCTGTCTATGAAGAAGACCCTGTCCACTGGGCTAAAGAGCTGCCTCCTCCTGTACTCACCTTTGCTTCATCACCACCACCATCTCCACCTTCAGAGCACACTGATGAGGAAATAATAATCGAAGACCTGCTATGGATGTTGACTCTGTTCAACCAGTTGCCAAGGTTGAGGAAGTTACTGAGTCTGTTCCTAGACCAAGCACTTCTGAGAAACACTCATCTCAGCTAATGGCTCTGACTGTCATTCATCCTAATGAGCACCCTCAAACTTCTAGAGCTCTAGACACTATTCCAAGCCAAGCACATGCTTAAGACAGTGCTGAAAGTTCAAGTCCCTCACTGCCTCCAAACTTTGAAGAGACAATTGAAAAAAATTATAGAATAGAGAGTAAAGGTTGAGGTCAAGGAACAAGTGAGAGAGCAAGTTGCAGAATACCTGGCTCCAACGAATGTAATGATCAACCAGATGATGAGCATTGTGCAAAGTTTTCAACATAGTCACAATCTGCCAACTCAACCTCATCCACCTCCACCAAACCAGAACCCTCCTTCACAACCTCCACCCTCTTCTTAGCCTTATTTTATTCCTTTATATTGACAATGATGGTCCACTCCTGTTCATTTTTGTGTGATGACAAAAAAGGTGGAGAAAGGATATATAAATTAAATTTTATATATTAAGTCAGTTTTTGGTTATACATATATGTTTTCACATGCATACTATTTTACTGCATAGTTGTGCTTAATATGATCTGATTTTGCTATCTGTGTTTGGACTTATAAGCTCGGTTAAAATAGTTAACTCTGATACTATGTTTTTAACATGACTGATTAGATATGTTAAAATCGTTATATGCTGCTACTTATCTGTTTTACTCTTTAAGTTTGAATGCTTTGTCTTAGGGGGAGCTCTGTAGCTCTCTTAGACTTTGCTCACCCAAATTTAATTGGTTTTTGTCATCAGCAAAAAGGGGGAGATTGTTAGAACCAAAGTGGTTTTGGATTAAAATAATCTCTTAAGATTTGATATTAACAAAAAGGTTAAATTTGTATGGCAAAGTTTTTGTCAAAGATCTAACTTGTTTGTTATAAGTATGTAAGGATTATTGATTTTCTGCGAGTCAGAGGAACTAAAATTTAAAGTATGGAGTCTACAAATTCTAGGGATTAGACGCAACTCTTGGTTGGAAGAGAGTGAACCATGATAAAACAATCACGTTAATCTTCTAAACCCTTATCTTTTACATTTTTTGTTTATACTAACTGTGGGGTTCTGAATATGAGTTTATTAACTCTTCAAAAACGTTTTCCTGTTTGAGTGTTGTTTTTATTGTCTTGCTTGTAAAAGGTTTGAGAAAAGACTTTTTTGAAAATCTGTTAAGAAACATAATTCAACCCCTTTTTGTGTTTCCCTGTGTCAACTTCACATAATACTTAATGACAAAGAGTATTTTGAGGTTGCTTGCTCGACAAGTAATCCTGTTTGGGAATGGACTTAAAGAGGCATAATTCAGTTGATGACGAATGACCAACCTTCATAATGTACTAAATCCTTGAAGCATGGATAGTCCAACGAGGGGTGATTCCCAATAGGTTGGTACTGTTTGCCTTGCCTCTAAAATGGTTCTTGGTTTTCGTAAGGAACCCCAAAATTTATCCAGTGAATAAATATGAACGCACATGCCGTTATCACCTTGATCAGCTTAATTGTCAGCACGACCGTTGTGCCTAGGAATTTGAGTTGACGGGTTAGGTAGAGTGTTTCACAAATAGCCGAGTAAGGGTTGATCACCCTTATGATTATAAATGTTGTGCGGTTCTGAATTGATTATCCACGGTGAACCCGATGCACACATTATGGAATTTGGGCATTGATATGATGTTTTTAAATGTTCTACGGTTCTGGATTGCTTATCCACGGTGAACCCGGTAAACACATTAATGTTGTGCGGTTCTGGATTGCTTATCCACGGTGAACCCGGTGCACACATTATGGCCTTCGGGCATTGTTATGACCTTTGGGTCCATGTGTCTGCTATGCTAGTCACACTTTATGCCTACGGCGGGCACATGTGAAGCCTGTACTATTGACCATTTCCTTCAAATGTCTATTAGCTATGGAGTTAGGATCAGATATTCCTTGAGGCTGTGTAGGAATGTGACTATATGGATTCAATCAGTTACCTCTATTCTCGTGTCTCTATGAATTAACAGTGCCAGACAAGCCTTGATGAGATTATGTTTATGATGATAATGTACACCTTTGGTTATATGTGTATGTTTTAATTGTCACTTATATGTATACTGAATTGTCTGATTGAGATATATGTTTACATGGATATGAACGTATGATATACCGTGTCGTGCTATTTTCATATCTGCCATATGTTGTGATGTTTAGGAATCTCACCTCCTTATTTTATATTGCCTATGTCGGTTGGTTATGTGCCTTCCGTGTCCTTCTGAAAAGACTGAGATTGTCAAGATGTCGCTCGACTGATTCATTGTAGAGGTTGAGGTTCAAGCATATGGACGATGTGGTGGAGTTCCTAGTGGATGTCTTCCAACCTTCAGATGGTTCAAGGCGATGGTGTTTGTGTTTTTGTCATGCCTAACCTTTATTTTCTTGATACAAGCATGATTGTCGTTGGTCTGTAGGCTATGACTTTATCCTTGGTAAGGGAAAGGGCTTAGTCAGAGACCTACTTTTGTAATGGCTTTAGTGATGTCTTTTATGATGATGTCGGTAGTGGACTCAAATAGAGTTTCCACTAGATCTCATCAGTTGGTTTGTCCTTCTCACGATGTATGAGAGAGGACGATCTTTTAAATTTTAATTGGCCAGCTTAGGATGTCTGGGAGTTAGTGTTACCGTTTATGGAGCTGCGACTCCAAGTATCTTATATTTTAGGAGCTGTGTATCCATAGTTTTATGTTGGGTCTGTATATCTTTATGTTTTCTATTTATGAGCCGAGTTGGGTTTTTATGTAAATAACTTTCGAACATATAACCTTAATTATGATTATTGAAGGTTTTATTGCACATTTACTTGATTCCAAGCATTTATATTGATGTCTTGTGAAAAAGAAAAAAAAAATTACCCCATTATATTACATCAAAATTTAAATAACCTACTTTTTGGCCTTAAAATGTTACGGACAATGTAGAACTCGAAAAGGGTGTTACACTTCTGCTTCTTCTACTATGATTTCCTCATCTACTTTCTTAGAGGATTATTCCATAACACTTTCAGCAACTTTGTTTTCTGTCTCTTCATCAGATCTAGAAAGAAATGATTTGAAATTTTGGCCTTGGATCCATCCTTGGGTTCAGGTGTAAATCTAGGTTCAGAGACATTTTGAAACGAGGGTACAACAACAGACATGCTTACAACAAATAGGGGTTCGGGGGTATCATACTCATCACAGATATCAGACAAACTTGGTTCAGATGAAAAATCAGATATTAACAAAGGATTTTCATCCAACAGATTTACAGAGTTTCTTGACACAATGAAGGTGTCAGAAACAGAGTAGATATAATTGTGCAAAGAGTTCAGACACAAAAATTGACACAGGAGACAGGGTTTCAGAGACTGTTTCATCAAGGATTGGAGTTTTACACCACAGACTTAATCTATTGACTAAAGAGTGAGTGATGATAGAGTAAAACAAACTTTCAGTTGATCTAGAGGGTGGAATGGGTTCCGCTAAATCTTCCTCATAGACAATTGAGTTTTCTAGCCAATTAATCAGATATCTTGGCCCAGCACTGTAACAACCTATTTTTAAACTAAAATCTATTACGTGTTTTAATAACCTTATTGATCCTTTGTAAACAATCCATTTTGAAGTTTCTTCTTTGTTTTGGCCCAATAATCAATTATTTGAACCACCATAATCGATTACAAGATTTTTGGACTGAGTTCCTGAAGTTCAGAATCATCATAATCGATTATATGTCACCTATAATCGATTATGAGCTGTCTGGAACTGAAAAACTTGAAAACAGAACCTCCATAATCGATTATGAGAAGTGTCATAATCGATTATGATATGTGTAATCGATTATATATCATTATGTAATTGATTATCTACTGGAAAATCTATATATAGCCCCTCTTGACCGACCCCAAACGTAAAAAACTGGAGTTCTAAGGCAAAAACCTCATATTTTTTTAGAGAAAACCTCAAAGTTAATCACTCTAAACCTCACTACCATTAAAGTTTGGCCATCTACATCAATCACACACTTTCATCTTCATCTTCCTACAAATTCATCTTCTCCAAAGAGCAAAGTTCTTCTTCCATCTTCATAAATTGAGGTAACTTGATCATGTTCTTCCTCTTGAGTTCATCTATTTCTTTTCATGTTCATTTTGTTGGAAATCCATTTTATATCTCCCATGAACATGAATCATAAGTTCTTATATTAGAAAAGTCCATGAAGCTTGATTCTTTATTTCATCTTCATAAGACTCTATCATGTTGTATTGAAGAGTATGAATGAAAATAAAAACCCCAAACCCCACAAAAACCCTTTGACCGAATCTAGCCTATTATAGTTAAGGGTGATTTTGTTTGATTAATTATGGTTATGTTGTTTAGTTGAAGGAGAAACTGTTAAACTGTGGTGTGATAACGAGGAACGTCAGATTCGGAAGTCCAATGATAACTCAGGTGGGGGAAAGGATCACTCTGTCGTCGGAATCGATAAGTAGTATATTATATAATAATTGTGTAGGGCGACCTAAACCCTACTAGTAGTCGAGTAATCGACAAGACCAAAATCACATTTGAAACATTTTCTGTAAAACAATGGTGATTATGGGATTGTAAGTTTATCGACATTAGGTTGATTTTAAGTATTTTGATGATGTCTGACTTTATGTTTATAGAATTGATTGTGATACGCTGGTTGAGGTATTCCACTGCATGTGACGTATTATTTTTGGTGTTTGAATATTTCATGATAATGTGTTATGCATGATCTGCCTGGATTAGTACTATGCTTAGTTGCTTTTAAGCGAGGATATATGTTGATTCAGAAGATTTGGTTTGGGTGAGAAAGTATCTGTGAATTAGAAATGCCTAGCTTAAATTGGTTATTTTAAAGATAAAATGTGTCATAGGAAGTGAGTCGAGGATATGATGGAAGCTTGAGGCACTAGGTTGTTATTGATAAAATTCAGTGAGGTTCATAAGTTGTATTATGTTTATAACTGTATGTTTGACACATACGAGGTCCGAAGTCCTTGTGGGATCGTCTAATGTTAGATTTAATTCGTGCAGCTATAGTGTTAATGCTTTGGTTGAGCACCTCGAGACAGAGAACCAGGGTGTGCACCGACTGTACCGTGCAGCTATAGTGTCATTGTATTACATGAGCATTCTTACCACGGATGAGGTTGAGCACCGACTGTACTGTGCAGCTATAGTGTCATTGCTATGCATGGGCACCCTTGATTCAGGGTGTGCACTGATTGTGCCATGCAGCTATAGTGTCATTGCTTTGCATGAGCATTCTCACCATGAATAAGTGTGTGCACGCGTTTTAGGGACACGTCGCTTGGACGTCTGACTAACATCCCTAAGTGTAATGGGGGATTAGTGGCCACGTCATCATAAAGGTTTATTGTATCATATACTATGACTCTTTTCCGCTTTTTGATGATAGAATTGCTTCTTATCCCCTATATTTCTGTATTTTTGTATGTCTACTTTATTTACGTTAGAAGACCCGATGGATGATTATATTGCTGAGGAGCTTGATGGAACTCTGTATGAAATAGATGTTGTTGAGGAGTTGGATGGAACTCCTTACGAACCAGAGGATATCCTCAACAATGTTTTGTAATATGTTTATCAGACTTATGCGTGTAGGTATAACCTAAATATGGTGTGTTGTTTTGATTAACCAATGTTGTATGTTATTTAACTTAAGTTTTTAATTTTTACGTATTTTCACGTTAAGCATGCGATTAAGTAATTAAATAATGAGGTTTTAATTTAATAACACAACAGGGCACAACAGGGTGTCTCATTTTGGTATCAGAGCAGTTTGATTCTAATCGGACTGCGAGGTCTAGGATGTTGTTACTGACCGTGTCTAGTTGAATCCACATCGGATTTTGACTATGCTTAGAAGTTGGGTAGTGTGTCTTATTTTATTGCAAATATTAATATTGGTATGGAATATGGTATGCATATACTTGCCTATGTAGTATTATATGTCATACTAATGAGAGCGGATGATTTCTTTTACAGAATCATGGCTCGAGGAAGAGGACGTCCAACCAATAGTGGTGACAGAACTCCGGAAAGAATTATAGGAGCTGTCAACAATGACACCAATGGAGGAGAGTCATCTACGACTCCCAATACCATGGAAACGATAGCTGCTACTATGCTATTACAAACCCAGCAGAATGCTGAGATGCTACAGATGAATAGAGAGCAACTGAAACTAAAGAATCAGAGGAGGGCTGCAGAAGCTGAAGATGCCAGATTGGATACTTTTCTGAAAGGGATGCCACCTCAATTTCGAGGAGAGTATGACCCGGAGAAGGCTGAATGGTGGATACAAGAGACTTATGCAGCAATGATAGGAAAGTGACTTATGTTGCCTTCATGCTCACTGAAGGAGCAGAATTCTGGTAGAAAGGAAAGAAAAGGCTATTGGAAGTCAAGGGCAGAAACATTAGCTGGCTGTTATTCACCGACTGCTTCTTTGAAAAATATTTTTTGCATCTAGTTCGACAGGCAATATGTCTGTAGGTAATTATGCGTCACGTTTTGAGGCGTTGATTAAGTTTTCAGAGTATTATCAGAGGTTCCCGAATGAGGATTGGCAATGTAGAATATTCGAGGAAGTACTTAGAAACGAGCTGTAGAGGGCTGTGGTGTCTCTCGACATTCATTATTTCCCGGAACTGGTGGAGAGACGCAGTGCTATTGAAAGTATAAATCTGAGGATGGTCAATGAGCATAAACAATTAAGGATTTGAGGTCATAACCGATCAAATTTTCAGAGGCGCGAAGGAAGTGGTTCTTAGTGAAGGCAGAGACCGTATGCTAGACCAACACAGACACCTGCCCCAACACCAGTGGTTAGATCGGGTCAGCAACAACAAGGCTATGCTTGTTTCAGATGCGAAGGATCGCATCATATTAAAGATTGCACAGAAAGGCCTAGTTGTTTCTATTGTGGGAAACCAGGCCATATGGTAAGAGATTGCAGGCAGCAGGCTATGCAACAGCTGCCAGCTACAGGAAGAGGAGCTGGAAACAATAGAGGTGGAGCTGGAAGAGGAGTTCTGACAGGACGACAACAGGTGGCCAGACCTCAAGCCACTGGAAGAGCGTTTACTATGAGGGGAGCTGAATCCTCTCAATCTGCTAATCTTATACAAGGTATGTGTTTGATAGCTGGCAGACTCTCGTATGTGTTGTTTGACTCAGGTGCTACACATTCTTTTTTTTTTTTCCGCATGAGTGTGTGGATCATTTAAACTTAAGTGTAACCAAATTACCTTATACCCTTACAGTATCTACTCCAACTAGTAATCCTTTGACTGCTATGTCTGTCTGTTTATAGTGTCCTATAGTTGTTGAGAATAGGACATTCATTATAGACCTTATCTGTTTGCCTATGCAACAGATAGATGTTATTATTGGCATGGATTGGCTTTCGGCTAACTATGTAGTGTTAGATTGTTCTAGCACGACTTTATCATTTCTTTTACCTTCTGGTATAGTATCTGTCAATGAAGGAGTTTCTATGAGGAGTTACCACTCTCAGCAGTTTGTGATGCTTTTTGCAGTGGAGGCTAATGAGACTCCCAACATAGATTCTATGCCTACTGTGAGAGAGTTTCCTGAAGTTTTACCTCCAGATATTCTAGGTTTGCCACTGGAAAGAGAAGTGGAATTCATAATAGATCTTGTACCAGGGACAAGACCTATATCTATAGCGCCCTATCGGATGTCACCAGTTGAGTTGGCTGAGCTGAAGAAACAATTGGATGACATGTTAGGGAAATAGTTCATTAGACCGAGTGTTTCGCCTTGGGGAGCACCGGTGTTGTTTGTTAAGAAGAAAGATGGAAGTGCGAGATTGTGCATGGATTACAGGCAGTTAAATAAAGTGACGATTAAGAACAAATATACGTTGCCTAGGATAGATGATCTGAAGGATCGGTTAAATGGAGTAGCAGTTTTCTCTAAGATTGATTTAAGATCCAGATACCATCAAATTAGAGTAAGGAAGGAAGATATACTTAAAACAGCTTTCAGGACGAGGTACGAGAATTATGAGTATTTAGTTATGCCTTTCGGGGCAACTAATGCTCCATCAGTGTTCATGGATTACATGAATAGAATCTTTAGACCTTTCCTAGATAAGTTTGTTGTTGTGTTTATCGATGATATCCTTATATATTCTCGTACGCGAGAAGATCATGAGGCACATTTGAGAGCCGTGCTGCAAGTTTTGAAGGATTGGCAACTTTATGCCAAACTTTCTAAGTGTGAGTTTTGGCTGAAGGAAGTTCACTTTTTAGGTCATGTGATCAATAAAGAAGGAATAGCAGTAGATCCCGCTAAGGTTGAGGCATTTCTTAAGTGGGAACGACCTAAGACAGTAAGTGAGGTACGAAGCTTTTTAGGATTAGCTGGATACTATCGAAGGTTTATAGAAGGATTCTAGAAAATTGCGTTGCCTATGATGCAGTTGACGAGGAAAGATACACCTTTTATATGGATAGACAAGTTTTAGCAGAGTTTCAAAAGATGAGGATAGGTTGACTACCTCACCTGTGTTGACTTTACCCGATCCTTTAGGACAGTTTGACATATACTGTGATGCGTCATACCAGGGATTAGGTTGTGTTCTGATGCAAGAGGGAAGAGTTGTGGCTTATGCTTCTCGACAACTGAGAATTCATGAGAGGAATTATCCGACTCATGATTTGGAGTTAGCAGCAATAATGTTCGCATTGAAGATATGGCGAAACTTTTTGTATGGAGCAAAGTTCAATGTTTTTAGTGACCATAAGAGTCTGAAGTATCTGTTCGATCAAAAAGAATTGAATATGAGACAGCGGAGATGGATACAATTTATCAAGGACTATGATTTTGAATTATTGTACCATCCTGGAAATGCGAATGTTGTAGCGGATGCTTTGAGTAGGAAATCTTTGCATGTATCCGCTATGATAGTTAAAAAGTTGGAATTACTGGAACAATTCAGAGATTTGAACTTTGGGATTGTAACACCCCAATTTCTTGATTAAGGTTTAAGGAAGAGATTGAGGATAATTAAAGACTTAATCATGTTCCTTAGGTGTTAGTTAGCTTGCATTTCAAGTTTGAGGAAAATCGGAGCTGAAACGGGTCCAGAAAGCAAACAGACGCAAACCGAGCAATTAATCGGTTAATTAATTAATTAATTGAGAGTTAGAATATTAAAATTTGGTCGGACTTGAGTACAATAAGTTTTTAATAGTACCCTAAAATAATTAAGAAAAATATCTCAGCAATAGGTTACACGGGAAAATGTTGAAGGAAATACCCGGTTGTGCTGATAGGGCGACACCGGATAGGACACGTGTCACGATCAAGAGGGAAGTGGACATAAGGACTACACCTCATCTTCCGCTAACTAAACCTAAACTGTCCTAAGGGTGAAACCTAGCCCACTAACACATGGCTTCATCTCCTAATGACACCTAATACTCAACTATCCTAAAGTAATGACACATAATAAGCTAACCAAGCTAAAAGTGTGACACCTAAAGCTTCCCATCAAACCACCTACCAAAAAACATCAGTAATTCACTTCAACTGAGCAAAATCACTAAGTCATCTACTTCTTGGGCGTGAATGAAGAGAGAGCATAGAACAAGTGCAAGTAGCCATTGTTGAGATATTGGTTGGAGTGGTCACATACAAATCATCATGATATATTCTACAACCGTTGGATCGTGCTCAAATTTGGTGAGAAGGTTCCAGAAGTGTTTTTCTCCATTCTCACCGTTCGGATTCTACTTTAGAGCTCCATAGTGTGAGCGATTTAGCTCGTACCGTGGCCCCAAATTGTGAAACAGTCATCAAACATAACCACCAACCTGTCACGGTACAACCACCACCGGGGAGTCGTTAACCGTTGGATCGAGCTGAAATCATTGTTAATACCTTTCCCCTAGGTTGAGAATTCACTTTTGAATCTGTTTTTGCTTAGGACCAGTTGTCATGTTGTCTGGTTGTGTTGTTGAAAAGAGTGTCAAGGTTGTGCGGTCGCAGAGTTGTGCTCGGGACTTTTATAGGAAAGCGTGCATATCTTCCCAGGTGGGGAGAAAGTGACTATCACACCGGGGAGGGAAGCTCGATATAGCATGTTATTTTTTCTATGTAGGGTGCCCCAGACAATACTAGTAGTCGAGTATTCGATGATGGTTAAACCCCACTTTAAAATGATTTGAAATGATAATTTGGGTTTAAGTATAGTAGACGTGTCAACATTAGGGCAAAATAGTGTTTTAAGTTTATCTACTTGAGGATGCATGTGATATCTGCTTTATGTGTTTATGGATGTTTTGATGTTTGACGTATGATCTATGATAACATTCTTAATATTTTGTTTGGATATATTTATTATTGATATATATATGTATGTCATGATTGTTGAAGATGATTGTCTGGTTGTGATGATGTTAGAACCCTAGTTGACACTATAAGCATACTCTGTTTAGTTTGATGTGGATAATGGTATATGGGTACCATGTTGAGCTGTCGATGCTTTGGTATCGTGAAGAACTTAGGAATGAGTTTGGTACCGGTGTCAACTTAGGATGTTTGTGCATTGCATAAGTTGCCAAAATGGCGGGCCGTGTGACTGGGAGTCACACGAGGTTGGTGTACCCGAGTGTGGTTACGGAATATGGAGAGGGACGGTTCTGGGAACCTTGGGGATGTAGTCCAGTCTGGAATGGTTTTCAAGAGACCAGTGATTTGCACCCACTGTGTCGAGACCGCCGTGGAGGCTTGGCTATCCCAACGTCTGGCCCTGAGTATTCCACTCGCAGGTGGACCTTCCGAGGCAACCAAGATACCCCTATTGGAGTTGTACTCATAGGGGGAAGCACCCTTATTGGTCACGGTGAGCAGAAAGGTACCCTAGACAGACCAACTGACATTCACTAGGCAAGGGAGGCCCGAGTGTGAGAAAGAAAGAGAATGTCCGGGAATCAGAGTTCCCTGTGAGAGTGATCGCCCGACATGAATAGGAGTGTGACTCCTTTGAGGATTTAGACAATAGATGTGGATCGAGGATGTTTTGTAAATGGTTGACTCGCGAGATGTTTGTGATCTGTGCCAATCTCTGTTGTATGTTAACATGTTGTATTGTGCCCCGACCCTTTCTATAGTGTTATAGTAGCTTATCTCCCTTCTCTATCTCTTTTTTTTTGTATGTATGGTATGTTTGGTAGAAGAGCAGCAGGAGGTGTACAACGACGGCGATAGGATCGGAGCACCGACTGATGCACTACCTGCAGAGGATTATGCCGGAGGGTCTTAAGGAGCAGCGACGAGTCTGTGAGGACTTAGGCGTAGAGGCGTCGTTACGTGAAGGGAAATTCCAGACAAAAGGATTAAATTTTCTTGGCAAAGTGTTAGTTGAGATCTAACATGTGCTTTCAGTTATGCAGGAATACTTTAATATAAGTAAAATAAACTTGGGATAAGTTTTCATCGAAAAATACGCGTCCACCCTTGTAGACGGGCTGTTAAAAAACTTTGGTAAAGTTACTTGTTTATTTAATTTAGTAGACTGGTTTTCTTAAGTGAACGAGGCTCTAAATGTTTGCTAGACGGATACCAAAATAACTTGTTTAGATAACAGCAAGTCCAAAGACTTGATAATAAGGGCGTCCATCTTGCCACATAAGCAGACGGAAGTAATTAGTACAAGTAAATGAACTGAAACATAAAGTAATCTAGTAGACGAGATCTAACTGCCACGTCACCAGATGGAGATCTTTATAACTCATTGAGGAATAGCAAGTCCGGAGACTTGATATATAAGAGGATATGCCACGTCATCAGACGAGCAAAATAAAATATTGAACATGCTTAGTCTCTCATATAACTAAGTAGACGAAGTTCTTTTTAGACGAGCTATATCTTAGAATGAATTAAATGCAATCCGAATCTCTTGAATTTATTTCAAATGATTGATATTTATTTCAATAGAATATTTGTTCTTCACATTTGTTTTATCTGCTTTTATGCTTCACCATGTTATAAAAGAAACATAGTACCGTCAAGAAATGCAGAAAGCAGAATCGTACAATAAGATACTGCAAAACGATATGTACGATGACAACTTTATGACAGAAAAAGCTGAATTATACACTAGGAGGAATAACAAAGTTCTCAAGCTACAATGCTCAGAGCAGAAAGACTCCAATTTCATGCTACCTCGATAACCAAGAGTACTATTTAGCATTGCCACAATCAACCTCTCAGTCACAATGGATATCATGCATTAAATGCTATCTCTAAAAGGGATTATTCAAAGTAACCGTTGAAGAAATACAAGTGAAGAAGAAGGTCACTATAAATAGGAGACCTGAGATACTGAAACTACAACTCTCGACTACACAACTTTATGAGCTCAACTTTTACTCATACTCACATTTCTTCAGAGAGCAAGAGTTTGTATTTCTTAGTTTGAATATTGTGAAAATATTCATCTGATCTTAAACTGTCATATTCTCACACATAGTGAGTTAAGAAGATCAAACATTATATATCTTTGTTAGAGTTAGAGCCTGAAGAGGCTTGGTAAGAAAGAAATACTTGTAAGCCTGGAGAGGTGTTGAATACTTGGTTGTAATCTATTTGGAGAAATAGTGGATAAATCCTTCAAGTCGAAGGGACTGGACGTAGCTCTTGGTTGGAAGAGAGTGAACCAAGATAAAATCTCTTGCGTGAATCTTCTATCCTTAAACTCTTCAGTTTTATTTACTTATACTAACTATGGGGTTTTGATATTGTTTTTGTTAAAGTCTTTTAAAAAGGATCCTTTTCTTTGTGCGTTCTTCTGCTTTCTAATCTCATTGAGTAAAAAAATTATTTTAAAGGTTGTTTTCTAAAATTATTAACAAACACAATTCAACCCCCCTTCTTGTGTGTTCCTGTTAACTTCAGTTAGTATCAGAGCTCAGCCTCGAAAGGGTTGAGTATCTAACAAGTGCTGAGGGAGTACGATCCAACAACCATGGATGTAGAAGGACAAGCTATCAACAGACCTCCTCTCTTTGATGGAACGGATTATGACTATTGGAAAAAGGGAATGATGGCCTTCTTAGATGCACAGAATGTAGATATTTGGGAGCTGATTGAAACCGGCTACCCTGAACCAAGAAATGAAGCCGGAGCCGCTGTTCCTAGAGCCCAATGGACTCAAGAGCAGAAAAACCAACATCCGTTGAATTTGAAGGCTAAGCACTATCTCAAGTGTGCTATAACGAGATCTGAAAATGACAAAGTTCACAACTGCAATACTGCTAAAGAAATCTGGGATACTCTTGCCCTAACTCATGAGGGTTCCTTACAAGTTAAGGAATCCAAGATCAGCATGTTGGTTCATCAGTATGAGCTGTTCAAGATGGGTGAACATGAAACAATAGACCAAATGTTTGGAAGTTTCCAAACCATCACCAACAGTCTCAAATCTCTTGGAAAAGTTTATGAAAATAGTGATCATGTCAGAAAAATTCTTAGAAGTCTATCCAAGCAATGGAGATCCAAAGTTACTGCCATTCAGGAAGCCAAAAATCTGAATACACTCTCTCTGGAAGAGCTTCTTGGATCTCTCAAGGTTCAAGAACTTGAACTTAATGAAGTAGAAACCTTCAGAAAAGGAAAATCTATTGCCCTAAAGGCGAAGAAAACAAGTTCATCAAAAGTTCTCAAAGCTGCTGAGTCATCAGATGAATCTGAATCTTCTGATAATGATGAAGGATCAGATGAGGATGAATTGTCTTTTATCTCTAGGAAGATTCAACATATGTGGGGAAAGAAAAGTGGTTTCAGAAGGAAGCAACTCCACAAAAAGTTTTCCAAGGAGAAGTCAGACTCCAAGGAAAAAGGTCCACCCTTGTTCTTTGAATGCAAGAAACCTGGTCATTTCAAAGCTGACTGTCATGGGCTAAAGAAAAAAAAGAAATTCTTCGAAAAGAAGAAAGGCTTAATGGCTACATGGGAGGATCTTGATCTGTCTTCTTCAGATGAAGAAAATGAAGCAGAGGAAGAAGCAAATATCTGTCTCATGGCAGACACTGCATCAGAAAGTGAATACACTGATGCTGAGGTAATGGACTCTGACCAGTCCACTCTTCAAAATGCTTTTGATGAATTGTTGCATTAGTCGTCTATACTATCACGAGAATATAAGAGTCTGAAAAAGAAGTTACAAAACTGAAGCAAGATATAACATATCCAACTGATTCTCTGTCAAAGCTTGTAGGTGGCTCAGATAAGCTTAGTCTCATTTTAAGGTACTCTAGGTCACCTTATGATAAATCTGGTCTTGGTTATGACAAAGAGAAGCAAGACGCATCTCACAAAAAGTCAAAACCACTTAAACAGCATAGAGCTTCAAAAGTTGCAAATAAATATACCAAAGCTAAGTCCAGCTCGTCCAACACCTTTTGTAAAGTATGTAGAAAAAGTCGGCATATTACATCTAGATGCATACACAATAAACATGCTAAGCAAACTCGTCCAGTGACAACTAACAAGAAAGGACCCAAGTCAATTTGAGTACCTAAAGATAAGATAATAACTGTTGCAGATTTGCTTAACAACAGGAAGAAAACAGATGTCTTGGTACTTGGACAGTGGCTGCTCACGACACATGACTGGAGAAAGGTCTATGTTCCAAAACCTTAAGCCCAAAGATGGTGGCTGGGTCACATTTGGAGGAAATCAGAAAGGGAAAATCATTGGTATAGGTAAAATTGGTAAACATCATTTTCCCTTCATTGATAATGTTCTTTTAGTAAATGGCTTGAAGCACAATCTACTAAGCATTAGTCAATTATGTGACAGTGGATATGAAGTGTCTTTTGATAAGAACATGTGTACTGTCAAGAAAGATGATGGATCACTTTTATTCACCGCAAAAAGGTAAAACAATCTCTATAAGATTGACTTGGAGGACCTCTCAAATCAAAGTGTCTCATGTCTAGTGTCCATTGAAGATGAGCGATGGATTTGGCACAAAAGGCTAGGTCATGCAAGCTTGAAATTAATTTCGAAGCTAAACAAGCATAACCTCGTGAGAGGAGTTCCAAACCTTAAGTTCAAATATGATGCTCTCTGTGATGTATGTCAAAAGGGAAAACAAGTCAAAGGTTCTTTTGAAACTAAGAATGTTGTTAGTACCAATAGACCACTAGAGTTGCTACATCTTGATCTTTTTGGTCCAACAAGGACTGCTTCTATCAGTGGTAATAAATATGGTCTTGTCATAGTAGACGATTACACTAGATGGACATGGGTTATGTTCCTAACTCACAAGGATGAGTCTTTTAAGGTCTTTTTTGTATTCTGCAAACGTGTACCGAATGAAAAAGGTGTAACGACCTTTGTTACATTAGTGATCCCAAGATAAAATCAATAAAAATCCTTTAAAACATTTAATTAAAACATATATCTCATAAAGAAAAATTAAAAAAATATATTTAAAGTCTGAAAATACCTCATATTAAATAATATAGTAATAGAGTATCAAAGTAGTGAATATAAATATAATTCCATACGTTCGAATAATAAATAAAAACCAAGAGCCTCAAAACCGGGCGTCTAATTACAATCCGAGAAAAATAATACGTAAACCAAAGAACGTCGTCAGCACCCTCAACCATACTACATTACTAACCAACTAGGTAATAAAAAGATGACTCCTTAGATCTCTGGGTCCTTGTGACACCCTAAACTCGGTCATCACATGGTTACCCGTTTGCGGAAATAAAACTTAATTTGCTGGTTACTTTCGGAAAATAATGTTTTCTCAACGTTCATCTTTTCAAAATATGGTGATAATTTTTTTTATTTTTAACCTCATAACAATAACAACTTAATCAAATCACACTTAACAACACAATGTATATAAATCTTACAACTATACTGCCTCATATATTTTCATACCTAAATCAACATCAGTTTTATCTTCAAAACATAATAGGACCTAAGCTGGTCGTAACTAACAGACACTACCGCCAACTGGAGCAGCACAGCACGCTTCCAACTAGACAACCTTCTTCTTCGTGTAGGGATCATACCCCTTGTACGTCTCTGAGATGTGTTGTAAGGGTGAGACACCAATATACGGATTTATCACCATAACTAAATGCGCAACACAAAAGAAGGCACATACACATATACATATTTATAACAACATACTCATTCATATTATATCACATCGTTTATCAATGGGTTTCACACCCCAAACATCAACGTTGAAAAACTATGCATGAACACTTCAAAACATCATCTAACATTCATACCTAATCTCATGAGATATCTCCAACATCGTAATGAGTTGATCAGACTCGATAGTTACAGGCACGCAGCCACAGACACGCAGTCACAGACACGCAGTCAAAACCCATCTCACACTGCCAACATCGAGGCACATGTGATATCAACGTTGATGGGGCCTTATTGTCCACCAGGCACAATAAGAACATCTTTATGATCTACCATAACGCCGCAAGGTAATCACTCATATAAAACCTATCACACACTGTCCAACATCGTGGCACAGGTGTCACAACGTAGATAGGGCCTCATTGTCCACCAGGCACAATAAGAACATCTTTATGATCTACCATGACGCCGCAAGGTAATCACTCGTATAATCATGGCACGTCTGCCAAATGCATGCAAGAAAACCTTTTGTTCTCAACACTTTTCTTTGTGCTATATCTTTATATGTCAAAGCTCTCAAAAGCTTTCGACCCATCATCGTTTTTAAACATCAAATCTCTCAAAAGCTTTCAACTTATCATCATTTTTAAACATCAAAGCTCTCAAAAGCTTTCAACTTATCATCGTTTTCAACATCGAATGCTCTCAAAAGCATCATCGTTTTCAACATCGAATGCTCTCAAAAGCATCATCGTTTTCAACATCTTTACAACTTTTATTACCAACACAGGACCTCAAAGTCCGAGTGCTCAATCACGAAGCCCTTAGACCGTTGCAATCAGTCTTAGGTTCGTGGTAATAGAAAACATCTCAAAACGTTTTAACTTCTTTACGTAGATACCCAGTCTACAACACAACGAACCTTAATACCCCGACGTCTCGGTTATTAAGTTCCATATCATCGTTTTACATCGTTTTTGTCTGTGAAAAACAAATCCAAAATAAGACAACGTCATAAGAACACTAGCACCCCGACATCTCGGTTACTAAGTTCTATATCGTCGTTAAGTAAAACTCATTTACAGAAAATCATTTCTACTTGAAAACTCTTTTACTGAAACTTCAGCTTTAAAATTTAAATCAATTCTGATTAAACCTCTTCTCAAAACAAGTACTGCTATTTTTTTAAACTTTCACCATAAATAATTTCAGAACTTGCCATCGTTTATCATTTTCCAAGAAAATATTTTTAAAGTCAAACTTTGACTTTTTATTTTATATTACTATTCTATTATTTATATTTTTATTTTTATAAAGTATTTTTGAATATTAATTTCACAAAATAACTTTTTATAATATTTCGGAATTTCTTGCGTAAAAATTAGCAGTACTAAAAAAATTTCACGGTTACGCTCTCACCGTGACTCACAAATTTCTTTTACACTGATAAATTATTAAAATAATAATAGTTCTCAAAAACTCATTATTTTTCCAAAATAATATTTTCCACCATTATTATATTCCAACATTTCCCATAAAACGTTGAATATAATTTTCACAACTTATTAAATCTTTTATCTGATTAATCGGTTGTGCACTCACCACTGTCAGGCCTCTCAAACAACATTCAACATTCATCATTCAACAACATCATCATAATTATAACACCAGACATATCATGCATCATAGCAACATAATATATTACTGCAGATAATTAAATAAATTAAACGCAGATAAATCACCGATACACAGATAAACAACACAACGTAAGCCACATAAACAATTAACCACAACCACATATAATTAATATAAATCACACTACACACAAATAGTTATAGAGAAAAATCCCTCAGGTAAGCTCCCCTTACCTGTTGAAGACTCGAACTAAGGGTTTCAAATAACCTCCCGATTTGATCCGGTTTCCTTCGTCGGCTTTAGGTCAAACCTACCCGATCGATTCCTTCATAACGAATTGCAACCAAAATAAATCAAAATCAAACAACAACACACTTAAATCAATGGGGGTAGGGTTCGGCTTCACCCAATTTTCTAGGTTAGGAAACTTAAAATTTGATTAACTTAGGGATTAATGATCCATAAGTTACTTAAGCATGATTAATCACTTTAACCATGATTATGAACTAAGAATCATGAAATAAAACTCATCTAGTTCCAAGAACTAGGGTTTCGGCCAAGGGCTGAGTTTGGGGTTAGAAATCTCTAAAATTTCTAAACTCTTGGATTTAATCAACATACAAAACCTAGAGTTGGATTCAAAGATTACAACAACTTTTGAATCACAAAATCATTAAGTGATCATACCTAGGGTTTCGGTTTTTGAAGAAACAAATAGGCTCAAGTTTGATTTTTGATCTTCTATATACTTGAATACAAGAATTATCAAGTGATAATCATGAATCAAGGCATGAAATTGAAACAAAACCTAAGAACACAAAGTTAACCTAGGTTCGGCCCAGTCCAGATTTTAGGGAAAGAAACTTCTCATGATCTTGTGCTTCTAGATGGTGAAAATAGAGATGATTATAAGATCATAGCAATTGGTTTCATGTCAAAAGGATTTTTCTAGAATTAGTTATGAATTTTTGAATCTAGCTCCATGAACTTTGAACAAATGAAGAACATATGAATCTTAGCCATGAATCTACAGAAGTTGTGAAGAGAAATGATTCAAATGACAAGAGAATAAGTTTTTACCTCTTTATGATTCAAGGAAATCAAGATTTGGATGATGTTCTTCACAAATTTTTCATGATGTTCTTGAGAAACTTAAGGAAGAAGATGAACATAGTTAGGGTTTATAACAGTTTTAGTATTTTGGGTGGATCTCTCAACATACTTGTCCGTTTTTGATGATCTTTATGTCGTTGGAAATAAGAGAGAAAGATGAACAACTTTCATGTTGAAAGTTTTCCGAGATTCAAAATAGAAACTGGTCATAATTGCCAATCAAAATCTGACGAATTATGAACTCTTTGGAGCAAAAGAACATGAAAATGGAAAAATGGCTTAATGAAGAAGACAACCTATTTAAATGAAGAAGAAACCAAACTTAATGAAGAAGGCATTGGAGCCGTGGGTTTTGGGCAAGCTTTAGTCAACTTTTCCAATGGCATTTATTTGAAATTGTCATAAAAAGACAAGGGTAATTTGGTCATTTCATAGGAAAAATTAACTTTGTCATAAATGTGCCATTATGGCCATTATGATACGGATAAACTCGTCATAAATGCTCGTCAAGTCGGTCAATCCAACATCTCTGCTACGTTGCCGACTCCTCGATTCATCTGGCGCAAGCTTTTCCTAGAGACATCTCGACGTATATGCCCGCAACAAATATATTATTTTAATTTTTTTACCAGAATTTTCAAAACTTCCAGTATCGTAGTAAATACGATAAAAACATTTTTCATCTCGTTCACGACTCAAAATTAGGTCTTCTGAGCAGTAAACTTTTACTGTTAGTGAAAACACAGAAAACGCAGACCGGCTTCCGTCTGAGTTTTCAACCAAAAACTTCCCCGTAACCTTATAAAATAAGTATAACAAGGAAATGACCTTGGTTTATCCAAAATCATTTTCTATGTCTCGGATAAAAATATATTTATATATTTATTACCGATATTACGAAGCTGCGAAAATCGGGGTGTTACAGTCCTCAACAGCGATGTCCTCGGTCTCTGAAAACAACACTTATAATGAGATATAAAATCCCAGTGATCAACAATACAATTTTATAAAATATTTTCGAAAATAGTATTATTCTCAGCCGGCGCGGTAACCGGAAAAAAACTATCCATGGCACCCGCTAATTTTTAAAAATAATATATACAGAAGAAAATACTCTTAATAACAACAATAATCTCATCAATCCAATAGCATATAACGTAACAACAACTTATCTCAATGCATCACATTCCATATACCAAATAAATTCTGGTTTAATCCAAATGGCCTGAAGACCTCCTCATTAAATTGGTCTCTTGCCGGCATGCCATAAATTCACACATCACATGACAATGGCGTCCCATTTCCCACCCCTACTCATGAGGAGTGTTTCGATGTCACCCTCCTGTCGGGGATATTTCCATTTCGATACCTCCCATGTGCATATGGTGGTATTTCTCTTTTTTAGACACCCCAAACTGTGGTGGTGTTACTTTCGATACCCCTTTCTAGGTGGTATTGCTCATTTTTGACATCCCAATTACATGGCGATGTTACTTTTGATACCCCGTTAAGGCGGTATTACTCTTCGATACCCCTATCATAGGCGGTATTACGACAAACATCAAACAACATATCATAAGGCACAAATTTCATGTCTCATACATGTAACAACTCATTTACCATAAATTAAATATTTAATCTTATCATACATACCAAATAAACTCATATCGTGTCATCAAGTGATCTTACAACTAAGGGGTCATGAATATCAAGGCATAACATACATCAACAAACACATTATTTAACTAATACGAATACCAATCATGTATTTCATGCCATTAATAACAATAGTAAATACTCAATTTAACAAATTTATGTTCTAATTGATAACCCCCAATTTTAAAGTTTAAGTTAATGACAACGTTCACCTATTCAATTCTAATTCCAAACAGACTATAAGATATATCCTTACGCACACATACAAACAATTATACCATGGAGAGGGTTCGTAAAAAGTACTGTTACTCACCTCTTGAAGACCTCCGAAATGCTCTAGAATTTACGTATGACAAAAGTTGGTGCTTCTCTAAAATATTTTCTTCCCTTCACTGTTAGGGTTGCACCGACAAGGAAAAGAAACGTGTCTCAAAACCTCTCACAAGCATTGCACGGCCCCGTTAATCCTCACTCTGCGCGGCGCTCCTAACCCCATGTGTAGTGACCAAGTCTATATATATACATAACATTAGGCACACTAACTAACACATATGATTTTTTAGGTTTTATAATTCTTTTTTTTTTTTTGTTTAAAACAACTTTCTGATTTGCTTTTGGCAAATGCCAAAAATCAGTGTGCTTGGACTAAACGTCCCTGTACAATATATATATATATATATATATATATAAATTTTGTATTCTTTATTTATAATAATTGAATAATTTCAATAAATCCTTATATTATCTGTTCTTTACACTAAAACTCTTAATTATATTTTTTATTTGCACTATATTTTTTGTTTTAATAACTTAATATATTTTTCATCAAATTAATTATATTAGAATTTTAGAATGTTACATTTTCTCTCCTCCTTAAAGAATTTCGTCCCCGAAATTCGCCTCATACTCACGCACTTATTTTAATATATGTCATATTTGAAACTAAAAGGTTACCATACCTTAGATAATAAAATCTGGGTATTGGCGAACTATGTCCTCCTCCATCTCCCAAGTGGCTTCCTCACGAGTCAATCCTTCCCATAACACTTTCACCAATGGAATTGTCTTGTTCCTCAGAGTCTTAGTGCTATTGTCTACGATTTGACTAGGCTTTGACTTATAGATCAAATTATCCTTCAATTGTACAGACTCAGGAGCTATCACATGAGATTCATCAGGCACATATTTTCTGAGTTTCGACACATGAAAAACATCATGAAGGTTTGCCAACTGTGGCGGAAGAGCCAATTGATAAGCAACAGTCCCGACTCTTTTAAGGATTTGGAAAGGTCCCATGAAACGAGGATTTAGCTTGTGGACTTTCATTGACCTCCCTACCCCCGTCTTAGGAGTGACTCTCAAAAATACATTCTCACCTTCCTGGAATTCTAGAGGCTTTCTCCTTTTATCGGCATAGCTCTTTTGTCTACTTTGCACCGTGCGCATCCTCTCCCTAATCACTTTGATTCTCTTGGAGGTTTCCTGGACCAATTCAGGTCTTATCAAGGTTTTCTCACCTTCCTCACACCAACATAAAGGGGACCTACACCTTCTCCCATATAGGGCCTCATAGGGTGCCATGTCTATACTAGCGTGATAACTATTGTTATACGCAAACTCAATGAGAGGTAGGAACCTATCCCAACTCCCTCCTCCATCCAAGACACATGCTCTAAGCATGTCATCAAGGGTTTGAATGGTCCGCTCTGACTGACCATCAGTTTGGGGATAATAGGCCGTGCTAAGGTTCGACTTAGTCCCAAGGGCTTGCTGAAAAGCTCTCCAAAACCTAGAGGTAAACCTCGGGTCTCTATCCGACACTATGGATGTGGGTATCCCATGAAGCTTGACTATTTCCTTGATATAGAGGTATGCCAACTTGTCTAAGCTATAGGTTGCCTTAATTGGCAAGAAGTGGGCAGACTTGGTCAACCTATCCACTATCACCCAAATGGCATCTAAGCCCAAACGTCTCTTAGGTAACCCCATCACAAAGTCCATAGAAATTCTTTTCCACTTCCATTCTGGAATCTCCATGGACTGCAACAACCCCGAAGGCTTCTGATGTTTTATCTTAACCTTTTGGCACACTAAACACCTAGTTACGATGCTAGCCACATCCTTTTTCATTCCTGGCCACCAATACATCCTCTTAAGGTCTTGGTACTTCTTAGTTATTCCAGGATGTATGGTAAACTTTCCCTTATGAGCTTCCTCTAATATCTTCTCTCTAAGGCTCCCCTCCTTAGGAACAACGATCCTATTCTTAAACTTCACTAGCCCATCAACAGACAACTCATAACCCTCTTGTCCCAACCGAGACTGCAACTCTTGGTCTAAAAGTTGTTCCCGCCTAACCTCATCTCTAAGGTCACTATTAATTTCCAACCTATTCAGCTTCAAACTTAAGACATTTAAGGACACATCCAACACCTCCAGATTCATGTCCCTAAACTCTTCCATGAGGTTCAGCTCTTGCACCATCAAGCTCGACACGTGTAGGGACTTCCTACTCAAAGCATCTGCCACCACATTGGCCTTTCCCGGATGGTACTTCAACTCGAAGTCATAGTCCTTAAGGAACTCCATCCACCTTCGTTGTCTCATGTTCAACTCCTTCTGGTTGAACAGATATTTAGGGCTTTTATGGTCACTAAAAACTTCAAACCTTGCCCCATAAAGGTAATGCCTCCAAATTTTAAGGGCAAAAACCATAGCTGCTAGCTCTAGGTCATGGGTAGGGTAATTCCCCTCATGTGGCCTAAGCTGCCTAAAGGCATATGCTACCACCTTTCCCTCCTGCATCAAGACACATCCCAAGCCATTCTTAGACGCGTCGCAGTAAACCATAAAACTCACCAAGGGATCCGGTATAGTTAAGACTGGTGATGACACCAATCTCCTCTTAAGCTCTTGGAACCCGTCCTCACACTCCTGGTCCCACACAAAAGGTTTCCCTTTCCTAGTCAACCGGGTCAAAGGTAAGGCTAGTCTAGAGAACCCCTCTATGAACTTCCTATAGTAACCAGCTAAGCCTAAGAAACTCCTCACTTCGGTTACTGTCTTAGGTTGTTCCCATCCCAACACTGCATCAACTTTAGAGGAATCAACTGCTACACCATCCTTTGAGATTGTGTGTCCTAAAAACTTTACCTCGTCTAGCCAAATCACACTTCTATGGTTTGGCATAAAGACGCTCGTCCCTCAAGATCCGCAACACCAACCTTAAGTGTTCTCCATGTTCTTCTGGTGTCCTAGAGTATATTAAAATATCATCTATGAACACCACAACGAACCTATCCAAAAAGGTCCTAAAGATCCGATTCATGTAGTCCATGAAAACGGCTGGGGTGTTGGTAACACCAAAGGGCATCACTACATACTCACAGTGCCCATACCTTGTCCTGAAGGCTGTCTTAGGGATGTCCTCGCTTCTAACTCTAATTTGATGGTATCCCGATCTTAGATCTATTTTGGAAAACACTGACGCTCCCCTTAACTGATCTAAGAGGTCATCTATCCTAGGCAAGGGATATTTGTTCTTGATGGTTACCTTATTCAGTTGCCTATAATCAACACACAACCTCATACTCCCATCCTTTTTCTTCACTAGAAGCACTGGTGCTCCCCAAGGTGACACACTAGGCCTAATAAACCCCTTTTGTAACATATCCTCTATCTGTTTCTTGAGCTCGCTCAACTCTAGAGGTTCCATCCTATAGGGTGATACTGATACAGGTCCACTCCCAGGTACTAGATCTATGGTAAACCCAATCTCTCTATCTGGAGGTAAATTAGAGACATCCTTAGGAAACACATCTGGGAACTCACACACAATCGACAACGCCGCTATATCACTTCCAGCCTCTATCTTAGCAGAAAAGAGAAGTATATATCCCTGAGCTCCCTCAAATAAGCACTTACGACATGAGGCAGCAGAGATAAGATGTTCTGTCCTAGGTGAGTTAAAAGACATGGACTGTGGAATGAAAGAAATAGTTCGACTAGCACAATCAATAATAGCATTGTTACGAGACAACCAGTCCATGCCCAAAATAATATCTAGACCACACATAGGTAAACATATCAAATCAACAATATAAGTCAGGTCTTGAAACAATAAGGGACATTGCAGGCAGACAGAAGAAGTAATCAATCTATCTTTAGCTGGAGTAGAAACACAAAAATCATATGATAGTTTAGTAACAGGTAACCCTAAGAATTGAGCACATTTAAATGAAATGAATGAATGTGTTGCTCCCGAATCGAACAATATGATAACATCATGACCTCTAATAAAGCCCTTACCTTGGATCAAACCGTCGGACTCCTTCACCTCCTCTCCTTGGATGGTAAAGACCCTTCCGTGGTTCAATGATCTGGTTTGAGATTGTCCTCCTGACTTGCACATCCTAGCAAAGTGTCCCATCTTCCCGCATTTGTGGCAAGTGGTTAGTGCCGCGGGGCACACATGATCTCCATGCTGCCACCCACACTTGTAACATGCAGTCCCCTTCTCACCTTGAGCACCTTGAACCTGCTTACCCTTTGTGATTTTAGGCACAGGTTTTAGGCTCTTCTGGAAATTACCCCCTTCCCATGGAACCTCTTGCCGTCACTGAAGCCCTTCTCCTTCGACCTCTCAGCCAGCACAACTTGCATATTCTGCTCCGCCACCCTACACTTGTTCACTAAAGTGGGGTAGTCTCGAATATCTAGGAGCCCAATAAGGCTCTGCAGCTCTAGCTTCAAACCCTGCTCGAACTTAATTGCTTTCCATGGACCATCAGGATTATCCCTCACCTGTGTGGAGAACCTTGCAAGCCTCTCAAACTTGGCCACATATTCCGCTACCGTCATACTCCCTTGACGAAGATGTAGAAACTCCATCTCTTTCTGTATCCGGACACTGTGCGGAAAGTACTTCTCCAGAAATACCTCCTTGAATCTGTCCCACGTGATAGGGGCACCCGAAGCAAGCAACCCGCCCCTGGCATAGTTCCACCAGTGCTCAGCATCCGACTCTAACATATAGGTGGCAAAATCCACCTTCTGAGCATCAGAGCACCCTATGACCCGGAAGATCTTTTCTAATTTCAGTAACCATTCCTCTGCCTCAATAGGATCGGTGGTCCCTCGAAAAGCTGGCGGATTATTATTCCTGAACTCTGACAGACCCCATAATCTCCATACCACCAATCAAACAGTGGGTTGATCAAGTCCAATATCCAAAAGAATAGAATGCAGAATTATAACTCTAACAAGCATCCCATGCGCCCGAGTTTTGTTTTTGAAAAAGCCCCACTGCCACAGTGCGATTTAGAATCGAACTGCTCTGATACCATAAATTAACGTCCTTTGTTACATTAGTGATCCCAAGATAAAATCAATAAAAATCCTTTAAAACATTTAATTAAAACATATATCTCATAAATAAAAATTAAAAAAATATATTTAAAGTCTAAAAATACCTCATATTAAATAATATAGTAATAGAGTATCCAAGTAGTGAATATAAATATAATTCCATACGTTCGAATAATAAATAAAAACCAAGAGCCTCAAAACCGGGCGTCTAATTACAATCCGAGAAAAATAATACGTAAACCAAAGAACGTCGTCATCACTCTCAACCATACTACATTACTAACCAACTAGGTAATAAAAAGATGACTCCTCAGATCTCTGGGTCCTCAACAGCGATGTCATCGGTCTCTGAAAACAACACTTATAATGAGATATAAAATCCCAGTGATCAACAATACAATTTTATAAAATATTTTCGAAAATAGTATTGTTCTCAGCCAGCGCGGTAACTGGAAAAAAACTGTCCATGGCACCCGTTAATTTTTCAAAATAATATATACATAAGAAAATAATCTTAATAACAACAATAATCTCATCAACCCAATAGAATATAACGTAACAACAACTTATCTCAATGCATCACATTCCATATACCAAGTAAATTCTGGTTTAATCCAAATGGCCCGAAGACCTCCTAATTAAAATGGTCTCTTGCCGTCATGCCATAAATTCACACATCACATGACAATGGCGTCCCATTGCCCACCCTTACTCATGAGGAGTGTTTCGATGTCACCCTCATGTCGGGGACATTTCCATTTCGATACCTCCCATGTACATATGGTGGTATTTCTCTTTTTTCGACACCCCAATCTATGGCGGTGTTACTTTCGATACCCCTTTCTAGGTGGTATTGCTCATTTTTGACATCCCAATTACATGGCGATGTTACTTTCGATACCCCGTTAAGGCAGTATTACTCTTCGATACCCCTATCATAGGCGCTATTGCGGCAAACATCAAACAACATATCATAAGGCACAAATTCCGTGTCTCATACGTGTAACAACTCATTTACCATAAATTAAATATTTAATCTTATCATGCATACCGAATAAACTCATATCATGTCATCAAGTGATCTTACAACTAAGGGGTCATGAACATCAAGGCATAACATACATCAACAAACACATTATTTAACTAATACGAATACCAATCATGTATTTCATGCCATTAATAACAATAGTAAATACTCAATTTAACAAATTTATGTTCTAATTGAAAACCCCAAATTTTAAAGTTTAAGTTAATGACAACATTCACCTATTCAATTCTAATTCCAAACAGACTATAAGATATATCCTTACGCACACATACAAACAATTATACCATGGAGAAGGTTCGTAAAAAGTATTGTTACTCACCTCTTGAAGACCTCCAAAATGCTCTAGAATTTACGTATGACAAAAGTTGGTGCTTCTCTAAAATATTTTCTTCCTTTCACTGTTACGGTTGCACCGACAAGAAAAAGAAACGTGTCTCAAAACCTCTCACAAGCACTGTACGGCCCCTCTAATCCTCACTCTGTGCGGTGCTCCTAACCCCATGCGCAGTGACCAAGTCTATATATATATATATACATAACATTAGGCACACCAACTAACGCATAGGATTTTTTAGGTTTTATAATTCTTTTTTGTTTGTTTAAAACAACTTTCTGATTTGCTTTTGGTAAATGCCAAAAATCAGTGTGCTTGGACTAAACGTCCCTGTACAATATAAATAAATATATATATATATATATATATATATATATATATATTATTTTTAAAATTTTGTATTCTTTATTTATAATAATTGAGTAATTTCAATAAATCCTTATACTATCTGTTCTTTACACTAAACCTCTTAATTATATTTTTTATTTGCACTATATTTTTTGTTTTAATAACTTAATATATTTTTCATCAAATTAATTATATTAGAATTTTAGGATGTTACAAAAGGCATGTGTATCACTTCAATCAGAAGTGACCATAGGGGAGAGTTTGAAAATGAGCTATTTCATAAGTTCTACGAAAATATTGGTATCCTTCACAACTTCTCAAGACCTAGAACACCACATCAAAATGGTGTGTTAGAGAGAAATAACAGATATCTTCAAGAGATGGCTAGGACTATGGTCAATGACAACTCTGTCCCTAGACACTTCTGGGCTAAAGCTGTTAATACTGCCTGCTACATTCAGAACAAAATATATATTAGACCTATCCTGAATAAGACTCTTTATGAACTGTGGAAAGGAAGAAAACCCAACATATCTTATTTTCACCCCTTTGGTTGTAAATGCTATATACTGAATACTAAAGATCAACTTGGTAAGTTTGATGCTAAAACAGATAGTGGAATACTATTAAGATATTCTGAAACATCTAAAGGCTTTAGAGTTTATAACTCTAGGACTCTGATAGTAGAGGAAAGTATTCATGTCAAGTTTGATGACAAACAGCCTGATAAGAAATTATCAGAGCTAGATGAAGCTTTTACGGATCTTGATCTAAGCATTCCAGGAGACTCACCTGAGATAAAAGTTGATGATCAAGAAGATGACCCCACTCAACAACCAGAAACTTCCACTTCTCAACATGGTACTGTTCAAAAATCTTGGTACTTCAAGAATTATCATCCATAAGATCAGATCATTGGAAACCCCAATGACAAGCTAAGAACCATATCAACCTTCAGAGAACAAGACAATTCTGCACTAGTCTCTAAGTTGGAACAAAAAATAGTAGACGAGGCTCTGCTAGATGATGGTTGGATTCTAGCTATGCAAGAAGAACTCAATCAGTTTGAAAGAAGTGATGTTTGGACTCTGGTTCCACTGCCCAAAGACAAATCAATGATTGGAACAAAGTGGGTTTAGAGAAATAAACTTGATAAAAATGGTAAGGTAATCCGAAACAAAGCAAGACTTGTTGCTCAAGGCTTCTCTCAAGAAGAAGGTATAGATTATACTGAAACATTTGCACCCGTTGCTAGATTAGAAGCTATTATAATTCTGCTTTCATTCGCTTCACATCATAGTATTATGTTTTTTCGGATGGATGTTAAAAGTGCTTTTCTAAATGGATTTATTAATGAAGAAGTCTATGTTATGTAACCTCCGGGTTTTGAGTGTGAAACCCATCCTAAACATGTATATAAGCTTAAGAAAGCTTTGTACGGTCTTAAGCAAGCTCCTAGAGCTTGGTATGACAGACTAAGTTCCTTTCTTATAGAAAATGGATTCAATAGAGGAAAGGTTGACACAACCTTATTTAGAAAATCCATTAAGTCTAATTTCATAGTTGTACAGATATATGTTGATGATATTATTTTTGGTGGTACTAATGAGTCTTTACGCAAAGAATTCTCTAAGTTAATGCAGAAAGAGTTTGAAATGAGCATGATGGGAGAACTCAAATTCTTCCTTGGACTTCAAGTAAAACAAACCATGAATGAGGTGCTTATTCACCAAACTAAGTATGCAAAAGAAATTCTAAAGAAGTTTAAGATGGATGATTGTAAACCAATGAATACTCCTATGCAACCCACTTCCATACTGAACAAAGATGATAAAGAGAAAAAGGTAGACCAAAAGTTATACAGAGGTGTGATAGGATCTATCTTATATCTTACTGCGCCGAGGCCTGATATTATGTTCAGTGTATGCTTATGTGCTCGATTTCAATCTGATCCTAGATAATCTCACTTATCATCAGTTAAGATAATTTTTAGATATTTAAAAGGTACTACTAATCTTGGTTTGTGCTTTAAGAAAAATGAAGATTACAGATTAGTTGGTTTCTGTGATACTGACTATGCTGGAGATAGAATTGAAAGAAAAACCACTAGTGGAGGATGTCACTTCATTGGAGCTAATCTTGTCTCATGGTCAAGCAAAAGACAAAGTACCATTGCGTTATCAACTGCTGAAGCTGAGTATATATCAGCTGCAAGTTGCTGCTCACAACTTCTCTGGATCAAACATCAATTGGAGGACTACAATGTATTTATAAGTAGTCTTCCGCTTATGTGTGATAACATTGATGCAATAAATCTATCTAAGAATCCAATTTTGCATTCTAGAGCTAAGCACATAGAGATTAAACATCATTTTATTAGGGATTATGTGCAAAAAGGTGTGATTGATATTCAATTTGTAGATACTGACCATCAATGGGCAGATATCTTTACTAAACCTCTTACAGAGGATAGATTTATTTTTATTAGGAAGAATCTTAATATGATATGTGTGGATTAATTTAGGCGTCCAGCCTCGAGAAAAATTTATTTTGTTAATCTTGCGTCTATTACCTATGCTCGTCTAATATCTATTTGAAGCTGTGCATCTATTGCATATTGTACTGCACGTCCATATGACGCGTCCACTAATACTGGTTACCGCGTCCATTGTATAGTTTCAGACGAGTTCACATCTGTCTGTGTTTAAGCATATTTTTTTGTGTGTTAATAAATGCATTTAATTTGTCTCAAGACAAATTTATCCTTTATTCTCTTTGCTGAGTCAGTACTTTCATCAATCCCATCAAGACCTTTTTATTGTTCCAATTTACCAACACCGTTTTATCATAATGACATGTAACATCAAAAGTTTTTTTTAAAACCTTTGATATTCAAAATTCCTTTAAAAGTAATACTTTCCCTCTGAGAAAAACTTTACACTTCCATAATCTCTCGAGCTACCTCTCTCTCTATCTCTTTCTGCTTTCAAACCCTAAGTTCTCTGATCACCTAAAATGGCTTCTTCTTCAACCTTTAACGTGGACAAGCTTAACTTGGCAATAGAGCATCATTTCAACCTTGGAGGGTTGTAAAATTACAATCTAGACATAAGCAAATATGTCAATGCAGTCGGGTGGGGAGGACTCTTCACAGAGAAGGTCTTTGTCTTTCCCAACCTGATCCGGGATTTCTGGAGAAACGTCCAAGTAACTGATTCTGACTTTCTCTCAACGGTGTTAAGAAATAAGATTACAGTCTCGGAGAAGACTATTGCTGATGCAATCTTCTGTGCTCATGAGGGTTTAGTCTTTACCGAGTCATGGGAAGAGGACTTGGGTGGCTCTGAGACCACTGAAGTCTGTCTCATGAAAGAAGACACCGTCAGAACTCACACTTGAAAGGCTGTTGAAATGAAGAACATTGTTCGCATCCTTCATCAGCTTCTCAACAAGGTGGTTCTTCACAAGGTTGGATCTAAAGGCAACCTCTCCTCTCTGCACAAAATCTGGCTTTGCCATCTTCTCACATAAACAAAAATCAATATTCCAAGAATTATGTACGGAAGATTCAGAGACGCTGTGATGAATAAGAAAATACTCTCTACACTTCCTTTTTGCCATCTTCTTTCCAAGATTTTCAAGGCTCAAGGAATTCATGAGATTCTTGCTGCAAAGACTCCTAAGGATCAAACTAGGATATTGACTGAAAAACCAATGTCGTCTGCAGACTTTGGTAAGATGAATATAGCCAATATGAACCTCAGTACCTATGATGCCGCTGCTGCAATGACCAAGACTGAGGAGTTAATGAAGGCTAAAGAAGAGATGGTGGAACAAAACAATGATGAAGTCCTTGGAGTTAAAAGAGTAACTAGGCAAAAGACTACTGCAACAAGGAAGCCTGCCCCCAAGAGACCAGCTGGTGGCATTATTATCAGGGAACCTTCTGATGCCCCTGCTGCAAAGAAGCAAAGAAAAGTTATCTTCTCTCACAATGAAGATGAGGAAGCTGATAAGGACAGTATTCCTATCAGTTCAATTCTGAAGAAGCAGAAGACCTCTGTTGCTGCTGTCGAGGCCGTTGTGCCTGTTCCAACTAAACCTAGAAGGCAACCAGCAAGAAAAGTCAGATCAACTACGACTTCTAAGGTAACCATCTCTGCTAATGATCCTGTTCAAATAGTAGTAGATGCCCTAGTGTCTAGTTTAGAAACTAGGATTGATGATGTGCCTGTCTCCACTCCAGATGATGTGTACATTCCAACACCCCTTTCACCCCAACCAACACAAATAGCCACTCCACAATTTCAACCTATTATCCCTGCCGATGATCCCTGGTTCAATCAACCAGATGATGGCATTTTCCCTGGTGCTCTTTTTCCCAAACCCTTGAGAACCTTTTTTCCCTTCACCCCAACCTTTGGTCTTTTTAATGGCAAATATGAGGATTGGGCCAAGGTAAAAAGGGAATGGAAAGTTCTGTTTCATTCTCACCAACCTGAACCCGAACACATTTCAACCAGATGGTATCCTCTACCTAAGTAAGAGAAAGAAATCAGCCCATCTGTTGAACCCCTTTACCTACCTCATCCTGAGTGTAAATTAATAAAAAATGTGCCTTCTCAAATGCACAATAACTTAGGGCCATTAGTCACTCACCTACCCCTAAACAAATTCCCCCCTAGAAAAATTTACCCTAACCTTGTCAAAACTCCTCCTTTCTTACCCCCTCACTGATGGAGTTGAGAGACATATCATACCTGTCTAGGAGACTGACCCCAAAAGGAAAAATCTTCCTACCATTCTTGAACGTAGAGCAAGATCTTCAAAGCATGTTCCCATGATCATGCCAAGGGACACAAAATGGGTATCTTTTGAGAATCCCAGAGTTTATGGGAGGGCCTCTGACTTCTTTCTGGATCAGCTCTACTATGATATGCTGAAGTGGGAATTCAGTCAAATCAGATTTGATAGAGCAACGCACGTTGTCCCTCCATCCTGGCTGAGGCATAATGAAGCAACCAGAATTGGAATCATGCCTTACAGGATCTGTCCAAGACTGCCAATGTTAGATCTAAATAAGGACAAGGACATGAAAAACAGAAGATTCAAGGGAGTGATGCTTGAAGTTGAATCAGCAATGCTTGATCTTGACCAAGAAACCTTTGACTACTCAATGATCGATTTCCTTTTGAATACTGAATCCATTGAATTGATCAATGAACACAGTTACTGAATTCTGGAAATCTCACATTATCCACTGCACCAGAGAGACATCTTCCTCTGGTCTGTCTAAAGAAGAGAAGAAGAATATTCCTAAGGTCAGACGGAAGTGTGGTCTGTCAAATTTTAGATATATGATCTATAAAGATCTTTAGAGACTTACTATAAACAGTAAGAATGTGGAATTCATATATCCCATTAGATGGGCAAAGGAAGTCTCAATGATCCCTCCACCTACTTCTGAACCTATCACAGATGAACGTGTTGTTGAAGAACATAGTCAATTTGTCACTACTGTCGGCTTAGAGGAAACAGCTGAATCAATTCACAATCAGAGCTCATCAGAAAGACAATCTTCTCAACCACTAGCTCTAGTTGTGATGCACCCTTCAGATCAATCAAGGACATGCACTAAGCACATTTCTAGAGTCTGCTGAAAGCTCAAGGCAACATGCTCTGCCATCTAATCTTGAAGAGGTTCTTGGAAAAATAGTTGATAAAAGGGTTGGCAAGATAGTTGATGAGAAGGTTGACAAGATGACTGAGAAGATTAAGGAGGATGTCCATCAACAAGTTCAAACCTCAATGGATCCAACATAAGAGGTTGTAAATAAAATACTGGAATTTCTCATGGACTTCAAGAAGAGTCAGACTCAGAACCCTCCACCACCACCACCTCCTCCTGCTTAACCTTTACTTAATTTTTTTCCTTATACTAACAGTGATGGCCCTCTCCTATTACCTTTTTGGCTGATGTCAAAAAGGAGGAGAAAGGAAAGAAAGGAGATTTATATAAATATAAAGTCAGTTTTTGAAAAGCTCTTATTTGTTTGCATTTGAATATTCTCTTCTACTTGCTAAACTGCTCTGATACTTATGATTGCTTATTTGCTTTGACATCTGCTGCTCTGATACTTATGTTTATTTATTCCCTTATATATATTCTAAGTATGATAAGCTATTGCACCTAATTGTTAGCTTACATGAAGTTGTTTTTCATATGCTTTTTTCTGCTTAATTATTTGAATGCTTTGTCTTAGGGGGAGCCCTGCAAGCTCTCTTAGACTTTACTTTTCAAATTTAATTAGTTTTATCATTATCAAAAAGAGGGAGATTGTTGGAACCAAAGTGGTTTTGGATTTAATAATCTCTAAGTTTTGATGCTAACAAAAGGATTAAATTTGCTTGGCAAAATGTTAGTTGAGATCTAACATGTGCTTTCAGTTATGTAGGAATACTTTAAAATAAGTAAAATAAACTTGGGATAAGTTTTCATTGAAAAATAAGCTTCAACCCTTGTAGACGGGCTGCTCAAAAACTTTGGTAAAGTTACTTATTTATTTAATTTAGTAGACTGGTTTTCTTAAGTGAACGAGGCTCTAAATGTTTGCTAGACGAATACCAATATAACTTGTGTAGATAACAGCAAGTCCAAAGACTTGATAATAAGCGTGTCCATCTTGCCACGTAAGCAGACAGAAGTAATTAGTACAAGTAAATGAACTGAAACAAAAAGTAATCTAGTAGATGAGCTTTAACCGCCACGTCACCAGACGGAGATCTTTAAAACTCATTGAGGAATAGCAAGTCCAAAGACTTGATAGACAAGAGGATATGCCACGTCATTAGACGAGCAAAATAAAATATTGAACAGACTTAGTCTCTCATATAACTAAGTAGACGGAGTTCTTTTTAGACGAGCTATATCTTAGAATGAATTAAATGCAATCCGAATCTCTTGAATTTATTTCAAATGATTGATATTTATTTCAATAGAATATTTGTTCTTCACATTTGTTTTATCTGCTTTTATGTTTCACCTTGTTGTAAAAGAAACATAGTACCATCAAGAAATGCAGAAAGCAGAATCGTACAATAAGATACTGTAAAACGATCTGTACGATGACAACTTTATGACTGAAAAAGCCGAATTATACACAAAGGAGGAATAACAAAGTTCTCAAGCTACAATGCTCAAAGCAGAAAGCCTCCAATTTCATGCTACCTCGATAACCAAGAGTACTATTCAGCATTGCCACAATCAAGCTCTCAGTCACAACAGATATCATGCATTAAATGCTATCTCTAAACGAGATTATTCAAAGTAATCGTTGAAGAAATACAAGTGAAGAAGAATGCCACTATAACTAGGAGACCTGAGATACTGAAACTACAACTCTTGACTACACAACTTTACGAGCTCAACTTTTACTCATACTCATATTTCTTCAGAGAGCAAGAGTCGGTATTTCTTAGTTTGAATATTGTGAAAATATTCATCTGATCTTAAACTGTCATATTCTCACACATAGTGAGTTAAGAAGATCAAACGTTATATCTCTTTGTTAGAGTTAGAGCCTGAAGAGGCTTGGTAAGAAAGAAATACTTGTAAGCCTGTTGAGGTGTTGAACACTTGGTTGTAATCTATTTGGAGAAATAGTGGATAAATCCTTCAAGTCGAAGGGAGTGGACGTAGCTCTTGGTTGGAAGAGAGTGAACCAGGATAAAATCTCTTGCGTGAATCTTCTATCCCTAAACTCTTCAGTTTTATTTGCTTATACTAACTGTGGGGTTTTGATATTGCTTTTGTTAAAGTCTTTTAAAAATGATCCTTTTCTTTGTGCGAGCTTCTGCTTTCTAATCTCCTTGAGTGCAAAATTTGTTTTAAAGGTTATTTTTGAAAATTATTAACAAACACAATTCAACCATCCTTTCTTGTGTTTGCCTATGTTAACTTCAGTATGTCGGTAGCGTCTGCTAGGGAGAGCCTCTGAGAGTTATTTAGGATTTTGATGTATTTTGTGTGAGACAGGGCGGGTAGATACTGTCTGTGTAACACCCTGTATTTCACTGTTTGAAATAACAGTAATACATATAAATATGTTTATAAATTTATTTGAGTTTTAGAAAATTATTTTAAATAAACGGAGTTTACTACTCAATCCTACTTGAATGTAGGAAGCTACGATTAAAAGTTAGGTTGGAAAGTCAGGTGAAACCAGCCCCGCGAATTCCATTGACAGTATAATGATACCGCTCAAAAGACCTAATTTTAATTCGTGAACAAAAGACTTAAGTTTAGTATTTTATTTCCTACAATTATGTATTTTTAGAATTATTTTGGAAAAAAATAAATAATTTACGTTTTTCGAGCGAAACACGTAATCGGGTAGACGACGGAAGAGATTTCGGAGTTTCTCAGAACCGATAGAGGGTTTATATTAGGATTTTGAGACGATTCAAGGGGATGAATCATATTTTTAAGTCTAGAAGGTTTTTCAGGGTTAAATAGAAAATTTACTAATTTTACGTTTAAGTCCCTGAACTTTCTGTAAATTACCCTTTTGTCCCTAAGTTAGTTTCTAAGTTTTTTTTCAAGTGAATTGGGCTAGAATCCTTGTTACCAATCTCTAATGGACGTGTCTATGAATCCCAAATTGTCTAGTTCATGAATTGATTCCATAAAGCCCATTTGATACTATTCAAGTTTCCTATGTCAAGATTTATGTTTAAATCTTCAAGTGGGCCCCACAAAAATGAAACCAAGCCCAAACTTACCAAGCCCATGCACAAGCCCATGAGGAATTGAATGTTGCCCTCATTTGTTGTTGGATGAGTCAAGAATTTTCTAGAAGGTTCTACATTCTTCCACTTTGTTCTTCAAGCTTCTATAATCTTCTCAAACATTCTTGAATTGTCTTAAAATATCTTTGACTCAAAAATCAGCCAACTTTGGTCAAGATAAGCTTGCATTAAATGTGGAAAATTCATCATCAAGAGACTTTATTGACAATTTTCAAACTAGTCCTTCAATTTTTGGAATCTTTGCAAATTGGTCCTTAGAACTTAATTGCATTTGAATCCTTTTAGCAAGACAACTCATCACTTCTAGATCCTTCCCAAGATGGCGCCACTATCTCTATAAATACCATACTCTCACTTTTCACTTAGTTTCTAATGCCTTTTTGTTCAAAACCCTAAGTTCATAAGTTCTTTAGTGATAAGTTTGTGAAGCAAGTTTCTTGGATTTCCTTTGTCATTGATCTTCAAGAGGTAAATCCTAATCTTCATTCTTAATCATGCCTATGTTCTTTAGCAAGTTTCTTGATTCAAGATTTATATTATAGTTGTTCATCACTTTAAAGTTTCTAACCCTAGAACTTTGAAAAGTCATAATAAATTCTAGAAAAATCTAATGATGATGAAACTACTTTCTATCTTCTTGATATCATGCATATTATCTGAATCTAAGAGCATGATGTAATCAAAAATTTCTTTCCTAAAAACCTAGCCTTGGCCGAATCTATCGAAGTAGGTTTGGTAGAGTTTTTGTTCATGGTTTTCATTAATGATCTTGTTAATCAAGCTATTAGTATGTATGCTTAATAAATCCAAGTTGGTTTAATAAACTAAGAACCCTAACCCTATGAACATGTTGAGGCCGAATCCTTGTATTAAAGAGATAGGAAGTTTTGAGTTTCAACTTTAGTTGTTTAGTCACTAATCCATGATTTAGGTTAATCAAGGATCATTAATCTATGACTTAATCATGATTAGAAATTTTAAGGATTTTGAACCCTAAAAGTCAGCCCTTGGCCGAAACCCTAACCCTAAAGGTTAGAGGATTTTGTTTCAAATTTTAGTCTTGTAATAAGTAATCTATGTTAGTTAAGACTCTAGTAACTAGGATCCAAAAGATGGCACTAAGAAGATAATCCTAAACCTATTTTCTAAGTCTTGGCCGAACCTAGCCCTAAAGTGTCATAGATGGTTGTTAGTTGATTAATTATAGTTATGTTGTTTGGATGAAGGTGGTTGTGTTAACTCGTGGCACGATAACGAGGATCGTCGTGTACGTGTTTCCGGTGCTAGCTCAAGTGGGGAAAAGAATCAACCTATCATCGGAATCGATAAGTAGTAGATTATATGATAATTGTGTTGGGCGACCAAAACCCTACTAGTAGTCGAGTAATCGACAAGACCAAAATCCCATTGGAAACCTTTTCTGTAAAACCAATGGTGAGGGGATTGTAGGTTTATCGACATTAAGTTGATTTTAAGTAATTGAGGATGTTTGATTTTAGGTTATCAAATTTACTGTGATACGCTGGTTGAGGTATTCCATCTGCATGTGACGTATTATTTTGATGTTTGAATATTTATGATATTGAGGATGTTTGTTGTTCGTCACGGTAGTGATGGCTATCACGGCCAGGCCGTGACAGAATCTGACTTGCCTTTGTTGTCTGTCACGGCTGTGATGGCTATCATGGCCAGGCCGTGACAGAATCTGACGTTTTTATTTATGTGGTTTGATTATTATGAGTTGGTTGTGATAAATTGCTTTATATGATATTGAGATATTTGAATATTTTCTAATGTTATGTTATGTATGATCTGCCTGGTTGTTAATATTGTGCTTAGCTGATTTTTAAGTACGGATATGTGTTGTTCGGAAGATAAGTTTTGGGTGAGAGTTTTGAATATGAATTCGAGGTGACTCGCTATTATTTTATAGAAGTAATGTGATATAGAATGTAAGTGGAGGTTGTGAGGAAAAGCTTGAGGTACTAGGTTACTATTGATCAAAGTCAGTGAGAATCATACCGTGCTTATGCACTATTTCCTATTAGATATTAGGGAATAGTGGCGCACCGAATTATAAGGTCTTTTATGCTTATGTGCTATTTCAAATGGGGGAAATATTGACGCATATCGTGCTTATGCACTATTTCCTGTGAGAGGTAAGGGAATAGGGGCGCACTGAGTTATTATTCATTATATGCTTATGTGCTATTTCAAATGGGGGAAATAGTGACGCAAATCTTGCTTATGCACTATTTCCTATGAGAGGTAAGGGAATAGGGGCGCACCGAGTTATTATTTATTTTGTGCTTATGTGCTATTTCCAATGGGGGAAATAGTGACGCATGCTGTGCTTATGCACTATTTCCTATGAGAGATTAGGGAATAGTGGCGCACTGAGTTTTGACCCTAAATAGTTCTTGACTACTGGCTAATGTGACAGGAGTGAAGATGGCCACATCAGTATTAAGTTTTAGTTGCATGGGCTGAGGGTAGTGGATGATATAGTGAATTGAGGATGATTTTTGATTTTGAGTGATGTGTGTCTGTGACAATTACTGTATAATTTACTATTACTCTTTTCCTCTTTTTGATGATAGAATTGTTTCTTATTCCCTATATCTTTCCGTGTGTTGTATTTTATTTCTGATGTGATCGTACGAGAAGACCCGATGGAGGAACCAATTGCTGAGGAGTTAGATGGAGCTCCGTATGAACCAGATGCTGGAGGTCGAGCTGTGATCCAGGGCGATTAGAGTATAGACATGATGGCCAGTGTGTCTAAGGAGTAGTTATATTTCCGCTAAGTAAGTCTGTAGTGAAGTTTATATCTGTGAAGGATCCTACTGAGAGGGTACCCTCAATGGTGTTTTGGTTTTGTAATAAATAAACATGTGTGTATTTATGTAATATAGTTTTAGTGTGTTTTATATCTGCATAAGTTATATAATTATTAATTAAGTTTTAATTTTTACGTATTTTCAACGATAAGCGAGCGATTAAGTAAATAAATATTAAGGTTTTAATGTAATAATACGATGGGGCACAACGGGGTGTCTCTTTTGGTGGTATCAGAGCAGTTCGATTCTAATCAGACTGTGAGGTTTAGGAGGTTGTTACTGGCCGTGTCTAGTTGAGTCAACATCGGATTTTAACTATGCTTAGAAGATGGGTAGTGTGTCCGAATCCGAAGCGATAAATAACATTAGTGTGGCATATGGTATTTATATACTTGTCTATGTGGTATTATATGTCATACTGATAAGAGCGAAAGATTTCTTTTATAGAATCATGGCTCGTGGAAGAGCACGTCCGATTGTCAGTGATGACAGAACTCCTGAAGGAATTTTTTGAAATAACAATGTGGAAAATAATCAGACCGAAAGTGGAGGAGAGTCATCTAAGACTCAAGATACCATGAAAAACATAGTTACTGCTCTGTTGTTACAAACACAGCAGAATGCTGAGATGCTACAGATGAACAAAGAACAGCAGGAACAACAGAATCAAAGGAGAGCTGCCGCAGCTGAAGATGACGGAATGGCTACTTTCCTGAAAGGGAAGCCACCCCAATTCCGAGGAGATTATGATCCAGAGAAGGCAGAATGGTGGATACAAGAGATCGAGAAGATATTCGATACCATGCGCTGCAGAGAGGATAGGAAAGTTACGTATGCTGCCTTCATGCTAACTGGAGGAGCAGAGTCTTGGTGGAGAGGCAAGCGAAGATTGCTAGATGCCGAAGGCAGAGTTATCAACTGGAAGCTGTTTAGTGACTGCTTCTTTGAGAAGTATTTTCCGCGTCTAGTTCGACGCGAGAAAGAAAGGGAATTCATGAGTCTCAAACAAGGCAACATGACTGTTGGTGATTATGCATCACGATTTGAGGCTCTGATTAAGTATTCTGAATTGTATCAGAAATTCCCAGATGAAGATTGGCAATGTAGAAGGTTTGAGGAAGGACTCCGACATGAACTACAGAGGGCTATAGTATCTCTTGATATCCACAGTTTTCCAGAGCTAGTGGAACGATGCAGTGCGATCGAAAGTCTAGATCAGAGGCTGGATAATGAGCAGAAGCAACAAAGGATTGGAGGTCCTATTCGATCAGATACTCAGAGGAGAGTAGATAGTGGTTCTCAGGGGAGGCAGGAACCATACCCCAAACCAGTGCAGACAGTAGCACCAACACCAATTGCTACAACACAAGTGGTTGGAACAGTCGCCAATGAGAAGGCCCAGTTTGTTATAAATGTGGAGGACCACATTATCAACGGAATTGCAGGGAGGTACCTTGCTGTTTCCATTGTGGCAAACTAGGACATTTTGCTCGAGATTGTAGAGAGAAAGGTATGCCGCAGCTGGTAGCTGGGAATAGGGAAGCTGGAGGTTATATAGGTGGAACCCAGGGAGGAGTTCCTGCAACCGGTCAGCAGATGGTTAGACCTCAAGCTGCTGGGAGAGTGTTTACCATAAGAGGAGTTGAATCCCCTCACGCTGCAGATCTCATACAAGGTATGTATGATTTTGATATAAATTGGAATAATATGATATGTTCGAAGGATTAAGTTTTAATTATGTCCTTTAAGGATGTTAGAGCAAGTGGGAAAGGTTAAGGACAATGAAAAGAATACAGTGAGGGATAAGGTCGAGGATAAACAGAATGATATAAGCATGAATTCTGTTATGAAGTTACCGCTGTCACCTAGAGGAAAAACAGCGATGAGAAATATATTGTTGGAGCTTTAGATTAAGATAAGATTACAAGATGATGTCTAGTGTTGAGTTAAGAAATTCCGAGGACGGAATTTTCTTCTAAGAGAGGTAGTAATGTAACACCCTGTATTTCACTGTTTGAAATAACAGTAATACATATAAATATGTTTATAAATTTATTTTAGTTTTAGAAAATTATTTTAAATAAACGGAGTTTACTACTCAATCCTACTTGAATGTAGGAAGCTACGATTAAAAGTTAGGTTGGAAAGTCAGGTGAAACCCGCCCAGCGAATTCCATTGACAGTATAATGATACTTCTCAAAAGACCTAATTTTAATTCGTGAACGAAAGACTTAAGTTTAGTATTTTATTTCCTATAATTCTGTATTTTTAGAATAATTTTGGAAAAAAATAAATAATTTATGTCTTTTGGGCGAAACACGTAATCGGGTAGACGACGGAAGAGATTTCGGAGTTTCTCAGAACCGATAGAGGGTTTATCTTAGGATTTTGAGATGATTCAAGGGGATGAATCATATTTTTAAGTCTATAAGGTTTTTCAGGGTTAAATAGAAAATTTATGAATTTTACGTTTAAGTCCCTGAACTTTCTGTAAATTACCCTTTTGTCCCTAAGTTAGTTTCTAAGTTTTTTTTCAAGTGAATTGGGCTAGAATCCTTGTTACCAATCTATAATGGACGTGGCTATGAAGCCCAAATTGTCTAGTTCATGAATTGATTCCATAAAGCCCATTTGAAACTATACAAGTTTCCTATGTCAAGATTTATGTTTAAATCTTCAAGTGGACCCCACAAAAATGAAAACAAGCCCAAACTTACCAAGCCCATGCGCAATCCCATGAGGAATTGAAGGTTGCCCTCATTTGTTGTTGGATGAGTCAAGAATTTTCTAGAAGGTTCTACATTCTTCCACTTTGTTCTTCAAGCTTCTATAATCTTCTCAAACATTCTTGAATTGTCTTAAAATGTCTTTGACTCAAAAATCAGCCAACTTTGGTCAAGATAAGCTTGCATTAAATGTGGCAAATTCATCATCATGACACTTTATTGACAATTTGCAAACTAGTCCTTCAATTTTTGAAATCTTTGCAAATTGGTCCTTAGAACTTAATTGCATTTGAATCCTTTTAGCAAGACAACTCATCACTTCTAGATCCTTCCCAAGATGGCGCCACTATCTCTATAAATACCATACTCTCACTTTTCACTTAGTTTCTAATGCCTTTTTGTTCAAAACCCTAAGTTCATAAGTTCTTTAGTGATAAGTTTGTGAAGCAAGTTTCTTGGATTTCCTTTGTCATTGATCTTCAAGAGGTAAATCCTAATCTTCATTCTTAATCATTCCTATGTTCTTTATTAAGTTTCTTGATTCAAGGTTTATATTATAGTTGTTCATCACTTTAAAGTTTCTAACCCTAGAACTTTGAAAAGTCATAATAAATTCTCGAAAAATCTAATGACGATGAAACTACTTTCCATCTTCTTGATATCATGCATATTATCTAAATCTAAGAGCATGATGTAATCAAAAATTTCTTTCCTAAAAACCTAGCCTTGGCCGAATCTATCAAAGTAGGTTTGGTAGAGTTTTTGTTCATGATTTTCATTAATGATCTTGTTAATCAAGCTATTAGTATGTATGCTTAATAAATCCAAGTTGGTTTAATAAACTAAGAACCCTAACCCTATGAACATGTTGAGGCCGAATCCTTGTATTAAAGAGATAGGAAGTTTTGAGTTTCAACTTTAGTTGTTTAGTCACTAATCCATGATTTAGGTTAATCAAGGATCATTAATCTATGACTTAATCATGATTAGAAATTTTTAGGATTTCGAACCCTAAAAGTCAGCCCTTGACAAAAACCCTAACCCTAAAGGTTAGAGGATTTTGTTTCAAATTTTAGTCTTGTAATAAGTAATCTATGTTAGTTAAGACTCTAGTAACTAGGATCCAAAAGATGGCATTAAGAAGATAATCCTAAACCTATTTTCTAAGTCTTGGCCGAACCTAGCCCTAAAGTGTCATAGATGGTTGTTAGTTGATTAATTATAGTTATGTTGTTTGGATGAAGGTGGTTGTGTTAACTCGTGGCAGGATAACGAGGATCGTCGTGTAAGTGTTTCCGGTACTAGCTCAGGTGGGGAAAAGAATCAACCTATCATCGGAATCGATAAGTAGTAGATTATATGATAATTGTGTAGGGCGACCTAAACCCTACTAGTAGTCGAGTAATCGACAAGACCAAAATCCCATTGGAAACCTTTTCTGTAAAACCAATGGTGATTCGGGGATTCTAGGTTTATCGACTTTAAGTTGATTTTAAGTATTTGAGGATGTTTGATTTTAGGTTATCAAATTTACTGTGATACGTTGGTTGAGGTATTCCATCTGCATGTGACGTATTATTTCGATGTTTGAATATTTATGATATTGAGGATGTTTGTTGTCTGTCACGACCGTGATGGCTATCACGGCCAGGCCGTGACAGAATCTGACTTGCCTTTGTTGTCTATCACGGCTGTGATGGCTATCATGGCCAGGCCGTGATAGAATCTGACTTTTTTATTTATGTGGTTTGATTATTATGAGTTGGTTGTGATAAATTGCTTTATATGATATTGAGATATTTGAATATTTTCTAATGTTATGTTATGCATGATCTGTCTGGTTGTTAATATTGTGCTTGGCTGATTTTTAAGTAAGGATATGTGTTGTTCGGATGATAAGTTTTGGGTGAGAGTTTTGAATATGAATTAGAGGTGACTCGCTATTATTTTATAGAAGTAATGTGATATAGAATGTAAGTGGAGGTTGTGAGGAAAAGCTTGAGGTACTAGGTTGCTATTGATAAAAGTCAGTGAGAATCATACCGTGGTTATGCACTATTTTCTATTAGAGATTAGGGAATAGTGGCGCATCGAATTATAAGGTCTTTTATGCTTATGTACTATTTCAAATGGGGGAAATAGTGACGCATATCGTGCTTATGCACTATTTCCTGTGAGAGGTAAGGGAATTGGGGCGCACCGAGTTATTATTCATTATATGCTTATGTGCTATTTCAAATGGGGGAAATAGTGACGCATATCTTGCTTATGCACTATTTCCTATGAGAGGTAAGGGAATAGGGGCGCACCGAGTTATTATTTATTTTGTGCTTATGTGCTATTTCCAATTGGGGAAATAGTGACGCATGTTGTGCTTATGCACTATTTCCTATGAGAGATTAGGGAATAATGGCACACTGAGTTTTGACCCTAAATAGTTCTGGACTACTGACTAATGTGACAGGAGTGAAGATGGCCATATCAGTATTAAGTTTTAGTTGCATGGGCTGAGGGTAGAGGATGATATAGTGAATTGAGGATGATTGTTGATTTTGAGTGATGTGTGTCTGTGACAATTACTGTATAATTTACTATTACTCTTTTCCACTTTTTGATTATAGAACTGTTTCTTATTCCCTATATCTTTCTGTGTGTTGTATTTTATTTCTGATGTGATCGTACGAGAAGACCCGATGGAGGAACCAATTGCTGAGGAGTTAGATGGAACTCCGTATGAACCGGATGCTGGAGGTCGAGCTGTGATCCAGGGCGATTAGAGTATAGACATGATGGCCAGTGTGTCTAAGGAGTAGTTATATTTTCGCTAAGTAAGTCTATAGTGAAGTTTATATCAGTGAGGGATCCTACTGAGAGGGTACCCTCAACGGTGTTTTGGTTTTGTAATAAATAAACATGTGTGTATTTATGTAATATAGTTTTGGTGTGTTTTATATCTGCATAAGTTATATAATTATTAATTAAGTTTTAATTTTTATGTATTTTCGACGATAAGCGAGCGATTAAGTAAATAAATGTTAAGGTTTTAATGTAATAATATGATGGGGCACAACGGGGTGTCTCAGTTTGTATAGGTTTTTATATCTTTTATGAGACCAGTGTTCTATGACTTGTTTATCAGTTCTTTTACTTTATCAGTTGTACAGTTGTTCTAGGATTATGATCCCCCTGTTGGGATCGACTGTACTTTGGGGACTTGTTATACATATTATGTATATAAGTCGTTCTGTTGTTATTTAGCTGTGCATGCTTTATAATTTTTAATTTTCCATCTTCTGCAAAGTACAATATTTTTGTATGTAATAATCGCGTTACTGCTGATAAACGGATTAAGGATTAGTTAATTATGATTGTTCTTTAATGGGACATCAGGGTGTCTCATTTGGTGGTATCAGAGCATTTCGGTTCTAAATCGGACTGTGGGATTATGTCTGATTAATAGCGAGGACTTTGGGGTACGATGAATACCGACACTGTTATTTGGATCCTCATCAGGTGTTAGCTATGCTTAGAATGGGTAGAGTGTCCGATACGCGAGTTATTCTTACAGTATTAGAATGACTGTTTACTGCATTGTAAGACATATAATGGATATATCTGTTTATGTATTGAATTGTATGTCTTGCAAATGAGAGTTAATGAATTCTTTTTCTAGGAAGTCGAAATGGCACGCAGAAATGGATGCCGAGGAGGAGGCATAAATGGAGGCGGTGGATCCACTGATGTTCCCAGAAGTTCATCGGGGACGAATAATGATGGTGATATAAATGAGACTATGAGGGTGATGAGAGAGTTGGCTACCGCAATGCTGCAGTAAACCCAACAAAATGTTCAGTTCATGCAACGACAAGAGGCTAGAGAAGAAAGGTTACAACAAGTAAATGTGGCTAGAGATGAGGAAAACATGGAGAATGTCTTGAATGCTTTCATGAAGGGAAATCTGCCCCAATTTCATGGCAAGTATGGTCCTCAGGCAGCAGAAAAGTGGCTGCAAGAAGTAGAGAAATTCTTTGTCGCTATGCATTACCGTGAGGAGCAGAAGATTAGTTATGTTGCTTTCATGCTGGTAGGAGCAGCAAAGTCATGGTGGTAGAATAAGCAACGTTTGTTAGAAGCGGAAGAATAAGCAGTAACATGGAATCTGTTCAAAGAATGTTTTCTGGAGAAATAATTCCCCAAGAGTGTCCGACAGGAGAAGGAAAAGGAATTTGAGTTTACAGCAGGGGAATATGTCAGTGGGAGAATATGCCATTCGTTTCGAGGCATTGCTGAAATTCTCCCAATTTTATCAAGTCCATCCGGATGAATAATGGGTTTGTCAGAGTTTTGAAGATGGTTTGAGACCGGAATTGAAAAGGATGATGTCGCCGTTCGAATTCAACCATTTTTTGGCTTTGGTTGAAAAGTGTACTATGTTGGAGAGCCATGATCGTTCTAGGCCAATACATCCACAGCAGCGGAGTGGTGGACCGATTAGAGGTGGCAGCGGTCAAAGAGGTCGTGAGGGAAGATTCCAACAATGGGCGAGACCTTACAATCATCCTAGTCATCAAACAACCAGTGCGGGTAGTGGAGGTCCTAGTCAGACATCATCAGGGATGCCGACTTGTTTCAAGTGCGGAGGACCACACTTTTTCAGAAATTGCCCTCAGATCAGAATGTGGTATGCTACCAGTATGGTCAGATAGTACACATGTCCAGATCATGTCCCAAGAGCAATGTATTCAGAAATCCGGTGCAACAACAAAGTAGAGGAGCTCAGAGCAGTGGACCAAGAGCTTAGACAGTAAATCAGCAGGGAGATAGACCCCAAGCCAGTGGGAGGGAATTCGTCGTTAGAGGTTCCGAGACTACTAGAGATCCTGATCTCATACAGGTAAGTGTCTCATTTTCGGAAAACTCTTATCTGTATTATTTGAGTCAGGGGCTATGAATTCGTTTATTTCTCTTGAGTGCATGGATCATTTGAAACTTCCTGTTACATCTTTACCCTATGATCTGAATGTTTCTACCCCTATGGGAGATACATTAACTACTTTGTTTGTTTGTCGAGCATGCCCAGTTGTTTTATAAAATCAGACTTTTGTTATTAACCTTATATGTCTGCCTATGCAGCAGATTGATATTATATTGGGCATAGATTGGCTTTCATCTAACCATGTAGTTTTGGATTGTTCAAATAAAACTCTTTGGATGCCAAGGAGTCTCCTAAGATGGAAGCACTGCCTGTCGTAAGCGAGTTTCCTGAAGTTTTTCCTGATGACACTACAAAAAAACAATTGTTTAGCGACCGTAATTTTCGGTCGCTAAACCATGTAAATCGGTCGCTATTTGGTTTAGCGACCGAATCAGAGACCGATTTATGGTGGTAGCTGAATACCTGGTCGCTAAGGTTTTAGCGACCGAACCGAATTATTATTTCGGTCGCTAATTAGCGACCGTAAATTCGGTCACTAAATAATAATAATCGGTCGCTATTAGGTTGGTCGCATTTTTGGGGTAACCATTTCTAGCGACCGATAATCGGTTGCTAGTTCGGTCGCTAATTTTTGTTACTGTTAACCTATATTAGCGACGGATTTTCGGTCGCTATACCTCATCTGTAAATGTTAAATAAAGTTTAGCGACCGAATTATTGGTTTCTAATTCGGTCGCTAAACTGGTTATTATTAAATTTTTTTAATTTTAATTTTTAAAATAAATTTTTTTCTGATTTTCTTTAAACGTTAGAAAAATTACTAATAAAACACACCAAATAACTTATGAAATATACAATCATAAAAAATAATAAATATATATAAAAAGAATAATCCAAAATGTCGTACAAGAATCGTTTAAAGTCAAAAATATGGAGAGAAAAAATCAGTCATGATGAGGGGGAGATGGAGGAATCCAATCATCCTCAGCGTCCGTACCACCGACGTCTGCTAGCTGATCGTCCTCTGCGATAGCGACATCGATGTAGCTGGCGGCGGAATCGGAGGAGCGGCGGCAGCGAAAGACAACCGTCGAGCATCATCTCGAGCAAGCGAGTCTGGATCCTCATCTGCTCCAACACCAGCCGCAGTGTGGCCGCCCCGCTCGATGCTCTTTGCATCGCATTCTTGGTGTGCCCGAGTCAACTGTGCAATCTGGTTCGCCATCTGCTGCTCTCTCTAGCTCTTCTCCCGAAGCTCCACGTTCAGCTACGTGATGGTGTCCTGCATTTGGTGGAACTGCTCCTGAGGGACGGTATCGGCGCAGCAAGGAGCAGGCGTGCCGGACGATGAAGCGATGAACTCGGCTCCCAGGTGTCCGAGGCCATACACGTGCCCCTTCTTGTTCCTGCCCCTGACGACCTCCAAATAAATGGCATTATCGTCGACGGAGACAGGAGAGCAGCCATCACCAGTCAAAGCCTCGTCTTGTGACTGTGAGGCACGTGATATGGCATCGTCCTTCTTCTCGTTGAAGCCCTCCTACAAAGTATAGTTGAAGAGATTTAGTTAAAATAATTATATCCAATATTAACAAATCATTTATAATAAATTACAAGTAAACACTAAATTATTTTTTTTGCTTACAGCATAGTTACGGGCCTTGTCGTTGACCCATGTCCCCGACTTCAACTTCTTCGTCCTCTCCACCAACTCCATAGCAGTCGGGGCCCGCTGTTTCTGTGCTTTCTGCACAGAATAATATAATATTAAATTCATAAGAATAATTAAAAATGAAAACTAATTAATTAAATAGTATATTAAGTCAAAAGTTTAATGTATTACCAGCTCGTCGTAGTGGGCGGCGGCTGATTTAGACCCACCGGTCCAAGCACATGCGCCACCATCAGAAGCTCGATTACGCCGAGCTGTGGCCTGGATCTCCTGGAACTTCTCAGTAGCCCAGTACTGGTCCAGCCGCCTCTTGATCTCAGGATCCACCCACCTCCCCTTATTCTGCCCCTTCCTCAGCTTGTTCATCAGATTCTTCATGACCAGTGAGCCTTTATGCTCAAATATGTCCCTGACGAGAGCCTCTAAAGCTAAGTCCCACCTATACTCTTTCTGCAACTTACAGTTGTTAGGAAATTCGTGTGTACATATATATAATGTAAATTAAATTTAAAAAACTTAATAAATTGTTACCTTAAACTCTAGAAACAATTGATCAATATGGCCCAGATGGATGGCCTTCCATGTAGGCCATGGACAATCAAACTTGCGTCGCGAGGATCTTCGATATCGAATCGGAAAGGGCCCTTCAGGCGGAAAGCTGCAGCAAAATTAGAGCATTAATAAATGTTATAATTAAATTTTAAAAACAAGTAAATAGAAATTAACGATACTTTATATATATTAAAAAATTAAATTATCATACTCGTTATCCCCCCTGGGGATAAGAAGAATCCTCCTGTCGGATGGACCACGACTCTCCTGTCCCGATGATGATGATGGTCCTATCGTCGTAGGTGTGGATGATGAGGGTGCAGCCTGTGTCCCGACCACATGAGGATGGGTGGGGGGTGCAACTCCATCACCCTGCGGTGTCCCGTCAACAGAGGTGCTGGTAGGGTGCAACTCCTTCCGATTACAAATGTCAGCTAGGTCCAATCGGGCTTTATTTGTATCCTTTGTCCTCCCCTTGATGTCCATGACAGTGTCAAACACATTCAAAAACACATTCCTCTCAGTATGCATGACATCAATGTTGTGACGGAGTAGTTGCGTCCTCCAATACGGCAACCTCCAAAATATACTTTGTTTTGTCCAATTATGGTTGACGCCATAATTAGGAATATGTTCTCCTTGGGTTTCATGGACGAGCGGTAAGTATTGTACTCTGCGCCATACATTAGGACCAGTCAAACGTGGTGGAGGCGGTGTTCTCTCCGCACAACGCTTCTTGAATGCATTCTTGTTCCGCCTATAAGGATGATCTTCCGGAAGGAATTGACGATGACAATCAAAATATGAGATCTTTCGACTGTGTTTAAGCGTGAATGCCTTCGATCGCTCCATACATATTGGGCATCCAAGCTTCCCCGTGGTCATCCAACCCGACATCATCCCATAAGCAGGAAAGTCGTTGATCGTCCACATTAAAGCTGCTTTCATGATGAAATTCTGCCTCAAAGATACGTCATATGTCAACACACCATCATTCCACAGCATTGTCAACTCATCTATCAGTGGCTGCAAGTACACATCAATCTTACCTTTTGGATTAGACGGACCCGGAATTATGACTGTTAGGAACATAAACTCCCGCTTCATGCACATCCCCGGGGGAAGATTGTACGGAGTCAGGATAACCGGCCAACAAGAGTATGATTTTCCAGACTGCCCAAAAGGATTAAATCCATCAGCAGATAACCCCAATCGGACATTGCGAGGGTCCTGCGAAAATGCCATATGAACCCTATCAAAATGCTTCCAAGCTTCTCCATCAGATGGATGACACAAGATATCTTGCTCCCTCTCATGCTCACTATGCCACCTCATGTGAGCTGCAGTGGCCATCGAAGAGTACAATCTTGTAAGTCTTGGCACGAGCGGAAAGTACCACATCTTTTTTAGCGACCTCTTCTTCTCAATGCCCATCCTAGTGGTTGTCTTATACCGATCCGCACCACAAAATCGACAACATGTTATGCTTTCCGCTGAATCATCCTTATAGTACAACATACATCCATTCGGGCAACAATCAATTTTCAAACACCCCAGACCCAAATTTTCCACGGACTTCTTAGCATGATAAAAACTTGTAGGCATCCGATTGCCTTCTGGCAACGCCTTGGACACTGACCTGGTGAGGTGATTAAAACAGCCTTCTTGCATATTGTAGTCAGATTTGATACTCAACCATTCCATGCACATCGACAACTCCGTGTACTCCCGACATCCTTCCCACAATGGAGATCGTGTAACACTCAGCATATCATAGAATCTTTGAGCTTCGGGATTCAGATTCTCCTCTATGTATTGGGAACCCATTCCACCATCTTCTCCCCCATCTTCTTCGAGTACAACACCAACCGATGGTCCAGCATGATCCATTATCATCTGCTCGTATGGATTCAATTCTTCCCTCCCTTCACCACTTCCATAGTACGAACCTTCAGCCACAATCAGGTTTAAGTCAGGCAACGTCTCACCATGGTTACTCCACCAATAGTAATCAGGCATGAAGCCCTTCTCATAAAGATCGGCTACAACTCCATCCACGCTTTTGAAAGATTGACACTTGCATCTTTTGCAAGGACACCTCAATTGATCACCGTCCAGCCGTATAAATCTCTCCTGGCTAACAACAAACTCTATAAACTCACCCACTCCAACTCTATACTCTTCCCTAAGACGTTTATTCCGATCCAACCTACGATACATCCATTTCTGATTCTCCGGAATATCCATTGCTGGCAATTAAATAGCTTGACCAATCCTACAATAACACTTATATATTACGGTGCATTCCAATAACTCCATCAATCTCGTTCTTATGACAAGGTATGAACCTATCCCATTCGAGAAGAAACCTTTGCCACACTCGGCTACTAATAGTTATTCCCATATTCAAATACCTTATACTTGACAAAATTTCGGCAGCATTTCCCATCGGTCTCCAAGTTACACGACTAGAGCACGATGAGAATCACCGCGATCAAGTATGCACCAGGAGAACAAAAGGAAATGCATTAGATCGAGATTTCAACAAGTATATAAGGCATTTGAACATTGAAATGACTATTGTACGAGTGTGAAAAAGGTTTTTTCCCAAACTGTCCCACTTGGACAATTCAAGATTCAATACAATGAGCATGCATACCTTGATAAGTTACGCATGCTCATTACTATTGAATCTCAAACAGGAAACTAAGGCTTTCGTAAATTAATTATTAACTCTAATACAAAATAAAACCATTAACCTATAAATGTTGCAACATTGTTGAGCTTATATAAATTACAGCGTAAATCAATTCAAACTTAGATTAAATATTGTAGCAAACATCCTATTGAGCTCCGCTCTCCACTAACAAGTAGCAGTTAATTGTCAAACACATGCATAATTTCTAAATTATCAGCACACAACCAGCATCCCGCCTTTCGGACAGGATCACATCCTATTGAGCTCCGCTCTCCACTAACAAACAACACATATTGACAAACACATGCATAAACATTAAATTATCAGCATACAATCAGACAAGATCACATCCTATTGAGCTCCGCTCTCCACTAACAAACAACACATATTGACAAACACATGCATAAACATTAAATTATCAGCGTACAATCAGACAAGATCACATCCTATTGAGCTCAGCTCTCCACTACCAAACAACACGATAATTCACATAATAATACATTACACTGAGTGTTCAGAGAACTTACCTGAGAGAGAAAACACAACCGAGCAAGGATAAGGGGAGGAGCCGGAGCCAACAGAGAGTAGAAGAATATGACAACAAGGACCTATCGTGCATAAATGAAATTAGTCATTTCAAATCAAATCACTATTCTATATATACAGAATCCAGTACAACTATTCATTGTTTCTTTCTCGAAATATTCTCCTCATATTAAATTAATGACTTCTTTCATTTCAATATGCAAGGAGAATGTAAAACTATCAAATTAATGAGTTTCACTGTCCATTCCAACTTTCCAATTTTGTCTTTCGCTACAAAAGATGTCTTATCCTACTCCTTATTACTCTTCCTCGTGTTAATAAAATTTCATCTCTATTCATTTTTGGTGTTAATGAGTGAATATGTGTGCTGTTATCATATGCTTGAAGTTAACATTGAATACAAAACATGACATGCATGTTTTACTTTAGAGGCTCTTGCCTTAAACTTGAAAGCATCTTTACAACATTGTTTTGTCATGATTTTGATTCACTCTCTCAAGTTTCTCATAGTATATAATTTTTTTTATATATATTTGCAATTCTAAAACAATGTTTCCTTTTAAATCCTAGGTTTCTTACATTTCTGCTACAAGATCACATTAGTGGGCTTCAAGTTTTGTGGCAAAATGAGTGGATCAATGTCCCCCTTTTCCTGGAGATCTAATAATAAAGATAGGCGATATGTTGTAATTGAGTGCACAATTTTTTTGCTTCTACTTCTCACAATACATTATATAAGTGAACTCATTAGATATATCCTTAGTGTAATCTAGAATGTCTTTCCAGTAGAAGTATATATCCATGAGTATAAAAAGATTTTGTCATATATGATGTCTTTAGAAATGCCATGTTCGTATATCCACTAGGATAGATTCAGGGATACCCTTGCAATGTGTTTTTTTTTTTTTATCATTAATGTGAATGAGTTGGTTTTTCTATGATTTGAAATTTCCTTAATTTGCTATCGATCAAATTGGTTTCCGAATAAACCCCTGAAAATTTAAATAGCACCTGGTGCTGTAGCAAATCCATGGTCTATATATTCTTTTTCTAATTTCTAATTACACTTTCTCTTTTCCTTTCCAAAAGTCAGATTTCAGGATGTTCAAACTCCAAGTCTAAAACCACATTATGATTGATCACTTCCTGTTTCGTCAAGTATTGTTCGATTATTACTTTCCTGGATATAATAGCAAGTTAATTTATTTGATAATGATACATAAATATATTCAAATGCAAAACAGGGAGTTATGTTTTTCTGAATTTATGGATGATCTTACCTAGTAATAATGGAGTATCATACTTTATTGTTGTGGTTTTCATTCTCCTTGATAGATAATTCATTCATTAATCTTTGCAATTTAAATCTACAAATCCCTCAGAGATAACAAACATTTATTAAGGAAAAAAATTATAAGTGACTAAAATATCTGAATTGAATTCCAATTATGGAACTGTAATGCGAAATTTTTTCCACCATACTAGCAAGCCCACAAGCCCTATATCAATGGGGCAAACTTATATTATGGGGTGAGGACCACGAGTGGCCTATGGTCGATCGGATTACAGTCCATGATTCAACTGAACGAGTGGAACAAACAACTATGCATCCTCAATAACTAGTCCGGTAAAGGATAGAGGAAAAGAAAGGATGTGGCACGCTTGTTTATGATAGCCTACCCTCCAAAAACACACAATACCTAATAGATGATACTTTTGGGATACAACAACAGCGAAACATTCCAAGTAGAAATAGCCTAAATACAGGTTCAAATTCATCATACCATAGCTGTGAAGCTCTAGTATGGAAACAAGGATATTATCATCATAAATGATGGCCAGAAATTCACAGGTTCCACCCCATCAGAAGAATATGTTAAATAGTTAGCCCCCAGTTACAAACACAATGTTCCTTTTATGAAACTTTTGTTGCTAACCCAAATATGAGAGTTGAGAAATCGATGGAAACAAAGAAAAAGAAAATGCAGGCATTGGTCCATAAATGGTAGTGAGACAGAGAGAGATGCGAGAGAAACAAAGACAGAGAGAGAGATGGAGTAGAGGAGAGCTTACCTGAGCAGAGGGGATGATGGTGGTGACTGGAGGTGGCTTGTGGTGGCCGGAGTGCGCGGCTAGGAAGAGAGAAACAGTGAGACAGAGAGAGATATATGCGAGAGAAACAGAGACAGAGAGATGGGGTAGAGGAGAGCTTACCTGAGCAGAAGGGAGATGACGGTGGTGACCGGAGGTGTCTTGGGGTGTTGAGGTGGCCGGAGCGCGCGCCGTAGAAGAGAGAAACAATGGGTGGGAGAGAGAAACGCGACGGAAAAAATGAGGAAGAAGGAGGTTCTGTCGAATTTAGGGATTTCAGTTTTAGCGACCGAATTAATTCGGTCGCTAATTCGGTCGCTAATATGGTTAGTCTTAATTTGAATTTGTATTTGTAGCGACCGATTTAAATTTCGGTCGCTATCACGCGCAATTTTATTTTTTTAACGCGCCCTTTAGCGACCGAATTTATATCGGTCGCAAATATAATTAAATTTTAAAGCATGAATTCATAAATTTAGCGACGGATTTATAACTCGGTCGCTAATATAAACACAGTTTGACCGTTGCATTTTATTCGGTCGCCATTTCGGTCGCTAACAATTCATAAATTTCTGACTTTTACTTTCCTTTGTTTAGCGACCGAAGTAGCGACCGATATCTCTGCTACGCTCAATTTCGGTCGCTATTTCGGTCGCAGATTCAACTCTAACCAGTGTTTCATGTAGATTCTACAATCGGTCGCTATTTCGGTCGCAAAAAGGAACCTAAAAATTCGGTCACTAATTTCGGTCTCTAAATGACCTTTTTTTTGTAGTGTGACGTGCCAGGACTGCCACCTAAGAGAGAGATTGAGTTTGCGATGGATCTCATACCAGGGATGTAACCGATATCGATAACACCTTATCAAAAGTCCCCGACAAAATTGGCAGAGCTTAAGGAACAATGACATACTAAAGAAGGAGTCTATCCGACCAAGTGTTTCACAGTGGGGAGCGTCAGTGTTGTTTGTAAATAAAAAGGACGGAAGCATAAGGCTATGTGTGGATTACCGACAATTGAACAAGGTAACAATCAAGAACATGTAACCGTTGCCGAGGATTGACGACTTGATGGATCAGTTACAGGGAGCAACTGTGTTTTCTAATATAGATCTGAGGTCTGGATACCATCAGATCTGAGTGAAGGAAGATGATATATCGAAGACTGCTTTTAGAAGTCGGTATGGTCATTACGAGTATCTGGTTATGCATTTTGACGGGACTAATGCTCCAGCCGTGTTCATGGACTATATGAATCAGATCTTCAAACCATACTTAGACAAGTTTGTCGTTGTGTTTATCGACGACATTCTAATCTACTATTTGAGTAGAGAAGAACATGCAGAGCATCTTCGGGTTGTACTTCAAGTGCTTAAGGAAAGACAACTCTATGCCAAGTTGTCTAAGTGTGAGTTCTGGTTGGATGAAGTACAATTTTAAGAGCATGTGATAAACAAGGAAGGGATAGCTGTGGATCCTGCCAATGTGGAAGCAGTAGTTAATTGGGAACGTCCTTAGACAGTGGGTGAAGTTAGGAGTTTTCTTGGACTGACAGGTTACTACAGATGGTTCATCGAAGGATTCTCAAATATTGCGTTACCGATGACAAATCTAACAAGAAAAGGAAAAGCGTTTGAGTGGACTGATGAGTGTGAGGCTAGTTTTCAAGGCCTGGGTTGCGTCCTTATGCAAAATGGAAAATTGGTGGCGTATGCCTCTAGACAGTTAAGAGTACATGTGATGAATTACCCAACCCATGACTTAGAGTTGGTTGCAATAGTGTTTGTGTTGAAGATATGGAGACACTATCTGTATGGTGCTCAGTTCACAATGTACAGTGATCACACGAGTCTAAAGTATTTGTTTGATTAGAAAGAGTTGAACATGAGACAGAGGAGATGGATGGAGTTCATCAAGGATTATGAGTTTGATCTCCAATACCATCCTGGAAAGGCGAACGTCGTAGCAGATGTGTTAAGTCGGAAATCGTTGCAAGTGTCTGCTATGATGATCAAGGAGTTAGAACTGATCGAGCAATTCAGAGACCTGAATCTAGGGATAACAGGATTATCCCAGAATAAGATAAGTTTAGGAATGGTCACTATTACTAGTGGATTCCTAGACTTGGTTTGGAAGAAGCAATCGGAAGTCCAGTACCTCCAAAAGGTTAATGAGAAGATAGAAGCAGGAGAATCTGTGGAGTTTAAACGAGGTACTGACAGAATCTTGAGATTCGGTGGCAGGATCTGTGTGCCAGAGAATAGAGAAGTTAAGAATTTGATCTTGTAGGAAGCACACAAAAGTAAGCTAAGTTTCCATCCAGGTGCCACTAAGATGTATCAGGATTTGAAAAAGATGTTCTGGTGGCCTGGAATGAAGAAGGAAATAGCAGAGTATGTCCAGTTCTGCTTGGTGTGTTAGAAGGCGAAGATCGAACACCTGAAGCCAGCAGGATTATTGAAATCTCTGGATGTCCCAGAATGGAAGTGGGACAGTATCGCAATGGACTTTGTGTCGGGTTTGCCTAAGACACAAAAGAAGCATGATGCAATTTGGGTAATAATTGATAGGCTGACTAAAAGTGCTCACTTTTACCTATCAATCAGAGGTTCTCTTTGGAAAAGTTAACCCGGTTGTACATCAATGAGATAGTGAGGCTGCATGTTGTGCCAACGAGTATAATCTCGGATAGAGATCCCAGATTTACTTCGAGGTTTTGGCAAAGTTTGAACGATGCATTGGGAACTAAATTATGGATGAGTTCGGCTTATCATCCTTAGACGGATGGTCAATCGGAAAGGACAATTCAGTCTTTAGAAGATTTGTTGAGAGCATGTGTGCTGAAACACATAGGGAGTTGGGATGAATTTCTTCTACTGATTGAATTCACGTACAACAATAGTTTTCACCCTGAGTATTGGCATGGAGCCATATGAAGCATTGTATGGAAGGAAATGCAGGACACCTCTCTACTGGTATGAGACAGGTGAGAATCAATTAATTGGACCAGAGGTGGTACAGCAATCAAGGGAGCAAGTCCGCAAGATCGGGGAAAAGATGAAAGCCGCGAGTGGTAGGCAGAAGAGCTACAGTGATAAGAGGAGAAGACCTTTAGAATTCCAAGAAGGCGACCATGTGTTCATGAGAGTCACTCCGAGGACTGGAATCGGCGGAACAATAAAATCCAAGAAGCTTACCCCTCGTTTTATCGGACCATTTTAAATTCTTCACCGAATTGGTCCTGTAGCTTATCAGATAGCCTTACCACCCAACCTATCCAATATCCATGACATCTTTCACGTCTCTCAACTTCGTAAATATCATCCTGATCCATCGTACGTCATAGAGCTAGAGTCAGTCCAGATAAGAGAGAATCTTGAGTATGAAGCTTTGGCTGTACGAATGGGGGATCGACAGGTCAAGGAAATTTTCCGAAAAGCAAATTCCCCTGGTGAAGGTCATATGGGATGCTGTTGTTAGAGATGCCATAGGGGAAAGATAAGCGGACATGCAACAACAGTGTCCTCATCTATTCTTCTGAGGTAACATACTTAAATTTCGAGGACGAAATTTATTTTTAGGGGGGTAGTAATGTAACACCCCAATTTCTTGATTATGGTTTAAGGAAGAGAATAAGGATAATTAAAGACTATATCATGTTCCTTAGGTGTTAGTTAGCGTGCGTTTCAAGTTTGAGGAAAATCGGAGCTGAAACGGGTCCAGAATTAAAACAGACACAAACCGAGCGATTAATTGGTCAATTAATTAATTAATTGAGAGTTAAAATAATAAAATTAGGTCGGACTTGAGTACAATAAGTTTTTAATAGTACCCTAAAATAATTAAGAAAAATATCTCAGCAATAGGTTATGCGGGAAAATGTTGAAGGAAACACCCCGTTGTGCTGACAGGGCGACACCGGATAGGACACGTGTCACGATCAGGAGGGAAGTGGACATAAGGACTACACCTCATCTTCCATTAACTAAGCCTAAACTGTCTGAAGGATGACACCTAGCCCACTAACACATGACTTCATCTCCTAATGACACCTAATACTCAACTATCCTAAAGTAATGACACATGATAAGCTAAGCAAGCTAAAAGTGTGACACCTAAAGCTTCCCATCAAACCACATACCACAAAACATCAGTAATCCACTTCAACTGAGCAAAATGACCAAGTCATCTTCTTCTTGAGCGTTGTTGAATAGAGAGCATAGAACAAGTGCAAGCTGCCATTGTTGAGATCTTGGTTGGAGTGGTCACATACAAATTGTCACCATATATTCTACAACCGTTGGATCGTGCTCAAATTTGGTGCGAAGGTTCCAGACATGTGTTTCTTTATTCTCACTGTTCAGATTCTCCTTTAGGTCTCCATAGTGTGAGATATTTAGCTCGTACCGTGGCACCAAATTGTGAAACAGTCATCAAACATAACCACCAACCTGTCACGGTACAACCACCACCAGGGAGTCGTTAATCGTTGGAGCGAGCTGAAATTTTGTCAGAAAGTTCATGACCTGTTGTTATCCATTGTCACCGTTCGGATTGGTGAGAAAAGGTCTTGAGATCGAGTTATTGGGTTCGAACAGTAACCATTTTTAATACCTTTCCCCTAGGTTGAGAATTCACTTTTGAATCTGTTTTTGCTTAGGTCCAGCTGTCACGTTGTCTGGTTGTGTTGTTGAAAAGCGTGTCAAGGTTGTGCCGGTTGCAGAGTTGTGCTCAGGACTTTTACAGGAAAGCGTGCATATCTTGCCAGGTGTGGAGAAAGTGACTATCACGCCGACGAGGCAAGCTCGATAAAGCATGTTACTTTTCTGCGTAGGGTACCCCAGACCCTACTAGTAGTCGAGTAGTCGACGATGGTGAAACCCCACTTTAAAATGATTTGAAATTATACTTTGGGTTTAATTATCGTAGACTTGTCGACATTAGGGCAAAATAGTATTATAAGTTTATCTGCTTGAGGATGCATGTGATATCTCTTTATGTGTTTTTGGATGTTGTGATGTTTGACGTATGATCTGTGATAACATGCTTAATATTCTGTTTGGATATATTTATTATTGATATATATATGTATATCATGGTTGTTGAGGATGATTGTCTGGTTGTGATGATGTTAGAACCCTAGTTGACACCATAAGGGTACTCTATTTGGTTTGATGTGGATAACGGTATATGGGTACCGTGTTGAGTTGTGGATGCGTTGGTATCGTGAAGAATGTAGGAATGAGTTTGGTACTGGTGTCAACTTAGGATGTTTGTGTATTGCATAAGTTGCAAAAGTGGCGGGCCGCATGATTGGGAGTCACGCGAGGTTGGTGTACCCGGGTGCGGGTACGGAATATGGAGAGGGACGATTCTGGGAACCTTGGGGATGTAGTCCGGTCTGGAATGGTTTTCAAGAGACCGGTGATTTACACCTACTGTGTCGAGACCGTTGTGGAGGCTTGGCTATCCCAGCGTCTGGCCCTGAGTATTCCAGTCGCAGGTGGACCTTCAGAGGCGACCAAGATACCCCTATTGGAGTTGTAGCTCATAGAGGGAAGCACCCTTATTGGTCACGGTGAGCGGAAAGGTACCCTAGACAAACCAACTGACATTCTCTAGGCAAGGGAGGCCCGAGTGTGAGAAAGAAAGAGAATGTCTGGGAATCAGAGTTCCCTATGAGAGTGATCGGTGACATGCATAGGATGTGACTCCTTAGAGGATTTAGACCCTAGATGTGGATCGAGGATGTTTTGTAAATGGTTGACTTGCGAGATGTTTGTGATCTGTGCCAATCTTTGTTGTATTTTAGCATGTTGTATTGTGCCCCGACCCCTTTTATGGTTTTATAGTAGCTTATCTCCCTTCTCTATCTCTTTTTTTTTTGTATGTATCGTACCTTCGGTAGATGAGCAACAGCAGGTGTACAATGACGACGATAGGATCGGAGCACCGACGGATGCACTACCTGCAAAGGATTCTTCAAGAGCGTCTTAAGGAGCAGCGACGAGTTTATGAGGACTTAGGCATAGAGGCGTCGTTACCTGAAGGGCAAGCGTAGTTCCAGATGCCCATATCGTCGTTGATATGGTATGTCGGTAGCGTCTGCTAAGGAGATCCTCTGAGAGTTACTTTGGATTTTGATGTATTTTGTGTGAGACAGGGTGGGTAGATACTGTCTGTATAGGTTTTTATATCTTTTCTGAGACCAGTGTTCTATGTCTTGTTTACCAGTTCTTTTACTTTATCAGTTGTACAGTTGTTCTAGGATTATGATCCCCCTGTTGGGATCGATTGTACATTGGAGACTTGTCATACGTATTATGTATATACGCCGTTCTGTTTTTATTCTGATGTGCATGTTTTATAAGTTTTAATTTTCCAACTTCTGCAAAGTATAATATTTTTTATGTAATAATCGTGCTACCGCTAATAAACGGATTAAGAATTAGTTAATTAGGATTGTTCTTTATTAGGACATCGTGGTGTCTCAGGGATGGAGTTGGTTGAGGATAAAAGTTGTTTGAGTGTGATCACTATTAGTAGTTATTTTATGAAAGATATTAAGGATAAACAAGTTCAGGATTAATATCTACAGGAAGTAAGTAGAAGTATAGATGAAGGTAAAGTTTGAGTTTAGTAAAGGAACATATGGTGTGTTAAGGTTTAGAGAGAGGATATGTGTGCCAGAGGATGTAGAGCTTAGAAAAATTATTTTGGAAGAAGCACACAAGAGTAAACTGAGCTTTCATCCTGGATCCACTAAGATGTATCAAGATTTGAAGAAAATGTTTTGGTGGACAAGGATGAAGAAGGAAGTAGCAGAGTATGTTTTATCTTGTCTGGTGTGTTAGAAGCCTAAGATTGAACATCAGAAGCCGGCAGGATTATTACAATCGTTAGATTTCCCAGAGTGGAAATGGGATAGTATCGCTATGGATTTTGTGGTTGGATTACCATGAACTCCGAAGAGGCATAATGTGATTTGGGCTATCATTTATCGGTTGACGAAGTGTGCTCACTTCTTACCTATTGGTGAAAGTTATAGTTTGGCGAAGTTAACCCAGATTTACATAAACGCAGTTGTTAGGTTGCATGGAGTGCCATCGAGCATCGTCTCAGACCGAGATCCTAGATTCACATCTAGATTTTGGAGACAATTGTAAAATGCCTTGGGGACAAAGTAAAGAATGAGTTCTGCTTATCATCCCCAGACTGACGGACAGTCAGAAAGGACAATTCAATCATTGGAGGATCTATTGAGAGCTTGTGTGATAGAGCATACTGGCAGTTGGGATGAGGTCTTACCATTGATTGAATTCACTTATAACAACAGTTTCCACAGTAGTATTGGAATGACACCATACGAAGCTTTGTATGGCAGGAAGTGTAGAACCCCGTTATGTTGGTATGAGACAGGTGAAAGCCAAGTTTTGGGTCCAGATATGGTGCAACAGACTACGAAACAAGTCAGGAAGATAAGGGAAAAGATAAAGGAAGCACATGGTAGGCAGAGGAGCTACAGTAACAAGAGGAGGAGACCATTAGACTTCCAGGAGGGTGATCACGTGTTCTTGAGAGTTACTCAAAAAACTGGAATTGGCAGAGCTATCAAGTCCAGAAAAATTACTCCTCGATTCATTGGATCTTTTTAGATTCTTCGACGGATTGGTCCAGTAGCTTACCATATTGCCTTACCACATAATCTTTCCAACCTTCATGATGTCTTTAATGTCTCTCAGCTAAGAAAGTAGTATCCCAATCCTTCTCCTGTTATTGAATCTGAGTCTATACAATTGTGAGAGAATCTAGAGTATGAGGCTCTACCTATAAGGATAGCAGATAGAGAGATTAAGGAGCTTCGCGGTAGACAAATTCCTTTGGTTAAGGTTATATGTGTTGAAACTACTGGGGATGCTACTTGGGAACGAGAGGTGGATATGAAACAACAATATCCACATCTTTTCTAAAGTATGTGAATTCTGAGGACGAAATTTTTTTAATGAGGGGTAGTAATGTATTAGCCTGTTTTTAAACTAAAACCTATTAAGTGTTTTAATAACCTTATTTATCCTTTGTAAACAATCAATTTTGAAGTTTCTTCTTTGTTTTAGCCCAATAATCGATTATTTGAACCACCATAATCGATTACAAGATTTTTGGACTGAGTTCCTGAAGTTCAGAATCATCATAATCGATTATATGTCATCTATAATCGATTATGAGCTGTCTGGAACTGAAAAACCTGAAAACAGATCCTCCATAATCGATCATGAGGAGTGTCACAATCGATTATGAAATGTGTAATCGATTATATATCGTTAGATAATCGATTATCTACTGGAAAATCTATATATAGCCCCTCTTGACCGACCCCAAACGTAAAAAACTGGAGTTCTAAGGCAAAAACCTCAGTTTTTTTTAGAGAAAACCTCAAAGTTAATCACTCTAAACCTCACTACCATTAAAGTTTGGCCATCTACATCAATCACACACTTTCATCTTCATCTTCCTACAAACTCATCTTCTCCAAAGAGCAAAGTTCTTCTTCCATCTTCATAAATTGAGGTAACTTAATCATGTTCTTCCTCTTGATTTCATCTATTTCTTTTCATGTTCATTTTGTTGGAAATCCATTTTATATCTCCCATGAACATGAATCATAAGTTCTTATATTAGAAAAGCCCATGAAGCTTGATTCTTTATTTCATGTTCATAAGACTCTATCATGTTGTATTGAAGAGTTTGAATGAAAATAAAAACCCCAAACCCCACAAAAACCCTTTGGCCGAATCTAGCCTATTATAGTTAAGGGTGATTTTGTTTGAATAATTATGGTTATGTTATTTGGTTGAAGGAGAAACTGTTAAATTGTGGTGTGATAACGAGGAACATCAGATTCGGAATTCCAGTGATAACTCAAGTGGGGGAAAGGATCACTCTGTCGTCGGAATCGATAAGTAGTATATTATATAATAATTGTGTAGGACGACCTAAACCCTACTAGTAGTCGAGTAATCGACAAGACCAAAATCGCATTGGAAACCTTTTCTGTAAAACCAATGGTGATTCGGGGATTGTAGGTTTATCGACATTAGGTTTATTTTAAGTATTTTGATGACGTCTGACTTTATGTTTATGGAATTGATTGTGATACGCTGGTTGAGGTATTCCACTACATGTGACGTATTGTTTTTGGTGTTTGAATATTTCCTGATAATGTGTTATGCATGATCTGCCTGGATTAGTACTATGCTTAGTTGATTTTAAGCGAGGATATATGTTGATTTGGAAGATTTGGTTTGGGTGATAAAGTACCTGTGAATTTGAAGTGCCTAGCTTAAATTGGTTATTTTAAAGATAAAATGTGTCATAGAAAGTGAGTCGAGGATATGATATAAGCTTGAGGCACTAGGTTGTTATTGATAAAATTCAGTGAGGTTCATAAGTTGTATTGTGTTTATAACCATATGTTTGACACATACAAGGTCTGAAGTCCTTGTGGGACCGTCCAATGTTAGATTTAATTCGTGTAGCTATAGTGTCAATGCTTTGCTTGAGCACCCTTGAGAGAGAGAACCAGGGTGTGCACCGACTGTACCGTGCAGCTATAGTGTCATTATATTACATGAGCATTATTACCATGGATGAGGTTGTGCACCGACTATACCATGCAGCTATAGTGTCATTGCTATGCATGAGCACCCTTGCTCCAGGGTGTGCACCGACTGTGCCATGCATCTATAGTGTCATTGCTTTGCATGAGCATTCTCACCATGAATAAGGGTGTGCACCGGTTTTGGCGACGTGTTGCTTGGACGACTGACTAACATCCCTAACTGTAATGGGGGATTAGTGGCCACATCATCATAAAGGTTTAGAGTGCATGAGTTGAGGGTATAGGTTGGTATAGTGATATATGGAGGATAGTTGGTTTTGAATGATGATATGTCTGTGAATTTTATTGTATTACATACTATGACTCATTTCCGCTTTTTGATGACAGAATTGCTTCTTATCCCCTATATTTCTGTATTTTTGTATGTCTACTTTATTTACGTTAGAAGACCCGATGGAGGATTATGTTACGGAGGAGCTAGATGGAACTCTGTATGAAACATATGTTGTTAAGGAGTTGGATGGAACTCCTTACGAACCAGAGGCTGGAGGTCGAGCTGTGGCCCATGGTGATTAGAGTATAGACATTATGGACAGTGTGTCTAAGCAGGATTTTTTATATTTTCCACTAAGTATGACTTTTGTTAAGTATATGCCTTTGAGGGATCCTACTGAGAGGATATCCTCAACAGTGTTTTGTAATATGTTTATCATACTTATGCGTGTAGGTATGACCTACATATGGTGTGTTTTTTTTATTAACCAATGTTTTATGTTATTTAATAACGCAAGACCGAGTGTTTCGCCTTAGGGAGCACCAATGTTGTTTGTTAAGAAGAAAGATGGAAGTGCGAGATTTTGCACGGATTACAGGCAGTTAAATAAAGTGTCGATTAAGAACAAATATACGTTGCCTAGGATAATTGATCTGATGGATCAGTTGAAAGGAGAAGCATTGTTCTCTAAGATTGATTTAAGATCTGGATACCATAAAATTAGACTAAGGAAGGAAGATACACTTAAAACAGCTTTTAGGATGAGGTACAGGCATTATGAGTATTTAGTTATGCCTTTTTGGGCAACTAATGCTCCAGCAGTGTTCATGGATTACATGAACATAATCTTTAGACCTTTCTTCAATAAGTTTGTCATTGTGTTTATTGACGATATCCTTAAATATTCTCGTACGCGAGAAGATCATGAGGAACATTTGAGAGTAGTGATGTAAGTTTTGAAGGATAGGCAGCTTTATGCCAAACTTTCTAAGTGTGAGTTTTGGCTAGAAGAAGTTCATTTTTTAGGTCATGTGATCAATAAAGAAGGAATAGCGGTAGATCCTGCTAAGGTTGAGGTAGTTCTTAAGTGGGAACGACCTAAGACAGTAAGTGAGGTACAAAGCCTTTTAGGATTAGCTGGATACTATCGAAGGTTTATAGAAGGATTCTCGAAAATTGTGTTGCCTATGACGTAGTTGACGAGGAAAGATACAACTTTTATATGGACAGACAAGTGTGAGAAGAGTTTCAAAAAATAAGAGATAGGTTGACTACCTCACCTGTGTTGACTTTACCCAATCCTTTAGGACAGTTTGACGTATACTGTGATGCGTCACAGTAGGGTTTAGGTTGTGTTATGATGCAAGAGGGGAGAGTCATGGCTTATGCTTCTCGACAACTGAGAATTCATGAGAGGAATTATCCGACTCATGATTTGGAGTCGGCAGCAATAGTGTTCGCATTGAAGATATGACGACACTTTTTGTATGGAGCAAAGTTCAATGTTTTTAGTCACCATAAGAGTCTGAAGTATCTGTTCGATAAAAAAGAATTGAATATGAGACAGCGGAGGTGGATGTAATTTATCAAGGACTATGATTTTGAATTCCTATACCATCATGGAAAGGTGAATGTTGTAGCAGATGCTTTGAGTAGGAAATCTTTGCATGTATCCGCTATGATGGTTAAAGAGTTGGAATTACTGGAACAATTCAGAGATTTGAACTTAGGGATTGTAACAGCCCAATTTCTTGATTAAGGTTTAAGGAAGAGATTAAGTATAATTAAAGACTTAATCATGTTCCTTAGGTGTTAGTTAGCTTGCGTTTCAAGTTTGAGGAAATTCGGAGCTGAAACGGGTCCAGAACACAAACAGATGCAAACCGAGTGATTAATCGGTCAATTAATTAATTAATTGAGAGTTAGAATATTAAAATTAGGTCGGACTTGAGTAAAATAAGTTTTTAATAGTACCCTAAATAATTAATAAAAAATATATCAGCAATAGGTTACACGGGAAAATGTTGAAGGAAACACCTGATTGTGCTGACAGGGCGGCACCAGATAGGACACGTGTCACGATCAGGAGGGAAGTGGACATAAGAACTACACCTAATCTTCCACTAACTAAGCCTAAACTGTCCTAAGGATGACACCTAGCCCACTAACACATGACTTCATCTCCAAATGACACCTAATACTCAACTATCCTAAAATAATGACAAATAATAAGTTAAGCAAGCTAAAAGTGTGACACCTAAAGCTTCCCATCAAACCACCTACCAAAAAAAAATCAGTAATTCACTTCAACTGAGCAAAATGACCAAGTCATCTTCTTCTTGGGCGTGAATGAAGAGAGAGCATAGAACAAGTGCAAGCTGCCATTGTTGAGATCTTGGTTGGAGTGGTCACATACAAATCGTCACCATATATACTAGAACCGTTGGATCGTGCTCAAATTTGGTGCGAAAGTTCCAGACGTGTGTTTCGTCATTCACACCGTTTGGATTATCCTTTAGAGATCCATAGTGTGAGCTATTTATCTTGTACCGTGGCCCCAAATTGTGAAACAGTCATCAAACATAACCACCAACCTGGTATGGTACAACCACCACCAGGGAGTTGTTAATTGTTGGATCGAGCTTAAATTTTGTCAGATAGTTAATGACTTGTTTTTATCCATTGTCACCATTCGGATTGGTGAGAAAAGGTCTTCAGATCGAGTTATTGAGTTCGAATAATAACCATTTTTAATACCTTTCCCCTAGGCTGAGAATTCACTTTTGAATATGTTTTTGCTTAGGTCTAGCTGTCACGTTGTCTGGTTGTGTTGTTGAAAAATGTGTCAAGGTTGTTCCGGTCGCAGAGTTGTGCTCAGGACTTTCACGGGAAAGTGTACATATCTTGCCAGGTGGGGAGAAAGTGACTATCACGCCGGGGAGGTAAGCTCAATATATCATGTTATTTTGTCTGTGTAGGGTGCTCCAAACCCTACTAGTAGTTGACGATGGTTAAACCCCACTTTAAAATGATTTGAAATGATACTTTGGGTTTAATTATCGTAGACTTGTCGACATTAGGGAAAAATAGTATTTTAAGTTTATCTCTTGAGGATGCAAGTGATATCTGCTTTAAGTGTTGACACGCTGTCGCACGCGCGTCAGAAAGCGAGTGATTGGAAAATATGCAGTTAGGGCGCGACAACTCGAATATCGTCTCACAAGGACTCTTGGATTGTTATTCGCAGAAAAGTCAGTTTTGGGGGGGTTGGTTGGATGATTCAATTAAGAAAACAGTTAAGAAAATAATGCAAATAAAGTGATTATCAAATAAGCTAAAAACGATTAATCTACTGTTCTCGGTTTCCCAACTATCATCGGTTCATATAAATTCCAAGCCCTAATCGGATTCTAATCTCTTTTCGATTGTAGAGGCAATTAACAAGCGAAATTGACACTATGAGATATATGTTCCTAATTCCCGAATTAAGCAAACGGGGTTAAGCCCTCGTGAATTAAGCAAACATTATTGAACACACGCGAATTAAGCAAACGCGATTAAGTATAGGAACATAAAATCATCGAAAAAAATCAATACATATTCCATACAATCCTGAATTAAGCAAACAGAACATATAGAACAATATTGAAAGAGAATAGTAATAAGTTGGAAATTACAGAACCTCAAGTGGCAATGGAAACCGATTACAGCAGATCAATCCAAGGAGATTAGTTCTCCATTACAAGGGAAACACAAAACACTAAACCTAATTCGCAGTCGTCTAATCTAAAAGGAAAAGAAGATGATCAAATCTGCCCTAAATCAGTAATTTATATCCTTCAGATTCTGCGCCCGTTCGCGAGGCGAGTAGCCTCTCGCGAGGCGAATATTAACAATGGCACGAGTTCAAAATTGGGTTCTCGCGGGGCGAGATGATGATTCGCGAGGCCGTGATGGTCTCTGTCCTACAGGGTTTGGATTTCTCGCGAGGCGAGATGGTGATTCGCGCGGCGAGGCAGAGAAGATGACATTTTTGGCACAGGCTGGTCTTCAGTCTCGCGAGGCGAGTACCCTCACGCGGGGCAAATATTCCCAGAATTGTTTTTCTTGTTAACCTGAAAACAAGAATTAGCAGTGAGTGATTTATTTGACTCAAAAACTAACTAAAATATCCTAAACTACTTAAGAAACTCAAAATGTTGCTTGAGGACGATCAAATTCAAATTTGGGCTAAAACGAGATTGAAACTCGAATAATTAGTACAAAAGCTATGGCCCTACTAGTTATAAAACTAGTCAACCAGAGGCTGGTCAAAATACCCCAAACTTAAACTTTGCTTGTCCCCAAGCAAACTAAAACTCAAAAAGACTCAAACTTGACAAGCTCAAAGGATTCAACCAATTCCACACAAATTTCATGCAATTTCAACAAAACAATTTTTCTTCAATGTTTTCCCCCTTTTCAACAATGTAACCCCCACATTCATCTACTTTTAACCATTGAGAATTCCATCATTCATGCAATCATTAATCTAAGTTGGGGATCTAAGTTACACATAAAAGGGAGATCACCAAATTCAAACAATAACCTTCCTCACAAGGGCATTTAGTGTTTCACTCATTCGCTCAATTTGTCTAGGCTATGAACCTTTCACTCAATTTCACATTTTAAGAGCACTTCCCATGAATTTGATTTTCATCTCAAACTAAGTTCCCACGGAAAACATGCATGCAACATCAGAAGGTCTTTTAAAGGTTGTAATGGGGTCTGGCAAAGGGTAGGATATTCAAGGGTACTAGGCTTTACATCCCTAGGAACTAAGAGAGCATGAGTATTTTGACACATTGAACTTCCACTCAAATTCCTTTTTCCATTTTTCCCTTTTTGCTTTGGGTGACTACAGCCTTTTTCTTCAAATACCCTTTTTTTGACATTTTTGTTCTTTGCCCTTTGGCTCCAACCTTTTCTTTTTCTTTTTCTCAATCCAAAACAGCACAGCATATCCTCGTAGCCACCCCAAACTTAGCTTCTTGCAAACCTTGTCTTGCTAAGGATCGATGCTCTCCTAATCCTAAGATTGGGTTAACATGGTTTTTCAGATTTTTGTCTTATAACATAAGGTCATCAAGAAACAATAGGCTTATTAGGCTCAATGTGGCTAGCTAGGGGACATGCATTAGGGACTGGTTCAATTTAGGCCAAGTAGCTAATTCAAAGAAAATTGCCTAAATCATTTGATGCAAATGCATAGATATGCAAACCATGAAGGGATTCAAGCAAATTCGGGAGAGTGCAGCTCAAAAGCGATTCACACAATTAAAAACAATGATGGAGGCTCAGACGTTTTTACAAATTGTTTGACCGAGATTCTATCCCTAGTGTGTGCACCCTATCACCCCAAACTTATCATAAATCATGCAATCACAATAGAATATCTCAAAGTTCAATTTTCAATTTTTCACATGGGGATCAATTTTCAATTTCAAAACCTAGGGGGGAAACAGTGAACACATATCATGCAATCCATCTATGCAAAATTCTACAAAACCCAATCAAGCTTGCCGACACAAGACTCACACACATACTCTTGATCTTCTCAAATTATTCAAGAGCTAAAATAAAACAAAGCAAAAACAAAGCAAGGATAATTAAAAAGGAGAAAGTCTAGAAAACTCATGAAGGAGGTTCCACCGGGATCCCACTGCCTGTGATACAGCGGCCACAGAATGCTCAAATTGCAATATGATCCTCCCGGATCCCATGGCCTACAGCATAAGTATGAAAGTGAGCGCTTGACAATTATGTTAACCCCGCCCAGTGCGGCGGACTTCTCACTCCCTCTTGGGTCAAAGATGACCTCCTTGTCAACAAAGTCTTCCCAATAAAAATGGGGTTCAACCTCTTGGACTGGCCATGGTGCCTTCAAAGCTAAAGATTCAAAATCCAATTTTTCAGGCAGAGGCTTGAACTCCATTGTTGGTTGTTCCACGGGGGGTGGTGGCAAACAAGTGGAGAGGATCACTGGTGCTGCTTTGTCTTCTGTACAATCTGCACTTAATGCATTACCAAATCCTTCACCTTCTATACATGCAGTAATCTCAGCACACACAGCACAAAAGTTAGTGTTAGCACAATCAGCACATGCATAATAATTAATAGAATCATCTAATTCCAAAAGTTCTTCATCATCCTCAAGCAAGGTGAAGTAGATGTCCTCCTGATCCTCATTTTCTATATTTCTTGGCCGAACAGGACCCTCAACCTCATGTGTCTCATGTTTCATATGGACGTTTCGCTCCTCATACCCTAAAAAGGATGAGCTTTCAACACATGCTACACACAAAGCAAATTCATTACAATCAACACATGAAGTATAATAGATAGAATCAGGAAAGGCTTGAATATTTGGAAATTCAACACACAGTTCATCAATAGAAGTATTCTTGACATCATTATCAAAATTATCCTCAGAGGAAGTATTGTCAAGAACAACTATTTGTGAATCTGTATGTTCTTCAAGGAGATGTTGAGTTTGCAGTGTAGCCGAGGTGGAGGCAATGTGACCAATTTGAGTGGCCAACTTCTGAGAACCAGCTTCTATCCTCTGTTGAAATTCAAGATTGTGCTCTCCCATCTGTTGCACCAATTCTTCCAGACTGAGTTGGCGTAGTGTGGGGTCAGGCTGATATTGTTGCTCGCGTGTCATTTGATGCACCAAAGAAGATATCTCATCCAAGATGCCCTGTCCTCCACTATGTTGGCTAGAATAATCATTCACCCCAAACATGCCAAAATTATTACTAAACTCATAACCTTCAGCAAAGTTAGGATAATATATGCATGGTGGTTCATAATTAACATTAGGCATATAACCTTGCATCTAATTATCCATGGGAAGATTCACAATCAGACCTAGTAGCCAAAACTAATTCAGCAATACATTTTTTTTTCCTGTTAATAACAACAAGAGTCCCCAGCAACGGCACCGATTTTGACACGCTGTCGCACGCGCGTCAAAAAGCGAGTGATTGGAAAAATATGCAGTTAGGGCGCGACAACTCGAGTATCGTATCACAAGGACTCTTGGATTGTTATTCGCAGAAAAGTCAGTTTTGGGGGGTTGGTTGGATGATTCAATTAAGAAAACAGTTAAGAAAATAATGCAAATAAAGTGATTATCAAATAAGCTAAAAACGATTAATCTACTATTCTCGGTTTCCCAACTATCATCGGTTCATATAAATTCCAAGACCTAAGCGGATTCTAATCTCTTTTCGATGTAGCGGCAATTAACAAGCGAAATTGACACTACGAGATATATGTTCCCAATTCCCGAATTAAGCAAACGGGGTTAAGCCCTCGTGAATTAAGCAAACACGATTGAACACACGTGAATTAAGAAAACGCGATTAAGTATAGGAACATAAAATCATCGAAACAAATCAATACATATTCCATACAATCCTGAATTAAGTAAACAGAACATATAGAACAATATTGAAAGAGAATAGCAATAAGTTGGGAATTACAGAACCTCAAGTGGCAATGGAAACCGATTACAGCAGATCAATCCTAGGAGATTAGTTCTCCATTACAAGGGAAACAGAAAACACTAAACCTAATTCGCAGCCGTCTAATCTAAAAGGAAAAGAAGATGATCAAATCTGCCCTAAATCAGTAATTTATATCCTTCAGAATCTGCGCCCGTTCGCGAGGCGAGTAGCCTCTCGCGAGGCGAATATTAACAGTGGCGCGAGTTCAAAATTGGGTTCTTGCGGGGCGAGATGATGATTCGCGAGGCGAGACTTCAAATTCCAATCTGTCACGATCGTGACCTACATCACGGCTAGGTCGTGATGGTCTCTGTCCTTCAGGGTTTGGATTTCTCGCGAGGCGAGATGGTGATTCGCGCGGCGAGGCAGAGAAGATGACATCTCTGGCACAGGCTGGTCTTCAGTCTCGCGAGGCGAGTAGCCTCTCGCGGGGCAAATATTCCCAGAATTGCTTTTCTTATTAACCTAAAAATAAGAAATAGCAGTGAGTGCTTTATTTGACTCAAAAACTAACTAAAATATCCTAAACTACTTAAGAAACTCAAAATGTTGCTTGAGGACTATCAAATCCAAATTTGGGCTAAAACGAGATTGAAACTCGAATAATTAGTGCAAAAGCCATGGCCCTACTAGTTATAAAACTAGTCAACCAGAGGCTGATCAAGTGTTAATGGATGTTGTGATGTTTGACGTATGATCTGTGATAACATGCTTAATATTCTGCTTGGATATATTTATTATTGATATATATATATATATATATATATATATATATATATATATATATATGTATGCATGTATGTATGTATGTATGTATGTATGTATGTATGTATGTATGACATGGTTGTTGAGGATGATTGTCTGGTTGTGATGATGTTAGAACCCTAGTTGACACCATAAGGGTACTCTGTTTGGTTTGATGTGGATAACGGTATATGGGTACCGTGTTGAGCTGTGGATGCATTGGTATCGTGAAGAATGTAGGAACGAGTTTGATACCAGTGTCAACTTAGGATGTTTGTGCATTGCATAAGTTGCCAAAGTGGTGGGCCGTGTGACTGGGAGTCACACGATATTTTTGTATCCGGGTGCGGGTACAGAATATGGAGAGGGACAGTTCTGGGAACCTTGGGGATGTAGTCCGGTCTGGAATGGTTTTCAGGAGATCAGTGATTTGAACCCACTATGTCGAGACCGCCGTGGAGGCTTGGCTATCCCAATGTTTGGCCCTGAGTATTCCAGTTGCTGGCGGACCTTCCGAGGCCAGCAAGATACCCATATTGGAGTTGTAGCTCATAGGGGGAAGCACCCTTATTGGTCACGATGAGCGGAAAGGTACCCTGGACAAACCAACTGACTCCTTAGAGGATTTAGACCCTAGATGTGGATCGAGAATGTTTTGTAAATGGTTGGATCGCGAGATGTTTGTGATCTGTGCCTATCTCTGTTGTATGTTAACATGTTGTATTGTGCCCCGGCCCCTTTTATGGTGTTATAGTAGCTTATCTCCCTTCTCTATCTCTTTTTTTATGTATGTATTGTACGTTCGGTAGATGAACAGTATCAGGTGTACAATGATGGCAATAGGATCGAAGCACCGACTGATGCACTACCTGTAGAGGATTCTACCGGAGGGTCTTAAGGAGCAGGGACTAGTCTGTGAGGACTAAGGCATAGAGGGGTCATTATGTGAAGGGCAAGGGTAGTTCCAGACGCCCATATCGTCATTGATATGGTATGTCAGTAGCATCTGCTAGGGAGAGCCTCTGAGAGTTATTTTGGATTTTGATGTATTTTGTGTGAGGTAGGGCGGGTAGATACTGTCTGTATAGGTTTTTATATCTTTTCTGAGACCAGTGTTCTATGACTTGTTTACCAGTTCTTTTACTTTATCAGTTGTACAGTTGTTCTAGGATTATGATCCCTCTGTTGGGATCGACTGTACTTTGGAGACTTGTTATACATATTATGTATATACGTCGTTCTGTTTTTATTCCGTTGTGCATGTTTTATAAGTTTTAATTTTCCAGCTTCTGCAAAGTATAATATTTTTGTATGTTATAATCGCGCTACCGCTAATAAACGGATTAAGGATTAGTTAATTAGGATTGTTCTTTAATGGGACATCGAGGTGTCTCATGATGAGTGTGATTTCACCTCTTATTTCTTTGTCATTTTGCATTCATTTTCATGTAGATTAGGCATTTTGATTTTGATTTTTGTTAGTTATTCCCTTTGGAACGGTTAAGGTGGTTCTGCGGTGTTTGTGTACAGGAATTCATGATTAAAATGCTTAAGTCAAGTTAATTTGGGGTTTGCATGAAGATGGAGCTTGAAAAGTAAGAAAAATGAGCAAAGCAGAGACCATCACGGCCTGGGTGTGACAACTATCATGGCCATGATCGCGTAGAATGAAGGAAAAAAAATAAGGAAGCAAAACTCAGAAGCTGTCACGGCCAGGACTTTACAGCCATCACGACCATGACAAGGCAATCAGTGCAAGAATTCACCAAGTCATAAGCTGTCATGGCCTGGCCCTGACAGCCGTCACGGCCGTGACAAGTAAAATCTGGGATTTTAGGATCTGTTTTTGATCTGATTTGTAATTGCTTTAATCCCAAGTTAGCCTACACTATAATAGGACAATTAGGTTCGAAAATAGGGATCTCTTGGCTGCTACCTTAGGCTTAATTTAGGATTTCTCTTCTTCTCCAATTTCTTCTCTTCTCTTAGGATTTTTATGTTCTTTTAATCAAGATTGCTATGACCATGGCAATGCTTGAGTAGTCGTTTTATTTCTAGGAATTGGGGCTATGCCCAAGACTTGTTTTATGTTATGAATTGATGTTTTCCCTTTGTTAATTTCAATTTTCTTTTGATTTAATTCCTATTGTTATAATCACTTGTGAATTTGGTGCGCACTTATTTGCATGTCATAGATACTCTAAGGATGAACTGAGAAGTGAACTTAGGTATTGGATCTATAGGGATTGAACTTAGGACTTAAATCATGAGAGTTAGAAGCGGACCTTCGAGGGTTCATTGAATTGTCACAAACCTCAATGGGTCCAATTTAAATACAATTACCACGAGAGTAGGGGTTGGTTTAATTGGGCACGATTCTTGTATCTCGAGAGGGAACATTAACTATATTAGGATAAATTCACCTTCAAAGCATCTTGATAATTAACATAGGGGTAGTCAATTTAGTAGCATAAGCAGTCTTGTTGGTAACCCAATTCCTGGAAATCTCGTTTAATTTCAAAAACTCCAGATTTGATTTGCTTTGTGATTCTGTTTGATTGCATTTCAAATACTTGATTTGTTAGTTAATTCTTATTCCAAAAATCAAATCTTTTTCTTGTTTAGTTTAATTAATTTAATAATTAAATGTTGTTTAAGATCACAGTCTCTATGAGTTCTATCTTTCAATTACTTGACGACGAAGCCATACACTTGCGGACTCACGCTATCATCTCATTTGGTGGTATCAGAGCAGTTCGGTTCTAAACCGGACTGTGGGATTATGTCTGATTCGGAGCGAGGACTTTGGGGTAGGATGAATACCGACACTGTTAGTTGGATCCAAATCGGATGTGAGCTATGCTTAGAATGGGTAGAGTGTCTGATACGCGAGTTATTCTTACAGTATGAGAATGACTGTTTACTGCATAGTAAGACATATAATGGATATATCTTTTTATGTATTGAATTGTATGTCTTACAAATGAGAGTTAATGAATTCTTTTTTTAGGAAGTCGAAATGGCATGTGGAATGGACACCGAGGAGGAGGCAGAAATAGAGGCGGTGGATCCACTGATCTTCCCAGAAGTTCATCGGGGATGAATAACGGTGGTGATATAAATGGGACTATGAGGGTGATGAGAGAATTGGCTACCGCAATGCTGCTGCAAACCTAGCAAAATGCCCAATTCATGCAACGACAAGAGGCTAGAGAAGAAAGGTTACAACAAGTAAATGTGGCTAGAGATGAGGAAAGCATGGAGAATGGCTTGAATGCTTTCATGAAGGGAAATATGCCCCAATTTCATGGCGAGTACGGTCCTGAGGCAGCAGAAAAGTGGCTGCAAGAAGTAGAGAAAGTCTTTGTAGCTATGCATTGCCGTGAGGAGTGGAAGGTTCAGTAACATGGAATCTGTTCAAAGAATGTTTTCTGGAGAAATACTTCCCCAAGAGTGTCCGACGGGAGAAGGAAAAAGAATTTGAGTTTACAGCAGGGGAATATGTCAATGGGAGAATATGCCATTCATTTTGAGGCATTGCTGAAATTCTCCCAATTCTATCAAGTCCATCCGGATGAAGAATGGGTTTGTCGGAGATTTGAAGATGGTTCGAGGTCGGAATTGAAAAGGATGATGCTACCGTTCGAATTCAACCATTTCTCGACTTTGGTTGAAAAGTGTACTATGTTGGAGAGCCATGATCGTTCTAAGCCAATACATCCATAGCAGCGGAGTGGCTGACCGATTAGAGGTGGCAGTAGTCAAAGAGGTCGTGAGGGAAGGTTCCAGCAACGGGCGAGACCTTAAAATCATCCTAGTCAGCAAATAACCAGTGCAGGTACTGGAGGTTCTAGTCAGACATCATCAGGGATGCCGACTTGTTTCAAGTGCGGAGGACCACACTTTATCAGAAATTGCCCTCAGGTGTAGAAGGTGGTATGTTACCACTATGGTTAGATGGGACATATGTCCAAATCATGTCCCAAGAGCAATGTAATCAGAAATCCAGTGCAACAACAAAGTAGAGGAACTCAAAGCAGTGGATCAAGAGCTCGGATAGTAAATCAGCAAGGAGATAGACCCCAAGCCAGTGGGACGGTGTTCGCCGTTAGAGGTTCCGAAACTACTAGAGATCCTGATCTCATACAGGGTAAGTGTCTCATTTTTGGAAAACTGTTATCTGTATTATTTGATTTAGGCGCTACGAATTCGTTTATTTCTCTTGAGTGCATGGATCATTTGAAACTGTCTGTTACATCTTTACCCTATGATCTCAATGTTTCTACCCCTATGGGAGATACATTAAGTACTTTGTATGTTTGTCGAGCCTGTCTAGTTGTTTTAGAAAATCGGACTTTTGTTATTGATCTTATATGTCTGCCTATGCAGCAGATTGATATTATATTGGGCATGGATTGGCTTTCGGCTAACCATGTAATTTTGGATTGTTCAAATAAAACTCTTCGTTTTATGGAGCCTTCTGGATTATTGCCTGCCAAGGACGGTAGTACGGGAGAAGGACAATCAAGGAGCTGTGTGGTGCTGTTTTCTTTGGATGCCAGGAGTCTCCTAAGATGGAAGCATTGCCTGTTGTAAGCGAGTTTCCTCAAGTTTTTCCGGATGACGTGCCAACACTGCTACCTAAGAGGGAGAATGAGTTTGCGATAGATCTCATACCAGGGACGGGACCGATATCGATAGCACCTTATCGAAAGTCCCCGACAGAATTGGCAGAGCTTAAGGAACAGTTGGATAACATGCTGAAGAAGGAGTTTTTCCGACCAAGTGTTTAACCATGGGGAGCGCCAGTGTTGTTTTTAATGAAGAAGGACGAAAGCTCAAGGCTATGTGTGGATTACCGACAACTGAACAAGGTAACAATCAAGAACAGGTACTCGTTGCCGAGGATTGACGACCTGATGGATCAGTTGCGGGGAGCAACTGTGTTTTCTAAGATAGATCGGAGGTCTGGATACCATCAAATCCGAGTGAAGGAAGATGATATACCGAACGCTTCTATTAGAAGTCGGTATGGTCATTACGAGTATCTGGTTATGCCGTTTGGCGTGACTAATGCTCCAGCTGTGTTCATGTACTACATGAATCGGATCTTCAGACCATACTTAGACAAGTTTGTCGTTGTGTTTATCGACGACATTCTAATATACTCTTCGAGTAGAGAAGAACATGCAGAGCATCTTCGGGTTGTACTTCAAGTGCTTAAGGACAGACAACTCTATGCCAAGTTGTCTAAGTGTGAGTTCTGGTTGGATGAAGTACAATTTTTAGGGCATGTGATAAACAAGGAAGGGATAGCCGTGGATCCTGCCAAAGTGGAAGTAGTGGTTAATTGGGAATGTCCTAAGACAGTGGGCGAAGTTAGGAGTTTTCTTGGACTGGCAGGTTACTACAGACGGTTCATCGAAGGATTCTCAAAGATTGCGTTACCAATGACACAACTAACAAGAAAAGGAAAAGCGTTTGAGTGGACTAATGAGTGTGAGGCTAGTTTTTAGGAGTTGAAAAGGGGGCTTACAACATCTCCTGTGCTAGTCTTGTCCGATCTATTAGTACCGTTTGATGTGTACTGCGATGCGTCATATCAAGGCCTAGGTTGCGTCCTCATGCAAAATAGAAAAGTGGTGGCATATGCCTCTAGACTGTTAAGAATACATGAGAGGAATTACCCAACCCATGACTTAGAGTTGGCTGAAATAGTGTTTGTGTTGAAGATATGGAGACATTATCTGTATGGTGCTCAGTTCACAGTGTATAGTGATCACAAGAGTCTAAAGTATTTGTTTGATCAAAAAGAGTTGAACATGAGATAGAGGAGATGGATGGAGTTCATCAAGGATTATGAATTTGATCTCCAATACCATCCTGGAAAGGCGAAGGTCGTATCAAATGCGTTAAGTCGAAAATCGTTGCAAGTGTATGCTATGATGATCAAGGAGTTAGAACTTATCGAGTAATTTAGAGACCTGAATCTAGGGATAACAGGATTATCCCAGAATAAGATAAGTTTGGGAATGGTCACTATTACTAGTGGATTCCTAGACTAAGTTTGGAAGAAGCAATCGGAAGACCAGCACCTCCAAAGGTTAATCAGAAGATAGAAGCAGGAGAATCTATGGAGTTTAAAAGAGGTACTGACGGAATCTTGAGATTCGGTGATAGGATCTGTGTGCCAGAGAATAGAGAAGTTAAGAATTTGATCTTGGATGAAGCACAAAAAAGTAAGCTAAGTTTCCATCCAAGTGCCACTAAGATGTATCAGGATTTGAAAAAGATGTTCTGGTGGCCTGGAATGAAAAAGGAAATAGCAGAGTATGTCCAGTCCTGCTTGGTGTGTCAGAAGGCGAAGATCGAACACCAGAAGCCAGCAGGATTATTGTAATCTCTTGATGTCCCAGAATGGAAGTGGGACATTATTGCAATGGACTTTGTGTCGAGTTTGCCTAAGACACAAAAAAAGCATGATGCAATTTCGGTAATAATTGATAGGCTGACAAAAAGTGCTCACTTTTTACCTATTAATCAGAGGTTCTCTTTGGAAAAGTTAACCCAGTTATACATCAATCAAAGGTTCACTCGAGTATTGGCATGACGCCGTATGAAGCATTGTATGGAAGGAAATGCAGGACACCTCTCTGCTGGTATGAGACAGGTGAGAATCAATTAATTGGACCAGAGGTGGTACAGTAAACAACGGAGCAAGTCCGCAAGATCAGGAAAAAGATGAAAGCGGCGAGCGATAGGAAGAAGAGCCACAGTGATCAGAGGAGAAGACCTTTGGAATTCCAAGAAGGCGACTATGTGTTCATGTTAGTCACTCCAAGGACTGGAATCGGTAGAGCTATAAAATCCAGGAAGCTTACCCCTCGTTTTATTGGACCATTTCAAATTCTTCGTCGAATTGGTCCTGTAGCCTATCTGATTGCCTTACCACCCAACCTATCCAATATCCATGACATCTTTCATGTCTCTCAAATTCGTAAATATCATCCTGATCCATCGTACGTCATGGAACCTGAGTCAATCCAGATAAGAGAGAACCTTGAGCATGAAGCTTTGCCTGTACGGATGGGGGATCGACAGGTCAAGGAACTTTTCCGGAAAGCAAATTCCCCTGGTGAAGGTTATATGGGATGCTGTTATTAGAGATGCCACACGGTAAAGATAAGCGGACATGCAACAACAATATCCTCATCTGTTCTTCTGAGGTAACTTACTTAAATTTCGAGGACGAAATTTATTTTTAGGGGGGTAGTAATGTAACACCCCAATTTCTTGATTAAGTTTTAAGGAAGAGATTAAGGATAATTAAAGACTTAATAATGTTCCTTAGGTGTTAGTTAGGTTGTGTTTCAAGTTTGAGGAAAATAGGAGCTGAAACGGGTCCAGAATGCAAACAGACGCAAACCGAGCGATTAATCGGTCAATTAATTAATTAATTGAGAGTTAGAATTTTAAAATTAGGTCGGACTTGAGTACAATAAGTTTTTGATTGTACCCTAAAATAATTAAGAAAAATATCTCAGCAATAGGTTACAAGGGAAAATGTTGAGAGAAACACCCGGTTGTGCGGACAGGGCAACACCGGATAGGACACGTGTCACGATCAGGAGGGAAGTGGACATAAGGACTACACCTAATCTTCCACTAACTAAGCCTAAACTGTCCTAAGGATGACACCTAGCCCACTAACACATGACTTCATCTCCTAGTGACACCTAATACTGAACTATCCTAAAGTAATGACACACAATAAGCTAAGCAAGCTAAAAGTGTAACACCTAAAGCTTCCCATCAAACCTCCTACCAAAAAACATCAGTAATTCACTTCAACTGAGCAAAATGACCAAGTCGTCTTCTTCTTGGGCGTTATTGAATAGAGAGCATAGAACAAGTGCAAGCTGCCATTGTTGATATCTTGGTTGGAGTGGTCACATACAAATCGTCACCATATATTCTAAAACCGTTGGATCGTGCTCAAATTTGGTACGAAGGTTCTAGACATGTTTTTCTTCATTCTCACCGTTCGGATTCTGCTTTAGGGTTCCATAGTGTAAGCTATTTAGCTCATACCGTGGCTCCAAATTGTGAAACAGTCATCAAACATAACCACCAACCTGTCACGGTACAACCACCACCAGGGAGTCGTTAATAGTTGGATCGAGCTGAAATTTTGTCAGAGAGTTCATGACATGCTGTTATCAATTGTTACCGTTCTGATTGGTGAGAAAAGGTCTTGAGATCGAGTTATTGGGTTCGAACAGTAACCATTTTTAATACCTTTCCCCTAGGTTGAGAATTCACTTTTGAATCTGTTTTTGCTTAGGTCCAGCTGTCACGTTGTCTGGCTGTGTTGTTGAAAAGCGTGTCAAGCTTGTGCCGATCACAGAGTTGTGCTCAGTACTTTTACGGGAAAGCGTGCATATTTTGCCAGGTGGGGAGAAAGTGACTATCACGCCTGTGATGCAAGCTCGATATAGCATGTTCTTTTGTCTGCGTAGGGTGCCCTAGACCCTACTAGTAGTTGAGTAATCGACGATGGTTAAACCCACTTTAAATGATTTGAAATGATACTTTAGGTTTAATTATCGTAGACTTGTCGACATTAGGGCAAAACAGTATTTTAAGTTTATCTGCTTGAGGATGCATGTGATATCTGCTTTATGTGTTTATGGATGTTGTGATGTTTGATGTATGATCTGTGATAACATGCTTAATATTCTGTTTGGATATATTTATTATTGATATATATGTATGTCATGGTTGTTGAGGATGATTGTCTGGTTATGATGATGTTAGAACCCTAGTTGAAACCATAAGGGTGCTCTGTTTGATTTGATGTGGATAACGGTATATGGGTACCGCGTTGAGCTGTGGATGCGTTTGTGTCGTGAAGAATGTAGGAATGAGTTTGGTACTGGTGTCAACTTAGGATGTTTGTGCATTGCATAAGTTGCCAAAGTGGCGGGCCGTGTGACTGGGAGTCAAGTGAGGTTGGTGTAACGGGTGCGGGTACAGAATATGGAGAGGGACGATTCTGGGAACCTTGGGGATGTAGTCCGGTCTGGAATGGTTTTCAAGAGACCGGTGATTTGAACCCACTGTGTCGAGACCGCCATGGAGGCTTGGCTATCCTAACGTCTGGCCCTGAGTATTCCAGTCGCATGTGGACCTTCCGAGGCAACCAACAATAGTTTTCACTCGAGTATTGGCATGGCGCCGTATGATGCATTGTATGGAAGGAAATCCAGGACACCTCTCTGCTGGTATGAGACAGGTGAGATTCAATTAATTAGACCAAAGGTGGTACAACCAACAACGGATCAAGTCCGCAAGATCAGGGAAAAGATGAAAGCGGCGAGCGATAGGAAGAAGAGCTACAGTGATCAGAGGAGAAGACCTTTGGAATTCCAAGAAGGCGACTATGTGTTCATGTTAGTCACACCAAGGACTGGAATCGGTAGAGCTATAAAATCCAGGAAGCTTACCCCTCGTTTTATTGGACCATTTCAAATTCTTCGTCGAATTGGTCCTGTAGCCTATCTGATAGCCTTACCACCCAACCTATCCAATATCCATGACGTCTTTCACGTCTCTCAAATTCGTAAATATTATCCTAATCCATCGTACGTCATGGAACCTGAGTCAATCCAGATAAGAGAGAACCTTGAGCATGAAGCTTTGCCTGTACGGATGGGGGATCAACAGGTCAAGGAACTTTTCCGAAAAGCAAATTCCCCTGGTGAAGGTCATATGGGATGCTGTTATTAGAGATGCCACACGGGAAAGATAAGAGGACATGCAACAACAATATCCTCATCTGTTCTTCTGAGGTAACTTACTTAAATTTCGAGGACGAAATTTATTTTTAGGGGGGTAGTAATGTAACACCCCAATTTCTTGATTAAGTTTTAAGGAAGAGATTAAGGATAATTAAAGACTTAATCATGTTCCTTAGGTGTTAGTTAGCTTGTGTTTCAAGTTTGAGGAAAATAGGAGCTGAAACGGGTCCAGAATGCAAACAGACGCAAACCGAGCGATTAATCGGTCAATTAATTAATTAATTGAGAGTTAGAATATTAAAATTAGGTCGGACTTAAGTACAATAAGTTTTTTATTGTACCCTAAAATAATTAAGAAAAATATCTCAGCAATAGGTTACAAGGGAAAATGTTGAGAGAAACACCCGGTTGTGCGGACAGGGCAACACCGGATAGGACACGTGTCACGATCAGGAGGGAAGTGGACATAAGGACTACACCTCATCTTCCACTAACTAAGCCTAAACTGTCCTAAGGATGACACCTAGCCCACTAACACATGACTTCATCTCCTAGTGACACCTAATACTGAACTATCCTAAAGTAATGACACATAATAAGCTAAGCAAGCTAAATGTGTAACACCTAAAGCTTCCCATCAAACCTCCTACCAAAAAACATCAGTAATTCACTTCAACTGAGCAAAATGACCAAGTCATCTTCTTCTTGGGCGTTATTGAATAGAGAGCATAGAACAAGTGCAAGCTGCCATTGTTGAGATCTTGGTTGGAGTGGTCACATACAAATCGTCACCATATATTCTAAAACCGTTGGATCGTGCTCAAATTTGGTACGAAGGTTCCAGACATGTTTTTCTTCATTCTCACCGTTCGGATTCTGCTTTAGGGCTCCATAGTGTAAGCTATTTAGCTCGTACCGTGGCTCCAAATTGTGAAACAGTCATCAAACATAACCACCAACCTGTCACGGTACAACCACCACCAGGGAGTCGTTAATAGTTGGATCGAGCTGAAATTTTGTCAGAGAGTTCATGACATGTTGTTATCAATTGTTACCGTTCTGATTGGTGAGAAAAGGTCTTGAGATCGAGTTATTGGGTTCGAACAGTAACCATTTTTAATACCTTTCCCCTAGGTTGAGAATTCACTTTTGAATCTGTTTTTGCTTAGGTCCAGCTGTCACGTTGTCCATGCGTGTTGTTGAAAAACGTGTCAAGCTTGTGCCGGTCACAGAGTTGTGCTCAGTACTTTTACGAGAAAGCGTGCATATCTTGCCAGGTGGGGAGAAAGTGACTATCACGCCTGTGATGCAAGCTCGATATAGCATGTTCTTTTGTCTGCGTAGGGTGCCCTAGACCCTACTAGTAGTTGAGTAGTCGACGATGGTTAAACCCACTTTAAATGATTTGAAATGATACTTTAGGTTTAATTATCGTAGACTTGTCGACATTAGGGCAAAACAGTATTTTAAGTTTATCTGCTTGAGGATGCATGTGATATCTGCTTTATGTGTTTATGGATGTTGTGATGTTTGATGTATGATCTGTGATAACATGCTTAATATTCTGTTTGGATATATTTATTATTGATATATATGTATGTCATGGTTGTTGAGGATGATTGTCTGGTTATGATGATGTTAGAACCCTAGTTGAAACCATAAGGGTGCTCTGTTTGATTTGATGTGGATAACGGTATATGGGTACCGCGTTGAGCTGTGGATGCGTTTGTATCATGAAGAATGTAGGAATGAGTTTGATACTGGTGTCAACTTAGGATGTTTGTGCATTGCATAAGTTGCAAAAGTGGCGGGCCGTGTGACTTGGAGTCACGTGAGGTTGGTGTAACGGGTGCGGGTACAGAATATGGAGAGGGACGATTCTGGGAACCTTGGGGATGTAGTCCGGTCTGGAATGGTTTTCAAGAGACCGGTGATTTGAACCCACTGTGTCGAGACCGCCATGGAGGCTTGGCTATCCTAACGTCTGGCCCCGAGTATTCCAAATCGCATGTGGACCTTCCGAGGCAACCAACAATAGTTTTCACTCGAGTATTGGCATGGTTCCGTATGATTCATTGTATGGAAGGAAATGCGGGACACCTCTCTGCTGGTATGAGAGAGGTGAGATTCAATTAATTAGACCAGAGGTGGTACAACAAACAAAGAAGCAAGTCCGCAAGATCAAGGAAAAGATGAAAGTGGCTAGCGATAGGAAGAAGAGCTACAGTGATCAGAGGAGAAGACCTTTGGAATTCCAAGAAGGCGACTATGTGTTCATGTTAGTCACTCCAAGGACTGGAATCGGTAGAGCTATAAAATCCAGGAAGCTTACCCCTAGTTTTATTGGACCATTTCAATTCTTCGTCGAATTGGTCCTGTAGCCTATCTGATAGCCTTACCACCCAACCTATCCAATATCCATGACATCTTTCACGTCTCTCAAATTCGTAAATATCATCCTGATCCATCGTACGTCATGGAACCTGAGTCAATCCAGATAAGAGAGAACCTTGAGCATGAAGCTTTGCCTGTACGGATGGGGGATCGACAGGTCAAGGAACTTTTCCGGAAAGCAAATTCCCCTGGTGAAGGTCATATGGGATGCTGTTATTAGAGATGCCACACGGGAAAGATAAGAGGACATGCAACAACAATATCCTCATCTGTTCTTCTGAGGTAACTTACTTAAATTTCGAGGACGAAATTTATTTTTAGGGGGGTAGTAATGTAACACCCCAATTTCTTGATTAAGTTTTAAGGAAGAGATTAAGGATAATTAAAGACTTAATCATGTTCCTTAGGTGTTAGTTAGCTTGTGTTTCAAGTTTGAGGAAAATAGGAGCCAAAACGGGTCCGAATGCAAACAGACGCAAACCGAGCGATTAATCGGTCAATTAATTAATTAATTGAGAGTTAGAATATTAAAATTAGGTCGGACTTAAGTACAATAAGTTTTTTATTGTACCCTAAAATAATTAAGAAAAATATCTCAGCAATAGGTTACAAGGGAAAATGTTGAGAGAAACACCCTATTGTGCGGACAGGGGCAACACCGGATAGGACACGTGTCACGATCGGAGGGAAGTGGACATAAGGACTACACCTCATCTTCCACTAACTAAGCCTAAACTGTCCTAAGGATGACACCTAGCCCACTAACACATGACTTCATCTCCTAGTGACACCTAATACTTGAACTATCCTAAAGTAATGACACATAATAAGCTAAGCAAGCTAAATGTGTAACACCTAAAGCTTCCCATCAAACCTCCTACCAAAAAACATCAGTAATTCACTTCAACTGAGCAAAATGACCAAGTCATCTTCTTCTTGGGCGTTATTGAATAGAGAGCATAGAACAAGTGCAAGCTGCCATTGTTGAGATCTTGGTTGGAGTGGTCACATACAAATCGTCACCATATATTCTAAAACCGTTGGATCGTGCTCAAATTTGGTACGAAGGTTCCAGACATGTTTTTCTTCATTCTCACCGTTCGGATTCTGCTTTAGGGCTCCATAGTGTAAGCTATTTAGCTCGTACCGTGGCTCCAAATTGTGAAACAGTCATCAAACATAACCACCAACCTGTCACGGTACAACCACCACCAGGGAGTCGTTAATAGTTGGATCGAGCTGAAATTTTGTCAGAGAGTTCATGACATGTTGTTATCAATTGTTACCGTTCTGATTGGTGAGAAAAGGTCTTGAGATCGAGTTATTGGGTTCGAACAGTAACCATTTTTAATACCTTTCCCCTAGGTTGAGAATTCACTTTTGAATCTGTTTTTGCTTAGGTCCAGCTGTCACGTTGTCTGTCTGTGTTGTTGAAAAACGTGTCAAGCTTGTGCCGGTCACAGAGTTGTGCTCAGTACTTTTACGAGAAAGCGTGCATATCTTGCCAGGTGGGGAGAAAGTGACTATCACGCCTGTGATGCAAGCTCGATATAGCATGTTCTTTTGTCTGCGTAGGGTGCCCTAGACCCTACTAGTAGTTGAGTAGTCGACGATGGTTAAACCCACTTTAAATGATTTGAAATGATACTTTAGGTTTAATTATCGTAGACTTGTCGACATTAGGGCAAAACAGTATTTTAAGTTTATCTGCTTGAGGATGCATGTGATATCTGCTTTATGTGTTTATGGATGTTGTGATGTTTGATGTATGATCTGTGATAACATGCTTAATATTCTGTTTGGATATATTTATTATTGATATATATGTATGTCATGGTTGTTGAGGATGATTGTCTGGTTATGATGATGTTAGAACCCTAGTTGAAACCATAAGGGTGCTCTGTTTGATTTGATGTGGATAACGGTATATGGGTACCGCGTTGAGCTGTGGATGCGTTTGTATCATGAAGAATGTAGGAATGAGTTTGATACTGGTGTCAACTTAGGATGTTTGTGCATTGCATAAGTTGCAAAAGTGGCGGGCCGTGTGACTTGGAGTCACGTGAGGTTGGTGTAACGGGTGCGGGTACAGAATATGGAGAGGGACGATTCTGGGAACCTTGGGGATGTAGTCCGGTCTGGAATGGTTTTCAAGAGACCGGTGATTTGAACCCACTGTGTCGAGACCGCCATGGAGGCTTGGCTATCCTAACGTCTGGCCCTGAGTATTCCAGTCGCATGTGGACCTTCCGAGGCAACCAACAATAGTTTTCACTCGAGTATTGGCATGGTGCCGTATGATGCATTGTATGGAAGGAAATGCAGGACACCTCTCTGCTGGTATGAGAGAGGTGAGATTCAATTAATTAGACCAGAGGTGGTACAACAAACAAAGAAGCAAGTCCGCAAGATCAAGGAAAAGATGAAAGTGGCTAGCGATAGGAAGAAGAGCTACAGTGATCAGAGGAGAAGACCTTTGGAATTCCAAGAAGGCGACTATGTGTTCATGTTAGTCACTCCAAGGACTGGAATCGGTAGAGCTATAAAATCCAGGAAGCTTACCCCTAGTTTTATTGGACCATTTCAATTCTTCGTCGAATTGGTCCTGTAGCCTATCTGATAGCCTTACCACCCAACCTATCCAATATCCATGACATCTTTCACGTCTCTCAAATTCGTAAATATCATCCTGATCCATCGTACGTCATGGAACCTGAGTCAATCCAGATAAGAGAGAACCTTGAGCATGAAGCTTTGCCTGTACGGATGGGGGATCGACAGGTCAAGGAACTTTTCCGGAAAGCAAATTCCCCTGGTGAAGGTCATATGGGATGCTGTTATTAGAGATGCCACACGGGAAAGATAAGAGGACATGCAACAACAATATCCTCATCTGTTCTTCTGAGGTAACTTACTTAAATTTCGAGGACGAAATTTATTTTTAGGGGGGTAGTAATGTAACACCCCAATTTCTTGATTAAGTTTTAAGGAAGAGATTAAGGATAATTAAAGACTTAATCATGTTCCTTAGGTGTTAGTTAGCTTGTGTTTCAAGTTTGAGGAAAATAGGAGCTGAAACGGGTCCAGAATGCAAACAGACGCAAACCGAGCGATTAATCGGTCAATTAATTAATTAATTGAGAGTTAGAATATTAAAATTAGGTCGGACTTAAGTACAATAAGTTTTTTATTGTACCCTAAAATAATTAAGAAAAATATCTCAGCAATAGGTTACAAGGGAAAATGTTGAGAGAAACACCCGGTTGTGCGGACAGGGCAACACCGGATAGGACACGTGTCACGATCAGGAGGGAAGTGGACATAAGGACTACACCTCATCTTCCACTAACTAAGCCTAAACTGTCCTAAGGATGACACCTAGCCCACTAACACATGACTTCATCTCCTAGTGACACCTAATACTGAACTATCCTAAAGTAATGACACATAATAAGCTAAGCAAGCTAAATGTGTAACACCTAAAGCTTCCCATCAAACCTCCTACCAAAAAACATCAGTAATTCACTTCAACTGAGCAAAATGACCAAGTCATCTTCTTCTTGGGCGTTATTGAATAGAGAGCATAGAACAAGTGCAAGCTGCCATTGTTGAGATCTTGGTTGGAGTGGTCACATACAAATCGTCACCATATATTCTAAAACCGTTGGATCGTGCTCAAATTTGGTACGAAGGTTCCAGACATGTTTTTCTTCATTCTCACCGTTCGGATTCTGCTTTAGGGCTCCATAGTGTAAGCTATTTAGCTCGTACCGTGGCTCCAAATTGTGAAACAGTCATCAAACATAACCACCATCCTGTCAAGTCATTAATTGTTGGATCGAGCTAAAATTTTTTCAGAGTTCATGACCTGTTGTTATCCATTGTCACCGTAAAAGGTCTTGAGATCGAGTTATTGGGTTCGAACAGTAACCATTTTTAATACCTTTCCCCTAGGTTGAGAATTCACTTTTGAATCTGTTTTTGCTTAGGTCCAGCTGTCACGTTGTCTGGTTGTGTTGTTGAAAAGCGTGTCAAGGTTGTGCCGGTCGTAGAGTTGTGCTCCGGACTTTTATGGGAAAGCGTGCATATCTTGCCAGGTGGGGAGAAAGTGACTATCACGCCTGTGATGCAAGCTCGATATAGCATGTTCTTGTCTGCGTAGGGTGCCCCAGACACTACTAGTACTTGAGTAGTAGGCGATGGTTAAACCCACTTTAAATGATTTGAAATGATACTTTGGGTTTAATTATCGTAGACTTGTCGACGTTTGGGTAAAATAGTATTTTAAGTTTATCTGCTTGAGGATGCATGTGATATCTGCTTTATGTGTTTATGGATGTTGTGATGTTTGACGTATGATCTGTGATAACATGCTTAGTATTCTGTTTGGATATATTTATTATTGATATATATGTATGTCATGGTTGTTGAGGATGATTGTCTGGTTGTGATGATGTTAGAACCCTAGTTGACACCTTAAGGGTGCTCTGTTTGATTTGATGTGGATAACGGTATATGGGTACCGCATTGAGCTGCGGATGCGTTTGTATCGTGAAGAATGTAGGAATGAGTTTGGTACCGGGGTCAACTTAGGATGTTTGTGCATTGCATAAGTTGCCAAAGTGGCGGGCCGTGTGACTGGGAGTCACGTGAGGTTGGTGTAGCAGGTGCGGGTACGGAATATGGAGAGGGACGGTTCTGGGAACCTTGGGGATGTAGTCCGATCTGGAATGGTTTTCAAGAGACCAGTGATTTGTACCCACTCTGTCGAGACCGTCGTGGAGGCTTGGCCATCCCAACGTCTGGTCCTGAGTATTCCAGTCGCAGGTGGACCTTCCGAGGCAACCAAGATACCCCTATTGGGGTTGTAGCTCATAAGGGGAAGCACCCTTATTGGTCACGGTGAGCGGAAAGGTATCCTGGACAAACCAACTGACATTCTCTGGACAAGGTAGGCCCGAGTCTGAGAAAAAAGAGAATGCCCGGGAATCAGAGTTCCCTGTGAGAGTGATCGGCCGACATGCATAGGATGTGAGAGTGATCGGCCGACATGTTTGTGATCTATGCCTATCTCTGTTGTATGTTAATATGTTGTATTGTGCCCCAACCCCTTTTATGGTGTTATAGTAGCTTATCTCCCTTCTCTATCTCTTTTTTATCTGTATGTATAGTACGTTCGGTAGATGAGTAACAGTAGGTGTACAACGGCGGCGATAGGATCGGAGCACCGACTGATGCACTACTTGTAGAGGATTCTGCCGGAGGGTCTTAAGGAGCAGCGACGAGTGTGTGAGGACTTAGGCGTAGAGGCGTCGTTACGTGAAGGGCAAGGGTAGTTTCAGATGCCCAGATCGTCGTTGATATGGTAGGTCGGTAGCGTCAGCTAGGGAGTGTAACACCCCCCTTGGGCGTTTCATATCTAACTCCTTTCGAAAATGAGAAAAAAAAGTTGCTGGTTTGCTTTCGGAAAAAATAATTTTATAAGATAATAACTCCACATTTTCATAAATTTTGTCACGACTTAAACCTAAGCCGTTACCGGCGCACAGGCTTACAATCCTAGCCTGGCAAGTCTATTTTCTTTAGAAACATACTTGAATACAGATTGATAACTTTTACAACAAATTTTTTTTTGATAGAGTCTCCTCTGTAATTTCAACATGCCAAACAAAAATACCTGCTTATATATTTATATTTCCATAAAAAAGAAAGGCTCTCCGAGCCATAAACATTCATAAACATAAAATTAATCCAATAAAAGGTTCTCAGAGCCATAATGCAAATAAATATGAAACTTCTCCAAAACTAAACTTGACTCGATAGACTAAGCTGGTCGAACTATGAGACTCTTACTGGAAAAGACCCCATGTTTATTCCAGTAAATCAACATTCTTCAAAAGTTGGAACAATCCCTCTGAGGAGGGCAGAGAACTCCTCTGCATCATCTGTACACTCAAACCAAAATACGACAAATAGAAACAAAAAGAAATAACGCAAAGGTGAGATACCAATATATGAGTCATCATAGAAGTCACATACACGACTCTCACACAAAAACATACAATATATCATAATATATCATAATTATAAACAAAGGGATTCATTCCCGACAATCAAATGCATCTTTTAAAAACTTGTCATGTCACTTCAATACTCACTATCTAACTCATAATTCTACGGAGATCCTAACTTCCCTTCGTCGAGCAACGATAGGATCACGATAATGCCTATAACACAATTGTTTCCCGTTGGATTGGTCTCTCATGGGTCTGAATCCCCAATTGTTCTAGGGTATCGTATCTCACCTAAATAATACAGAATAGTTCCTGATTGAGTACATTTCGAGCAGGGTAACCGAGTTCCACGACCCAAGATTGCTGCCTCGAGCATTTCATGGATTTCAAACCCGAATGTCCCTGAAGACCCAAAAACTAAAGAATCCATCTTTGGTCCGTAACTATTCAGTTTTTCAGTTCACCCTTTGTGAAACTGTAGCTCGAATACACAATGGCACGTCTGCCACAACAACACATTAGCCAGACTATGCATGTAAAACAAGGGTTTTCGTTTTATTTTCTTTTTCGCATCGTTCTTTCCTCATCAAGGCTTAACGCTCTCGACTACTTTTATTCAAGTGTTAAATATATTTTAACACCAACTTAGGATTTTAAAACAAATCCATGTTCTCGAATTCTCCTTCACAAACGAACACTAGTCCGACATCTCGGAATCTAGGTTCTTCTCAAACGAAACACTAGACCGGCTTCTCGGAATTCTCCTAATCTTGGCACGGTAAACTAGTTTCCTTTACTTTTCTCAAAAACAAATAGGAACTCTAGTCCGGCTTCTCGGAAATTCAAATCTCAACACAGTACTAGCCTAGCTTCTCGAAAATACGAATCTCGTCACAGTAAAAAAACTAGGTCCTTTCCACAACACCTCTTTCCACATGATTTCCTCTTCCACTTGATTTCCTTTTTCATTCAGTGAAAAACCAAATTGAATACAAAACATCGTTGTCTTCTAGACTTTGTACCATGAGTAATTCCTAATACTCAAAAATACATTCTTCAATAAACTTTTCTTTTAAAATTCATTTTCCACAACTTAGAAAAAACACTAAGAACCTTTTCTAAATTTTGAACAAAATTCAAAGTTCTCAATAAAGAGATTTATGCTATAGATTACTTTTGTCTATAACTTTCCACTTTTGAAAAGGAAAACACTTTCTCTAACACTTGAAAGTAAAATATTTGGTTCTTCAAAGGATGCCTCCATTTTTAAAATCTTTGTTTTCTCGAAACGTTTTTCGTAGACTCTTTACAATTTTCCATCTTCTTTCTTCTCCTAGACTTTTGCCTATCTCAGCAATTTCATTATTTGAATTTTCTTTCCACTTTGTTAAAGAAACAAAACATCAATGTTTTAACCTTTTTGAGTTAAAGCATTTTAATGTCTTAATCTTTATTAACAAACAATGACCAGTGTCATGCCATCAATCAATCACAAACAACAACATAGTAATATCATCAAATCATACAATATATATACATCATTCATATCATGCAACATAAACATATATAACTATCTATAATCACCACAACACAATATCTAACACTACACAATAAGGTACATGACTAAAATGAGCTCTTCAGGCAAACTCCCTTTACCTTTGAAGACTAGAAAGGATCATCTCCTTCTCACATTCAACAATCAGCTTCTCTCACCACGAAACTACTCAAGTTCAAACCCCAACTCGACGTTCCAGTTTCCTCTAAACATCTCCTATCAACTCCCGAAAAATATAAAACCTGTTTCCCCCAAATAACCATAACCACAACAACATCCCGGAGAGGGAGTCAAAGTAGTTTCAATAATCAAACAAATCTAACAGTCGATCATTCATCATCAAAAACTTACTCTAAGTTGATATAAACACTTAAATTCACAAAACAAAACCATTTTCAAAGGAAAAAAAATCATGTTTAGGGCTTAAGGTTCATAACAAAATTTGAGGAAACTTTGTTTTGATTAAAGGATCGTGAAACTGAACTTATAAGTCATCAATTAGGAGTCCTGATTGCACTAAATCATATTTAATTTCATAAAACTGAGTCAATTTCAAATAAAGTCAGATTTGGGTTTAGGGCTCCTAAACCAAATTGGGGGAAAACGAGTTTTGCTCATAGTCTCAATTGCATAAGTACACATTTAATTTTAAAGTTTAAAACTGAAATCAAAAGGCATAGGGTTAGGGTTTCAATATCAGTTTGGGGTTTTATAACTAGAATGGATTAGGGTGAAGTACTCACCCAAAATGAAGAGAAGATGGCATGGTGGTTGTTTTAGGGACGCCCGACGTGGCAGTGGTGGTTGGCGACAGCAAGGAACGGCGGCGGTATGACGCACAAGCTCAAACCAAACAGACCAGAACTTATGAGGGACGGCGGAGCTCGGTACGTGGTCGTCTCCTTACCAGTGTGGCCAGACGATGACCGGCGATGAGTCGCAGGCAGCGCTCGCGGAGGCTGACGCGACGCGAAGGAGGACCAGATGAAATGGAACTCGCATCGCCTTCTCTGGTCCAAGCGATGAGAGACGGCGGCGCCCAGGCAGTGCGGCGGCACGGTATTGAGCATCAAGAGGGAGGAGCAACCTTTCAAACTCAATGGAAGAGAAAAATGAAGTTATGATGAATGAGAAGAAGGGAGAAAGAAAAGAGTGGGGGGGGTCACTCACGGTACTGGGAAGGGAAGGGAATTTGGGGTTTTTCTTTTATTTGTCTTACATTTACTTAATGTGTAGGTACAAAATAAGTGGTTGAGATTGAGTCTAGAAAAAGAAATAATATTGATCATTGGATCTAAAAATAATGAGTGACACAAAAATAATTTCAATATTTGAATTAGAGTAAAGATTGTTAGTTGAATTGATCAACTAAGAAAATCCACGATCCAACATTTAATCTCTGATTAATGTCAAAACAATTTATTTTCAAATCTAAAATCAAATAGAGTAAAATATGAAAATATTTTTCTTTCAATCATCTTATTTAAAATATTTTTCTAAATAAAAACTAATAGTGATAATAACATAACATTATTGTCTAGTAAATGTGTATGCACTGAAATAAAGCAGTGCTAATGCACTTAACAAAATCATTTTAAATGAGTAATTAAAATTACTTAAACCAAAAAGAATAATATGAACATATATATTTACTATTATTGAAGAACGGTAAAAACCAGGGTGTTACATTACTACCCCACTTAAAAAAATTTCGTCCTCGAAATTTCGTGACTCGAAACTAGACATGATCTTATAATTACATCTTAATCCCAAGATCCTACATTGCACTTCCCGTATTCACTTTCCTTTTGATGACTTTTAAAACTTAATAACAAAATTCATACTCGATATTTTTTCTATTCATCCTCAATATCAAATCACTTATCCTCAATTCATACTCTCCCTCATTAATACTTTACCTTAATCTCTCGTACGCGAAAGATATAATTAAAACGTAATCTCTTATTCATTCAATACTAATCCATTAGAAAAATTTTCCTCTACATCCTTAACTCTTGCTGTTAACACCAAGGTTTAAACCAAGGTTCCCACTTCTCTTACAGCCTACACATCAATTTCTATCCAATATTCTATATTCCATGCTCAGTCGCTTCATTCCTCCTACTGCTAACTCCATAACATAATCAATTCTTACGTCGTTCTCTTTTATCCTCGAAATTATCTACCACCATATTATATCCACTGTCCATGACATTTTATCTTAGTTCCTCCCACATGAAGAGTAAAATCAAAACTCAATCACTTCTATTTTCAATTACTGATCCACTAGAAAAAAAAACTGTTTTCCACCCATCTAACTCTCATAGTTATCACCAAGATCAAACTAACTTTACCACAACAAGCATCCACTTCCTACTCAAGGTATCCAATTGTAGTCTTAGCCCTTCTGAACATAGTCTACTTTTCCAGGTTATGTCAAAATCACATATTTCCAGTCTTCAATCAAAACATCATAATACTTCTCAAAATAAACTGAAATCAAAATACACTAAGCAGGGTAAGATTATCTCCTCAACTTTACATTTCTATAGCAACATTATTTTACCCAAGAGCTTGTCTCTTTTGCTTAAATCTACTTATGTGAAATTACTATAAATACTCCTCTTTTTAAACTTCCAAACTCATACATCAATCTTAACTACAAGCATCTGATCATTACTCTAGATTCCTTTAGTAACATTCTATCTTAAATCATGATAAGATCTATTGTAATAGTCCTACTTAATGACATTGACCCTAGGGGTTCTCATCTTATCAGTCACATCTACACCTCAACAAAATTCATATCACCTATTGTCTATCCAACTATAGGGATGATCGTACTTAGGTACTACACTTACTCCTTATCCACCTTCTAAGGATTAGATCATTTCTTACTTGCCCATTCGAGTTAAGGGTGATCAGTTGGACTTAGCCTCAACTTGTCCTCAACACTTATAGCAAACTTTACCAACAAACATTGGTAAACTTCGGGTCATCAATTTGGAACGATGCTGGAAAATACTCCATGAAGTCTCATCAGTCCTCTGATACATACTTCAGTTTACTTCTCCACTGCATAATTGATTTTAACATGTAAGTAGGGTGTCGACTTCATCAGTCTATCCATGATCACTCGAAACGAATTAAAACTCTTGAAAGTACTCGGTAAACCCACGACAACATTCATTATGATGCTAACATCTTAACTAGGAATGCCTCAATTGTCAATTACATTCTTACTGTACTCAACTAACTCTGATATCGTGATATGAATCATGTAACTATCCTCATAACCTATGAGATAGGTCACACGTCAATGACTCTTGAAAAATATATAGGTTAAAATTGATCCAAAAAGAACAAGTTCTATCGAACTACAACAAGACTTGGCCTTAAAGATTACGAAAATTAATTCTCAAGAAAGGAATTTTCTTGGTTTCACTTTCACAAGAGAGTATAGAGAAGAATATTATCAATTTGAAAGATACATGAGTGTCCAATATGTAAAAAGATTCTTCAATAGGATCGTGAGTGTAAAAATTCCTGGTAAATTCTTACAAACACGACTCTACTGAAGCTCCTCATTCCATAAGAACTTCCCGTGAATCAGGAAATCACAAGATGGATAATTCCTAACACCAAGAGGATTCCTTCTTAATATAAGGAATTTACAATCTGACAATTAAAAAGGCAACAGTCTGACAAAATTTCAGACTGGATCACATCTACCAATAATTAAAAGTGACTACCTTAAGTTTCATCAAGAAACTTCTGTTACCACGAAATTATCTGTGTCACAACTCAAGAAATGGTCATAACAAATTCTTTTAACGAAATGTGAAAATATCCAGGCCAATGAATATTACCAAATTAATCAACTCGAATGTCTAATACACTGAGGGTTATTCAGAAGTGTGAGCACAAATTCTCACATACAAGGAAATCCATTAGAATAGATAGAAATCACGAACAAACATAACCGAGGTGTGAGTCCTAATATATTTTGATTCAACATCAGAAAAATCTGTTCGACACTTACAAAATTGGTCGTTTTGATTGTTTAATACAATCATAGGAACTCGAGGGACAAATGTCAACTTACAAGTTCATAAAGAATTAAATAGTACAGTTAAGAGTTTCTTAATAAAGAGACATTCATCTAAGGTTGAAAATTCGATTTGATTCGCCTTAGTTCCAACCAATACAAAGGTCTTTCCAGACACACTTAGTATGGTCATGCTGAATCAGGCACGATCACGGACAATTTAATCAATCTATTGAACATACGAAGAATTGATCTCTCCTCATAAGCTGAGTTGACGGCACAAAATCTTAGATAGGTCACCACTCCAATCTGGTGATAACTCGTCCTCAAGTCGATCTTTGAGTAGACAACGACTCCTTGCGAGTGAACTATCAAATCAACTACGCACGGCAGAGAATACTCGTTCATAATCGTAATTTTGTTGAGTTGTCAGAAATCCATGCGGTGTCTCGAACCATCACACCACACTGGTGTTTCCTACGGAAAAACACTCGGTCTAACAAACTGTTCAGACCACAGATCTTCCAATTGAATCGATTCGTCTAACTCGATTAACTTTGTCTACAACATTCTAGACAAAGTGATATAGATCAGACCAAACCTAGAAACTAGATTGATCGAAAATCAATATCCTAAGCTAGAAGAAAACCCAGAACATTTCCAGGGAATACTCCAGGAAAATCCTTTATAACAAGCACCCTATCCAAATGTCTGACACAATCCAAAAGGATAACCGAATGTATCATTCATGGACCAAAACACACTTTACTAGTAATGGGTTCCTACATGTCAAAACTAGTATAACCCATCAAGATAAAAACACATTACTAAAAAATCCAACCATAGATCACACAACAAAAATATAACATACCTACTCCCCAAGGTTCCTGAAAGACTAGACCAGCTCTGATACCACTAATGTAACACCCCCCTTGGAAGTTACATATCTAACTCCTTTCGAAAATTAGAAAAAAAATTGCTGGTTTGCTTTCGGAAAAAATAATTTTATAAGATAATAACTCCACATTTTCATAAATTTTGTTACGACTCAAACCTAAACCGTCACCGGCGCACATGCTTACAATCCTAACCTGGCAAGTCTATTTTCTTAAGAAACATACTTGAATACAGATTGATAACTTTTACAAACAAAAAAAAACATTCGACAGAGTCTCCTCTGTAATTTCAACATCCCAAACAAAAATACTTGCTAATATATTTATATTTTCATCAAAAAGAAAGGCTCTCCGAGTCATAAACATTCATAAATATAACGGTAATCCAATAAAAGGCTCTCAGAGCCATAACGCAAATAAATATGAAACTTCTCCAAAACTAAACTTGACTCGATAGTGTTGTAAAACAACAGCACTGTGTGTAACTGAATATTGCATATATTGAATTGTATTGATTGATTATTAATGAATACATGAACACCTATTTATATAGGACTGATACAACTAAAGGAGAGTGATTCTATTCTAACAGAATCCGGATCCTCGTGCTGCTATCTTGAGTCTGTTGTAACGGACTAAATGAAAAGTCGATACTTTAGACTAACAGGCCCAATAGGTACACAAGGTACATAATCTTGACATAATTCTTCACTCCCCCTCAAGTTGGTGCACGAAGATTTATCATGCCCAACTTGCTAAGGAGAAATTCCAATTTATCTTTTCCCAGAGGCTTGGTAAATATGTCAGCAACTTGATCCTTTGTATCAATCTTTAAAGGTGTAATTTCCTCAGCTTGCACCCTTTCCCTCACAAAGTAACAGTCCATATCCACATGTTTAGTCCTCTCATGGAAGACTGGATTGGCAGCAATGTGGAGGGCTGCCTGGTTGTCACAAAACAATTGAGTTAGTCCTGTTTGTGATACTGACAGTTTTGTTAAGAGCCATCTAACCCAAATTAGTTCACTGACAGTTGATGCCATGGACCTATATTCGGCTTCTGCAGAAGATCTGGCAACCACAGTCTGTCTTATTGATTTCCATGAGACAGGAGCTCCTCCTAGAGTAATGACATAGCCTGTGCAGGATCTCCTAGTTAAGGGACAGCCACCCCAGTCTGCATCGCAATAGGCTTGAAGCTACAGGTTGCTATTACTTGGAAGGTAAATGCCCTGTCCTGGAGTGGTTTTAATGTACCTGAGTATTCGATGTGCTGCATCCATATGCTTCTGTTTAGGGGCAGTCATGAACTGACATAATGTATTCATAGAGTAGGTTATATCTGGTCTTGTCACTGTAAGATACATCAATCTTCCGAGTAATCTCCTGTGTTGAGTGGCATCTATGTCAGTATCTTCTGCTTCTGAACTTAGCTTACAATTATGCTCCATAGGAAAGTGACTTGGCCTGCAGTTTTGCATCTTAGTTTCTTTCAAGATGTCAATAGCATACTTCCTTTGAGTGAGCACCATTCCTTTGGCAGATCTAGCCACCTCAATCCCTAGAAAGTACTTCAATGGTCCTAGATCCTTGATGTTGAATTCTTTGTTAAGGTAGTCTTTCACCTGCTGCATGAAATTGGAATCATTACCAACTAAAATAACATCATCTACATATATGAGTGATGTAAGAAATACTACCCTTTTATTGTAGATAAAGAGAGAATTATCAGCCTTGGATTGTGTGAATCCTATCTTTCTTAAGGCCTGAGTGAATTTCTGGTACCACATTCTTGAGGCTTTTTTCGAGCCATAAAGGGATTTGTTTAATTTGCATACTCTATGATCTCCCTTCTTAGCAAAGCCTTGAGGTATCTTCATGTAGATTTCCTCCTTCGAGTCTCCATGGAGGAATGCATTGTTCACATCTAATTGGTGAACAAGCCATCCTTTGGCAACTGCTATGGTTAAGAGACTCCTAATGGTTACAAGCTTTACCACAGGTGCAAAGGTTTCATGGAAGTCCTCTCCTTCCACTTGTGTGAAACCTCTAGCCACCAATCTGGCTTTGTATCTCTCAACTTCACCATTTGGCTTATACTTGATTTTGTAGATCCATTTAGAGTCTACTACATGTTTGACTTGTGGAAGCCTTGTTAAGGTCCATGTTTGATTTTCTTCCAAAGCTGCAATCTCCCTTTTCATGGCTTCTTTCCAGTAGTTATACTTTATTGCCTGTGAAAAATTCTTAGGCTCATCATGTTCAGTGATGGCCACAAGGTAAGCAGCATGAGTAGAAGAGCATTTATCATAACCTACATAATTGGATAAGGGATAATATACAAAGTTACCTGAAGGAGGAATGGATACTGAATGTGTAATAGAAGGTGGCAGTTCTACCTCATAATCTTTTAAGTAACTTGGTAACTGTCTCACTCTCCCACTATTATCATTCCCGTTCTCAACATTGGCATCATTTTCTAGAGTAATTGTGTTGTGATCGATCTTATCTTGTTCCTCTACTTCTGTACTATTACCACTCTTATTGTCAAATTGACAAATCTGTTGTGACTGTTGAAAAATAGGTTCCCATTCTGCAACCTGTGCTTGCTGTCTTAAATCTGAAACGCTGTTCGTTTTAAAAGGAAAATCGTTTTCAAAGAAAATAACATCTCTGGAAATATAGGTAGTATTAGTGAAAGTATCATGCACTTTATAACCTTTCTAACTTAAAGGATATCCTATGAAAATGCATGGTCTCCCCCTCTCATCAAACTTTCCTTCTTTATTATGTTTTAAAGCATAGACAAGACAACCAAAGGTTCTCAAACAGTCATAATCAGGTTTCTTGTTGTGTATGACTTCATAAGGGCTCTTGTTATTAATGATTTTTGAAGGTAGTCTATTTATGATATGTGCAGCAGTGAGCACACAATCCCCCCAAAACTTGATGGGAATATTGGCATGAAACCTAAGGACTCGGGCAGTTTCTAAAAGATGCCTATGCTTTCTTTCTACAACACCATTTTGTTGTGGTGTATAAGGGCAGCAAAGATCCATCATGATCCCCTTTTGTGCATAAAAACTTTGTATGTGACTAGAAGTGAATTCCAGTCCATTATCTGTCCTTACCCTCTTTATACATTTTCCAAAATGATTTTCTATCATGCAAATGAACCTAGGTAAAAGCTGTTCAACTTCAGTTTTGTGTCTCATTAGATAAACCCACACTCCTCTACTAAAATCATCTACAATGGAAAGAAAGTAGTGAGCACCTGAGATTGAAGCAGTTTTATATGGTCCTCAAATGTCACAATGTACAAGATCAAAGCATGACTTGGTTTTTATTGAACTTACAGGGAAAGGTAATCTAGTTTGTTTAGCACGAATACAAGAATCACAATGAGTCTTATTATGAGTTCTAACAATGTCTAATCCTATACTAGCTAATTTGGCCTCAGAAGGATGTCCAAGCCGAATATGCCAAAGGTGACTATTAATATATTTGCCAACTTTCATTGCTATGTTTCTCTTCTGTGTAGGCTCAAGTATGTACAAGCCATCTTGATTCCTACCCTTCCCAATCAGGGTCTTGGAATGTAAGTCTTGTATAAGGCAAAAATCAGCAGTGAAGATTATGGCACAATTGTGCTCTTTAGCCAACTTACTAACAGACATT